>CM067323.1:11932500-13132500 GCA_034376525.1 Nicotiana benthamiana | reverse complement strand
TTCATAATTTTTCTGAATTTATCTGCACACAAAGACGGATTTAAATAGTACTCCAATAACTTAAACTGGAACAAAGGGAATAGTTTATTAACACTGGACATGTGGGGCAGGTTGGAGATGAAAGAGCAGATCGTTGCAAGGAGAAGTCTGCTGGAGGATTCTTTTCAGCCCTTAGACGTGGACATCATTGAGTATAGATGCACGCATACAGAATGTTGATAAAGTTTTTATTTACACATTGACATATTTTTAGCCTCATTTATCCATACTGTACAGATTTTTTCCAGATCAATGTTCCCATAGTCAAAAGAAAGTTATTTTTTCCAAATCTTTGAACAAATTCTTTTTATAAGCAACTGGGAGCTCCGAAAGAAGCTTTCGGAGTTGGATCAAATTAGATTAATACTCCATCAACATCAGCATCCACATCATTATTCATTCTCAACGATCATTTTAGTATTCCCTGAAAGTAATGGTAGGCTTGTGTGTATTATAATTGTTTCAGCTTAATTTATAGTTGTTTTGGATGCATTTCACTGTTTATGTGATTTATGATCTTTATACCGTGGTTTAGGTTTATGGCTTCGATTATGTTTGTGCGCTATGAAAAAGAACTTTAAACTTTAGGGCTTTCAGTTTTTGATAATGAACTCTAATCTTCGTTTGTTGCTATTGGAGTACATTCGATTATCTGAACTTAGTTTAAAATAGCATATTATGAAATCTTTATATGTTAGTTTGTGAGTTTAGAATCGGTATTATGAAACAATTGTGACTTAATTCTTTCATTAATTGAATAAGATGAAATACTGGAGACTTTTTGAAGTCAATGTAAGACAAATATTTATTATTCTATAGAAAAGTCTTGTGGAGAGATGCATACCAAAACTCTGATGGAAAAAAAGTACTTCTTTTTATAGAAAAAGAGAATTCGATAATGTTAAAATCGATAGTGGGGGACTTCTATGTTGCTTCTGATTTTCTACCGCGGAAGACTTCGAACGTTCTATGAGGGGGCCTCGGTCGGTTCGATTATAAATATTATCGATTATCGGTTTACAAATATTTAGTCGATAATAGAACCGATAAAATATAGATTAATTGGTTATCGATCATTATTGGTTTACCCGATAAAATAACTTAATATAGAGTTAAGCAAAAAAGAGAAGATAATTCACTAGAGTTAAACAAAAAAGAGAAGAATTCATATATAGTATACTACCAATTTTTGCATTATGTCCACTGACCACAATTGGAAAGTACTAGTTCTTCAACAACAATTGTCCAAATACATTAATTATAATACAAAGTAATAACAAATTCACATTAAAATTAACAAGTCCAAACATACAAAGTAATAACAAATTCACATTAAAATTAACAAGTCCAAACATATAGTACTAACAGTCCAAGATAAACTGGATGTTATTTGCCAAACGCCTAACCTGAAAAAGAAACCACAGAGCAAAACCTTGATCTGTGCATGGCAATACTAACATTTATGAGAGTACGAATGGTTTCTTTTTCTTTGATCTGTGCATGATTAAATTGTAGATAAATTATAGATTATTTGTATTCTGATTGTATATGCTTTATTTTCTGTTTTTACAAATAAAAAACAGCTAAAACGTCTACAAATCTTCTGAAAACCGTAATTATGTCAAAAATCTCAATTATGCTAATTGAATGAGAATTGGGATATACAAATTCAATGTACCCAGTTTGTAGATAACTTGTATATTATTTGTATTCTAATGGTCGATGCTTTGTTTTCTATTTTCACAAATCAAAAATGACTAAAAATTTTACAAATCTTCTGCAAAAAAATGTAATTATGTTGAAAATCTCAATTAAACTACAATCGATTCGGTATTGGGATATTAATATTCAATATGCCCAGTTTATAGATATTTTATAGATGAATTGTAGATTATTTGTATTCTGATTGTAGATGCATTATTTTCTGTTTTCACAAATCCAAAACGACTAAAACTTCTTCAAAATCTTCTGCAAAAATGCAGTTATGTCGAAAATACCAATTAAGCTATAATTGAATGAGAATTGGGATATTAAAATTCAATGTATCCAATTTGTAGATATTTTGTAGATAAATTATAGATTATTTGTATTCTGATTGTAGATGCTTTCTTTTATGTTTTTACAAATCAAAAACGACTAAAACTTCTACAAACCTTCTGCAAAAAATACAATTATGTCAAAATTTTCATTTATGAGATTGGATGAATATTAATGATTTAAGAAGAATAAGTATTGAAATAACACATGGAGCTAAGTTAAAGCTTCTGATAACTTGTACATATAATGTGCAAAAATCTCCAACGCAGAAGAAGAGTGTCTAGCTAGTGGAAGCCTGGGAACAACCGATTTTGCAGATCTGAATGAATTTAACAAAAACATCATTCAACTCCAACCCGAAAGGATTGCGTTCTGGATATTCTACACAACTAAAACGTAAAGCAATGCTCATTCTGGAAGCTCAGGAATCAATTTCTGAACTAATAAGCTACATAGATTTCAAGAACCGCACGCCTAGTGAACAATTCTAATTTTGTTATTAACAAACCATGTTACAAGTTAAATATGTAGAAGTACTAATGTGAAAGATTCTCCTGGCATCTGAACCAAAAACATATGAAGGAAAAAAGAGGGAATGAAGAAAAGAGATCCTTCACTAAAATGTGGGTGAGGGTGAGGGTGAGGGTTTGGGAGAGAGAAACATGGAAGGGGCAAGATATACGGTACATTGAATTAAGGAGGGATAAAAGCTACATTAATTGCACCCTTAAAATACACTATGGTATAGAATTGGTAATTTGGTATACTAAATGTAATTATATCAGACCTTAAACATTGAGGGTAGGTTTCTGTAACGACCTGACCGGTCGTTTTGAGTACCAGTGCTCCATTTAGCAGTTGGAGGCTATGAACAACTTCATTTAAGGTATTATGACTTGGACGCGTAGTCCGAATTTAGTTTCGGGAAGTCCGGAGTTGAATTGGGAAGAGAATTCTCATTTCGGAAGCTTAAGTTGAAAGAAATGAACTAGGATTGAAATTTTGAGTAAACGACCTTGGAATCGGGATCCAAAGGTTCCAGCAGGTTCGTATGATGATTTCGGACTTGGGCGTACGCCAGGAGCGGGCTTTGGATAACCTTGGAGCATTTGGGCGCCTATTGTGGAAGTCAGTATTTTAGAAGAAATTCATAAGTTTGTTTTGAAGTTAATTTAAATGTTATCAATGTCCGTTTGGAATTCCGAGACTAGGAGTAGCTCCGTATGGTGATTCTGGAGTTGGGAGCGCAATCGGAAGTGAATTCGTAGGTCCGTAGGTCATTTTGAAACCATTTGGATAAAGATAGCAATTTTAAGGTTTTTGAAGAGTTTGATTGGGGTGTTGACATTTTTATATCAGGGGTCGGAATCAAATGTGCGCAAGATTTGAGGTCAATCGGATATGATTTGATAGGTTTAATCATCGGAAGTAGAAGTTGAAAAGTTTGAAGTTCATAAAGCTTGAATCGGGGTGTGATTCGTGATTTTAGCATTGTTTGACGTGATATAAAGCCTCAAGCAAGTTCGTAATGTGTTTTGGGATTGGTCGGTATGTTTTGTTGGGGTACCGGGGGCCTTCGGTGAATTCCGGGTGATTATCAAAAATTTACTTTGAAGAAGTGTTGAAGCATCTGGTTGCTGGTATTTTTTCTTCTGCGGTAGTGTGACGGCAGAAGCGGAATCGCAGAAGCAAACGAGTGGCCACAGAAGCGGTTTTGAATTTGGACTAAGGCTTGGGGGACCGCAGATGTGGTCAAGGCTCCGCAGAAGCGGGACCGCATATGCGGAGGTGAGGTCGCAGAAGCGGAAGGGCCGGCTTGGAGAGGAGCCGCAAAAGCGGATTTTGGACCGCTAATGCGGTTTGGTCTCCGCTGAAGCAGAAATTTTGGGCTGGAGCCTAGGGACCGCAGAAGCAAATAATTTTCTGCAAAAGCGGAATCAGGGAAGTGGGATTTTTCCGCATAAGCGAAAATTGCTGAAGGCATAAGGGTTATTTTAAAGTCGAGATTTGTTCATTCCACTCATTTCTCCCACTTCATTTGGCGATTTTTGGAGGGTTCAAGAGAGGATATTCATCAACCATGCTAAGGTCTGTTTTTCCACCCATTATGAGCTAAATACATTGACTATGTATGGATTAGGGCATGAAAATTAGTGTAAAAATTGGGGTTTTGGTTGGAACCCTAGAAAATTATAATCTTAGATTTTAGCCACGATTTTGAGTATGAAATTAGAATAAAATCATATAATTGAGTTCCTAAGGTCATGGGTAACTTTTATCTTCGAGAAATTTCAGATTTCCGGGCACGTAGGCTCGAGGGCATTTTGGTCATTTACAAACGGAGTTGGAAAATTGTACAATTTGAATTGTTAGCAAGTATTGGAGTATATTCTCATTAGTTTGCCGTTATTTGGCTAGCTTTGGAGCTTTGTGCACTAGTTCAAGATTTCGAAAAGATGCGAAGCGCTGGTTATGAGTCTTCGGAGCGAGGTGAGTCTTCTTTCTAATCTGTGAAGGGGAATTACCCCATAGGTGAGTTAAACTGATTATGTGCTCCTATTTGTGGGGATACGTATGCACGAGGTGACAAGAGTCTGTGCGTAGCTACTATTATGCTATTGTCCGGGTGGTCTAGGACCCAAAAGCATGTTATACTTGGATCATTTGTAAATCGTGGATGGCTTGAAATGCTTTAGTCATATTAAATTAATAAGCAAATTTTCTATTAATAAAAAAGACTAAAGCTATATTTTCCTCAATTTATTAAAAAGAAATGGACCTTACTTGGACATTTGCTCCACGTTGTCCGTTTGACTGATTATATGTCTGCGTCTGTTTATATTTCTGTTGGAATGGGCCGATCACCTTGGTGAAATGAATGCATCTATGGTCTGCGTCTGTTAAAATTAATAAGCGGATTTTCAAAAATAATAGACTAAAGCTATATTTTCCTCAAATTATTAAAAAGAAATGGACCTTACTTGGACATTTGCTCCACGCTGACCGTTTGACTGATTATCTGTCTGCGTCTGTTGATATTTCTGTTGGAATGGGCCGATCGCCTTGGTGAAATGAATGCATCTATGGTACAGGCCGCTCGACCCTCGGCAATGCACACTTTACATTTCTGTTGGAGCGGACCGTCGACCTCGTTATGATTTGTGCATGTTTGTGCTGTTATCTTAAACTCATTTAAGTTGTTTTATGCCACATTATGGTTTGAAATTATTTTATTAATAATAACAAGAAAACTAAGAAAATTTTCCATGAAAGAATTATATGACTACTTGTTTTTCCATATCTGTATTATAACCATGTTTATAAAATGAATCCACTGCTTGGATATATTTATTAAGGATAAATAGTCATTGGACTGCTAGTGAGTGTCAGAATTGACCATCTAGTCCCTACTCCTTCGGAATTAGGCGGGACACTCATTGGGTACACGTGGTTTTTATACTCATACTACACTTGCTGTGCATTTTGTTACACAGGTATATGTGCTTTCAATGGTCTACTAGACGTAGCAGCACGGATGATTCTGGGACTAGGTGAGTTGCATCATTCGAGACGGCCGCAACTAGGGTAGTCCCTTTCCATACTGTATTTACTTTTCGTTCACTGCATTCTGGACGGAGGTTGTATTTTCATCCCTCTTATCAGTGGATGCTCATGTACTTGTGACTCTCGGTTCTGGGAGGTTGAAAAATTGTAATAATTATTCGACTCTCAAATGTTATTTGAACTATATTTTTTCAAAAATTTCTAAATATGGAAGAAAAATTTGAAGACCTGAATTGGCATCACAAATGTGGTGCGGGATTATTTTTCCCGATATAATTGAATGGACTATTATAGCCGCTTTATGGAAGGATATGCTATTATTCAGCTCAGTAACAGGACTTCTAAAAGCCTTGAGGCCAGGGACAGGTTGCCATGATGCTTATGAGCGATTATTTTCGCAGTGTTGTTACGATGGTAGTAAGTTTGCCCACGTGTCGGGGCAATTGTTAAATTGAAGGAGTTTACTCGGTGTGTAATCAAGGGATCCAATATTTTATTCCCGGCAAGGAAAAGGCAGTCGGACTAAGGATGGTCAGATTTGGGTTGGTGGAAGTAATGAGATCTGGAAATTGCAAGCGTGGTGGAGCTTTCTTCTACGATGGGGTGTTGTGGCCCTAGTGGAACGTACCAAGTTCGTCGATGTATAAAGTTATTTTTTCACTTCAAAATTGATTTGAACTCTAAAAATGTATGAAATAATTATCATTTACGTTTTACTTTGTGCTAAAAATTAAATTTATAAATTATAAGAAGTTTAAATAAAAGTTACGTTAGTGTTGAATGTTCTTTAAAATATTCAACATGCTTTTGTGAATGGTAGAGATGCATAAAAAATGATACAAATATTTGCACGAGTTGGACCTAATAATATCTCAATCAAGTATTTGTGGTAGATTACAAGCAAATAGAGCTTGAGTAGAATAATGTGTTCGCAAATTTTGTTCCTATCTAAAAATATTGTGATACATTGAAGCCTAAATTTGGTCAAAGTAGGCGCACACATGATACCAAGGAGCAAGCCCTTTCACAATTATAGTCTTCACTAACCATAAAATCATCCATGAGAAAATAATAGCTCTCTCTATTGATAAACCCCAAAATTTATTATTGCTATGATTATATAGCAATTTCGAAGCCATCAGAAGTAGCTTTAACCAGAAATAGTTCTGAATATTTTTTCCAAGCCCATACATAAGTAGAGAACCCTTTTTAATATAATTTTTTTTTCAAGGTACCTATTGATGTGTATGTAATAGGAATGACACGTGGCAGCATCTGTATGGGTCAAGTCGTTAGTTTAGTTAGTTAGTTGGTGGTTAAAATAGTAACCTTATGTCCAATTGTAGCTTAGTTATTAATAGTCGGTTAGTAGATTCAATCTATATTATATTAAAAGGAAAGTAGTATGTATTGTGGTTAAGCCAAGTAACAAGCTAAAGTGAAACCACTTAGCAATTTTAAGACATTATCTATAATTACAAAGTATAAATGGAAACATAATTAATGGAAGTAGCTGAATGAATCTTATACATAATCTAGATAGATCTTAGATAAATTTAATATATTATCTATATTTATATTTCTATCCATAGCTATTATATTCAGATCATATAATGATCTACTCATAGATTTTCTTCTATATTAACTAGAAATATGGAGGTAAAAAGTTTATTTTAAAACTATAATAGAAAAATATAAAGAAATATAGAAAGACGTAAATTGAGATAAAATGGGACTATTTTGTATTTTGGAGTAAGTTAAAATATAAAATAAAACTAAAATTTACAAAACTTGACCTCATGATAATGAATTAGATCAACGTTTTCATTATAGCCCATTTGTGATTAATAAATGATACGGTCATTTATCAACAAGATTATCGGGCAGTTGCCCAATCTGACAACGAAGGCCACGACCTGGCCGTCCTTACGAGGTTCCCTCTATGTGGTCCCAACCCCTAAGCGTCAGCTGACAGATCTCCTAGCTATAAATATTAAGATAAAGAACCCTAAAAAGTGGGGGGCTGCTTCTTCTTCTTCTTCTTCTTCACATCTCCTTCTAAAAGAAGAGAGAATACATCATTGTCAGACTCTGAACCTCTCCATAGAAAGGCAGACCAAACCAACATCATTAATAAAAGATCTTCATCCCCCTCCCTCTAATCTATAACTGTTATCTCTTATATTTTATTCCTTTGATCTTTGGATATATTACGATCTGCTATGATTGGTCCTCAATTTATTTTGATTGTTCTATGCTTATAAAGTAAATAAAAACTTTGAGCTAAACAATTTGGCGCCGTCTGTGGGGATTTCGTAGCAGAATCACGTAGTTTATACTTAGACCAAAAAAGGAAAATGAACAGCCCAACTCGAGCGAGCCCAAGCGGCATATCGGGTCATAGGAAGTCAAAAACCTCAAGATGAGCTTGCTTCCACATCCCCGCGTCTCCGAGCAAAGGGAAGAAGAAAAAGAAGAAGAAGAAGAAGAAGAAGAAGAAGAAGAAGAAGAAGAAGAAGAAGCACATCCCCCATCCCTGGGGGAAACAGGCCTAAGGTACCTCGCCCCCTTTCCACACGTGGTCCTGCCAAAAGGGAGGACATCATGAAAGCATCTCTCTAATTCAGGCTAAGCGCCTTCAAATATTACAAAGATTCAACTACGGTTGAACGTCAGTTAAGGCTATGTGCCTTCGGTTCAGGCTATGCGCCTTCGATTCAGGCTACGTGCCTTCAAATATTACAAAGATTCAACTACGGTTGAATGGCAGTTCAGGCTATATGCCTTCAGTTCAGGCTTTGTGCCTTCGACTCAGGCTACGCGCCTTCAAATATTACAAAGATTCAACTACAGTTGAATGGCAGTTCAGGCAATGCACCTTCGACTCAAGCTACGTGCATTCAGTTCAGGCTTTGTACCTTCAGTCCAGGCTATGGGCGTTTGACTCAAGCTACGCGCTTTCAAATATTAAAAAGATTCAACTACGGTTGAACGGCAGTTCAGGCTTTGTACCTTCAGTTCAGGCTATGGGCGTTTGACTCAGGCTACGCGCTTTCAAATATTAAAAAGATTCAACTACGCTTGAACGATAGTTCATGCCACGTTCCTTCACCCAAAAGTTTGACTACGGTTGAACTGGGACTCAAGCTATGCGCCTTCGAAAAATACATAAGTTCAACTACGGTTGAACGATAGTTCAGGCTGCATGCCTTCACCCAAAAGTTCAACTACGATCGAACTAGGACTCAGGATACGCGCCTTCAAAAACTACAAAGGTTCAACTATGGTTGAAAGACAGCTCAGGCTACACGCCTTCACCAAAAAGTTTGTCTATGGTACAGGCTATGCGCCTTCGAAAATTACAAAGGTTCAACTACGGTTGAACGATAGCTCGGGCTACGCGCCTTCACCCAAAAGTTCGACTACGGTTGAACTGGAACTCAGGCTATGCGCCTTCGAATATTACAAAAGTTTGACTACGGTTGAACTGGGACTCAGGCTATGCGCCTTCGAAAATTACAAAGGTTCAACTATGGTTGAACGACAGCTGGGACTACGCGCCTTCACCCAAAAGTTCGACTACGGTTGAACTGGGACTTAGGCTATGCGCCTTCTAAAATTACAAAAGTTCGACTACGATTGAACTGGGACTCAGGCTATGCGCCTTCGAAAATTACAAAGGTTCAACTACGGTTGAACGACAGCTCGGGCTACGCGCCTTCACCCAAAACTTTGACTACGGTTGAACTGGGACTCAGGCTATGCGCCTTCAAAAATTACATAAGATTGACTACGGTTGAACGATAGTTCAGGCTGTGTGCCTTCACCCAAAAGTTCAACTACGGTTGAACTGAGACTCAGGCTACGCTCCTTCAAAAAACTACAAAGGTTCAACTACGGTTGAACGACAGCTCGGGCTACGCGCCTTCACCCAAAAGTTCAACTACGATTGAACTGGGACTCAGGCTATGCGCCTTCAAAAATTACATAAGGTCAACTATGGTTGAACGATAGTTCAGGCTGCATGCCTTCACCCAAAAGTTCAAATATGGTCGAACTGGGACTCAGGCTACGCGCCTTCAAAAAACTACAGAGGTTCAACTACGATTGAACGACAGCTCGGGCTACGCGCCTTCACCTAAAGGTTCGACTACGAGTTAGACTAGGATTCGGGCCAAGTGCTTCCACCATTATGAATTACAAAAGAATTCAACTATGAGGCAAACCAGAACTTACGCTACACGCCTCCGTCGCAAAAGCCACAAACTCAACCACGGAAGAATCAAAGCCAAGGACACACGTCCCCAAGGCTATAAGTCGGGCCGCAATTAGACAAGAACAAGTTCCCCCAAATGTCCAACCACAGACGAACCCCGGGTCGGGCCAAGCACCCCTCCGTTCAAGTAAGTACGGCTAACTCAAGCTAAAGTGTTGACCCGCACAAAGTTCGGCCCAAGTCGAACTACAAGACCGTGCTTTTCATTATCACGGCCAGTAGTTCGACTAAGCCCGAACTGGGACTAAGGCGATTTGGCGCCACTGTCCAAATGCAGCTACAACCCACTCCCAACAAGTGGAGGAAGATGACGACCAAAAGCGTCTATCTATGGCCAAGGCCATCTACACCAACTTTTTTTAAGACAAGGAATCAGTTCGACAATGGTCGAAACCACCTAACCAGTCGAGACTATTAATATGCCCACGGGGGAAACTCTAAAGCAAAGCCCTTGCAAACGGCCACAAAAAAATGTATATAATGTATTCGACACAAAATGAACAGAAAAGAAGAAAACTACATAAATTCACAATATTTACGCGGGGTTACCCCCAATTAAATTTCCCCAAGGCCGGCAAAGAAAAAAGAGAAAAAGAGAACAAAAACAAAACAAACATTACAAATTTTTTCATTTGTTCATTCGGCGCCCCAAACGCCCACTTCTGCATTATCAGCGCCCTCAGTGCCATCATCACCCCCTGGCGTAGACGGGTCAAAACCACAGTCGAGGCGGGCTTCACGAGCCATTTGGCGTGCCTCCTCATAAGTGGCCTCAAACACGACGCCGGCTTCCCACAATCACTTGTACACGTCGAGCTGGGCCTTGGCATATGTCCAAAGCTCACGAGCAGGACCGAAATAAGCGGCCTGGTCCCTCAGGCGCTAGTTCTCGTTCTCCAAGGCCGCGATCCGGTACGCTGCAGCACGAGTGTCTTTCTCACATACGGCAATGCGCCCCTCCAACGATCGCTCTCGATAGGCAGCGGCATCCCTCTCTAATCCACACTCCCTTTCTTGGGCACGGTTGGTCGCCTGCAATATTTCAGCCCTCGCCAGAGCGTTTTCTGCTTGCTTCCTCGAAGTGGCGGCCTCAGTCTCCAAGGCAGCCACTTGCCTAGTATAAGCCTCAGTGGCCTTTGCAGCTGCATCCAGATTTTGGCGCTCCCTCTCAGCAGCCGCCCTTCTCTCAGCATCCACCCCTTCGTTTGCTTGGCGGAGCTGCCCCTCAAGGGAGTTTTCCTGCTGAGGGCATGTTGCATATGAAGCTCCCTCCGCGCCAGCTCTTCTACCAGCTCCCGGTTCTGCGGGTCATTCCTTATGCGTTCACGCAAGCCGCGGCACCTCTCACGGTAGCAGCGGTACTTCTCCAATTACCGCACAAAAAATGCCGAGCGGACGTTAGCCCACCAGATGCTCTCCACCTCCAGCAAAAATGTCGACAACAAAGAGAGCGACAGTTAATACAAGAAGACATGCTAAAAAATAAAACGAACCAATGTTTTATACATACCTTTATACTCAGGGCGGCCACCTCGTCCATCAACCTGATGTTCGAGATGCCCTCAGGGACGTGCTCTCCGCTTCCGAGCACAGGACCCCGAACAGCTTCACCAGGTTCTCCTCCTCAAGCAGTAGGTTTAGGTCGTTAGAGATCTCCAAATAACGGTAATCCCCTTCGTCCTGCACCGCTAGGCGGGTATAACCCTCCTGAAATAGACAGATGTCCTCACGGTCCATATTGGACTCCGAATCATCCCCCTCTCCTGAGGCGCCCCTTCCTTCCGACGCCTTGGAAGTCGAGGCATCCACCGCCCGAGACGTCGAATTGCCTGCATTCGCCAAAATGTTGGTGCCTGCATTCTCCACCAAAACAATTGCTGATGAACTACCTTCCCTCTCAGCAACAGGAACAGAAACTTGAATTGTCGAAGCGATTGTGTCACCTTGGCCTGACCCAACCGGGGCAACCCCCACTGAGTGCTTGCCCTCTGGGGCAAGTTCCACAGCGCCCTCCTCCTCCGCTGATGGCGAAGAGTCTAAACTAATCACCATTTGAAGAGGCAGAGTGAATACCACCCTGCGCGAACCAGCAGCCTCCCATCTTCTTCCTCATCTTCATTTGGTGATCGTTCCGCCCTGGAACGCACAACCCCTAGAGACTCCTCAACTCGGGGCACGGGCCGTACTAGAGAGTGTGCAGCCGAAGACTCCACTGAAGTCGCCCTCGGAACTGGACGAGGCACCGGCATTGTAATCATTCGGGCAGTCACCCCCGGCCTGCGGAAAGCAAGATGAGGAGCCCTCCTGCGTCGTGGTCGTTCTGACCAGCCAAAGAAGAAAAGTTAGGCCAAAGAAACTAAGGACTACAGAAAGAGAACAATAAACAGCAAACCAGATTCTTACCAGAAGCTAGTCTACGGCCATGGAACTCCTAGAAATACGCCCACGTGCGAATCCCCGTTGTAACAGGGAGCACGGCCTCAACCCACTCGCGGATGCCAGAAAATGGCGCCGGTGGCGCACCTCTCCCTATGGCACAAAAAGAAGATCATTACGTACAAACATAAAGAAAAACATTTAGCCAGAAGAAATCAACACCAGCGCAAAAGAAACTTACGTGATTGGTTCCACTCCTTCGGGAAGTCAGTAGCACAAGCCACCAGGTGGTCAGTCATGATGTATAAAAAATGCTCGTAAGGGCGGGTGGAGACATCGTCATTGAGCTCCATAGTTTATACGTTGGCCTCACAAGGGACCAATCGAATCATGGTGCCACGTACCCTTTGGGGGCGTACAGAGTTAGCACGTGCCCAAGTGTAACCTCCCTCCGTGCCAACTCCGCATATTTGATCAGCATCGCCAATAATTTGTAGCAAGAAGGGACGAGCTGACCAGGGCACACCCTATTGTAGCGACAAAAGTCCACCACCAGCATGGGGAGAGGAAGCCTAAATCCCAGCTTGAAAGTGTAGGCGTAAAAGACGTAGTACCCTCGGTGATCGACATGTACCCTGTCGCCGCTCTTGGCCAGGACGATATCAGCAAAGCGAGGAATATCACACTACTACTTCAGCTGAGCAATACCAACTTCCCTCATTAGTGGAGCTTCATCCACTTGATCTTCTCCCTCAGGTTCGGTAAAATCGATCGTCGGACCGCCGTGCAAGGAAAGAATGTCCATCACCGATGGGAACCGGTCAGCATTCGGCGAATCGGTGGTTCCCACCACCGTAGATGGGCCCTCAGCCGCCGCAACCTCCACCGGAGCTATATCGGAACGAGAACTACTCGCCATTATCAATATAACGATAGAGAAATGGCAAAATTCACCAGAAAAACAAGAGAAGACAAAGATCCGACGAGAAAGAGGGAGAATGAATTAACGAGGAGCAAAAGACGGTATAATCTGAAAACAGGAAGAGCTATCTCTCTGAGAATTTCACTTAGTCAAATATCGAAAAAGTGAGAACTGAACGATACAACCCCTTATTTATAGACAAAGAATAAATGACCTTTACGAATCCCAAAGGTAACCATTAACTACCTGACCAACCACGAAACGGTTCAGGCCTACAGTGACCATTACCATTATGACAGATACCACTGAACGGTCATTCAACCGTCAATCGGTACGCCCCCCATGAAACGGTTGGGACGACCTCAAGATACCATGGGCATGCCCCATGCGTCATCATGCATATGGTGTCCCCCCTTATACGCGGTAAGCATGATCGTACTCTCTCCATGCACGTATAAAAGGCTACAGCCACCCCAAAAAAGTAAAAATGGCTACGGTCACCCCAAAAAGTAAAAATAGCTACCGCCATCTCTCAAGTAAAAATGGCTACGGCCATCTCTAAAGTAAAAATGACTACGGCCATCTCTCAATTAAAAATTGCTACGACCATCTCTAAAGTAAAAATGGCTACGGCCATCTCTCAAATAAAAATGGCTACGGCCATCTCTAAAGTAAAAATGGCTACAGTCATCTCAAAAGTAAAAATGACTACGGCCATCTCCCAAGTGAAAGAGGCTACGGTCATCTCCACAAAAAAAACGAAAGGCTACGGCCATCTCTAAAAGTACAAAAGGTTACGGCCATCTCCGAAGAATAAAGGGCTACGATTGTCCCCAACGCATAAACGACCACGGTTATTGGCGGAATCCGCTCATCGAGCTCGGCATGAGCACGACCTCAATAAGCGGAGGGACTATCTGTATGGGTCAAAACTTGACCTAATAATAATGAATAAGATCAACGCTTTCATTATAGCCCATTTATGATTACTAAATGGTATGGCCATTTATCAACAACATTATCGGGCAGTTGCGCAATTTGACAACGAAGGTCACGGCCTGGCCGTCCTTACGAGAGTGTTCCCTCTATGTGGTCCCAACCCCTAGGTGCCAGCTAGCAGATCTCCTAGCTATAAATATTAAGTGAAAGAACCCTAAAAAGTCGGGGGCTGCTTCTTTTTCTTCAAATCTCCTTCTAAAAGAAAAGAGAATACATCATTATAAGGCTCTAAACCTATCCATGGAGAGGCAGACCAAACCAACATCATTAATAAAAGAACTTCATCCCCCTCCCTCTAATCTATATATGTTATCTCTTATATTTTATTTCTTTGATCTTTGGATTTATTACGATCTGCTATGACTGGCGCTCCATTTATTTTGATTGTTTTATGCTTATAAAGTAAGTGAAAAATTTGAGCTAAACAATATTAAAGATTTATTGACATTAAAAAATTAAAAAAAATTCAAGCAACAAAATAAGATCTAACAAAAAATATACAAATTATATACAAAATAAAAATTAAATAATTAGTAAAGTATATTTTAATAACAAGAATAATAAAGTCATATTTTTTTTGGTAAGTAACTTTTGTATATCACCTTTGAAAACTTTACAAAACTTTAACTAACTATATCGCAATTAGTTATCTCAAAAGTAAATCTCAAAAATACTAACTCAAACAACTATATCTGCTCCCTACTACTATTTACAAGACATCTAATATTAACTATTTGCCTTTGTATCAATAAAGTCATATTAATAGTGACAAATCCGACAAATGGATATACATAAATAAATATTTATTATATAATTAAATAAATTTAACTCAAAGGTATACATCAACTAATATTAACTTCTATTTTCATTGTAAATAGATTCCAAAACTATTTAAAAACAAGAATTTCTATTTTAAAATTACTAATAACATGATCCCTATCTTCCATTTCATATTTTTTAATTTTTAGAAATATTATGTAGATATAAATAATAGTGGTACCATTATTGTAAATATTTGAGATACGATTTTGATTATAAAGAAATATGATAAGAAATTGAACAACATGACAATATAATAATATTGAATATTGAATAATATAATATAAAAATTGATGAATAAATAGAGAAAAAAATCAAAAAAATTATCATTTAAAAGACAAAAGGATAAATGTTATTTAAATTGAGATGAATAATTTTGCTTAAGTATAATAAGAAATAATATGCATGTGGATAAGGCCACATAACTAAAGTTTCTAGAAAAAAGAATTTAAATAATAAATAACATAAATAAATTAGAAATCATGTGAGGATATTTATACTAAGATTTACTTTAAAATATAAAACAATGCAAGTATACAAACTCAAAAATATTAATAATAAATTTAAATAAATTAAAATTTCAAACAATAGTTTAAAAATAAAAAAAAAATTTAATTAATACAAATATTTACACACACATACACACACACACACACACACACACACATATATATATATATTAAAAATAGTAGTGGATAAGAATATTAAATAAAGTGTAAGTTAATAAATAATAACATGAAATATAATAATATTACACATTAGATAACATTATAGCAGAAATAAGAAAAATAATTAAAATTTAAAAACTATATTAAAAAGAAAAAGAAAAAACTGTTTAAACATGAGATTAGAAAGTTCTTAAAGTTATGATAAGAACAATTAAAATATGGATATGACCATAAAATTAAAGTCTTGCTAAACAAAAAAAGAAATTGGTACCAAATTAAATATTTAAACATATTAAATAAAGGCAGAATACATAGACACACACTTAAACTATCAATGAAAGTTCACTTGAACACCTCAACTAAGACATTTTTTATCGAAATACTTTTACTTTACTTTTACTGTGATGTGAATGCTCAAATTATGGATAATACCACGAAATTGAAGTGTTATTTTTAAAAAAATAAGAAATAAAGATAAAATTTTAAATTACAATTCAAATTTCTAATATACGTAATTTTACAAAAAATAAATTTGTATCTTAAAACTAAAAATGAAAGAAAATTTATGTAAAGAGATAAAATGATAGTGAAAATATTACTATAATATTTAGATATAATATGTTCAAAAAATTAAAAAAATATTTTTTTATGATTAATATCTCAATCGAGTACAGTTAGTTTGAGTTTGAATGCATGGCATAATTTTTGAAAAATACTATCCAATTTAGAAAATAGAATGATAAGAATTATTTGAATTTGGGATGAGATTTTTTGTTTTTGAAAATATTAAGTAAAAAACTAACATGAAAGTAAAAATATTACTACAATATTTAGAAATAATGTGTTCAAACAATTAAGAATTTCTTTTCTATGATTAAATTGTATCTTATAGCTAAAAAAGAAAGAAAATTTAACTGCATCTAATACAAAATTAATTATAAGAGAACTCAATATATTTGGAATATGATAAATCTAATAAATTATGTATTAATATTTTAGACTAATTAAAAGTCACAATTTAAAACAAAATATGATATTATTTTGGTTATAGGTAAAATATTAATATAAAAATAATTAAAATTTATATTAGGGAAGAGAATGTATAAAATAAAATAGAGGTAGTTTGAGGATACTTATACTTTAAGTTAATTTAAAAATAGATAAAATAAAATAATAAAATAATATTAAAAACATTTACGGAGAAATTTAATGATAAAATATTATGAATAAGAGGATAAAAGCATAAAGGTACACCAAATTTCAAGAATAAACATTTATTTTTATTAAATAATATTAAAAGAATAATAAGCAAGACATTAATTTAATTGTAAGCTATGTATGATAGTATAATACTATTAAAGAATAAATACTACAATAACTATAAGAAAAGAATAAAAAAAGAATTTACGTAGAAAAGATGTGATGATAAGACATATTTGACTTCCAAATTAAAATAAATTGATAGTAAAATTTTTATTAAAATAATATAACTTAATATGTTCGAACAAGACATATCACAATATGACATATTTAGTATTCTTTAATACTGACAGCGAAACAAAATGCAAATACTAAAATCAAGGGATTAGATTGCTACAAATACATATCAAAAAGAATGGTTGTCTACTACAAGATTTGAATAATAATTTCATATCTTGCTTCATAATTAAATTCTCATATTATATAATTTTTATCTGAGAAGTTTATATTTTAAAATTATTTGCACATAATTCAAACAAGTTACATTGTAATTTGAAATAATTTATCCGCGCATCGCGCGAGTCCTAATATTAATTGTATATAATTATACTTTAATATTCAGATAATGAGAGGATTATCATTTCCCCAATTCTGTCCCTTCTCTCCTCTCATCTCACACTAGTCTCCAACTGTGAAAATAAATATAAGAGGATATATATCTAACTCAATACTAGAAAGAAAAGAAAAAAGGATGTAACTCTTTCTAAAATTTCTTTTCAACTGATAGAAATTCTTCTTCCTAAATTATTATAGATGTATTAGCATGGTTAATATATTGTCTTTTGTTATGTATTTTATAAGCCTATTGATAAGACTAATATATTGTCTTTTATTACTCTCTTGAGCCGGAGGTCTCCTGATATAACATCTGTTCCCTTCGGAGTAGGGGTAAGGTCTGCGTGCATATTATCCTCCCCAGATTGTTGTATTAGCATGGTTAAGAGGGCATGACAAAAACTAGCTTTTGCAAAGACAAAATTTTCTCCAAAAAAATTTTAAAAAATGAATAACCAGTAAAGAATTCAAGAGAATTGATTATCTAATATTTATACATAAAAAATTTAACTTTATATATACAATGTAATTTTACGACGAAGAGCCAAAACCCGTCTACCCCTAGCTCCTCTCATGCTCTACAACATCTTTTGGTCATTAACGGGGGAAATCATTCACATTTAGTCAAACAATAAATGATTTATGAAAGAGTATAAATAATTTTTTATGTTATCTAGTTATAAAGAAACTAATGAATATGTATAGGGTCAACTTTGACCCTAGACGTCTCTACATTGATGGGTACGTCTTCGAGCATACGTCAACTAAGATGAGGAAGATGATGTTACCTACTTTGTACATTTTTTATTATTTCGAGGAAGACCTCCTGTTATATAAGGAGACCTTAATATTGTAAAGGGGAGTATGATTATTCTTGAATAATACAACTCTTCTCTCTCTCTCTCTCTACCTTGGTCTATATCTCTAACGATTACTTCTCTCTTAAGTTCATACTACCTTTTTTATCTTTCAGATCTATACTAATAATATCGTCCTTCTCATCTCTAGGTCATACTATATTTGATTACGATTTACCCTTGTTTATTTTTGATTATTTTTAAGCTTGCAAATTGTATAAATAACTTTTGAGCCAAACAATTTCCACACCACACAAAAATAAAAGATGGTCGAAAATAACACAAGAATGAAAACTATAGTGGGTGTTACAACCAATCTCTTGGGTTCTCTCAACGAGGCCGATGATGAAAGAATCTTGAATGCAACCCCTAGCACCACCCTAGGTGCAGAGATCCTGCCTTCCCCATCCGAGGATCTAAAGATCTTGCATGAAAAGGAGCTTCAACATCTGCTTCTAAGGAAGCACCCTCGGTGGTCAAGAAGCTACTGGAAGAATGGCTAACAAGTACCCTAAGTGGCTTGGTTGAGAAGTCACCACAAAGTAACCTCAGGTGTACACCAACAGTAGGAATCACTACTGCAATGAGTGAACCCGAAGTTAGACGAGCAAACAATGAGCCCGTCGATGTACGAACCAACGATGTCACACTCACAACCATCCTTAAGAAAATGGAAGAAATGGAAAATGAAAACAAAGCACTCCGCGACCAAATGAAGGAACATCAAGAGAGGGTAGACAAGATCCCCAGTGCTCCCAAGTTGCTACCAAAACGCGACGTGGGAAGGTTCATTGAACAACTGTATATCGAATAAGCTACCCCGCACTCCATCCCAAAAACCTTCAAAATGTTTCCCTACTTGAGGGTATATGATGGAACCATAGATCCCGAGGACCATCTGGTCCACTATTTGTCACGACCCTAGTTCACCAATTGTGAACTTTTCATGACGGCACCCAGTCTTCGCGACTAGGTAAGCCTTATCACATTGCGTAATTTAACAGTGCGGAAATAAAACAATAACAAACACTAAATAGAACATGAAATGTATACGGTTCCACTTGGCACATACATTGCACACACCACTTCTGAAAGATAACATCCCAAAGCCTGGAATCCCACGGGCAACACAGGTCTGAGGGAAACGTAAATACAGCTCTAATGTCTGAAAAAGTCTAATACAACAGAAATAATAAGGAACAATACTGCTAACTAGGATAGAAATGACGGAGGCTCTCTGGTCTGTGGATGCAGCAGTATACCTCAAGTCTCCCATGGAAAGCTCCAAACTCACTGATGATACTCCTGGCTGGATGCACCTGGATCTACACAACAAAAGTGCGCAGAAGAGTAGCATGAGTACACCACAGCGGTACTCAGTAATTGCCAAGCCTAACCTCGGTGGAGTAGTAACGAGGAAGGTCGAGTCCCCTACTGAGATGAACATAAGAAATAATATAGGAAATAAAAGATAGTAGATAATGAAGTAAATCCCGAATATCTAGCAAGAAAATAAGTAAAACGGAACCGGCTACAAATACAATCTACGAATACAAGAAAAATCACTCAAAAAGTAAGGATGCCACATGGAGCTCCGGGAATTGAACCCGCAGTCCATTCTTACCAATATCTGAGGATCTCCCGGGAATTGAATCTGTAGTCTGTCATACCAATAACAGAGGATATCCCAGGAATTGAACATGTAGTTCGTCATACCAAAACACAGGATCTCTCGGGAATTGAACCTGTAGTCCGTCATACTAATAACAGAGGATCTCCCGCGAATTGAACATGTAGTCTTTCATACCAATAACAAAGGATCTCCTGCGAATTGAACCCGTAGTCTATCATATCAATAACAGAGGATATCCCGGGAATTGAACCCGCAGTCCATCATATCAATAACAGAGGATCTCCCGGGAATTAAAACCGTAGTCCATTATATCAATAACAGAGGATCTCTCGAGAATTGAACCCGTAGTTCTTCATATTAATAGCAAGGGGATATCCTGAGAATCGAACCCATAGTACCAATCGTAAACACTTCACAAAAATTCAATATTTAAGAGAAAGAAGCCAAGTACAACAACATGTAAAGGTCTAGAGCCTAGCATGCTTACAAAGAGGACAAATATTTCAATTAAGTCAAATAGAGCAAATGAATTACTAACATGCTTTTCCTAAGCTAAAACAAGTAAAGTTGCATTTTAACAGTTAAATATACGAAGAAACACAGTCTAAACAAGCCAAGTAAGGTGAATTTTCAACAACTAGCACAAGTACGCGTTTGTCACCTAGCGCACAAGGCATTTAAACAACAGCAAGGATAACCTAAGGGGAGAGGTCCCCTACACAAAGTTAGACAAGCCACTTACCTCGAATTGGTACAAAACCTCTAAAAAACAACGCCCTTACCACGAGTATCCGATTTCGAGTGGCCCAAATCTATTCAAGCCAATTACACATTGTAAATAACATCGCAAGTAACTAATTATACTGTTAAAATTATAGCTAAGGCGCGAAAATAGGTGACATGACCAAAATTGCCCTCAGGACAACGTCGCGGAATCGAATAATTTTCACATTTTCAGAAACTTCATACTCTCACGAGTCTAACCATATAAAAATCTCCCAAATCGGAGGTCAAATGCCCCTTCAAAACTCAATAGTTTAGCCAAAGAAGTTTTACCCAAATTATCCAATTTATTATCCTAATTTCGAATTTAAATGATGGATTTAACCTCAAAACGATGGAATATAACCAAAAGGGATCATAGAAACCTTACCCAATAATCTTTTCTTCAAAACTCACTCGAAATCACCTTCTCCCGAGCTCTCATATGATTTTTCAACTTATGAAATTAAACCCTCAGATTTTCTCTTAACTAAGCAGTGATTTCAGCTTTTTCGGACCAGCGACCGCTTCAGCAGTCCTGCTTTCACGGAGAATCCATCGCTTTTGCGGTCCTCACTAATCCCCTTTGATTCCGCTTCTGCGGTCCCCCACTCACAGGAGCGAGTCTGCCTCTGCAGAAACACGATCGCTTCTGCAGTTCCTGGCCTCATGGCCCCCTTGCACTCCTGTGATTTCCAATCCGATTTAGCGGCGCCGCTTCTGCGGTCCCCAAGCCGCAGAAGTGGAAACGAAAGAAGTAGCAATATTAATTCCCTTCTAACTCCCAAAACCAACCCGTCGAGCATCCGAAACACACCCGAGGCCCACGGGACCTCAACTAAACCTACAAACCTATCCTTTAACATCATCCAAACTTGTACCATTCCTTAAATCACCTAAAACAACACCGAAAATACAATTTAATCAATGATTTGAACTTAAAACTTCCAAAACTTAACCAAACTCGATTTCGACTCAAAACCTAACCAAAACACATCGGATTGACCTGAAATTTTGCACGCACGTCCAATTGACATAACGGTGCTACAACAACTTTTGGAATCCCGTTCATACCCTCGGATCAAAATCTATCGGGTCGGAAACTTCAAAATTCTAACTATCGGTATTTCTAGCCTAAATGAGCTACGGACATCCAAAATACATTCCGAACACGCTCCTAACCCTGTTATCACCTAATGGAGCTAACGAAACCACTGGATTTCCATTCCGAGTTCGTCTTCACACTGTTCTAATTACGGACCATTTTCCAACACATAAGCTCTCATTTAGGGACTAAGTGTCCGAAAACACTCCGAATTCTATTACCGAACATCCCGGCAAACCAAAATAGCAATAATGAAGTTAGGGGAAGCAGTTAATGGGGTAACGGGGTATAAATTCCAAATACGACTGGCCGGGTCATCACACTATGTCACCGCCGTGAAGGGCAACAATCTATCAAAAGAACAGTTACCATCGGTGTAGCTGAAGAAGTTCGGGGATACGTTGACAAGAGGAGCCCTAACGTGGTACTCTCAGCTACCAGCTAGGGCAAGATATGGCGGATAAGTTCATCGCCGCCCATGCAGGTGCAAAGAAAGCGGAAGCAAGGGTCAACGACATCTTCTCCATCAGGCAAACCACATGAGAGGGACTCAGGGACTTCCTGGCTAGGTTTAACAGGGTAAGGATGAGTCTGCCAAACGTATCGGAAGGTATGGCAGTCGCTTCTTTCCAGAACGGGCTAAATAGGGAAGTTCGAGCACAACTAAGACATTGTTGAGCCGCTTTATGAAATATCCCCTACCACATGGGAGAAAATCCACAACGCCTACTGTTCGGAGTACGAGCGGATGAGGATGATCTTAATAAGCCAACCAAATGGCTAACAACGATACACTCAGAAATAAGGAGGGATTGCGTCGGCGAGAACAACTCTCACGCTTTAATAAAGATCGACATCAGCCTTACATCAGATCCTCCCATCCATCTCCACCTAGGCATACAGATGTACAGTAGCGACATGTTCCCCTGCTCTGAAATGAAAGAGGTACGCCCCCTTTATTATCCGCCCATAACTTTTGTGTGTCTCCTTCAGAAATAGTGTATGCACTTGATAAGCTGGTCCCCAAAGTACAGTGGCCACAGAAAATGAAATCAGACCCCGCCACAAGGAAATCAAATGTCATTAGTGAATTCCATCAAGAACGGGGACATAAGATCGAAGATTGCATAAGCTTACGGCAAGAGGCAGAATGCTGAACCAGGGATACCTGAGGGAGTTGCTTAGTGAAAAAGGAAAAACTAACTCTACACGCGGACGGAAATAACCCCACGGGATGCCGAAGCCGCCTTCCCTAGCACGCATGATAAATATGATCGTCGGAGGCGGCAATGACTTGGCGATCAATAAAGTCAAGTTCACTACCATGTACAAGCTAAAACGGACCATCGACCATGGACGGTATGACGACTTCGAAGATAGTATGGCCTTCGATAAGTCTGATGTTGATGGTTTGTCTTTCCCTAATTATGACGCTTTAGTTATCACTTTACGTATTGTCGATACGGTTGTTAAAAGAATCATGGTTGACGATGGAAGTGGCGCATGTATTATCCATCTGAGGATCCTCGTACAAATGGGACTCGAGGATAAGATAATACTATGCTGCATAACACTAAGTGGTTTTAACAATGCAGCAGAACGGGCATCCGGAGAAATACCACAGCCAGTTTTAGCAGGAGGAGTCATGCTGGAAATAACTTTTCACGTGATGAACCACGAAACGACCTACAACGCAATCATAGGACGCCCATGGATACATGCCATGCGAGCGATCCCCTCAAACTTTTACCAAGTGATCAAATTCCCTACCCCATGGGGAGTATTTAGCATTCGAGACGAGCCGCGCACCGCACATGAATGCTACAAAATATCTCAAGACTGCGCCCACACAAAACAAATAAATGGGACGAGTGTAGAGGCATAACAATCAGTCGTGTCAGGGACTAAGGTTAGTCCAATAACGGACGCCATTAGAGATCCCGACATCTCAAAGGCCTGTAGAGCAACGGTCGAAGATCTCAACCCAATCTAATTGGATGACACCAACCCTACAAAGAGGGCCTATATCGGGCACGGCCTCACCAACCCAAGTAAGTATCGTGAATTCCTAACTAACCATGCAGATTTATTTGCTTTTTCCCATTCAGATATGCCAAGAATCCAGCGGGACATCGCCTCCTACAGGATGAATGTTGATCCAATACACCTGCCCATGCGACAGATGAGAAGAAAGTTCAATTCCGTTATCAATGAAGTGGTCTACGAGGAAGTAGATAAGTTATTGGCCAACGATTCCATCAAAGAATGGAAGTACCCCAGTGGGTCACCAATGTCATCATGGTCAAAAAGAAAATGGGAAGTGCAAAATGTTCATGGATTTTACCGATCTGAACAAGGCATGCCCTAAGGATTCGTTCCCACTGCCCCACATCGACAAGTTTATCTACACCACCGCGGGACAAAAACTTTTGAGTTTCCTAGACGCCTACTCCGACTACAATCAAATCATAATGGCCGAGGAGGACGAGTACAGAATGACTTTCATCACACACCAGGGAACATACTGCTACAAAGTAATGCCCTTCGGGCTCAAAAATGCAAGGGCTACATCCACCATTTGGAAGAAGCCTTTGAGATATTGAGAAGGTACGGAATGAAGCTGGACCTCGAGAAATGCGCCTTCGGCATAACCTCAGGGAAATTCTTAGGATTTCTCATATCACAAAGAGGCATAGAGGTCAACACAGATCAGATCAAGGCGATAGACGCCATACCTGAGATTTTGAACAGCAAGAAACAGATACAAAAGCTGATGGGGCGAATAGCTGCCTTATCTAGGTTCATCTCACGGTCCTCTGATAGGTGCCATAAAATTCTCGATGTGTTGAAAAAGGACAATGGGTTACAGTGGAACGAAGAATGCGTCGAATCCCTGAGAAAATTGAAAGCATATCTATCGCCACCACTGCTAGCCAAAGAAAATCTAGACGAGTCCTTGCTGGTGTATCTGGCGTATCCAAGGTCATCATCAGCGTAGTCTTGGTCCGCAAAAATGGAGGTACGCAATCTCAGATTTACTATATTAGTAAAACCTTAGTGGACGCCGAAACACGGTATCCACACCTTAAAAAGTTGGCTCTGGCTCTGGTCGTAGCTTCACGAGGCTCTGACCCTACTTTCAGTGCCATCCCATAAAAGTAGTAACGACCTTCCCCCTGAGAAGCGTCCTACATAAGCCTAAATTATCGGGCAGGCTCGCTAGATGGGCCATAGAGCTCAGCGAGCATGATATTTCGTATCACCCAAGAAACACCATCAAGTCGCAAGTACTTGCCGACTTTGTAGCTGATTTTCAGCTCAGAGATACTACCAGAGGCGAAAGTACAGGCACGTAGTGCCCCCTCCGACACCGACCTATGGGCCCTCTACACTGACGACTCCGCTAGTGCTTCGGGATCGGGACTAGGAATCATTCTCGAGGCCCCCACGGGCGAAACTATTCTCCAGTCCATACGATGTCACGAAGTGACTAACAATGAGGACGAGTACGAGGCTGTTATTGAAGGCATAAAGCTAACCATCAAATAGGGGGCTCGACGACTCGTTATCCACTGCGATTCCCAACTCGTAATGAACTAGGTCACTGGGGCTTACCAAATCAAGGAGCAGAGATTGGAAAAATACAAGTCAAAAATTCACAGTTTAATGGCTAAATTCGATGAATGTCGCTTCGAAAAAATTTCTCGGGCACAAAACGTTGAACCAGACGGTTTAGCAAAATTGGATGCGGCCACTAAAAATTTCAACAAAGAAAGCGTGGTCACCCTCCTTCATCCAGCCACTATCACATTGATGTACTCTCTTTAAATTTGACTTGGGCTGGCGCAACAAATTCGTGTCATATTTATAGGATGGGAAACTCCCACTTGACAAAAGAGAAGCAAATAAACTACCATACATGCCGCCCGATATTGCCTGATAATTCACGATCTTTATAAAAGAACATTTGGTGGATCCCTGGCCAAGTGCCCAGGGCCGCACCAAACAAAATCAGTACTCAAAGAGGTACACGAAGGTCATTGCGGTGTCTATACAAGTAACCGCGCCCTCATTCGTTGCATAATACGGGCCGGCTATTACTGGCCCCCTATGAAGAAGGAGGCTACAAAATACGTTCGCCAATGCGAACAATGCCAATTGTATGCCCCCCCCCCCCCATGATACATCAACCAGGAGAACCCCTCCATCAATCACTTCCCCATGGCCTTTTATTAAATGCGGGATGGACATAATCGGCCCCCTACCAGCGGGACACGGAAAGGTACGATTTCTGTTAGTTTTAATTGACTATTTCTCCAAATGGGTGGAAGCATGTGCGTATGCCCAAATACTGAATAAGAAGTCATTGCCTTCATAAGAAAGAATATCATCTGCCGATTCAGCATTCCCAAAGAGATCAGCTGCGACAATGGGCGACTGTTCATTGGCCAGAAGACGATCGAGTTCTTCGAAAAATGGCATACCAAGTGAATGCTCTCCATGCCATATCACCCCTCGCCAATGGCCAAGCAGAATCTTCTAATAAAACAATATTGAACATACTGAAAAAGAAACTCGGGGAAGCCAAAGGGTTATGGCCCGAGCTACTACCAGAAGTGTTTTGGGCACACCAAACCACACCCAAATCAAGCACAGGAGAAACACCGTATTCGCTAGTTTATGAAACCGATGTGGTCATACCGCTCGAAGTCGGTGAGCCAAGCTTAATGTATTCACATACCAGCGGAGCAAAGAATGACATGAATAGACTTCTCGATGAGGCCGGGGAAAGAAGAGAAATGGCTCACATAAGAATGGTGGCTCAGAAACAACAGGTCGAAAGATAGTACAACAAAAGAGCGAAAATAAGATCACTCAAAGTGGGAGATTACGTACTCAAAACCAAAACATTGCATCAAAATATCCGAGCGAAGGAAAATTGGGCACCAACTGGGATGGTCCCTACAAAACCATAGCATCAATGAATAAAGGAGCATTCCAATTAGAAACAATGTAGGGAAAAACGAGCCAAAATAATTGGAACGTCGCTCATCTCAAATATTTCCATTTTTAAAAGGTATCTCTCGAGTCGTACTTTTTTTCCTCACCCGAGTTTTGTTCCAGTTGGGTTTTCTCGGGAAGGTTTTTAACGAGGCAGCGAGGGGGACACTTGGAGATATTTGCAGAACGAGTTTATCACACTAGCCTCTCTGTCCGCTCTCTAGACTGGCATGACAAAGGGACTGGACTAGCATGATCTCCAATGTATTAAACGACTACGGCCACCTTCAGTATATAAAGTGCTACAGCCATTTCCAATGTATCAAATGGCTATGACCATCTCCAATGTATAAACGCCTATGACCATCTCCAATGTATTAAATGGCTATGACCATCTTCAGTGTATAAAAGGCTACGACCATCTCCAATGTCTCAAACGGCTACGACCATCACCAACGTATAAACGGCTACGACCATCTCCAATGTATCAAACGGCTAAGGCCATCTTCAATGTATAAATGGCTAAGGCTATCTCCAACGTGCAAGCGGCTATGGCCATCTCCAAGGTATCATATGGCTAAGGCCATCTCCAATGTATCATATGGCTAAGGCCATCAATGCGAAATGGCTAAGGCCATCGCCATCGACCGTCGACCTAGTTCGACCATTGCAAGCAAGTGATTCGACGATAGTCGAAGTCACTCATATGGCTAAGGAAATCAATGCTAAATGGCTAAGGCAATCGACATTATTATGGTTAAGGTCATCGCCGTCGACCCAGTTCGACTACGGCAAGTGAGTGATTCAACGACAGTTGAAGTCACTCATATGGCTAAGGACATCAATGCGAAAAGCCTAAGGCTATCAACGCGGAATGGCTAAGTCCATCGCTGTCGACTGTCAACCCAGTTCGACTGCGGCAAGTGAGTGATTCCATGACAGTCGAAGTCACTCATATGGCTAAGGCCATCAACGCGAAATGGCTAAGGCCATCGCCATCGGCCGTCGACCAAGTTCGACTACGGCAAGCGAGTGATTCAACAATAGTCGAAGTCACTCATACGGCTAAGGCAATCGGCACTATGTGGTTGTGGCCAAGGCCACCATCGACGATCGTCGACCCAATTCGACCATGAAAAGTAAAGCAAGCTCCCGCTCTTCAAGACGAGATACCAAAAATAAAAAATAAAAATAAAGGAATGGCAGCAAAAGTATGACTTTCATTATCATTCAAAAATGCACAAACATCCGACCTTATAAAAGGTCATCTTTATATTTCAAAATACAAGAAAACAAAAATATACACAAGTCCCAAGGGGCTTCTCCGCCTTGCCCGTCACCTGCTGCATGACTACCACTTTTCTCATTCTTCCCCTCATGGCCGCCATCTTGTCCTTCACCGCCCCCGGGTTGGTAATCCTTAGAAATCCAAGAACCAAATTCTAGACGGTTGACGTCTTCGAAGTTATAGCCCACCCAATCGGGAGAATTAAAACTACAACCACAAGTTTCACGGGCGACATGGTCTACACACCATTATTCTTGAACCTCCGCCTCAGTGGCTCAACCCGCAGATAAGTACTTTTCGAGTATGACCAATCTAGCTTCGGCGTACACCTACATCTCATGTGCTTCATGATGCGCAACACATTCGGGCTTTGACGAAGCGGTCCGCTTAAGGACCTCAATCTCAGCCGCCTTGATGTCGAGTTCACCGGTCAATGCAGCGACTCTAGTCTGCATTTGTGCCGCCTCTGCCGCTATCCCGCGATTGATCTCCAACTCATCTTCCCTCAACTGAAAGAGAGTCTCTAGCTCGATGTTCTGAGCCAAAGTAGCCATCAGTTGCTCATCAACCTCCTCCAACTGGGCCAACCTCCATTTCAATAGAGCCTCTGATTGTTCAAGGCCCTCATGGAACGCTCAAAACTGAGGGTCTTGTTTTAACACATCTGCCAACGCCTGATGCTTGGCACGACATTGTTTGTACTTCTTCGCCATTTTATTGAAGGTGGCTTCCTTCATTTGCTCGTGCCGCCTCCTATCCACCTCCAAAATGAGAGTCTAAAAAGGAAAGGAAAAAAGGAAAGACAAGTCAGTACGTCCCAAAGTTGTCATCACAGCCCACAAAACAAAACTGAAAGCTTACTGCAAAACTGTGCCATTGTCCCTTCGAGACAGATCCCTGTCATTAACGCCCTTCAGCGTCTCACGCTCTGCGTCCGCACATAGCAGGGTCATCTCCGCTACGGCGTGCTCGCTGCTTTCCAGTAAATTATACCCTCCCGGGATCAATATTCTGATCTGGCGGTTAGACCTACCGGCCATCATCCCCACGCGGGCTGAATCCCCCATTACGTCTCTAGGAGCAGCTTCAGGGCCTGTCCTTTAAACATCAATGCACGCATCTCCAGCTGCGGACAATGAACAGCCCTTTGGAACACGGGCTGAGCTAGTAGCATCGGCAGTTCTCCTTTGAGGAGCCAACCTCACTGAACGGATGGCCTCGGCCATGAAAACTGGCCTTGGCTCTTGACGGGGCTCGCTAGTCCTCTCATCTTCAGTAGCTACCCCCGTACCCTTTATCAATCGCCGCCTCTTCCTCTCGAACGGCTCCTCACCGTCTGAGTCTCCTCCACCGACTGTAGAGGCGGTACCGTAGGAAGTGCTTCACTTGCGGACACCCCCACATGGGTAGCCTCCTACTAAGGGATCACGGGAACACTATCGTAGAACGAGCCATACGGTATGTCTTCACCTCAGATTCAGTCCCCGCTCTGGACGAGGTAACAATAGCTACTCTCTTCTTAGGGACGTTGCGACCTTCTAACACGAGTGAGTCAAGTAACAAAACCTTTAAAAGAAGTATCCAAATCAAAGCCGAAGAGTTACCTAATGGGTCGTACTGCTGACGAAACGCGGCCCAGGTATGGCATTCCTCTGCATAAGGCATCAATTTCTCCACCCATGATTTAATGTTGTCTATGGGTTGGGGCGGAGAAGCCCATGTCACACCTCCTTTTTCACTACACCCGCAAGGGCATAAAGGAGTTTTTCCAATTAAAGAACAATCGGAACATGATTTTATTATTAAGATTCAGAGTCGCCACTTGGGAGATTAATGGTGTCCCAAGTCACCGGTTGAATCCCGAACGGAGGAAAAAGATGACTCTGTTAACAGACTGCGAACCAAAAATCTGAGTAATGAATTCTGTTAACCCCGGAGAAGGTGTTAGGCATTCCCGGGTACGTGGTTCTAGTACAATCGCTCAACTGTTGCATTTAGCTTTTTTATCTAATTTTATTACATGAAGTGGCTATGTGCCAATTTTAGCTTTTAACCGCTTTTATTCATTATGTAGTGTTAAGAGAAAATTGAACGTGGTTTAAAACATGCTTTCGGATCGCGTCACATGAAATGCATCCGCAATCCTAAGCGTACTTTATTAGATGTTTTGGGATTTGATTTGGATCACATAAAATACACACCCGAGTTTAGGAATGTAACCGTGCCTAAAGTGGCTAACACGTTTATTATCTTTTGGGAGGACCATAAAATTCGCTAAACGGCCCTTCCCGATTTTTTATGTATTTAATATAACCAATTATTGAGGGCCCCACAATTTCACATTTCATTGGGCGAGGATCGTCTCATTTTTATTTAAGGTCAATCCTAAAATGGTTATTATTAGAATCCGAGTTTTAAGTTTAAGTCCGGACCCAAACAAAAGGATGGACCTTTTAGCTTGGACCTGCTACCTAACTCGGAGCCCATATCGTATATTAGATTAAGAGAATCTTGGAAGCAATACCTAGGTCCAATGTGAGTGAGACACGGACACAATAGGCGGTGTTTTAGACTCACATTGGGTCCGTTTGGTGCAGACATCCAAATGGTTTCAGTGATTGAAACCCAATGGGAACAAAGAGCCCAAATAACGCTATTTTCTAATCAGTATCAAATTGAACAAGCTCACTTTCATGTCTAATCTCCAGTTACTTCAAGTATTGATGTCACATAATTTATAAGAGGCAACTCAACTTATCATATTCTGTTATTTATCAATTAAAACGTGAATAGGCTAAGGCTCATTATCTAAAACCAGACAATGACATCAATGCCAATTTCAACTAATCAGTACTTAACTAATGGAGATTTCTGGGATAGATACGCAAAACAAAACACGAACCCTTTTATAATTGCTAATAATTAAACTACCCTACTTTATCATACTAAAACTGCCAAAACAACATTCAGATATACAATCCCATAATACAGTTTTGATATTTTTTTGAAATTTTTGATTTGTTTTTGGTTTTCGTTAGACAGAGTTTTTCTTAGAGAATTCTGATAGCTGGAGGAAGAATGCCTATTTATAGGTAAACAAAATACTAGAAGCTTCTATGACCTACCCTTCCCCAGATAAGACCTAAATTACCCTCACATGTGACTTCCCCTAGTTTGAATTATTCCTCTTGTTTATTTCCCAAACTACCCCCTCTTCTAAACTAAAATTAACCACCTATTGTCAATTAAACCAAGCTTTAATAAGCAAACTGAACAATTAACAAACCAAAGAACTAATTTAATCGTCCAGAACTAAATAAAGCCTACTGAGGTAAACAAAATCTAAAACCATTATAAGCCTACACATTTAATTAATCAATATTCAATCTACCAGAATTAAACATGGCTTAATACTAAATCGGAAAATTAAAGAACATCTTCTGAATTAAAGCTACTCGATCAGAAACAACAAACAGGCTAAATCCTACACTTGACTAAGTAAGATGAAAGGGATTATATCGATCAAATTAACAGACTGAACCAAATAAACACAAAACAAATACGATTAGACTCTAACTAATAAAACAATTAATTAACTACAAAGAACTGCTAAAATAACATAAGGAAACTTATTAATGAAAAGAAAACTCGGGCTAGTCGTGTTATCCCCAAATTCGGCCATGCCTAGGGTCATTTGAGCTTTATTTACGATCCATTCCTTACGTGAGAAGTCCAGGGACCCTTTGACATCAGTTGCATGCACTTTGGCCATTTTAGTGTTTTAGCCGAAAAAAGTCGATTTGATGTTCGAGACATTCCAGCCAGATTTGAGGAAAGTAGTTATAGGGGCTGGGTAGCAGAGACTCTGGTGGTCCTATGGTAATATTTTAGGGGCGATTGGGTTATCCGGCGTCATGGCCGGAAAACTTTGAAGGAAGATTTGACAATTCTGACCATGATTCTAAGGAAACCCATGGCATGGCTAGAAAGAGGAGCCCAAGGAGATTCTGTGGTGTTTTTCTGGCAGTCAACTGCGTAGTTAACGTTTGACGCAGGTGGTGGCTCCGGCGAAGATTTAGGGGAGTACAATGAAGACGAGGGACGGTTTTTTAATTTCATTAATTTTTCCGACCATTTTATATTTAACTACAAGAGTATGTGGGGCGTTGGATCAGGAGGTTTCGATGGATGAGATTACCAGACACCAAATAGCGTCGTTTGGGCCTTAGTAGGGCAATGCAGACCGGGTTGGGGATGGTCTTGGGCCTGTAACGGGCAACCGTTTTGGGCCAGCGGATTTGTAATAGGGATTTTTACATATACATACCATATAGCAAACCTTATTACCACCCATGTTTAAGATTTGTGTTTATTACATTTAAGTATACCGCCTTTTTATTTATGTACCAAAATTCTATTTAAGGTTTAATTATCAACTTATTAATTATATGCTTGATTTGTGGAACTGGAAATCTTTTCAGATTTTGTTGTACACATTTCTTCTCTCTCTTACAAACAAAACCCACGATTTTCTCCCCTTTTTTAATTACCCTCCCCCCACGTTTTTTTACCAAAACCGATTTCTCTCTCTCTCTGCTTGAATTTCATCCGCCATTGTCGAAGCTTGAACAGTTTCAAATAGAGAAGTTCTTCTCAATCCACCATACTTTCAGTCTATAAAATTGTATCAAAGCCAGAAACCCTCTACAAAACCGATTTCTCTCTCTCTCTCTCTCTCTGTTTTGAAGTCGGATAACATGTCAGTTTGTATGTCCTTTGGCGTGTAAACAGTCTTAGGATCACAATACTTTGGAACGACAATGCTACCAACTATTATTGCAGTACATTTGCGTTTTATGAATGTTTCGTCCATTCGGCAACATGTGTGTTGTCGGCTAAAACTTCTTATCTTGAACAATGAAGAATCATGAATTGACGTTACCTTGAAATGACATTTGCAGTTCTCAGCTACACATACAAGCCAGTAGCTACAAAAAATCCAATTTTCAGACATATTTATTAAAAACTACAATTAATGACAAATTGACTACAATTAACTACAAACTGACTACAATTAACTACAAACTGACTACAAGTAACTACAAACTGACTACAATTAAATCAAAACTGACTACAAGTAACTACAAACGGACTACAATTAACTATAAACAATAAACTACAAACTGACTACAAGTAACTACAAACTGACTACAATTAAATACAAATTGACTACAAGTAACTACAAACGGACTATAATTAACTACAAACTGACTATAATTTAACTACAATTTGTATAAACAAACCTAGCTTCAATAATCTGGAATCTGGAAGAACTACAATTTGATTGACTATCACGCTTTAAATTCTAATTTTCGGTATTTGATGTAGAAGAATGAGAGATTTTCGAAACTGAAATCTGGAAGAACTACAATTTAATTGACTATCACACTGTAAATTCTGATTTTCGGTATTGGATGTAGAAGAATGAGAGATTTTCGAAACTGATGGCTACGTATGAGAGATTCACGCAGAGAGATTTGCGCTGGGATTAGATCTTTTAAGGTTTTAAAAATATCACTTAATTAATACATAATCAAACATTAATTAGGATGCTTAAAATCCGGCGCCATTTTAGGCTATAAAATCAGCCAGATATGGTTTGGTACATTTTTGGTAATGAAAACATGGAATATGCGAGTAATAACCAAACAAGGCACAATAATGGTAATAAGGTTTGCTATATGGCATATTTTGGTAAAAATCCCTTTGCAATATGGTCAGCCCAATTTTGTGTCATTTACACAAGACCCCCTTTTCCTTGTATTCTTTTCTTTTTTTTTTGTTTTACAAATTGTTTTCCTCTTTTGTATTTCCTTTTTGTTTGTTTTTTCCATTTTATAAACTTGTATATTTTTCTAATTTTATAAAGATGTAAAATTAACATAAAATCGTAAAATATTTCAAAGCAAAAATAATTAACTTTTAAAATTGTTTAAAAGATATTCCATGACAAATTCTCAATTAAAACAATTAAATGCAAAAGTGACTATTTTTTGCGATTTTTCATATTTTGTTCTAAACAAATTAACCCCTAATTAATCTTGGAAATATAAAATTAAATCCTAAATTTAAATGCATATTTTTGTATTTTCATGTGAATTAACATGCACAAATAAAATGCAACAATTATCAGAAAATGACACCAAAATGCACAAAATTTGTAAAAAAATAAAGAAAAATTATTTTGTTTGAATTTTTAGGAATAATTCATATAAAGGGCAAACATCACGTGCTCACAGCCCTTACTACAAAAAAAGAGGAAGAAGAAGTCACAACGGACGAACGGTTAAAATAATATACAACAAATAATTCCACGTACAAGGATACTTACGTTCAGAGTTACACCTTTCGTGTAACCCACTAGGGTTCGATGCCAGGAGCGACGTCTTGATATAGAAGTACCTGCGTCAGAAGCCACGATTGGCCTTATCGTCGGCCTTCACCACCAAACCCTTCGTACCGCGACTCTTCAGTTGCAACATAGTACCCCTCAAGTAACCAATGCTGGATAATTGTAAGAGATGGTGGACATAGATTTCACACTCATCCCTGTCCGCATACGTGCTCAAAATCCTACACACATTCAAAGTATAAGGAGTAAGTTGTGCTGGCCATATGTCAAAAAAGCGGAAAAGCTCCTCTGCTAAAGGATAAATCGGCACGCTATAACCGATTAAGAACGAGTACTCATAAAAAGTATAATATCCCGGTCTATGCACGTTAGCGTAATCCGTTCCAGTCGGAACCATTTTCACGTGGCTCAAAATGTTATGCGCTGCTCGGAGATTGTCCAAGTGCGACTGCAATAACTCACTATGTTCCCAATGGATAGAGGGATTTCTCGTTTGAAAGTCCCGTCAAATGTGCATTTATTTGGGAAGCACATTTTCCACTGAGAGGGGAACAAGAGCCTTTTCTTCCTCATCCTCTTCGTTGCTAGGGGAAGGCGGAACCCTAGATGGGCAGCATCCTGACTTTTCTTACTACTTTGGCATTTTACCATGATGTTCCGCTTAAGAAAGAAAGTGCTTATATCGAGAAATAAGGATTTAGAAAGATATAAGAGTCTCACACAAAATATCAGTGGTCAGAGAGAAAGATAATGAAGAAAGTCAAAAAATATTTTCCAAGGGTTCGAAAGATAAATCGATTTGAATCTTTCCCTTATTTATAGGATAAAGTTGTGCAAAAATCGAAAATGCATGACCAAAATGGGTGCGGAAAACAAAAACGTTACACCACCTCCTGAACCACATCGGGAATAAGAGTAATAATAACGTATGCGGACGATGATATCATCCTAAAAGGGATATCACACGTCAACGGATCAAAAACGTTGGGCGATTCACATCGTTCCTGTTGCCGCCTGAGTGCGAGGTCAAATTCTCCAAAGACGAGGTTCGCTATTCCGTCCATCTGGGACGCCCATCGAATGCGCCTCCAACTAACGGAGGGACTAACTGTATATGGTCAAATTTGACCCTAGACGTCTCTACACTGATGGGTACGTCTTCTAGCATACGTCGACTAGGACGAGGACAAGACATGGACGTGGTGACAAAGGCGACATTACTTAAAGACTCAGCGCCTTGAATTAGAGGATGCTACCTACTTTTGTACCTTTTGATTATCTCGAGGAAGGTCTCCTGGTATATAAATGAGACCTTAACATTGTAGAGGGGAGGAAGATTATTCTTGAATAATACAACTCTTCTCTCTCTACCTTGGTCTCTATCTCTAATGGTTACTTATCTCTTAAGTTCATACTACCTTTTTTATCTTTCAGATATATACTAACAATATTGTCCTTCTCATCTCTAGGACATATTATATTTGATTACGATTTACCCTTGTTTATTTTTTATTATTTTTAAGCTTGCAAAGTGTATCAATACCTTTTGAGCCAAATTGAATACATATTAAATTTTTAATCAATATAAATAAAATTAATTAACTAAAGAGGGAGATGAGGATTATAAGTAAATCAAAAAGAAAAAAAAGGATAACAGGGATGTATTTTCAAATAATAAATGTATGGATTAATTATCGAGAGAAATTTTAGTAAATATAATTTTTTACTAAGATATGGTTGTTTTGAATTTTTTAATTTATTTCTACCGCTTTGTAGATTTTCATGTAGAAACTGCTTATGTTACTCTGCAAAGCTAAATTGTCTTGTTTGTCAAACTCCTCGATCTTTTTATAATGACTAGTTTTTGAACACGTACTTCGCACGTGATTTTATATTGTCGATTATTCTGAATTTCATATTAAATATAATAAGTTTTTAATGGTATATATATGTTCCAAGAGCATTTGTTTTAATTATAGTATAAAGTTATTTTTCCATCGAGAATATATTTGAGTTTTTAAATAAGTTGATGTGATGAACCCCATATATTTTCACCAATTGCGTGTGTGCTTATTAGGGGTGTCAAATGGATGGGCTGAGTCAATTTTGGGCAGGTCAAAATAACAGTGTATTGTGGCTCGGGCCCGGGCCTAAACGGGCCTGACGGACCGGGCTTCGCGGTCCCGGGCTTGGTGTGTCGGGCCTGGCAATCCTCACGGTAGAGACCGGCCCGTTACGGGCCTAAGCCCACTACGGTCCTGGGCCTGGCGGGCCTGACGATTTTTTTTTAATTCAATATCTTGTATAGTAGTCATTAGTACAGTGTAGAATATAGTTTATATGGTGTACTAAGTTATTAGTATAGTATATATTGTGTTGTAGTAATTAGTATATATTGTATATTATGTATATATTGTATTGTAGTAATTAGTATATATTGTATGTTATGTATATATGGATATATGTTATGTATATATTGTGTTGTAGTAATTAGTATATATTGTATGTTATGTATATATAGATATATGTTATGTATATAATGTGTTGTAGTAATTAGTATATATTGTATATTATGTATATAGTGTGTTGTAGTAAGTAGTATATGATGTATATTATGTATATATGGATATATATTATGTATAAATTGTGTTGTAATAATTAGTATATATTGTATATAATGTATACATTGTGTTGTTGTAATTAGTATATTGTGTTGTATGTTATATATTATATGTTATGTAAATATTCATGGCATATTTATTGACCAAAATGGCATATCTTTATTAGTCTTCCTTCCCCCAATGGAATAAGCACAACAAGGTACTAATACCACCGTTAAAAGGAAACAAAACTAAAAGAAGACGTACCAATGTACAAGTTACATCATAATTTACGTTCTATCTCTAACAAATCTCATAAATCCGTCAAGGTCGGAAGGAGGTTGTGTTGGCGGTGGTGGAAATGAAGCTTGTTCATCACCACTTCCGGGCGAAGCCGATTCCTCAGAAAGTTCTACTATCATTTCTTCATATGCTTCACCTATCGTTGGTTGTGATTATGCAATGCCAAAGTTTCTTCTTTCCGCGCGGATCCAATCATTAAAAAGCATTGATTTTTTAAAGCTCTCCCGCATCAACGCTCTATGATCACCGATTTGTAGTCTTGCTTGACTGAAAGCGTTCTCCGATGCAACAGTTGAAGCTTGAATTGACAAAACATCCCGAGCCATCCTTGCAATAACGGGAAAATATTTTTCCCTTGACCTCTACCATTCCAAATATCGAAAGAGTTGTCTGGATTTTCCTTTTCTATTCCATGTGACAAGTAAACTTGAAGCTCATTTAGATGGGAAATTCTATCAAAATTATCACCTTGAGAACCCCGGAACACCGTCCACGATTTAAGAGCTCTTAAGCTAGCAGCTCGTTTAGACGATTGTGATGTAGACGAAGTAGGGGTTGGAATATTTGGCCTAGCATGCTCTAACGCCTGTTTATTAGCACTATAAACAGTTAGAGCATTAATTTTAATTGATGCTTTTGCATCACCAAGTGTAGCAATTTCCTCTTCTAAAAGATCTAAAGCTTTATAAATATTAGAATACCAAAAATGAGGACCTCCTAATTTCATTGTTGGATTTAACATTGCAGCTACACCAAAAATAGGAGAGATAGGGAAAAAATATTTTTTAAAATTTTGTTTCATTTCATTTATAGCAAGTTCATAAATATCCACACCCTCGCTAAATTCAACAAACAAATAAGCTAGTGCGGCAATATAAACTAAACAGTTAGAAATAGTCGGATAATATCGCCCAGAAAATGCATTTGTAGCAACTTGAAAATGTTCTAAAAAATCTAAAAGAATTTAAACATTAGTCCAATCTTGGGTAGTTAGCATTTCATCATCATCCTCACCACCTACCCGAGAATTGAACGTAGCATTAATTGGGTTTCTATATTCATACGCTACTACTAATCTTTCGTACATGCAATTCCATATAGTTGGGCAAGGTTTAGGAACCTTTCTTTCTCTAAGGCTATATTCGTCACATTTTTTAAAATACTCTCTAAGTCTAGTTCTACGGTTTGAATAAATTAGCCAATTAAGAGACATTCTCATCTTTTCAATTTCTATGTTTAATATTCGCATACCATCACCAATATAATTAAATGATAAATATGACAAATACATCTAACATGGAAAATATTACTAAATGCAGGATTAAGGATTTGTGTTAGCATGCCTATTACACTAGTGTTACTAGAAGCATTATCCATAGAAATTGCCATTATTTTATCACTAAAGCAAAAATATCTACATATATCTGAAACTGTGTTAGCTATAAACCTACCCCTGTGACGTGAATTTATTATTCTATATGCAATTATGCGTTTTTGTAGGTCACTATCTGTAAATTTAAAACAAGGGTGATCACTATCAAGCATTACGGGAGGCGGATTAGGACGTCTAGGTTGGCGACTACTTTCAATTTGCTTACCTTTTGCAGGTTAGGGAGCCGGGGGAAGGGTAGTATTATGGCAACTACTTTCACCGGTTTTATCTTTTCCTTTACCGAATATTTTTTCAAAGAAAATGCCATACTAATTAGAATTATGCAAACTAAACAACACAAAAATATATTATTAGCACGTAAAAGTTGAAATGAGTTTACCGGATTGCCGAACAACTTCTTGAAAATTGAAAATCGTTGAACAATTGAAAACTTCAATTCAACAACTGCACAAATTTTCACGAATTTTCAACAATAAATTAAGCACTTGTACTAGAAAGATCGAAAGAGAGCTTGAGAGAGATTGAGAGATATTGATGAATTGGTGAATAAAAATGAAAGAATGAGGGGGTATTTATAGTTGAGAAATGGAAAAATATAATTATATAAAGTTTGGGGGCCAAATGGCTATTTTTCAATGTTCCAAAGGCTACTTTTTGCAAAGAGCCGTTACTGATTTTTCCAAAATTTTTTTTTTTTAAAAAAAAAATAGCCATTGTGCCCGCCAGGATCGGCCCAGGCCCGCCAGGCGGTCCCGGGCCTGGCGGTGCCTGGACTGATGGTTCAACGAAGAGGACCGGCCCGTTACGGTTTTTTGGGACTTTCCAGCAGGACCGGCAGGCCTGCCAGGACCGCGGTCCCGGTCCGGTCCCGGGCCTGAACCGTGCCACAATACAGCATTAGGTCAAAATGGGTTGAGTCAATAATTGGACGGGTCATGTTACTTGAGCTAAGATGAGTTGGGTCAAGATGAGTTAAATTAGGGTCATAACCCAATCCGCCGAACTCTTGTTAAACTTTAATTAATATGTGTTATTTTCTTATAAATTATATAATTACTAAATAAGGATTTTTTGCTTTTGTTATGGTCATATTTAAAATATTAAATAAAAAATAAAATTATTTTAAAGATATTTTGACAAACTTACTCATGGATCAATTTGAGTTAAAAATTAGCCCAACTATTAAATGGGTAGAGATGAGTTGGATCAAAATGGGCTAAGTTCAATAAATAAGTAGGTCAATAACCAATCCAACCTTGGACGTATTAGGCGGGTCATTTGGGCTTGGACCAAATTTTACAACCTTAGCGCTTATATAGCAGCCTTCCAGGCATGTCATCAATTTATTACGCTACGCAAATAGGCCAAAACATTTGCTCACATATATTAACTATGTACCAAACCAATACTAATAAATAATGACCCAAATAACACAAAACTATCTTAATATTTATACTAAACGAACAGTTACCTCAATCTTTAATCAAATTAAATAAATTCTTTTAGGAATAAGAATAATAAGTTGTGCTCCACATTTCATACATAGGATAGTATATTGTCTTATCTCGATGGGGCTCTTTAAAGTATCCCAAGAAGTATGAAAAAAATGATAAAAGCGCACATCAGCTAATATACTTAGAACTACAACTATTTATTGCTATGCCTTTATGCAAAGTAAGTTAGAATGCAGATATCAATATAATTTTTAGGCCAACTAAAGTTTGCTCCCAAAATTTTGTATACTATAAAATTAAATAATCCTTACTTCGAGTTTATTTTACTTTTATTAGCGGACTCACTCGATCATATACTGTTTCAACATATTTCACATAAGGTAAGTAAATTTATATGAGACATGTGAGAATAGTAACCCATTTATTATTTGGAGAAATAATGATTCTTGCACTTTTCTGTCAACATGAGTTTCTAATACTGTCTTTCAACACAACAACAACTATCCAGTATAGTCCCATAAAGTGGGGTCTGGGGAGGGTAATATATAGACGGGCCTTACACCTATCCGAAATGGCAGAGAGGCATAATACTGTCTCTTCTAATATTGTCTTTCTAATACTGTCTTTCAACAACAACAACAACTACCCAGTATAGTTCCACAAAGTGAAATCTGAGGAGGGTAATACTGTCTTTCACTAGTTTTTAAATTTTTTCTCCTGATTTTGGACTTTCTGGTCACTTCACATTCGAGTATAGTTGGATAAGGTTTAAATACATTTGTAATTTTACCTTGTGATATCTATATATATAAATTAAAAGATAAAAGATTTAGTTGTCAACAATTAAGACACACATGTTATCCTTCAAATAAATTGAATTATGTTATGAAATAATGTAAAGAACAATTAAAATAATGCAAGAATAAGAACAATATAGAGAGAGAATAGGGAGAGAGAGAAGTATTCTTATTAATACTTGGGATTGTTAGGGATGATTTACAATGGTAGAAGACCCTTTTATTTATAGGGAGATAAATGACAGCTTCAAACTAAAACTCTTAGACATTCACTCTAAATAGAGTTCTATTTATAACATTCCCCCTTGAATGTCTATTCAACAATGTGCCTCGTTAAAACCTTAAAACCAAAACCCAATGGGAAAAATTAAAGAGAAGGAAAAAGAGTACACATGTTTGAATATGCGCCTATTGGTTGCCTCGTTAAAAACCTCGCAAAGAAAACCCAGTTAGGACAAAACCTTGTAAGGGAAAAAGAGTGCAACGCGCATTAACTCCCCCTGATAAGAACATCAATTTATATCCTTGAGCATTTGCATTCCAATCTTGTGCACCATCTTCAAAACAATTTTTGGTAGATGTTTGATAAATAAATCAACCATATTGACTTGAATAAATATTCCGCACCTTGAAATCATCATTCTTGATAGATATGAACATCTTCATATAATGTCGTGGAATGACTCTTCAATATCTTCATAGATGTATTCTCAATGCCATCATGCTTATAGTTATAGCAAGATACATATGTACACAAATTGTACTTAGGATGTGGTACTTCAGGACCAAGAATTTTGTATGCTTCAAGCAACTTAAATCTTTCAAGTTAAGTCATATAAATCACATAATAGACTTTAGATGCATATCAAGTTTTCATGTCATGCTAAACAAATAAGATATCGAAAACTGATTATACATACCTTTGACTTTATGCTTTCAAGTATTTGAACTATATGTCCAAATCAACATGTCTTTCATATGGAATCAAGTATTTGTCTATACGCTTTAAGCGTATCAAAGACTTTGTCCTTCTGGGACTTAATATGAGTATTTGTAGTGAGAATATAGTTACTTTCTTTGGGTCAACAAATGCGTATAGCATGCTTCGCAATATGTTGCAATTGAATTATCCATTTTATGAACTTCAGGTTCATGATATTCGGGGATTTACATATACAAATGATAATTCATCCCATGTAACCTTTTCTCAAGTGTTTATCATGTCTCCCCCTCATGTTAGAAAAGCTAACTTGTTTCCTCAACTTTGGGAAATCATCTTTGTGCATTACCATGTCAATATACACAGCACATTAATAATAAGATGAAATTATTTGGTTCCTGACCCTGAACCACTTGTGAGGGGAGAATATACTCTCGTATACAACGTATATCAAACTGATATATATAACTTTGTTCTCATAGGAAACAGTTTAGCTATTAAGTGGAGGCATTCAATAACTATCTTGCTAAACCAACTTTGATATAAACCAACTTATCAAGATGAACTATCTTGAATAGAAAATCTGGAAATTATGCTCGAAGTTAGATTACTGAGCAATTTACCTCGCAATCACCGGCCAGGCTGCGGGTTAATAACAATTGCGTATGTAACCATTTCATAGATGCATCATATGTGGTATACATGGCAGGTGAATGGGCCCATATTCACCTTTGATATTTCCAGAATTTAGGGGCTTCAACCCGAACTCTTTAGTTGGTCAGTTCATTAATGAGAACAAGTAATACAAGAGAATTCGTAAAGAACTTTCGAGTTCTTTAATATTCACCCATGTGAATTTGCACATCATACTTAAAATGAGATGGCTAACCCGAATGCCAACTGAGTATATTATCAATATTGGTAAACTTCAAATTTACACCATGACATGTGCACTTATCAATAAACTTCAGGTTTATTATGACATGGGTTTTTATACCAATAGATATCCACTTTATTGTGGCATTCTTTTGTTTGTGTAGTACAAACTGGAGAACAAAGTGGGTAGCTTTTCATATACAAATTACCCCGCTACAAGTTGTAGTAATAGGAGATATCAAATCCTTCCTTTATTTATAGTCTCAATATAATCAATCGCTTTCGCGTGTACTTTGGAAACTGAATAAGTTTCTTTGAGACTTACTACAGCACAATACTCAATTGTGTTTCTCCAACATAGTAATAATTGGCTCTTCTAGAGCTCTCAATTAATTTTGTACTACCACAGATTCATCAACATCCATGTGGTGAATATCTTTCTTAAAGAGAAATACCATTATGGTCATGTCAAACTTATATGCAAGATATGTTTCTTGCATTATCGCTATCCTTTAATAATCATATTTCCAAAATACTTTGGCGTACAATAGGTACGTGACCAACGATCATTCATGCCATATATATAGCCAACAGGCTTAACACCATTAGGTGTTTCAACTATAGGGCCAAAAAACTTCACGTTTTGCCAGCGAATTCAATTCTGATTGAATTGCTTCTTGCCACTTTGGCCAATCATGTCTTTTTCGACATTCTTCAACAGATTGAGGTTCGAGATCCTCACATTCTTGCATAATGCTAGATGCGACATTATAAGCAAAGACATTATCCACCACTATATCCACTCGATTAATATTTGCCTCAATATCAGTTGGATTTATGGATAGTTCCGTATTTTCCAGAGTCTCGGGCTCAATGGATTCTTCATGAATCTCAGAGTTTGTTAAATCATGAATTTCCTCATGAGATTCTTTCGTAGTGTCATTTTTATCATTTGCTTTCCTCTTTCTAGGATTTCGATCTTTAGAACCTAATGGCCTGCCACGCTTCAGGCGTGCATTCGACTCATTGGTTATGACACTAGATGATTGTCCAACAGGGACATCAATACGGATTGGAACATTTTCCGCGGGGATGTGGGATTTCCTTATCCTTTTCAAGTCCGTAAATGCGTCAGGCATTTGATTTGCTATTCTTTGCAAATGGATAATCTTTTGTACCTCTCTTTCACAAATAGAGGTATGTGGATCAAGATAAGATAATGATGCATTTTTCCACAAAATTTCCCGTTTGGTTTCACCAACTTCTCCCCCTATTTTGGGAAAAGTGTCTCATCAAATTGACAGTCTGCAAATCGTGCAAATCTCCTGTCAATGTTTCGAGGTAGCGAATAATGGAGGGCGATTTAAACTCAACATATATTCCTAACCTTCTTTGCGGACCCATTTTGGTGCGGGATGGCGGTGCTATAGGCACATATACTGTGCATCCAAAGATTCTTAAATGGGATATATTAGGTTCATGACCCAAAACCAATTGCAACGGGGAATATTTGTGTCAATTCGTCAGTCAGAGACGAACTAGCATTGCTGTATGCAAAATGGCGTGACCCCAAACCGAAGTGGGCAGCCGACGAACTAGCATTGCTGCATGCAAAATGGCGTGACCCCAAACCGAATTGGGCAGCCTCGTTTTCATGAGTAAATGAGGTATTCAAGATTATACTCATGTATTGTCTCAATCTGTTATCCATTTTGAATGATATCTTTAAAACTCAACAAGTTCCTTTAAGACTTGGAGGAGAACATTTTGATTGATATCATTAAAACTCAACAAGTTCTTCTTAGACTTGGAGGAGAATATTGCATTCTCTAAGATAAATGTCGTGCCTTTGGGCAGAGTTACAGTTGCTCTTCCGGAGCCTTCAATCAATTTACTTCCCATGGTTTGGCATACAAAAGAAAATATACGAACATGAGAATAAACAACTTTTTGTTTCACATTTAAACAATATTTTCAAAATCTGCTGAGGTCAGTTGAGTAACTAAATCAGATAGTCGATTATATGTTTTCCATAATCGATTACTATGCAGTTTGAAAATTTCAGTTTAAGCATTTTCTTAAAACAATCGATTGCTAAACACACACAATCGATTATTGAACATTGACAATCGATTGTTAAACACACACAATCGATTATTTGCTATTTTGAAAAAAATTCAGATCACACTGTCTTAAGACAATCGATTGTTAAACATAGACAACCGATTGTTGACTATTTTTGAAAAATTCCAGATCACACTGTTTTAAGACAATCGATTGTTAAAACATAGACAATCGATTGTTGACTATTTTTGAAAAATTCCAGATCACACTGTTTTAAGACAATTGATTGTTAAACATAGACAATCGATTGTTGACTATTTTTGAAAAATTCCAGATCACACTGTTTTAAGACAATCGATTGTTAAACATAGACAATCGATTGTTGACTATTTTTGAAAAATTCCAGATCACACTGTTTTAAGACAATCGATTGTTAAACATAGACAATCGACTGTTGACTATTTTTGAAAAATTCCAGATCACACTGTTTTAAGACAATCGATTGTTAAACATAGACAATCGACTGTTGACTATTTTTGAAAAATTCCAGATCACACTGTTTTAAGACAATCGATTGTTAAACATAGACAATCGATTGTTGACTATTTTTGAAAAATTCCAGATCACACTGTTTTAAGACAATCGATTGTTAAACATGGACAATCGATTGTTGACTATTTTTGAAAAATTCCAGATCACACTGTTTTAAAGACAATCGATTGTTAAACATAGACAATCGATTGTTTTGCAGTTTTAATGCGAAAATATGAGATAACCGACTAGTTTTTCATGTTAGTCGATTACCTCTACTGGAAAGTAAAAATATTATTGATATTTAAGCATATTGATACTTTCTAAAGAACTAATACTAACATTATATCATGAACTAACTAATACGAGCTAATACTAATGGCTATTAGTTTATTCATTAACTAATACAAACAAGTAAAATAAAATCAAACAGCTCCATCTTCTTTCATCACGGATCCATCACCGATTAGGTGGTCTATCTTCCCCTCGGGTTGCTCAAAGAAGTCTGCCACGTCCAAGTGGGTGATGTCAAAGTTGTTGTCAGAGACAAAATTTGTTTTCGGGCCTTTACTCTTTCGAGATGCTTGATAAAGGTCAACCAAATGTCTTGGTACACGGCAAGCTTTTGACCAGTGCCCTTTCCCACCGCAACTATAACATATAGTTTCTGAACCTTTTGCCTTAGGATCCTCATAATCCTGTTTATGCTTTCGCCGGTTATCTCTCTTCGGGGGGTGACGGACATCATGGATATTTCTTCCTTGTCTACGTCCACGGCTATGACCCCGATTACGACCACGACCATGGCCCTTTTCACGATTAGCATAATGAGAGTGCACCTTATCTGCTTCAGGCAGTGGTGTAGACCCAGTGGGTCGATTTTCGTGATTTCTCATGAGCAGGTCATTATTTCGCTCAGCCACAAGTAGAAGAGAAATCAGTTCAGAGTACTTTGTGAAGCCTTTCTCTCTGTACTGTTGTTGCAGTACCATATTGGAGGCATGAAACGTTGTAAACGTTTTCTCAAGCATATCATAATCAGAGATATTATCTCCACATAGCTTCAATTTAGAAGTAATTCTGAACATTGCAGAATTATATTCAGAAACGGACTTAAAGTCCTGGAGCCTCAGATGAGCCCAATCATATCGTGCTTGTGGCAGAGTGACCAACTTCAGGTTGTCATATCTCTCCTTTAAGCCTTTCCACAAGATGAGTGGATCCTTGACGGTGAGATATTCAATCTTCAAACCTTCATCAAGGTGATGGCGCAAGAAAATCAAGGCCTTGACACATTCTTGGGTGGATGCTTTATCTCTATCTTTAATGGTGTCTCTAAGACCCATAGCATCTAAGTGGATTTCAGCATCCAACACTCATGTCATATAGTTCTTGCCCGAAATTTCAAGGGCAACGAATTTTCTTTTCGTAATGTCAGACATAATCGAAAATCAAATTAGGAAGAGAGAAATACCTTAGTTTTTCTCGATAGCGATTCTTGAGATGGTAGAGTCTCGTGCTGATAACGTGTTATGAAATAATGTAAAGAACAACTAAAATAATGCAAGAATAAGAACAATATAGAGAGAGAATAGGGAGAGAGAGAAGTATTCTTATTAATACTTGGGATTGTTAGGGATGATTTACAATGGTAGAAGACCCCTTTATTTATAGGGAGATAAATGACTTAGCTTCAAACTACAACTCTTAGACATTCACTCTAAATAGAGTTCTATTTATAACAGATTACTTATACTTGAATATGAAAGTCTTTGTTGTCACTTAGAAGCAAATGAGTAAAGTTACCTAAAAGATAAAAATATGATATTAATCATAGCAAGACAAAATTTAATTAATCAAAATTCAACGAAATAGAAAAGAAATTAAAGCCAAAAAGAAAAAATGTAAACATAGATCTCCCTCACCTACTCTCTTAATTTTTTCTCACTTGGAGAATTATATTACCCATACAATTTAAGATGTGTTATAAATACACTTCTATTTAAGGTGAATGTCTTTAATTAGAGAGATTCTAGAGTTCTATTCTTGGTAGATAAATCATCCTCCTCCCTATAAATAGAGGTGCCCTCTACCATTGTAAATAACTCATAACATTCTCTAAGTATCAATAAGAAGAACTCTCTCTACTCTTCTCTCTATCTGCTCTTGTTCTTGAGTTATTGTTCTTGTCTTTTATATTATTTCATAACACGTTATCAGCACGAGACTCTACCGTCTCAAGAACCATTCTCGAGAAATCTAAGGTATTTCCCTCTTCCTAATTTAATTTTCGATTATGTCTGACATTACGAAAAGAAAGTTCGTTGCCCTTGAAATTTCGGGCAAGAACTATATGACATGGGTGTTGGATGCTGAAATTCACTTAGATGCTATGGGTCTCGGAGACACCATCAAAGATAGAGAAAAAGCATCCACCCAAGAATGTGCGAAGGCCTTGATTTTCTTGCGCCATCACCTTGATGAAGGTTTGAAGATTGAATATCTCACCGTCAAGGATCCACTCGTCTTGTGGAACGGCTTAAAGGAGAGATATGACAACCTGAAGTTGGTCACTCTGCCACAAGCACGATATGATTGGGCTCATCTGAGGCTCCAGGACTTTAAGTCCGTTTCTGAATATAATTCTGCTATGTTCAGAATTACTTCTAAATTGAAGCTATGCGGGGATAATATCTCCGATTATGATATGCTTGAGAAAACGTTTACAACGTTTCATGCCTCCAATATAGTACTGCAACAACAGTACAGAGAGAAAGGCTTTACAAAGTACTCTGAACTGATTTCTCTTCTACTAGTGGCTGAGCGAAATAATGACCTGCTCATGAGAAATCATGAAAATCGACCCGCTGGGTCTACACCACTGCCTGAAGCAGATAAGGTGCACTCTCATTATGCCAAACGTGAAAAGGACCATGGTCATGGTCGTAAACGGGGTCATAGCCAGGGACGTAGACAAGGAAGAAATTCCAATGAAGTCCGTCAACCCCCAAGGAGAGATAACCGCCGAAAGCAGAAACGGGGTCATGAAGATCCTAAGGCAAATGGTTCAGAAACTATATATTATCGTTGCGGTGGGAAAGGGCACTGGTCAAAGACTTGCCGTATACCAAGACACTTGGTTGACCTTTATCAAGCATCTCGAAAGAGAAAAGGCCCTGAAATAAATTTTGTCTATGACGACGATGAGGACATCACCCACCTGGATGTGGCAGACTTCTTTGAGCAACCCGAAGGGAAAATAGACCACCTAATCGGCGATGGGTCCGTAATGAAAGAAGATGGAGTTATTTGATTTTGTTCTACTTATTTGTATTAGTTAGTGAATAAACTAATAGTCATTAGTATTAGCTCGTATTAGTTAGTTCATAAAGCAATGTTAGCAGTAGTTCTTTAGAATATCTTCAATATGTTCAAATATCAATAATATTTTTATTTTTCAGTAGGGGTAATCGACTAGCCTGAAAAACTAGTCGATTATCAACTATTTTTGCATTAAAACTGAAAAACAATTAATCAACAATCGATTGTCTTTGACTAACAATCGATTGTCATTAAGACAGTGTAATCTGGAATTTTTCAAAAATCATCCACAATCGATTGTCTTTGTCTAACAATCGATTGTCATTAAGACAGTGTAATCTGGAATTTTTCAAAAATCATCCACAATCGATTGTCTTTGTCTAACAATCGATTGTCGTTAAGACAATGTAATCTGGAATTTTTCAAAATAGCCAACAATCGATTGTCCATGCATAACAATCGATTGTCTTGAAACAGCGTGTTCTGAAATTTTTCAAAATAGCCAACAATCGATTGTCTATGCATAACAATCGATTGTCTTAAAACAGCGTGCTCTGGAATTTTTCAAAAATAGCCAACAATCGATTGTCTATGCATAACAATCGATTGTCTTAAGACAGTGTGACCTGAAGTTTTTCAAAATAGCAAATAATCGATTGTGTGTGTTTAACAATCGATTGTCAATGTTCAACAATCGATTGTTTGAAGAAAACGTTTAAACTGAAATTTTCAAACTGCAAAGTAATGGATAACATATCTGATTTTGTTAGTCAACAGTTAGCAGCAGATTTTGAAAATATTATGTGACACAAAAGAATTGAACTTGTTTATTCTTATGTTCTTGTATCTCTTTTGTATGTCAAACTATGGGATAGCAAATATGGATATCTCACAAAGCGAACTTGGATCAACGTCCAACTGTAAAAGTATTTGCCTAGTTGATTCATGTACTACACATACAATACTCAAAGAAAAGAAATATTTCTCTCAACTAAATATGTGTAAGGCAAACGTTACTACAATCTCTGGAAGTAGTAAATTGATTGAAGGCTCCGGAAGAGCAATTGTAACTCTGCCCAAGGGCACGACGTTAATCATAGAGAATGCAATGTTCTCCTCCAAGTCTAAGAGAAACTTGTTGAGTTTTAAAGATGTACGCCGAAATGGCTATCATATTGAGACAATGGATGAAGATAATCTTGAATATCTCGTCATCACAAAGAATGTCTCCGGCCAAAAGAGGGTTATTGAGAAATTCCCATCTTTATCTTGTGGCCTATATTGGACAAGAATTAGTGCAATTGAGGCACATTCAACAGTAAACCGAAGGGTTACTGATTCCAATACCTTTGTACTTTGGCATGATCGATTGGGACACCCAGGATCGGTCATGATGAGACGGATTATAGAAAGCTCATATGGGCATCCGTTAAAGAATTTCAAAATTCTTTCGAATAATGAATATCCTTGCACTTCGTGTTATCAAGGCAAGTTGATTATCAGGCCATCACCAACAAAGGTTGGGACTGAGTCACCCACGTTTCTGGAACGTATACAAGGGGACATTTGTGGACCTATTCACCCACCTAGTGGGTCGTTTAGGTATTTCATGGTCTTGATAGACGCATCTTGTAGATGGTCTCATGTGTGCCTATTGTCATCACGCAACCTTGCGTTTGCAAAGTTAATGGCACAAATAATTCGACTACGAGCACAATTTCCAGATAATCCAATCAAGTCCATTAGACTGGATAATGCTGCTGAGTTTACATCCCAAGCATTTAATGATTATTGCTTATCAATCGGGATAAAAGTTGAACATTCTGTAGCTCATGTTCACACTCAAAACGGTCTTGCAGAATCATTAATTAAACGCCTGCAATTGATTGCAAGGCCATTACTTATGAGAACGAGGCTGCCCACTTCGGTATGGGGTCACGCCATCTTACATGCAGCAATGCTAATTCGTCTCAGACCGACGAATTACCACAAGTATTCCCCGTTGCAATTGGTTTTGGGTCATGAACCCAATATATCCCATTTAAGGATTTTTGGATGCGAAGTATATGTGCCTATAACACCGCCATCCCGCACCAAAATGGGTCCGCAAAGAAGGTTAGGAATATATGTTGGGTTTGAATCGCCCTCCATCATTCGCTACCTCGAAACATTGACAGGCGACTTGTTTACTGCACGATTTGCAGACTGTCGATTTGATGAGACACTTTTCCCAAAATTAGGGGGAGAAGTTGGTGAAACCAAACGGGAAATTTTGTGGAAAAATGCATCATTATCTAATCTTGATCCACATACCTCTATTTGTGAAAGAGAGGTACAAAAGATTATCCATTTGCAAAGAATAGCAAATCAAATGCCTGACGCATTTACGGACTTGAAAAGGATAACGAAATCCCACATTCCCGCGGAAAATGTTCCAATCCGTATTGATGTCCCTGTTGGACAATCATCTAGTGTCATATCCAATGAGTCGAATGCACACCTGAAGCGTGGCAGACCATTAGGTTCCAAAGATCGAAATCCTAGAAAGAGGAAAAAGAACGATCAAAATGACACCACGAAAGAATCTCATGATTTAACAAATTCTGAGATTCATGAAGAATCCATTGAGCCCGAGACTCTGGAAAATACGGAACTATCCCTAAATCCAATTAATATTGAGGCAAATATTAATCGAGTGGATATTGTGGTGGATAATGCCTTTGCTTATAATGTAGCATCTAGCATTATGCAAGAATGTGAGGATCTCGAACCTCAATCTGTTGAAGAATGTCGAAAAAGACAGGATTGGCCAAAGTGGCAAGAAGCAATTCAATCAGAATTGAATTCGCTGGCAAAACGTGAAATTTTTGGCCCTATAGTTGAAACACCTAATGGTGTTAAGCCTGTCGGCTACAAATGGGTCTTTGTACGCAAAAGAAATGAGAAAAACGAGGTACAAAGATATAAGGCACGCCTTGTTGCACAAGGTTTTTCTCAAAGGCCTGGTGTCGATTATGAAGAGACATATTCGCCTGTAATGGATGCGATAACCTTTCGTTATCTCATAAGTTTTGCTGTCCATGAAAAGCTTGACATGCACTTAATGGATGTAGTTACTGCCTATCTTTATGGCTCACTTGATAATGAGATATACATGAAAATTCCCGATGGACTCAAGGTGCCAAACGCGCACAACTCAAAATCTCGGGAAATGTTCTCAATTAAATTGCAAAGATCCTTATTTGGTCTAAAGCAATCTGGACGAATATGGTATAATCGTCTTAGTGAGTATTTGTTAAAAGAAGGCTATATAAATGACGCCATTTGCTCGTGTGTTTTTATAAAGAAAACAACATCGGAATTTGTTGTACTTGCCGTATATGTCGATGACATAAACCTTATTGGAACCCCTATAGAACTCCAAAAGGCAATTGATTATCTAAAGGATGAATTCGAGATGAAAGATCTCGGAAAGACTAAACTATGTCTTGGTTTGCAAATTGAATATTTGGCAAACGGAATTTTTGTTCATCAATCTACCTATACAGAAAAGGTACTGAAACGGTTTTACATGGATGAAGCACATCCTTTAAGTACACCGATGGTTGTTCGATCACTTGATGTGAACAAAGATCCATTCCGACCACAAGAAAGGAATGAAGAGCTACTTGGTCCTGAAGTACCATATCTTGCAAATACTACAAGACCTGACATATCCTTTTCAGTTAATGTCTTAGCAAGATTTAGCTCGGCTCCTACGAGGAGACATTGGAATGGGATCAAACACATATTGCGGTACCTAAAGGGAACTACCGATATGGGCTTATTTTATGGCAAGAATTGCTGCCCGGATCTTGTTGGTTATGCTGATGCTGGATATTTGTCCGACCCACACAAGGCTCGATCTTAAACGGGTTATGTGTTTACCTGTGGAGAAACCGCCATATCTTGGCGATCGACTAAGCAATCAATTGTGGCTACTTCATCTAATCATGCCGAGATAATTGCTATTCATGAAGCAAGTCGGGAGTGTGTGTGGTTAAGGTCGATAATACATCATATCCAAGACAAATGTGGTTTGAAGTGTGATAAACTACCCACAACTTTGTATGAAGACAATGCAGCATGTATAGCTCAATTGAAGGGAGGATTCATAAAAGGAGATAGAACGAAGCATATTTCACCAAAGTTATTCTTCACACATGATCTTCAAACGAACGGTGATATCAATGTTCAACAGATTCGTTCAAGCGAAAATATGGCTGATTTGTTCACAAAATCTCTAGCAAAGTCAACCTTCAAGAAGCTAGTTCACAAGATCGGGATGCGAAGACGTAAGGACATAAATTGATGTTCTTATCAGGGGGAGTTAAGGCGCGTTGCACTCTTTTTCTCTTACAAGGTTTTGTCCCACCGGGTTTTCCTTGCAAGGTTTTTAACGAGGCAACCAATAGGCGCATATTCAAACATGTGTACTCTTTTTCCTTACTTTAATTTTTCCCATTGGGTTTTGTTTTAAGGTTTTAACGAGGCACATCATTGAATAGACATTCAAGGGGGAGTGTTATAAATACACTTCTATTTAAGGTGAATGTCTTTAATTAGAGAGATTCTAGAGTTCTATTCTTGGTAGATAAATCATCCTCCTCCCTATAAATAGAGGTGCCCTCTACCATTGTAAATAACTCATAACATTCTCTAAGTATCAATAAGAAGAACTCTCTCTACTCTTCTCTCTATTTGCTCTTGCTCTTGAGTTATTGTTCTTGTCTTTTATATTATTTCATAACAAGATGAAAGAAATATTTATTGATCCGCCAAATTTGCTTATTTAAGAGTTTAGTTCCATACCTGACATAAAATAAGTAATTGACAAACTAAGAATACATTTGAAAAGACTCCTTAAAGAAAAGAAAAAATGCAGCATAATTACACAATAAAACTCGCATCTAAACCATCAAAAAGAGGATGAGAACAAAATTGTGTTCTGCATAAAGTAATCCACAAAATCCTTGACTTTTTCTCTTCCTTTCTTCCCTAATTTCCAACCCTTTATATGTATGTACGTATTAGCTTTACTAAATTGAATATGATTCTTTATTGAGTTATTGAATGCAAATAACTCTTCATATTTTTCAGATTTTTATATGAAATGGGTTAAATTTAGAGGGTAAATTAGTCATTTAATTTTTAAAAATATATTAGTAAATTAACTTCACCTAAAAGTTTTCGTGCTTATAATATAGTATGATTTCTGGTGAGAAGAATGAATTTTTTAGTTTGATCAAACAAGCTAGTGTAAAACTTGAATTATGGCCTCTTGACTTTCGGGTAGTAAAAATTAAAGATTTGGATTGGTTGGTAGTCAAAAAAGAAAAAAATAGTAAAAATAGCACGGGCTAGTCAGATTTGGATTGGTCATTCAAAAATAGTCAACGTTTGCAAAGTTATTAAAAAATATCTACTATTTTGATGCAACACGAAAAGTTCCGACACAATATAATGGAGATCGGTGCACCTGTATATAAACTTTCAGCACATTATGCTGGAATTTCAACACGCGAAAAGTTCCCAACATAATATACTAGAGATTGCAGCATGTGTGTATCAAATTCCACCATATTATGCTGGACCGAAATATTATACTGGAATTCCATTATAATTATGCTGGAACTACAATATAATATACTGGAGCATTTTTCGGATTTTGAATATTATTATCGTTCATATTTATCTTTACATGTAAAGTGACTAAAATTCAATTACTTTTGAAATTGTGACTATTTTTGATTGAACACTTAAAGCTGGCTATTTTTGAATTTCTCCAGTAAGGTGCATGATTCTTTTATTATTATTATTTTTTTGAAATTTCTCATTTTGCTAATGCTATCTTAAACAAGAAAAAAGAGAAAAACCACTACCTGAAGCGCAAAAAAATAAAAATAAACAGAAACTATTGAAGGCACTGCTGGGGGCCTGGGGCGAGTTTCCCTCCAAATCCGACAAACGCAGGCAACCCGGTAAACACGAATCCGGGTCGACCCGACCGAATTAGGGAAGACAGAAAGAGTACAGTTTGAAAAAGGAGGGAAGCAAAGAGTGCACAAACGGCCATGGCGAATCTCTCGAGTTTAGTCCAGGAACTTCGAGAAGCAGCTTCATCATCTACACCTCCAAACATCCGAAACGACGACGCATTAGAGGTCCGATTTCGCGCGGTACTTCCCAATCTTCTCAATGCCTATGTCGTTCCTTCTTCTTCAGGTCTCAAGTTATTTCTGGAATCTTCTTTTGTAACTCTGTATATCTATGAACGTTAAGTTAGTCAATTCCTTTTTTTTTTTTTGTGGTTTTTACTTTAGCGATAGAGAGAGAGGTTTTTGCTGTGCTAAAGCTTATAACACACACTGCGAAGAACTTTCCTGGAGTTTATTACCATGGCAAGGCTAGTGCTGTGCTTCCGGTGATAGCGCGCATTTTGCCATTTTTAGCTGAACCTACTTTTCGGTAAGTTACTTTGGAACATTATACATTTTTCATAGTTGAGCAACTGTTTCCATGAACCCGTGTTAGGACTATAGATGTTAAGTTTGAGTCGTGGCTATAACCCTCCGTTTGAAATCAGCTGCCCCAACCTTGATTGGCTGAGTTACCTGGCAATTGTGCTAGCGGTGGATATGAATTAGGAAGGTACGCGCAAGTTGGTCTAGAGATCACTAATAATTAAAAGCTTACTTGATTTTGTTTGTCTGCTTGTGATGAACTCTGATTATCTGCTGGTAAGAAACACATAGCCTCTTTACTCATTGGAATTTGGACTCTAAAGAAGAGCACATTTGTGTTTTTTTTGCATATTTCAAGATTCTGAAGAGATAAGGAGTTAGAAGTGAAGTTTTATTTAGAGTCACCTCAGATTCTTTCCATGTAGTTAAGAGTACAGCTAACCATCATTCTGATATTTCCAGCTCTATACACGGAAATAACTATTATTGAGAAAAGAGCTTTCTTGAATCTGTTAGTCTTGCCTTGCATTAAGCTCTTTAATTATCTGTTGCTAAGAAACACGTATGCCTGCTGTTGGCCTCTTTGCTCAGTAGAATTTCGACCCTTTATGAGAGAGCCTATTTGTATTTTTTTGCATGTGTCAAGATACTGAACTGAAGTGGTAAGGATTTAGAATTGAAGTTTTATGACAGTTACCTAAGATTAATTCCATGCAGTTAAGAGTAATGCTGACGACCATTCTGATTTTCCAGCTCTAGACACGGAGTGGTTATTGAAACAATCGGAGCCCTGTTATCCACTCTTCGTACAGGAGATCGAGATGCTTATCGGCAATTCTTTATGGACACGATATCTGTGGTTGAAGGTAAACATTGGAAATAGTTTTCGAGTAGTTCCAGTAGATTCACAAATTGCAATATGGATTGGTGGTAAATATTCAACCAAAAAATTTCACTGTGACTAGAGTCAGCAAATTGCTAAAGTTGTGCCGTTGGAAGATAAATTATCCTCAGGTACATTAAGATTATTACGATCAGGTCAAAGGGAGCTCAAAGAAAACATCAATGCAAAGAATGACTTATGAGGATTGCCAGATAACACGGGAAGAGATAATTAGAAACAATGTTTTGACTTTGTCCTAGATAGAGTTAAATGGAAGCAAACAATAGATATCTGTAACTAGCCGGTGACTGTTTGGATAAATGATTTTGTTTTATTTGGCTTCTATCCTAATCGTAGTTAAGATTGAGATGTGTGCTTGGAGGTCTCTCGATTATGAGTTATGACTATGCTCTAACTGTCACGGACATTTTCCCTGAATTTTACGTGCAAAACGAATATGGTGATGTTATGCTTATCTTCATTGAGCTTGAGCCACATAGTTTTTCCTTCTATTGAGAAAGTCAAACAATCTAGTAGACAACTTTCCTGCTCATTCGATTGCGTACCAGAAAAACTGACTTGTTTTTTCTTCATATAGATCTTCTTAGTGTTGCTTCACTATGTGATAAACCAAGCTCTACAGAATCAGGGAAAGTACTTTTGAGGTGTTTCAGTGAGTCATTCCTTGGAGGTTGGAGCAACCATGATACAACAATATTAAGTGATCTCCCCTTGTGTTGTAAGCCTTCCGATGGCAATGGCATTCTGATTAATGTCAAAGGCAAAGAAAGGTGGCAGCCTTTTGCTTCTTCTTCCATCAAGATTCTCTGTAAATGTTTAACTGAAGGAACCCTATATGTTGAAGGACTCCTTGAGACCTCATCTGTTTTATCTGCATGTACCCTTATGTGTTATGGAGATGCTGATGTGCACATGGTTGGTACTTTCTTAGCAAGCTATCTTCACAACCTTATTTATAGTTATTCATAGCTTGAGGTCCTTTATGCTCTGTTGTTTTACTTTATTAATCCGATGTTTTCCTTGTCAAAATTTCAATCAAGGCGTGTTTTGACTTTCTAAGAATCATTGGAGCAGCTATGAATCATGAAATCATTCCTGTTGAGAGATTGATTTTATTAATTACGACCATATTACACGGAGATGAGGATGGGCTTCCAGTCTTTAGGTAAAGTTGCTTAACTTTTGACTTTGGAGTTCTGATGCTGCAGGGGAAAAAGGTTGAACCCCGGCCTCCTCTAAATCTTGTGTAACATTGCTATTCCTCTTCTCTGCATTTGGCTCAGTGAATATGGATACTGGCAGAAATGTAGTAAATGTGCCATTCATATAGAAAAATAAAAAGTAAAGAATGGGCCAATGTGACTTTCTTCTCTGTTTAGCAAAAATGCAAAATACTTTTGTGTACTCTCTTTGCCTTTTAATCCGGGGATATTTCCTATTTGTTTTTCTAGTTTGTGGACTTAAATATATGAGAAAGATCCATAGTGTTTTTTGATTTAGGTTGAGGTTCTTATCCTGACCACACCCTTCAGCAATCACATAGCAACTTCGTCGCAACTTCTTCTAGAAATGGTTCATAACAAGGTTTTTTCCCCCATTTCCCCCCTTCCTGTTCTGGTAGAGGCTGGGAGCTATTCAGTTTTATTGAGTTTGTGTAGGGCAGCTCTATACAGGTTGCATAGATTTTGCTATATGCAGCTAATATGAACATTACTTTGGAATGAAATTCCTACCTGTATTTCTTGGAATATCTGGCAGGAGAGGAATAACAGTTGCTTTAATGATAGGAGAGGAAGCATATTTCATGTTAAATCTAGATGTTTGAAGAGTATACTTATGGTGTAGGAACTGCAGTGTATCTGATATAAACTCTATGATAGATCTGTTGTATTCCTTGACTATATAGAAGGAAACTTCTCAGTTTGTACTCTTTCTGGTATCTTCTTGGCACTCATTAATGAAATCTTTGACGTTTTTCATAAAATAAAATAAAAAAGACTAGGGAAGGACAGCTACTGTGACTCTCCTCACGACTGCCTTGCCATCTAAATAAAATGTTTTGCTGGAATAAACAATGTTATTTTTTCTTCTTTTTAATACATTCCATCGTAATTGTATAAGAGAAGGGAAATGCAACTTAACAATTCTTTACAGCCTTTTCTGTTGTCGGAACTTGCCTTAGTTGAGACCAAAGAGGGCTGAGAATAATGATAAAGTAAGGGGTTCTTTTACTCTATTTGGTGCTCTGTGGAGCCACATGGCTAGTTGCAAGCCCAAGTTTTCTCAAGCTTAAATTACTCAATGTTTAAGAATCTTGCTTTTGGACCCCCTATAATATCTCTTGCTATGTAAATTAGATAATTTCCTTTGGAGTATCTTGCTGTAACACTTGCTATCTGGTTTTAATTGGTTTGCAAGTGAGGTGAGGTTTCTTAAATTTCATTCCGTGCATCTGCCATGGCCTTGGATATATACTTTATCTTAATATGAACTTTAAATTTTTTAATGTAAAATCCCATTTGCTCTGTTTATTCTGAATATTTCCGTGTTTGATTGTTTAATTTGCTTCTGCACATAATGCCTTCTTTCACTGCAGCAATACAACTTATGATTCGTCCATTGGTGGATGCCTTCATGTATTATACTCCAGTTGTCCTGATGACATTGTTAGGTCGACATCTGCCGATTTAGTAAATATCTTTCCCCATTCGTTGCTTCAAACAAGAAGTCTTGAGCTGAAGGTGCACTGAGTTCTCGTCATTCTTCCTTTTTAAGCAACCTGAATGAATTTGATTTTTGCCATTTGATTTAATTGTTCTAAATTTGTAAACTTGTTTCAGGATGCTTTATGTCTTGCCTATACTCGTATTGCAAAGACTTGCCCCCCTCATATCTGGAGGCCTGAATCTCTAATACATTTGCTTTACTCACCCACACCTATCATGCCTTTAATCGAGTGCTTTCAAGTGGCTTTATCTAGGCTTTTTCCTGATCTTACTGGGGGTAAAAGCGTTAATAATGATGAAACAGGTTTATCTGATTTGCATGAAAGTCCAAGGGCTGCAGAGAAGAGACCAGGAGAAGACTTGGAGATTTCAAATGCCAAACTTCGGAAAATCGATGATGAAAATCGATGTTCCAGTATCAAATATGACAATGTGATTAAGCTTAGCTATGGATTTGGCTCTTTGGGGGAGAAACAGTATGCTGATCATATGCGTAGCTCATTGGCTCTGTTTATTAAACTTCTAAAGCCTCCAAGTCAGGAATCCAGTACTTTGGGCCCAGAAGTTGCATTGACAGCTCTTAGTACACTCTGTATTATTTTCTGCAGATATCCTCACATGGACCTTTCAATTCAAATATTCCATCAGATGTATGAATGGGTCCCTTGGGTGTGTGAACAGGTTGGTTGTCAGTTATGCATGTCATTTAAGTTATGAACTTCTTCGCCCCCATAATTATGGTCACCGTCATGCAGGCAAAGCAGAAGTTTCCATTCCCTATTGATTTACATTTCTTTCTGGAAGCAATTCACAACCTATCGATCATAGCAGGTAAATTGTAGATATATGCTATTTCATTCTGCACTTCCGGTGACTAATCGTTACTATTAATCTATCAGGCAAAAAATATTCATTGCTTGTAAAAGCAAGGTCATTTGAGTGAAGTAATAAGAGTTCCCACATATTTTTGTTACTCTATGTATATGTGTGTCAAACATTCTTCCTAATTGGCTATTTTGATTGATGTGGTTCTGTGCTGGTATGCAAATTCTGGCAAATTGGAATGACTTATCATTTTTTGCGTTGTTTTCTCTTTCGATGCTGATACTTATTAAACACCACATGTCAATTAAACGTGTTTGAATTTGTTGGGTATTAAGGCAGCAGCATCTTTTGTACTAATTCTGAAGCTTCTGCCAGAAGAAATCTTACTGTTTAGTCGCTTCATAAAAAAAAAAAAGTTTACTGCTTAGTCCAACTACTATGTCACGCCCCAAAGCCGAGGGGCATGACCGGCGCCCAACCGGGTAGCCCCGGTCGAGCGGACCTGGGTGCCTTTCCTATTCCCCACGCTTTACCCCACATTATTCAATGTTATTTAGCCAATAGATACCAAAAGCAATTGAAAGATAATATAAATTCTCTTTTATAAGCACACATTATGATTAACAGGGAACATCTTTTACAACTCACAGCGCCCAAAACATACACCGATATACATAAGTTCTAACCCACATACCACCGTCTACGGAGCCTCTAAGAGAAGAATAATACAACACTTTGCCGGCGACAAGGCCCCGGCTATACCTTTGCAATGACATCACAAAACTACTATTACAACAACAGAGGTGGCCTGAACCACACAGGCCCCAGAAGGAGAGGGGCTCACCAACATGTACACAGCGGATAGAAAGGAGGAGGAGCTACAGATGGTGGACTGAAGTGCCTGCCACGGATCCACCTACAATCATAACACGAATGTAGCGTCCCCGGCAAAAGGGACGTCAGTACATTTGAATTGTACTGGCATATATGAACAAACTATGTCCCAAGTAAACTCAAGCCAAAAATGCATATACAAATGTAAAGCTGAAAAACAATAGTACGAGTACAACGATGGAGCAACAACCAAACATTTCACAACAGGGGCAATTCCAACCTATACGCAACTTGACCGATCCTTTGAGTGACTTGATACGGCCCGACGTACCTAGGACTTAGTTTTCCCTTCTTCCCAAAGCGCATGACTCCCTTCATAGGGGACACCCTCAAGAATACCCAATCTCCTTCTTGAAACTTCAATTCTCTCCGACGCACGTCCACATAGGATTTCTGGCGAATTTGAGCCGTCTTCATCCTCTCCTGAATGACTCTTACCTTCTCCATGGCCTGATGTACGAGATCTGGCCCTATTAATTCTGCTTCACCAACCTCGAACCACCCGATCGGGGACCTACACCTCCTTCCGTAGAATGCTTCAAACGGGGCCATCTAGATGTTAGCATGGAAGCTGTTGTTATAAGCAAACTCTATAAGGGACAGGTGATCATCCCAATTACCTTTTGAAATCCAAGACACATGCCCGCAACATATCCTCGAGCGTCTGAATAGTTCGCTCTGCTTGGCCATCGGTCTGCGGATGAAAAGCCGTGCTGAGGTTCACTTAAGTATCCAAACCTTGCTGAAATTTCCTCTAGAAGTTAGCTGTAAACTACGCTCCTCGATCCGAAATGATAGAAAGTGGCGTACCATGAAGCCTCACTATCTCCTTGATATACAACCGAGCATATTGTTCTGCAGTATCGGTGGACTTGACTGGCAAAAAGTGAGTTGATTGGGTGAGTCGATCCACTATCACCCAAATTGAGTCGAACTTGTGCTGAGTACGAGGTAGTCCTGTCACGAAATCCATATTGATCATTTCCGATTTCCACATCGGTATTTCTATAAGCTGAGTCAACCCTCCCGGTCGCTGATGCTCGGCCTTCACTTGCTGGCAATTCGGGCACTTAGAGACGAAGTCCGCTACACTCTTCTTCATACCACTCCACCAATAGATATCTTGAGATGGTGGTACATCTTTGTAGAGCCTGGGTGCACTGAATACCTGGAATGACGAGCCTCTGCCATTACCCTCTCCCGAAGATTACCCACACATAACCTGTCATGGCACCGTAGTACACCATCACTGCTGCCGAGTGAAAATGCTGAAATTTTGTTACTTAGGGCTGCCTCCTTCAATTGTGCCAATGCTGGATCACTAAACTGCTTTTCTTTAACCTCTGCCACGAGCGACGATTCTGCTGTGTTATGCACCATAAGTTCCTCCTCATTCGGGGCCGAGATACAAACCCCAAGGCTAGCCAACTGGCGTACCTCCCGAGCTAGGAGCCTCTGATCCGCTCTCAAGTGAGCCAAGCTACCCATGGATTTCCGACTGAGGGCGTCGGCCACCACGTTCGCCTTCCCTGGATGGTACAAGATATCCATATCATAATCCTTAAGCAATTCTAACCACCGCCGCTGCCTCAAATTCAGCTCATGCTTGAACAAAAATTGAAGACTCTTGTGATCTCAAAACACATCTACATGAACCCCAAAAGATAGTGCCGCCATATTTTCAAGGCGAACACAACTGCTGCAAGCTCCAGATCATGCGTCGGATAATTCTTTTCGTGATTCTTGAGTTGCCTGGAAGCATATGCTATAGCCTTCCCGTGCTGCATCAGAACACGCCCTAAACCGACCCTGGAGGCATCACAATAAACCACAAACCCCTCTGTGCCTTCTGGCAAGGCCAATACTGGTGCCGAAGTCAACCTTGTCTTCAATTCTTGAAAACTTTTCTCACAAGCATCTGACCACTGGAACTTGGCTGGTTTCTGCGACAATTTAGTCAAAGGAGAGGCGAGGGTGGAGAATCCCTCTACAAACCTCCGATAATACCCTGCTAACCCCAAAAAGCTACGGATCTCTGTCGGGGTCGTGGGTCTAGGCCAATCCTTCACCGTCGCAATCTTTTGGGGGTCCACCTAAATCCCCTTACTGGAAACAACATGACTCAGAAAAGCGACGGACTCCAACCAAAATTCACATTTGGAAAACTTGGCATACAATTGGTGCTGATGTAGAGTCTGCAAACTGCTCTAAGGTGGATGACATGATCCTCCCTGCTACGCGAATATACGAGGATGTCGTCAATGAAAACAATCTCGAAAGAGTCTAAAAATGACTTGAAGACCTGATTCATAAGATCCATAAAAGCTGTCGGGGCGTTAGTTAGCCCAAAGGACATGGCCAAGAATTCAAAGTGGCCATAACGCGTTCTGAAAGCGGTCTTAGGAATATCCTGCTCCCTGATCTTCAATTGGTGGTACCCGTCAATCTTGGAGAAGAACCTTGCACCTTGCAATTGATTGAACAAATCATCTATCCGAGGCAAAGGGTACTTATTTTTGATGGTGACTTTGTTAAGCTGCCGATAATCGATACACATCCGAAGCGACCCATCCTTCTTTCTGACAAAAAGAACTGGAGCACCCCATGGCGACACACTTGGTCGGATAAACCCCTTCTCCAATAAATCTTTCAACTGCTCTTTTAACTCCCGCAACTCTGCCGGCGCCATTTTGTACGGTGGAACATATATTGGCTGGGTATCTGGCAATACATCAATCCCGAAATCAATCTCCCTATCTGGCGGAATTCCTGGAAGCTCATCTGGAAATACCTTAGGAAACTCATTCACAACTGGCACGGACTCGGGGGCAGGTACCTTTGAAGTAGTGTCCGCTACCTGGATTAAATGATAGATACACCCCTTCCTGATCATCTTCGAAGCCTTGAGGTAGGAAATAAACCTACCCCTCGGCACAACACCATTTCCCTTCCATTCAATAACCGGCTCATTAGGGAACTCGAGTCTCATGATTCTCGTCCGGCAATCAAGTTTAACAAAGCCAATCCATCCCCATGATTACATCAAAATCCACCATCCCAAGCTCGATAAGGTCAGCCGTGGTAACACGACCACCTACCATAACAACACAATTCCTATAGACCCGCGCGACTGTAATAGAATCACCAACCGGAGTCGATACAGAGAACAACTCAAGAAGCTGCTCGGGTTCAATCCCAAAACTCGAAGCAACAAATGAAGTGACATAGGACAAAGAAGACCCGGATCAATAAGAGCACAACAATCAATGGTCTGGACAGATAGGATACCTGTGACAACATCTGGGGAAGCTTCAACACTCTGACGGCCACTCAATGCATAAAACCTGTTGGGTCCGACCCTACCACGAGCTCCACCTCTGGCTGCACCACCCCCTGCTGGGGCTGGAGGGCACACTGATGACGTAGCAACTGATGAACTGGATGGCTGAGCAAGTCCCCTACTCGCCCTGTCTGGGCGCACGGCAGTCCCGCTGTATGTGACCTCTCATCCCACAGTTGTAACACACTGGAGCATCTAAGTAACAAGCCTCTGTATGAAATCTCCCACACTTGGGACATATACCTCCCTGCTGCCGAGGTCTCATTCCCGAATGACTGAACTGGCGGGACCTCCTGCTGTCTGAACCTGGCCCCGAAGGACTACTTTGCTGGTAATGGTGCACAGATGGCGGTGTACTAGCTGAGGACTGAGCATAAGACTGAGATGATCCTGATAACCCTCTCCCTGGAGATGACCTCCCTGAGTGACCCATAAACTAGGCCCTGCTGCTACTCTCCCTGTCTGCCCGAATCTTCAACTTCCTGGCCTCTGTGGCCTGAGCAAAACCCACGATCTTCCCATAGTTCATGTCTGAATGCAAAGTTGCTGTAGCAGCCTCATTTACCCCAAAAGGGCTGAGACCCTGAATGAATCGCTGAACTCTAGCCTCCATAGTCGACACCAACTGAGGAGCATACTTGAACAACCTCACGAACACCATATGATACTCCCAAACACTTATGCTACCCTGCTTAAGAACCTCAAACTCGGTGGCACGGGCTGCAATAGTCTCGGCAGGCAAGAAGTGGTCCATGAAGGCATCTACGAACTCGTCCCATCTAGCTGGAGGTCTTCCCTCCTCACGGGAATCCTCCCACATCTCAAACCACGAACGCGCAGCTCCCTTCAACCTGTATGAAGCCAATTCTACCCCTTCTATCTCTGTAGCCTTCATCACTCGAAGGGCCTTGTACATCTCATCAAGGAATTCTTGCGGATCGGCCTCTGGGTCTGTGCCTGATAACTCTGGAGAGGACAATCGCAGAAACTAGTGAACTCTAGGGCTGGAGGAATCTCCCTGTCCGCTGGAGGACACAGGGGCATCATGAGATCTCTGGGACTGGGCGGCCACTAACTGGGTCAATATGCGGATGGCTCCCCTAAGGTCTCCATCAGAAATCCCGGGTTCGGAAGTTGGAGCAACATCGGGATTAGGAGCATTGGCAGGAGGGATGGTGGCACCCTCGGCCGCTGCTGGAACATGATTGCTTGGATCAGGAACGGATGGAGCAGGCAAATTCAGAACTGGGGAATCGCTCTCACCCACGGCAGTCGGCACATGATCCACAGCCGCACTGGAAGCGGCGTTGGCCCCTAGGCCAAGTCTAGCTTTCTTCTTAGGTGCCATCACTGAAAATTTGAAATAGAGCACGAATTAAATACAACATTACTTCACCGCACGAACTTGGAATAACAAAGAAGAGGATAGTTTTAACAAAGAAGGCTCTGATACCAAGTTTGTCACGCCCCAAAGCCGAGGGGCATGACCGGCGCCCGACCGGGTAGCCCCGGTCGAGCGGACCTGGGTGCCTTTCCTATTCCCTACGCGTTACCCCACATTATTCAATGTTATTTAGCCAAAAGATACCAAAAGCAATTGAAAGATAATAGAAATTCTCTTTTATAAGCATACATTATGATTAACACGGAACATATTTTACAACTCACAGCGCCCAAAACATACACCTATATACATAAGTTCTAACCCACATACCACTGTCTACGGAGTCTCTAAGAGAAGAATAATACAACACTTTGCCGGCGACAAGGCCCCGGCTATATCTTTGCAATGACATCGCAAAACTACTATTACAACAACAGAGGTGGCCTGAACCACGCAGGGCCCCTGAAGGAGAGGGGCTCACCAATGTACACAGCTGATAGAAAGTAGGAGGAGCTACGGACGGTGGACTGGAGTGCCTGCCACGGATCCACCTACAATCATAACACGAATGTAGCGCCCCCGACAAAAGGGACGTCAGTACATTTGAATTGTACTGGCATGTATGAACAAACTCTGTCCCAAGTAAACTCAAGCCAAAAATGCATATACAAGTGTAAAGCTGAACAATAATAGTATGAGTACAACCATGGAGCAAAAACCAAACATTTCATATCAAATGATACAATTAGTCAAACAAAGGGGCAATAAGTGAGCCGAGGGTCGATTGGAAACAGCCTCTCTGCTCTTTCGGGTAGGGGTAAGGCCCGTCTACATATTACCCTCCCCAGACCCCACTTTGTGGGACTATACTCGGTAGTTGTTGTTGTTGTAAAGGGGCAATAAGTGCCTTACAGGTTACAAACTCTCCTGCTGTCTCCTTTCACAATTCCACATTTATCATTTCATGATTTATATTCATATCAATAGTGATATTGCATCACATTTTCCACCCTTATTACCTCGTCCACCCTTATTACCTCGGCCAGCCTTATCACCCCAACCCACACCTTATTTCATCGTGTTGCGGCGCGCAACCCGACCCCGCCTGGCAGTTTCAGCTCACAACAACATACAACACAACAACAAATACAAGAAATCAACTATGACACATTGTTAAAATAGATCCCCAACAAGGATAATGTAATTCCACAACTAGCTACAACAATTTCCTCATGTTCATCAAATTGGTACACAATTTGGGTTACTACAACAGTTGTTCACAACTAATCACACACGTTCCACATTATTTTCATTTCCAGTGTTCCATATTATTTCGATTTTCACTGTTCCACATTATTTTCATTTCCAAACTCTTTCAATTACAAGTTCCTTAACTTCCACCACAAGGTGTTACCACACAAATATACATCACAAGAGCTTCACAATGATCCCCATATAAATATCAATTATCAAACAATTTTACAAACTAACACAGGGTGATTTCACAAGGATCACAGTTAGCCATACATACCTAGAGTTGATTATGCCCATTAAACCTCTAGTCCAATGCGCCAAGCAATCAATAAGTCAATCTAGTTCATGAGTAACACTTAGGTTTTAGAAATTTAAACTCATAGTTACTACCAATTCCCTTTTTACAAGATTTTAGGGTTTTGAAGACATGCATGAAGGTTTTATGAAGAATTTCAAAACAAGTGTATGGGGTTCCCCTCCCAAAGCTTAAATTTCAAAATTTGGGGGAAATGGGTTAGGGATTTTACCTGAGAAATCAGTAGAGAAGACAATGCACCAAGAATTTTCCGGGCTCCAATGGTTTTGAAAGATTAGATGATGAAGAATTTACTTTCTCTCTCAAGAACCCTCACTCCCTCTCTCTTATTTTGATCAGAAGTGTGTTAAAAATGAGGGAGAAGGTGTTTAATAAAAGGTGGGTCGGGTCTAAAATACCAGGCGAGCACGATCTGCGACTCAATCTGCGGTCGCAGAACTGACATGCGGTCCGCAGAATGGACCGCAGAAATGGCTCAAGTTTCAAACCTCTCGGGTTGGGAATGCGGTGAATATGCGGTCCACATTCAAGTTCTGCGGTAGCAGAATGCACCGCAGAACTGACCTTCGAATTTCTTCAGGGATCATATGCGATCAATTTGCGGTCCGCATATTGATTATGCGACCGCAGATCTGACCGCATTTTAACATAAAAAATTGGTTGTTCTCTGATTCACTCTGCGGTAGGAATGTGGTCCGCATAGCTGATCTGCGACCGCATTCTGGACCGCATTTTGACAATTTTCTGGAAAAATCTCGATTTCACATTTTTAAGTGCAAAACAGTAAAAAGAATCCGATCCATGCAGGTAGACTCGACTCAATGAGCTGCTAACATCCGAGCACTCATTTTCACGGGGCCTTACATACTAAAATGATATTAATCCTTGTGAAGCAACTACAGCCGGGAATAGGTTCTTAATTCAGTTTCTGACGTGGTACTTTAAAGATAAGTGTTCTCAATTTAGTATTTGATGAATCTCTCCCATTTCTTCTTCTTTCTTTGTTTCGTTTATTTGAACTAGCCAGCACTAGTATGCATATCAGCATAACTGGTCGCTCTGGTATTATCAACATAACTAGGGACACCTTTGTGTTTTCAATGTGAATTATAGTTGAAATTTACTTACTTTGTTGCATAGAAACGAGGGTAATGTGAATTTCATTTGGTAATTTATGAAATCCTCAAAGATGGTGTATCTGTGAGTCAATGAAAAGATAAGTATCAACCTTCCATTAACCACTTTCTTTCTTTGTTTTTTTTGTCTTTCCTTTTTAATACGTAAAATCTATTTAGGATCCATTCCCACTGAGAGTAAATATTTCAAGACCAAGGGTGGCAACTCAGTTCTTATGCAGTCATTGCTAAGGCTACCATGGACCAGATCTCAATCTACTGATACCCACTCATTGTCGAAGGCAAAGATCATGTCTCTGCGTGTGCTGTCTAAAATGGGGCCTGTATTGCAAGGTAGAAATGATCTTGATATATTGGACTTGGGACTCCATGATACCGCCGAGGATGTCAGAAGCGAAGCTGTCATTTCGATGCCTGTGATATTAATGTGGTCTGGTTTTGGTTTACTGAATCACATGTTCAAGAGGCTGGAGTAAGTGAGAAAAAGATATATGTTTATGTTTTAATGTATATTTGTATGAACGAGACTGGTCTATATAACAGTCAAAAGAGGTTTTTTAGCTGCTGTATGTTTCATATTGTCACGTGGTTTTGTGCTTATCTGCTCATAAACTTAAACATACGAGCTTGTGCATATGGATGTGCAGAATTAAGTTGGAGTAATTTCATTAATTTTCTGCGTCTCCGTGTCTATAATGTCAAGCAATCAACCAGATCAATAATTTATTAGCTATTTCTTATATTGGTTTGCAGGATCCTGGAAAAAGAGGCAGATGGACTAATTAACAAAGTAATCCCGGAGTGTCTTGGTTTTTTGGCATGCCTCTATGCGTCTTGTACAACTGGTGTACTAACAGAATGCCAATGCAAATTTTACTTGCCAAAGGATAATATAAGACTAAATATGACAAGGTATGACCTTGGGGGAGGATTTTGGTGTTCAAAGTGTGACAGAAATGATGGACTTCTGAACCCATCAAATTCAACTGTTTTGTGTCATCCTTACTTACAGAAGAAAGAGTCTGCTAGAGATCATGATTATGTTTATTTACAATCCATCTTCTTCCATCTTCTTTTTGATGAATCATCAGAAGATGTTCAGTTAGCTTGTGTACGTGTGGTTCGGAGGATACTCCTCCATGGAACTGAAAATATTCTGATTAAAACAAGATCTGAATGGTTAAAATGTGTTGATTTCCTACTCATTCACAGGAAAAGGGCCATTCGAGAATCCTTTTCTGAACAGATTGGTTTCTTCATTGAGGAACCTATTCTGAATTGTTTGTTCTTGGATGAGGGGGGCCACGATGCTGCGAGCAAATCAAAAGAACGAAAGTTCATTGACAAAATAAAACACGCGTTGGAAACAGTGGATGATCCCCTGGTTTTTGCAACTCTTCTTGAAGCTACAGCTGAGATTATGAAGGTGGTTGATTTGCAGAGTCAGTCCTTTATGTTCTCTCTTATTTTATTGATTGATCAGCTTGATAATCCCCATGTGACAGTTAGAATAATTGCATCAAGGTTGATAATAAGGTCTTGCTGCTTTCATCTTAAAGGAGGATTTGAATTAATTGTTTCTCGTTTTCTTCATATTCGAAATGAGTTTTTCGATTACATGTCTATAAACCTTGCTAGCAGACCAAAAATGGTTGAAGAGTTTGCGGGAGCTATTCTTGGTATTGATACTGAAGAACTTGTGCAGAGAATGGTTCCTGTAGTCCTCCCAAAGTTGGTCGTTACTCAGCAGGATAATGATCAAGCAATTTTCACCCTATATGAGCTCGCCAAATGCTTAAATACAGATATGGTGCAACTGATTGTTAATTGGCTACCTAAAGTACTTGCTTATGCTCTTCATCGAGCTGATGGGCAAGAATTGCTCTCTGTTCTTCAGTTCTACCATGAGCAGACTGGTTCTAACAAACAAGAAATTTTTGCTGCTGCACTCCCTGCTCTTTTAGATGAACTTGTATGCTTCACAGATGAAGACGAGTCAAATGAAATAAGTAAAAGGTAATACAGCTTCAGAAAGCACAAAGAAGATTACATTATTGAGTTTGTTAAAGCATGGATTCTAATTTCTTCTTTCATTTCTGATGTGAGGGTTGAATAATTCTGAACTTTTACCTTTTTCTAGTGGGTTATTCTTTCTGGAGATTGAATCACAAATTGATAGTATCTAAAGCAGGTAGAGGTCCAAGTTTCTACTTTCTAGTATTACTATCATGGGGCCACCAGTTATTCATCAATGTTCCGTTCCGCATGGCCCATAAAAAGGAATTGAGTTGCATATGAGGGATTATGTTGGAGATGGATTTACACCTCCGCTTCCTAACAACTTCTTCCTCTTTGGTGGGGTGGGGGGGGGGGGTAGTAAGAATGTATTATTAACAAAACCAGTAATAGATATAGTGCTGGTTTATTTCCTATGTTAAAATTGAAGGGAACTTCTGCCTCACGACATAAAACCCCTTTACAAATGCTAAGACCAAGGCTTAGAGAAACTCTTCATTTTGGCAAGTTCTAATAACAAGACGTTAACAGTAAAGTTCCCTTTTCTGTCACCTTTTCATTTGATAGAATCAGCCTTCTGACAAACCTGCTGGTCCAATTTCTTTTGCAATGATATTGATTTTTTATGAGAAGGTAAATTGTATTAATTAAAAGGGAGAGAACTCCCGTGTACAGGAAATATATCAAAAAGTAGAGAATTTGCATAAGTACATGATTCTCTACAAAAGACACCCAATCTTCTATACAAGTAGGGGCTATATGAGTGCACCAAAAAGCGATCAAAGATAGAAGACTATTCTTAAGATGTCAAAAATTAGACTCAATTCCCTCAAAAGCTCTCCTATTTCTCTCCCCCCATACTATCCAAATGAGAGCTAATGAGGCGAACTTCCACGCCTTTTGCTTTCTTCTTCTACGGAAACCTGCCCAACTATATAACATTTCCTTTACGGTGCTTGGCATCACCCATTGAACACCAACAAAGCCAAGGACACAGGGCAACACAACAAAAGATGATCAACTTTTTCCCCTGAGCTTTTACACATATAGCACCAACTAACAAGTGTAATTCCTCTCTTACACAGATTCTCAACAGTCAAAATTACTCCCCTCGCCGCTAGTCATGCAAAAAAGCACATTTTCGTGGGCGCCTTAGGAATCTAGATCAAGGAGTATGGAAAAGAGGCCTCCTCTCTCACCAACATACTCAGATAAAAGGATTTTACGGTGAACTAACCATCACCACGCAAATCCCATCTCCAAGAATCACAAGATGGATGGGGTCTTTCTTGCCCATATAACAATGTCAATAAATCTTGGAGCTCCGCAATCTCCCAATCTTGCATATTCCTTCTAAATGAGAGGTCCCATATCACCCCCCCTTCATGCTCCTTGCAAATCTGTTGGACCATCAATTCTTTCTGGTTTGAAACTCTGAAGATGTGGGGGAAGGAGACCCTTATGGTTCCAAAAGTTGATTCTCCTTCCATCTCTCACCCAGTAAGTGATGTTACCACCGAAGGATTCCCAATTCTTCATGATACTCTTCCACATGCCACACCCGAAAGGTGTTGTGATTGCCTTGGTCCTCCAACCCCCTCCCGTGGAATCGTACTATTCTACTATGACCTCCCTCCATAGAGCATGCTCTTCTACCCCGAATCTCCACAGCCATTTCTCCAACAAAACTCTGTTGAATACTCTAAGATCTTTTACTCCAAGTCCACCCAACTTCTTTGGAGAAGTGACTGTCTGCCAATTCACTAGATGATACTTTCTAGTTCCATCTGCCGCAATGATATTGATAGTACCCGCTGAAAGTGACTTTCCAGATTCCATCTGTTCTTGTTGGGCTACAGTAGTTTCTGAAGTGGAAAATCTGAAAAAATCATGGAATTACTTCCTCCTTCACAGGAATGTGACCAAGCAACTATCCTGCCGAAATTTTATCTTTCTTCCATCTCCCTATTCAAAGTATAAATTTTGTTTGGAACTCTTTCCATAATTCCTGATACCTCCCACTCCATACGTTTTAGAAACAACTTATAAGTATAGCGCACCAAGAACCTTCCAAACCACATTTAGCATATATAGCCTTTCTCCACAAGGCATCTTATTCATTTAAAACCATCCTATCAAGATTATTTAAAACGAAAATTAGCCAACTGTATTGCAGAAATCAACAAAATTATTGTCACTTTTACATTGTAATAATGATGTTACTGATTTCACAGGTTAATGAAGGTGCCTCAGGTGATAAAGGAAGTTGCTGGGATTCTAAGTGGTGACCAAGATATCCCTGCATTTTTAAGGAATCATTTTGTTGGTCTCCTAAACAGCATTGATAGGAAAATGCTGCATGCTGAAAATGTATCACTGCAAAGACAAGCTATCAAGCGAATTGAGATGCTGATAAATATGATGGGTTCCCATCTTAGCACTTATGTACCAAAACTTATGGTTCTTCTCATGCAGGCTATTAATAAAGAATCACTTCAGGATGATGGTCTTTCTGTCTTACATTTTTTCATCAAGCAGATAGCGCAGATATCACCATCTAGCACGAAACACGTGATTTCTCAAGTTTTTGCAGCTCTGGTTCCCTTCCTGGAGAGAGAAAGTGAAAGTTCCTCCTCTCATTTGAATAAAATTGTGGAGATCTTGGAGGAACTCGTACTTCAGAATAGAGCTATTCTAAAGGAACACATTGGGGAGTTTCCTCCTTTGCCTAGTATTCCTGCTTTAGATAGGGTGAACAGAATGATAAGCGCAGCACGTGGAATGATGACCTTGAAGGATCAGTTGCGGGATATTATTGATGGTTTGAATCATGAAAATTTGAATGTCAGGTATATGGTTGCATCTGAGTTGAGTAAATTGCTCAACCTTAGGAGGGAGGATATCATGGCTTTAATTACTAAGGTGGGAGATGCAAACATGGATGTAATGAGTGCATTAATCACATCTCTGCTCAGAGGATGTGCAGAACAATCAAGGACGATGGTTGGTCAGCGGCTGAAGTTGATATGTGCAGATTGTCTTGGAGCACTTGGTGCAATAGATCCTTCAAAAGTCAAGGGATTTTCAAGCATGCGTTTCCAAATTGCGTGTTCAGATGATGATTTAATTTTTGAGTTGATTCATAAGCATCTGGCCCGGGCCTTCAGGGCTGCTCCTGACACCATTATTCAAGATTCTGCAGCGTTGGCGATTCAGGAACTTCTAAAAATAGCAGGCTGCGAGGCATCTCTTGATGACAATGTGGTCGCTTCTACTTCACAGACAAGAGGCAAACGACCCGTAAAGTTGCTTGCATCTGTGGTGGATGGTAATTGCACCGAAATGCAGGAAAGGGGTCAGAGATTGTGGAATCGTTTCTCTAGTTATGTGAAGGAGATAATAGCCCCTTGCTTAACCTCCAGATTTCAGCTACCAAGTATGTCTGATTCAGCATCTTCTGGTCCAATCTATCGCCCTTCAATGTCATTTAGAAGATGGATATTTTTCTGGATCAAGAAACTGACTGCACATGCAACAGCTTCTCGAGCAAGTATTTTCAATGCCTGCCGTGGTATAGTCCGCCATGATATGCAAATAGCAATGTATCTTCTTCCATATTTGGTCCTTAATGCAGTATGTGATGGTACTGAAGAGGCACGCTGTGGCATAACGGAGGAAATTTTATCTGTTCTCAGTGCTGCTGCATCAGAGAATAGCACTGATGTTAATGGTATAAGTTCAGGGCACAACGAAGTTTGCATTCAAGCTGTATTTACTCTTCTTGACAATCTTGGTCAATGGGTGGATGATGTACAACAGGAACTTTCACTTTCCCAGTCTATTCAAACTTTCAGTTCGAGGCAACAAGCTCTCAAGTCGAAGCAGAAGGCCATCAATCTATCAAGTGATTCTGACCAGGTGCTTATTCAGTGTAAACATGTCTCAGGACTCTTGGCTGCAATTCCTAAAGTGACTCTTGCAAGGTCATCTTTCAGATGCCAAGCTTATGCCAGGTCCCTTTTGTACTTTGAATCTCATGTGCGGGAGAAGTCGGGATCGTTTAATCCTGCCTCTGAGAAGAGTGGCCTTTTTGAGGATGAAGATATCTCATTCCTGATGGAAATATACAGTGGGTTGGATGAGCCAGATGGCTTATGTGGTTTTGCTTCCTTACGCAAGTCAAAGAGCTTGCAAGATCATCTATTGATAAATAAGAAGGCAGGAAACTGGGCAGAAGTATTGACTTCTTGTGAGCAGGCTTTGCAGATGGAACCAACTTCTGTCCAGAGGCATTCAGATGTTGTTAACTGCTTACTGAATATGTGCCATTTGCAGGCCACAGTCACCCATGTAGATGGATTAATATCTAGAATACCTAAATACAAGAAAACTTGGTGTATGCAAGGTGTTCAGGCTGCATGGAGGCTTGGAAGGTGGGACTTGATGGATGAATATCTTAATGGGGCTGATGAAGAAGGTTTAGTATGTAGTAGTTCTGAGAGTAATGCTTTATTTGACATGGATGTCGCTAAGATTCTTCAAGCAATAATGAAGAGAGATCAGTTCTCCATTGCTAAGAAAGTTACTTTGTCGAAACAAGCTCTGATTGCTCCTTTGGCTGCTGCAGGCATGGATTCTTATGCGAGAGCTTACCCCTTTGTTGTCAAGCTTCACATGCTGCGGGAATTAGAGGATTATAGCTCTCTTCTTGGTGGTGAGTCTTTCTTAGAAAAATCATTCCCTCTATATGACTCAAATTTCTCAAAACTAATAGAAAGCTGGGAAAATCGTCTCAAACTCACACAACCATCTCTCTGGGCTAGGGAACCACTCTTGGCTTTTCGGAGATTAGTTTTTGGTGCAAGTGGTCTTCATGCTCAAGTTGGGGAGTGCTGGATTCAATATGCAAAGCTCTGTCGTTCTGCTGGTCATTACGAGACAGCAAGTCGAGCAATTCTAGAAGCCAAGGCCTCAGGTGCACCTAATGTTCACATGGAAAAGGCTAAGCTTCTGTGGAGCACCAGAAGAGCTGATGGAGCCATTGCTGAGCTCCAACAGACCCTTCTGAATATGCCTGTTGAGGTTGTAGGCTCTGCAGCAATATCATCAATCACTAGCCTCTCATTGGTTCCATTGAACCCACAACCTCTACATTGTGGTACCCAGTCTTCTAACGAGAATAGTGGTGTAGCCAAAACGCTCCTACTCTATTCAAGGTGGATACATTACACTGGTCAAAAGCAGAAGGAAGATGTGATCAGTCTGTACTCTAGGGTGAAGGAATTACAGCCCAAGTGGGAAAAAGGATACTTTTACTTGGCAAAATACTGTGATGAACTACTTGTTGATGCCCGAAAACGGCAGGAGGATAAGGAGCCGTGTTCCAAAGCTGTCCCAGCAAAGGCGGCTCTGGTAGCTGCCACAAATCTGAACACTGAGAAAAGTTGGTTGTCATATCTTCCTGATGTGCTCTTATTTTATGCAAAGGGTCTTCACAGGGGCCATAGGAATCTTTTCCAAGCCCTTCCTAGATTGTTAACACTGTGGTTCGATTTTGGGAGCGTTTATCAGATAAGCAGATCAGCAGCCAATAAAGAAATGAAAACAATCCATGGGAAGGTGGTGTAACACACATGCTTTCCTTTTTTGGTGTGATGCTGATTTCTTTGGATTCTTTTCGTAACTTTTCTTCTTTTGTAGGTTTTGAGCATCATGCGAGGATGTTTAAATGATTTTCCGACATATCAGTGGCTAACTGTTCTGCCTCAACTGGTTTCCAGAATATGCCATCAAAATGAAGAAATTGTTCGGTTGGTGAAATACATAATAACAAGTGTTCTCCAGATATACCCTCAGCAAGCCCTTTGGATGATGGCAGCTGTTACAAAATCTACGGTTCCCTCAAGGAGGGAGGCTGCTGCAGAGATTATAAATGCTGCAAGAAGAAAATCCAATGAAGCAGGTGTTAGTTCTTTGTTTGCACAGTTTGCTATGCTCATTGATCACCTAATTAAGCTATGTTTCCATCCTGGTCAAACAAAGGCAAGAACAATCAATATTGCGACTGAATTCAGTGCTTTGAAGCGGATGATGCCAGTAGAAATCATAATGCCAACCCAACAGTCCCTTACTGTTAACCTACCTACATATGATGTGAATACATCTGAGTCCATTACATCTGAAATCTTCTATTCAGCAGACCTTCCTACAATCTCAGGAATTGCAGATGAGGCTGATGTTCTTTCCTCGCTTCAGAGGCCAAAGAAAGTAAGGCACTTCTTGATGTTTTTACATTTTTATCTGAAGATTTTTTTCCTTCTATTTTGTTTAACCTGATGTGAAGTCCGCCAGACTGGAAAGAAAAGAATCTAAGATGCTTTGAAAGCAAAGTAGATAACATAAAAAAGGGCAACCCAGTGTACATAGCATTCCGCGTTCACGCTGCACCCAAGGGGTGATGTAGGCAGCCTACCCTAACGCAAGCATCAGATTCCATGGCTTGAACTTACATAAGTTTAAATACAAATGTCTCTCTGTTATGGCCTTTCAGTGTGATGTGATGAATGTAAATGAAGTAGACAAATATTGGGATTTCTTAGTCACTTTACATTGTAAAGAAGGCAATCACTACCGTAAGCACTACCTGGGTGCTACTTTTTTTCTTTTCCATTAGTAAAATCTGCACTTACCAATCAAAATAAAATGTCTGGGGCTTCTTTAATGTTCTACTGATAGCTTCACCCTCGCCTAGTAATTCTTCTTCCTTCCTCTTTAGTTATGTAGCTAAGTTAGTATAGATACCAAATGTTTAACTAAATGTGATACTCTATTAAGTTCATACACCAAAGCTGTTGCTTAGTACAAATAGGGATACAGAAGCTATACGATGGATGACTGCTTCAAAAGATGGTTTTGCACAGCAGATATTTTCTTGATAAAAGTTAAGGAGCTAATAAAGTCTTAACAGTTGACACATACCAGTTATAACTTCTTTGTCAAGTTCCCACATTGATTGAGAGATGGGTTGCTTGTCTCCTTATATGGTCTTGGGCAATCCTCATGTCATAAGCTAACTTTTAGGACTGAGTTAGGCCCACGGTCCATTTCTTCACATGGTACCAGAACCATGACCATCCCTATTATTCTATCTCCCAATATTGGTCCCCCATTTTATGTTGTCCATACTCCGGTTGGTAGGCTGGGCGTACAAGGGGTGTTCAGTGTCTCATATTGGTTGAGGGATGGATGGTTTGTCTCCTTGTATGGTCTTGAGAAATCCTCACCTTATGAGCTAGATTTTAGGGTTGAGATAGACCCAAAGTCCATTTCTTTACACTCATTTACGCCAGAAAGCAGAAGCTGGAAACAGATATACTTAAGTTGATGCGCTGGTTTTCTGCTTCCTTCAGAGCGGTTGCTATTTCTCTCTGTAGCCCCCAGAGTATGCCTAATGGGATTGTGCAGAACATATATTATGATTAGGTGGATCTTCTTGCAATGGTTCATTATAATATGTCCTCCATATTTGAGCAAATCTTCATTTTCCTTTTTTTTTTGGTTTTGTTTTGCAGATTATTCTTTTGGGAAGTGATGGAATTGAGCGGCCATTCCTTTGCAAACCCAAGGATGATCTCAGAAAAGATGCACGTATGATGGAATTCAATGCTATGGTCAATCGTCTTCTATCCAAGTGCTCTGAGAGTCGTAGGAGGAAGCTTTATATTCGGACATTTGCAGTGATACCACTGACAGAAGATTGTGGTATGGTTGAGTGGGTTCCTCATACCCGTGGGCTTCGACAAATACTCCAAGACATTTACATAAGCGGTGGCAAATTTGATAGACAGAAAACAAATTCTCAAATTAAGCATATTTATGATCGGTGCCTGGGTAAAATGCCAGAAGATGAAATGCTAAAGAACGAAATCCTTCCAATGTTCCCTCCAGCATTCCATAAATGGTTCTTGAACACATTTTCTGAACCAGCTGCTTGGTTCAGGGCTCGGGTTGCATATGCTCATACTACTGCTGTTTGGTCAATGGTTGGGCATATAGTGGGCCTTGGAGATAGGCATGGAGAAAACATCCTCTTTGATTCAACCACTGGTGACTGTGTTCATGTTGATTTCAGCTGCTTATTTGACAAAGGTTTGCAGTTAGAGAAACCAGAACTGGTTCCTTTCAGGCTAACACAGGTAGGAAGAAAAGAACAAAGATCTTTTGACGTATTAGCATTAGAAAAGAGTTTGAAATTTATCTTGGTAATTAGGTCAGAACTGAATTTTGTGTGAAATACTCGTTACATGCAGAACATGATTGATGGCTTGGGCATTACTGGTTATGAAGGAATCTTCCTAAGGGTTTGCGAGATCACACTTTCTGTATTACGGGAACATAGAGAGACACTAATGAGTGTCCTTGAAACTTTCATCCATGATCCTCTGGTAGAATGGACCAAATCTCATAAATCCAGTGGGGTGGAGGTCCAAAACCCTCATGCACAGGTTGGAGCTTTTATCTCGTCCTTAATATATGTGCTACAGTTTCAGTTATACTTGTTAGAATATGTAATAGTAGAACCCTAATCCAATGAGTATTAGGAGTAGCCTAATCCAATGTTTATTTGGAGTAGGTTAGATTATGTGTATTATATATAGGGCTCATTGTATCATGTTTAATATCAGTAATATTCTTCTCCCGTGCTTTCTCACATGGTATCAGAGCTTTGGTGAGATAATTATCGTTGTGCGTCATTCCAACGACATCCGGGAAGAAATAACTCAGTCACCGTGCAATTTTCCGGTGACCGAAGTGACTAATTGCGTCAAAGTCACTAATTATCAGTGTTGTGCAAAAACCAACACCACCACAAGGTTCCCAAGAGAGATCCGACCAAACCCCAGCAAACCCCACCGGAAAACTGCCCTTCACGCGCCCTCACGCGCCAGATTTACCCAGGCAGATCCGACCCACGCGCCGGCGCGTGAGCACTGTTCCGGTGAGATTTTGACGAAGGTCCTTCAGGACAGTTGGATCGCCCTTAAATTCCGAGCCTACTCATATTTTTACCTTTCAATTCCGACCACTTTGAAGTTTTTCCGGCATCTACAGTGATTTTTCCGGCATCTACAGTAATTTTCCGGCAAAAACAGTATTTCCTTCATCTATTTCAGCAAGTTTTCAACGATGTCTTTGGGACTCGATGCTTTCGGGTCTAGAAACCCGGGTTCGATGTTAACTATATATGTAACAAGCTCGGTACATATGATTTATATGCACCACCTTGAGGGGGAGTGTTAGAATATGTAATAGTAGAACCCTAATCCAATGTGTATTAGGAGTAGCCTAATCCAATGTTTATTAGGAGTAGGTTAGGTTATGTGTATTATATATAGGGCTCATTGTATCATGTTTAATATCAGTTATATTCTTCTCCCGTGCTTTCTCACAATACTTTTGTTTCTGGTGACTGAAATCAATGAGTTTGATAGACAACAATTTCTTGTGTTGATGTCTTCGCAAGATTATTATATATTTATAATTACGACAAGAAATAACTGGATCGAGTGCATGATTTGCATTAGTTGTCTTAAGCACAGGGATTCTTACTACTAATTACTCTAATTGTTCTTCACCACAGAAAATATTTTGACATAACTGCTAAATGGCTTTACTTGATATTTACAGCGAGCAATCAGTAACATAGAAGCACGGTTGCAAGGAATTGTCGTCGGTGTGGGAGCTGCACCATCGTTGCCTCTTGCTGTGGAAGGACAAGCTCGTCGCCTGATTGCTGAAGCTGTTTCACATAAAAATCTTGGCAAAATGTATATATGGTGGATGCCGTGGTTTTAAACCTCTATGGTGCTCATTAATTGCAATATGTTTATCTGTCTCTCTGAATTCTGCAAAGTTGGTTGTGATCTTCAACAGTAAGGCATGTCTGGGCAGGAACAGTCTGTAAGTACATGCTCTGCCCTTCCAAATGTTCTATATTATACTCTTGATGTCCTTGTGAATCATTCGATGAGCATGCGTGTGAATGAAATGATACAGGGTGTAAAAGGATTTTGGAGGCACCTCACGTGGTTCTTATTAGTACCTTTCTGCTGCTAGTTTTCACAAATCTGCTTGGGAATTTTGAGACTGCCTAATTCCTGATTATGGGACTTTTGTTTGCACCTAATAATTGTCCCTGCTGATTGCTTTTGGGAGCTTTAAAGGAAGTTGAGTTTTTCTACTCCTAGTGTCTGAAGTCAATGATTCATTCAGTCATAAGAATTAAGAACAAGAAATCTAAAGAGTTTATCAGGTGATACATTCTAAGAGTTTATCAGTTGATATGTTCTACTTTTCAGGTTCTCGTTCAGTCGCCTTTTTCAACAATGGCTTTTCGGCACATTGAAGTTTGATAAAGAAAATATCTAGTTGTGGAAAAGAATCTAACTCGTTATGAAATCCAATTATTTCAGTTATTTGAGGAGGAACTAGTAGTAGTCCTGCAAGAAGTGCCTGGCATATTTCGTTTTTATGCATTTGATTAATATATCTTTATTATAGTTCTTAATCTGCAATAATGGATATATGGTGCATTAATTTTTTTTTTGTGTGTGTGTGTGGAAGGGGGGGGGGGGGGGGGGACCCAAAAGACAGCAATCAGTTAGTTACATAATTATTACACAGTAATAATCAACAAATGGAATTACAGTAGTCAATATTTGCATAATTACAATCAACATATCTTGGTGATTCTTCATTCATCTAGCTAGAAGTGCAGGTATAAGTAATTGATTTAGGACAGGACTGATTATCGCAAAAATCTTAGTCATTTTATCGTGGCTTAACTTTCTGGATAATATATGAGAAACTAGTTGGAGTGGTTTTCACCCTTATTGCCCTGGAGATCTTGCATACACTTTTGAAAGCTTATATCTTTTTCTGCTGATGGATCTCGCCTTTCGTGCACAAATGAGAAAATAATGGCTGACAGGTTGTAATATACTTTCAATACGCAGTATGACTATATTCTTGTAAGGAGAGCCTCCAGTCTGCCTTGGAATATGCTTGCTTGCACTGAGTAGGTTTTCCAAGCACCTACAGAAATTTTGGTTGATTGGCTGGGTAACTGGGTAAGAGCAATCCGTGCTGCAACTTGGTTTTCCGTCTTTGTTTTACTAGTGAATACTCCATGTATACTGGGATCTCAATGACTTTGGTTTACTTATAAAGCCATCAAGAGCAAGGACTCTTGTATGCTTCTTACAGATTTGCTTGATATCTTGCAAATTCCTCTGATTTACTTCTTATCTACACTATTGCAGTTTGATTTGTTTCAGTCGGATTTACAATTGCTGAAGATGATGTCCGCACGAAACCCCGATGTTCATATGATAACCAAAATATTAGATGCTTGAATAGCTCTTGAAGAGTGATTGTTCAGCAAAAAAGCTGATGGTTCAGTGGCTGAAGATGATTATTCCACACAAGTTACATACTTCTCCTATGCTGTCTCATTGATTATGACGACAAAATGCAGATGAGGGAGGGGTATTAGGGAACTGGCGAGGATGAATAAAAAGAATTTGAAGCCAACCTGTTTTGCAATTTGGCATGGATGTAAGACATGGGACGATGAGTCAGTCATGGGGTGATTCGAATCTTAGCCCTAGCCGTCAGCCCCACATTAATAGAGGAAAGCCCTCAGAAACAGTTCCGCATGAAGGTAATTGTGCATAATACTGAGGTTATATATTCCAATGCGGTGGCTTGAATGAAATCTGTGTTGAAAATTGAAATGAAGGTCTTGCAAAAAGTTTGTTTCTTAATCCCTATGACCTAGAGCCCCATACATCTGTATTTATTTTTCTTCCCTATGAGGGTGAATTCTGTTTCTTTTGATCCCTGGAACTAATGAGCCTGTCTATCTTTATTTAATTACTCCATTTTTTTTTGTATCCTTAAGTTTGAATTCTTAGAAGAAAGGGAGACTAATACTTACTGATTCGATTCAGTATATTTACCTTCATGTAAAATACAAACCTTAAAATTTTCAAAACCTTTTACATCCTTTGATCTAGGAGCTCTTTCTTGCTTCTTGTTATAACTTCTGGTGTTTTTTCTGAGTTATGAAGATCAATAGTTGTGGGAGTGAAGAGTTATGATAAGAACAAATTCTTTCTGACCAATCAAATTGAAGTTGGCATGACACGTGACACGATTTCATTGGCTTTTCAGTGTGACTGGGCATGCCTTGTCATTTTGAAACGTGGCATGGTTCTATTGGCTTTTCCGCTTAACTTGGCGCGCCACATCATTTGACACGTGGCACCAAACTGTGCCTTTAGGAAGATGACATTTTGGACTTAACGAAGTGGAATCATCACTTTAGCCCAATTAAATGGGCTAGCCCAATGGATTAAGACTTATTTATTTGATACATATATATTGGACTTATATTATTAACTTAATTATATTAGCCCATATATTTATTTGGACCAATCTCTGAATTTAAAATATAATTTAAATTATTTTATAGATTTAATTTTATGTAAAATTTATATACCTACACCTCCCCTCCCTCTAATTAGTTGTCAAGCCTATTCATATTGTAAGGATGGATATACACTGGTGAAACGCAAAAATCCATCGGCAAATGTAAGTTTGTTAGGAATTAGGATGTATGCTAGTGAAACACAAGCATCCAATTTGAATTGAATCGGCGAATGATATGAATAAAACCCAATTTGAGAATATCAATATCATACTCGATTTCTTGGAATTGGACATTGGCCTGTGTGTATGTAGCATAAATTTGATAATTCACAATAGACACGTGTCATTTCGAGTGCCATAGTTCCATTGACTGAAACTTTACAGACTATTTTATATTTGCCGAGTCAAGATTCAAGAGTAAGCAATATCCCATGAGTAAATAGAAAAAAAAAACAGAAATATAGAGTAATAGCCTGTTTGGCATCTTCTTTCTCATTTCGAGAAAAAGGTACGGAAGGAAAAGGAAACAATGGAGGGATCCGAATCGGACCTAAATGAATGACATGAAAAGTCTTTTTCAAAACCTAGCATTAATGGCGTTACGGCGATATACGAGAGGAATAGAGAAAAACTCGTGATTGGTGTGGAGGGGAAGATCTGTTTATGATATAGTTCAAGAAAGAGTCGTCTCATTTCCTTCACTTCAAGAATGGTTCTGAACGCCGCCTAACATCATCTTCAACCAACCTCCACCGTACTTTCGGTGCGACCATTAAAGAATTGCTTATAGACTAAACAGCTGCTTATATACGTTTACTAAAAGACTGACTTTCATTCATTATCATTAGTCCAGCGTGAAACTAAGAAAGAGAGATGTGCCTAAGGCTGGCTTCTGATGAACCAATGATAGAGATCCTTCCCTAACAGCTGCTGTTCAATCCGTCCCTGAGAGTAAGAGGAGTCGTAGGAATTCACATTGCCTTTTACGGCTTGGAATTCCTATTGTATAGAATAAATATATTGGTCAATGCCTTTCTTTTCTTGAATTCAAAAATTCTCCGCATTTTCTCAGCTTGACACCTACTTTAGAACCATCATTTTCCAAGTACGACAAAGCTTCCTTGTAAACTAAGGCTAAGGCACGCTCGATAGCAAGAAGCTAGTGACTTCTTTCAGGTCATTAACTAGAACTTGCACGAGGTATCACAGTGGGGCCTGTCTTCTATCCGGTTCTTGGGTCCGGTCGAGCCTCTTTGAAATTACATCCCTACCTCTCGTCTAACTCGAGTTGCCCCGCTCCTTTAGCAGTTAAAGTAGCTCGCTTCAAGAAGTAAGATTATATTCATCTGCAAAAATTAATTTATTTTGAAAAATATTTTTTTCCAAAAGTATTTTTTAAAAAGTATTTTTGATTATTTTAAAAATATTTTTTCTCAAAAGTATTTTTGGTAAGAAATAATTTGTATTTGGCTAATTAATTAGAAAAGCAATTTTGAGTAGTAATTAGTGTTTAATCAAGCTTTTAAAAATTAATTTTAAATGTAATTTTTTTTAAATACTTTTCAAAAAAAGTGCTTTCAGGAATAAATTATATTTTTCGTACTTGTCCAAGACTACCGGTTCTTCGCACTTTTTTTTCTTTCAAAAACTGTTCAAATACTTCACCTTTGAATAAAAAGCAGAAAACTCAGCCAAACACGCTATAAGAGAAAAACAAAATCCTACGGAGAGAAGAAAACCGGAAAAGAGAGAGAGAAAAAAGTGTAAAAAAACTTGGGAGAGAATTAAAAGGGAAAAGGAGTCTTTATTTCCTTGTCGCTATTGCAAAAAACAAGCAGTAAGAAGCAAAGCGTATAGTCGCGGCGAGATCCTCCAAGGGGCGGCTCTCTTTCTTCCAATCTTCCATTGACGTTTGATAAATAATTAAAACTTAATTAAATTCAGTCTCAATCAATCCGATTGTCATTTGACTCCCAGTAATTTATAATAGTAGAAGAACCAAAAAGGCAGGCATCAAATTGAGTCAATTTCTGATTGCGATTATGAGGAAAAGGACGAGAAGTAGCGTCGATTGTGCAGTTGTGGATGTTTGGAAACGTGAAGTTGGGCAACTCTCTACCAGAAACTTCGCTCACCGTCTCGCTGCCTCTGAGGTACTACTTTTGTCTTACATGTGTTTATGATAACTCTTGAAATATGTCAGGGCGAACTTGTCACGCCAATTTTTACGCTGGAAATACATAAGTCCTTGTATTAAACATTTACTGATTGTGATCCTTGAAAGATGTTAAGCTGAAGTGCTTTCCCCATTTTTATTATTATTATTATTATTATTATTATTATTATTATTATTATTATTGTTGTTGTTGTTGTTGTTGTTGAGAAGAAACTTTTATTTCATTAACAAGTAGAGAGAGAGGATTGTAAATTTGAAACCAAATCAGTTTGCTTAATTGTTGCATCGACTTAGTTAAGGGTGAAGTGGTTTATAAGTGCAATACCTTCTCCGTTTGCGTCCTTAATTATTTTGAAAGTATATTAAATATGATATTAGCTGAAGAGCTTATTTTCATTTGAATAAAGATTCTTAGCTGTGTCCTATTTATGTTCGAAGAAAGTCTCAGAACCTGGAGCCTGCTAACTGTTGTACCAGGATCTGGTGCTCCGACTTGATGTCTTGCGGAAGCTGGAGAAGCACAGGGGCTGTGTTAATACAGTTAGCTTCAATGCTGATGGGAACGTAGTCATATCAGGCTCTGATGACCAAAAGGTCATACTCTGGGACTGGGAAACCGGGAAAGTTGTGCTCTCGTTCCATTCAGGTCATCATAACAATGTCTTTCAAGCAAAAATTATGCCATACACTGATGATCGAAGAATTGTCACCTGTGCTGCCGATGGACAGGTAACTTCTTTTTGTGGGTTTCTTTCTTCATGATGTTTCATGTAGGTCATCACCTTCCTAAATGGTATGCTGTTTCTGCCCTCTATTTCCTTGATCTTCCTGAAAGGGGGGCACTTATTTCCTTTTTAGGGGTTGCAGATTTACTACAAAATTGCAATAGGATTATAGTTCACTTCTGCTATTATAGTTTGCTTCTGCTACTACATCCAGGGAGAAAAAAGATACCGTTATTTTACACAATTTAATGATAACAATTATGCAGGTGAGACAAGCACAGATTCTAGAACATGGGAAGGTGGAAACCAAGTTGCTGGCGAAACATCAAGGACGAGCTCACAAATTGGCAATTGAGCCTGCAAGCCCTCATATTTTTTACACTTGTGGAGAAGATGGGTTAGTTCAACATGTGAGTTACTGTCTTTGTTCCTGTAGTTCTATAGCCCTTTCCATCATCTCATGAAGAACATTTTATATTTATGATATTACTCATTAGTTTGAATTCAATATATCTCTTTCGCTGGTAGTAGAGCCTGCAAGCCCTCATATTTTTTACACTTGTGGAGAAGATGGGTTAGTTCAACATGTGAGTTACTGTTGTGGTTCCTGTAGTTCTATAGCCCTTTCCATCATCTCATGAAGAACATTTTATATTTATGATATTACTCATTAGTTTGAATTCAATATATCTCTTTCGCTGGTAGTAGAAGATTGCTTCTTTTCTTCTTCCTTTTTTCCCTCTCTCATTTACCGAAACAACTTTGTTCTTCTGTTTAAAAACAGCATATATGTAAAGTTGTAAACATTGTTTTAAATAAAACTATTAAGGAGTATATGTTGAAGTAAAATAATGACATAATGTCCTTTATATTTTTGTAAATGATTGCTAAAAATCTATGGGCTTTATGGGAATAGAAAGAGCAAAACAGAAATACTAAAACCTATCAACTTTAAGTGTGTTCCTTCACTGAGCCGAGAGTCGATTGGAAACAGCCTCTCTGCCCTCTCGGGTAGGGGTAAGGCCCGTCTACATATTACCCTCCCCAGACCCCACTTTGTGGGACTATACTGGGCAGTTGTTGTTGTTGTTGTTGTTGAAATACAAAGAGACTGAGACTGTGACAAATAGGTATGGTTGTGGTCGAGCTTTCTCATAGCTTCTTTTCATCTGAGCTTTATATGGCTAATGGTCTGATTCAATGTGTTCTTACAGATAGATTTGAGAACAAACACCGCTACAGAGCTTTTTACTTGCCGACCTCAGCGGGTGAGGAGATATATGTCCGTACTTCATCTAAATGCAATTACAATAGATCCAAGAAATCCCTATCTGTTTGCTGTTGCTGGATCAGATGAATTTACAAGAATTTTCGACATCCGCAAGTATAAGTGGGATAGATCCACTGATTTTGGCCAACCGGTTGACTATTTCTGTCCCCCACATCTAGTTGGTGATGAGAATGTGGGGATAACAGGCTTGGCTTTCTCTGACCAGAGTGAGCTTCTTGTGACATATAATGAAGAGTTTATTTATCTTTTCACAAAGGACATGGGGCTGGGACCTGATCCATCCCCTACTTCGCCATTGTACAATGACAGTGATGAGGGTGAAATAAACCAAGATCACGAATCTGGTGCATCTCAAGCTGACATAGAGACGGGAGCAAACATTGGTCCACAAGTCTACAAGGGGCACAGGAACTCTGAAACAGTAAAGGGCGTGAATTTTTTTGGGCCCAAGTGTGAATATGTTGTGAGTGGATCAGACTGTGGTAGAATTTTCATATGGAAGAAAAAGGGTGGGGATCTTGTTCGTGTTATGGAAGCAGATAAGCACGTAGTGAACTGCATTGAGTCCCATCCCCATGCCGCAGTGCTTGCCAGCAGTGGAATCGAGAGCGACATAAAGATATGGACTCCAAAAGCCATTGAAAGAGCTATTTTACCTGCAAATATTCAACAGGTATGTGATATCAAAATAAAAACTCAAATATGAAGAGGTAAATTTCGTTGTTGTAGGTTCTTTAGCTTGGTCTTCCTAACAGTTTTGTTGGAAGTAATACACAAGTTACTTCTATTGATGGACAATGGATGGGAAATATTTCATTGTTCTCAATATCTCAAGATTTTATCATTGGGTCATTATAAACTCGGTTCACTATTTTTAGGTATAACCCAAGATTGTAGGGGTAATAAATTATGCATTAGCATGTTCTCTTTGATTTCAGCTGCCTACACATCCTGATCACACGAGTAAAGCTAAGCTAGTAATGGGACTACAGCTAGGGGTTTCTACTTATTTGATGTATTGCAATACAACAAATGGGTGACAATTATACATTCAAACTTTGTACTGGTCTCTCTTGGTTTCTTTAAAAATTTTTCTACCTAATAGGGAGTATCAAAACTCGTAGAAATATCATCTTGTGAAATTTGAATGTTTTTTATTTCAGCTGCATCCAATATTAAACTTCATTTAACTTGATATTGTCCGGAAAAGCTCTCGAGGATGCTCTTGTTCATTATTGTTGTATTTATCCAAAAAAATTCAAATATTGTGGCAGAGGCGGATCCAGGATTTAAATTCTATGGGTTCAACTTTTAAGGTTTTTAGTATTGAACCCATTCTATTTTTAAAGTTATGGGTTCATATCCACTATTTTTGCAATTTTAATGAATTTTTGTGTATAAATCTTAACTCCACGTCGAAATTATGGGTTCAGTTGGACCCGTTAGTTGTTTCCTACAACCGCCACTGTATTTTGGTAGCCATCATCCAGAAAGTGACAAAGGTATATTGCATGGATGAGGTTCTAGTTATTACATATGACTGAATGCCACTTTGTAGGGAATCATTTGTGTGTCGATTCAGCACTTCTGTTATACTTCTTGCATTCTGGGAATTTTCCTATTACATGGATTACTAGATTTTATTACCTTATCAAGAAAGAAAGCCACAAAGGTATGAAGTTTCCTGCTGCTGGGAGAAAAAGATGAATTAGTTTCACTGTAGTGTCCTACTGAGAAAGGATTTTATATCCCCCCCCCCCCCCCCCCCCCCCCCAAAAAAAAAGAAACTAAGGAATGGTACTTGGAAATTGAAGCAGGACCAGGTGAGTCTAGGAAGCGGAAAGTTTGAAAAGATTCAAGTATCTTTCTGGGGGTTGCGGGAGTTCAGTGGTGCTGGGACGCAATTTATTTATTCAATTAGCTACTTTTTTCTTCTATTTCTGCGGTGTAGTCCTAATCCATGTATGTGCATTATTCAATCATTATCTTTATGCCAGCACTCTTGTATTGTGTTTCTCATAAAAAAATACTATCAATGTAATCAACAACAACAACTACCCAGTAAAATCCCACAAAGTAGGGTCTGGGGAGGGTAATGTGTACGCAGACCTTACCCCTGCCCCGGTAGGGCAGAAAGACTGTTTCCGATATATCCTCGGCTCAGAACGACTGAAATAGAGGAAAACAAGAAAAAAAAGGGAATTCATTAGTCCAGTAAAACCATTAAAGTATCAGAAGCATAAAAAAGTATAAAAATAAAAACCAAAAGATGAATGACATGCAATAATGGTAACCAGAGTCTAAGGCATCTAAGATAAACAATAAGAATAATGTGGGTTCGACATAAACTGCATGCCATCTAAGATCAACCCTAATCCAACCCGCCTCACCCCCGGTATGCAGGAAGGGAAGCACCACTACCCTATCCTACAACTCTAATGCTTCTCCTTCATGCCTTCCTATCGAGGGCCATGTCCTCGAAAATCTGCAGACGGACCATGTCCTGCCTGATCATCTCTCCCTAATACTTCTTAGGTTTCCCTCTACCTCTCCTCCTACCCACCACGGCCAACCGCTCGCACCTCCTAACCGGAGCATCGATGCTTCTCCTCTGCACGTGCCCAAATCATCTGAGCCTCGCTTCCCTCATCTTGTCATTCACAGGGGCGACACCCACCTTCCTCCGAATATCTTCATTCCTGATCTTGTCTATCCTAGTGTGCCCGCACATCCACCTTAGCATCCGCATCTCAGCTACTTTCAACCTCTGGACCAACACTCTGTCCTATACAACATAGCCGGTCTAACAACAACTCTATAAAACTTACCTTTGAGTATCGGTGGCACTTTCTTATCGCACAAGACACCAAATGCGAGCCTCCATTTCATCCATCCCGCCCCTATGCGGTGAAGGACGTATTCGTTGATCTCTCCATCCCCCTGAATCACCGAGCCAAGGTATTTGAAGCTAGCTCTCTTGGGGACGACCTGTGACCCAAGCCTCACTTCCCCGCCTCCATCCCTCGATTCAGTGCTAAACTTGCACTCCATGTACTCTGTCTTAGACCTGCTCAATTTGAAACCCTTAGACTCGAGAGTCTGTCTCCAAACCTCCAATCTCTCGTTAACACCTGCCCTTGTCTCGTCAATTAGGACAATCATCAGCAAACAACATAAACCATGACACCTCTCCTTGGATATGGTGTGTCAAAGCATCCATCACCAAGGCAAATAAGAATGGGCTAAGCGCAGAGCCTTGGTGTAATCCCATAACAACCGGGAAATGCTCCGAGTCGCCTTCCACAGTTCTAACCTTAGTCTTAGCTCCATCATACATGTCCTTGATCGCTCTTACATGTTAGAATAACTAATTTTGGTAATGGTAGAGTCAAATATCCCAAAAAGGGTATATCTTGTTTAAGCTATAACTGACGAAGTCGTATTTTAGCTGACTCCTTTCTTGAGTGTGTTAAGTTCATGCACGTAGTAAGGATGTTATACATGACTTATCCTAAAAGACAAATGATGTTAGATCCCAAATCCTTGCTATTTGATCTTTATGGAAGCCCAAGCAGCTCTAATTTAACTTCTAATATTTCTATCAAATTAAGGGTTCAGTACCTCGCCGATTTCATTTGTTCGGTTATGGCGGTGATGAAGATAATGGGATCTACTTCTTTGATGACGGGAGTGACAGTGATTATGGTGGTAGTGGTGACAATGAGGATGACGATGATAGTAACATGGAAGAATATGAAGATGATTTCTTCGATGATATGGATGATGACGATGGTGACGGCAGCAATGATGACACTGATGATGATGATGGGTTTGAGGATTTAGATATCCACGAGTATGGAAATCCTGATGAGTTTTTTGACACTGTAGGGGACTCTGATTTTGACAATTCCTCTGATAATGACCAAGATGCTCCTAGCAGTTCACACAATGACAATGATGACTTGAATGACAATGACACTGATGAATGATGATGTTGCAACAGTAACAAGGATTATGTTAGTTCTCCTGAAGATGCTAATGCCGCTTACATGTGCTGATAATTGTGCACTTTCTGTTTCCAGCGGAGACCTAAAGCAAGGGGCTGGATGCATCGCATGGCTTCTCTAGAGGACCTAATGTTACAATTATTTTCGCTGCAAAGGCATAGAACAAACCCGGAGAGCAATGAAGAAAATTCAGAGGTTGGAAGAGAGCTTCTGCAACTCATTTTGACATTTGATGCAAACAGTGATAACTCTTCTGATGATGGTGAAGCTACTACGAGTGCTGAAGACTGTTTTTGACTGAGTTATTTGGTTGCAACCTCTATTTTCAACAAGTGTACATAAGATACTGAATAAATCAAAATCTTTTAACATGAATTTGTTATTTCTTTGCAAGATTCTTTTTAATTGAGCCGAAATCTCCTGATGTCTATTCTCCTTGGATTGTCTCATTTGGATTGTGCTTTTGTTCTGCTTCTCTTTTGTCTGGCACGGTAGAGTACTTGCAAATAAGTTTTAAGGCAGCCTATTCCTTTCAACAGCACCTGTATAGTTTCATTGGAGATCCTTGTTTTTAATTTTTTCTTTTTTTTTTAATTCTTGTTTTCGTATAGGTGAAATGGACTCAATAGCACCAAATTCAGGGATATGACCTCTTAGTGGAGGCAAAAAATATTAGGTGATTTTTTCCTATTTGTTGTCACGGTGGATAAAATTATTCCGTCGAGATGTGCACAAGTTCGCTTGGCCAACAACAGTCATTTAAAAAGTTCCCGCTCGCAACCAACTTATCTTAGGTAAAATCCTAAGTGTTTCTACAGATCGTGAAATAGAGAGGAGCTCTGTTGCCATCCCTAGTCCATTCGTCAATCGAGATAAAATTTTAACCATTTATATCTTCCTCAATGTTTTTCCTAACTTGCTCCTTTCATAAAATTTCAAAAGAATGAACAAAGGAAAAGAATCAAGTTAATCAACTAGTATAAATTTTGGCCTTGTCATTTATTAATGTTTTCCCTGTTTAGAAGATTTGATTATAATGATATTAGACGATCAGAAAGAATTTAATTAGATTATATAACCCTATATGTAAACAAGTTTTAATGCAGCATATTCCTTTCAACAGTACCTGTAAAGTTTCATTGGAGATCCCTGTTTTTAACTTGATTTTTAACTTTTGTTTTTGGATAGGTGAAATGGACTCAATAGCACCAAATTCAGGGACATGACCTCCTAGGGAAGGCAAATGATATTAGGTGATTTTTTTGCTATTTGTTTATGTCTTGGTGGGCAAAATTATTCAGTCAAGGTGTGCACAAACTGGGTAGTTGTTGTTGTGCACAAACTGACTCGGACAGTCACAGTTATTTAAAAAAAATTCGCACTCGTAATCTACTTATCTTAGGTATAATCCTACAAGTATTTCTACAGATCATGAAATAGAGGGGAGCTTTGTTGCCATAGTCCATTCATCACTCGAGATAAAATTTTAACCATTTATATCTTCATCAATGTTTTCCCTAAATTGCTCCTTTCATAAAATTTCAAAAGAATGAAAAAAGGAAAAGAATCTAGCTAATCAACTAGTATAGATTTTGGCCTTGTCATTTATTAATGTTTTCCCTGTTTAGAAGATTTGATTAGAGAGATATAAACAGATCAGAAAGAATTTAATTAGATTATATACCCTATATAAATGCTAGGACTTAAGCACATAATTTACGAGTGATTAAGTTTCAAACATGGGAAATTTCCTTCATGTTCTAGCCATGACACAGTCACTTTTCCTATTTTCAAATATTCCAGTTTCAACAAGTGAAAACGTTCATCTTTCCCTTAATTTTATCCATTTTGCAAGCCAGAAAAAATTTCATGCCTCTTGATATCTCCAACCTTTCTTATCATTCAACATCCTCTTACAGTTTTCCTCTTTACCATCGCGATGTATTCGAAAAATCAGACTTCAAGGATTATGACTCATTACTCGATGCTCGTTTTGCTCAAGAAATTTTATTTTCCATGCATGAATCTGAATACTCATCTGAAAATTCTACAGCAGCACATTCAGTTCGTGGTTTAATTGTGAGTCCCTTTTGGATTGGCAGTGAATTACAACGTGAACTTTTGCTTATAGACACTGGAAGTCGTTACGTTTGGTGGCAATGTGGTCCATGTGAACCAAATAAATGTTATGAACAAAGGAGAAATTTATTATATGATTCAACACTCTCAAAAACATTCCAACAAATTAATTGTGTCACTGACACTTCAAGTTGTTTTCAAAGCCAGAGAATTTCTTGCTCTAGACTAGAACAAAAATGTAATTATGAAACAATATATGGTGATGGTTCAATCTCGACTGGATTTATGGCTTATGAAATGATAACATTTACTTCAATCCAAGATTCAGCAAAAATAATATTTGGTTGTGGGAAAGATCAAATGAGTGGGGTTAAAAAATTTCCAAGATTAATTAGTGGAATTGCTGGTCTATATACAAATGGATTTGAGAAATATTCATTACAATCACAACTTGGTGCTACATTATTCTCTTTATGCATTCCTAGTTCTACTTCAGGAAAGCCATCTACACTCAACTTTCACAACACCCCATGGAAAACTGGTGAGTCATTAATTTCAAGTACTGAACTTTACGCTCATATTACTTATTATAACAATAAAGCCACTAAATTTTACCCATTATAACAGTATATCCATAGGCGGAGCTAGAATTTTAAGTTTATGTGGTTCTTGATGCTAATAAAAACAACTTATTAGGTTTTGGATATTATTTATATATATTAATTATTAAGTGATTTTTAATTCAAATATAGAATTTTGTGATATTAAAGTAAGTTGATAAAGTCACTAAAGTTTATACGTTATAGCAGTAGATTCACCTTAATTTTGAGTAGATTTTATCTTATAGTAGGTAAAATTTAATTGTGACTTTACTGATATAATAGATAATTTTTTTATTTGGTTCTTGATTCTAAGAGGGCAACTTACTGGATCTGGATATTATTTAAAATAATATTAAGTAATTTTTTAATACAAATATAAAAGTGTGAGATATTAAAGCAAGTTGACAATGTCACTAAAGTTTATCCATTATAGCAGTAAATTCACCTTAATTTAATTGTGATTGTACTGATAAAATAGATAAATTTTTTTTCAAAAATAAAATTTACTGGCTATATGTGAAATTAACTTGACAACAGGTATAAGGACAACACTGATGAGGAACAATATTAATCTTTCATTTTATTATTTACGAGACTTGGAGAAAATTATGATTAACGATAGAGAAGTTCCTATTGATCCTGCACGTTGGAACTTGGGTGCAGATAAAAATGGTGGAATGTTTGTAGATACAGGAACAGCTATTTCACAATTTCCTGCTGATGTTTATGTCCAATTTAGGTATATATTTAGGTCTGAAGTTAAAGGTAAGATATTGGATGAAAATCCACCAGAACCATTTGATACTTGTTATTTGGCAGATAATAATATTAATTGGACCAATTTTCCAGTTAGGTTTTATTTTAAATTCATTATAATACCTCTTGAAGCGAGACAACAACAAGTGATGATATTGTATCGTAAAAAATACTGCATGGGTTTTCGTAGTTCGAGTCATAATTTGTCTGTAATGGGTGCCAATGTATTACAGACTTTTGGGTTGACTTTTGATATTGATGCATGGTGGTTGACATTTTCACCAGATGCTTGTGAATGAAAAATATAAAAGGTTATTGTTATGAAATAATATAAGAACAAGAATAATAATACAAGAACAAGAACAATAGAGAGAAAAGTAGAGAGAGGAGTATTCTTATTGATACTTTGGGATGATATACAATGGGGTAAGATCCCTCTATTTATAGGCATAGAAAAGACTTAGCCTCAAAGTAAAACTCTTCTATAAGATAGACATTTACTCTAATTAGAGTTCTATTTATAACACTCCCCCTTGAATGTCTATTCAATAATGTGCCTCGTTAAAACCTTAACTAAAACAAAACCCAATGGGAAAAAATTAAAGAAAAGGAAAAAGAGTACACATGTTTGAATATGCGCCTATTGGTTGCCTCGTTAAAAACCTTGCAAGGAAAACCCATTGGGACAAAACCTTGTAAGGGAAAAAGAGTGCAACGCGCATTAACTCCCCCTGATAAGAACATCAATTCATATCCTTAAGTCTTCGCATTCCGATCTTGTGAACCAGCTTCTTGAAGGTTGACGTTGGTAGAGATTTTGTGAACAAATCAGCCATATTATCGCTTGAACGAATCTGTTGCACATTGATATCACCATTCTTTTGAAGATCATGTGTGAAAAATAACTTTGGTGAAATATGCTTTGTTCTATCTCCTTTTATGCTCCCTTCAATTGAGCTATACATGCTGCATTGTCTTCATACAAAGTCGTGGGTAGTTTGTTACACTTCAAACCACATTTGTCTTGAATATGATGTATGATAGACCTCAACCACTCACACTCCCGACTTGCTTCATGAATAGCGATTATCTCGGCATGATTAGATGAAGTAGCCACAATTGATTGCTTAGTCGATCGCCAAGATATGGCGGTGCCTCCACAGGTAAACACATAACCTGTTTGAGATCGAGCCTTGTGTGGGTCGGATAAATATCCGGCATCAGCATAACCAACAAGATCAGGACTGCAATTATTGCCATAAAATAAGCCCATATCGGTAGTCCCTTTTAGGTACCGCAATATATGTTTGATCCCATTCCAATGTCTCCTTGTAGGAGCCGAGCTAAATCTTGCTAAGATATTAACTGAAAAAGGATATGTCAGGCCTTGTAGTATTTGCAAGATACATTAGTGCGCCAATTGCACTAAGATATGGTACTTCAGGACCAAGTAGCTCTTCATTCCTTTCTTGCGGTCGGAATGGATCTTTATTCACATCAAGTGATCGAACAACCATCGGTGTACTTAAAGGATGTGCTCCATCCATGTAAAACCGTTTCAGTACCTTTTCTATATAGGTAGATTGATGAACAAAAATTCCGTTTGCTAAATATTCAATTTGCAAACCAAGACATAATTTTGTCTTTCCGAGATCTTTCATCTCGAATTCATCCTTTAGATAATCAATTGCCTTTTGGAGTTCTATGGGGGTTCCAATAAGGTTTATGTCATCGACATATACGGCAAGTAGAACAAATTCCGATGTTTTCTTTATAAAAACACACGGGCAAATGGCGTCATTTATATAGCCTTCTTTTAACAAATACTCACTAAGACGATTATACCACATTCGTCCTGATTGCTTTAGACCATACAAAGATCTTTGCAATTTAATTGAAAACATTTCCTGAGACTTTGAATTATGAGCGTTTGGCACTTTGAGTCCATCGGGAATTTTCATGTATATCTCATTATCAAGTGAGCCATAAAGATAGGCAGTAACCACATCCATTAAATGCATGTCAAGCTTTTCAAGGACAGCAAAACTGATGAGATAACGAAAGGTTATAGCATCCATTACAGGCGAATATGTCTCTTCATAATCGACACCAGGCCTTTGAGAAAAACCTTGCGCAACAAGGCGTGCCTTATATCTTTGTACCTCGTTTTTCTCATTTCTCTTGCGTACAAAGACCCATTTATAGCCAACGGGCTTAACACTATTAGGTGTTTCAACTATAGGGCCAAAAACTTCACGTTTTGCCAGCGAATTCAATTCTGATTGAATTGCTTCTTGCCATTTTGGCCAATCATGTCTTTTTCGACATTCTTCAACAGATTGAGGTTCGAGATCCTCACATTCTTGCATAATGCTAGATGCGACATTATAAGCAAAGACATTATCCACCACTATATCCACTCGATCAAAATTTGCCTCAATATTGATTGGATTTATGGATAGTTCCGTATTTTCCAGAGTCTCGGGCTCAATGGATTCTTCATGAATCTCAGAATTTGTTAAATCATGAATTTCCACATGAGATTCTTTCGTAGTGTCATTTTTATCATTTGCTTTCCTCTTTCTAGGATTTCGATCTTTGGAACCTAATGGCCTGCCACGCTTCAGGCGTGCATTCGACTCATTGGATATGACACTAGATGATTGTCCAACAGGGACATCAATACGGATTGGAACATTCTCCGCGGGGATGTGGGATTTTGTTATCCTTTTCAAGTCCGTAAATGCGTCAGGCATTTGATTTGCTTTTCTTTGCAAATGGATAATCTTTTGCACCTCTTTTTCACAAATAGAGGTACGTGGATCAAGATGAGATAATGATGCATTTTTCCACAAAATTTCCCGTTTGGTTTCACTAACTTCTCCCCCTAATTTTGGGAAAAGTGTCTCATCAAATCGACAGTCTGCAAATCGTGCAGTAAACAAGTCCCCTGTCAATGTTTCGAGGTAGCGAATGATGGAGGGCGATTCAAACCCAACATATATTCCTAACCTTCTTTGCGGACCCATTTTGGTGCGGGATGGCGGTGCTATAGGCACATATACTGCGCATCCAAAGATTCTTAAATGGGATATATTGGGTTCATGACCCAAAATCAATTGCAACGGGGAATATTTGTGATAATTCGTCGGTCTGAGACGAATTAGCATTGCTGCATGCAAAATGGCGTGACCCCATACCGAAGTGGGCAACCTCGTTTTCATGAGTAATGGCCTTGCAATCAACTGCAAGCGTTTAATTAACGATTCTGCAAGACCGTTTTGAGTGTGAACATGAGCTACAGAATGTTCCACTTTTATCCCAATTGATAAGCAATAATCATTAAATGCTTGGGATGAAAACTCAGCAGCATTATCCAGTCTAATAGACTTGATTGGATTATCACGAAACTGTGCTCGTAGTCGAATTATTTGTGCCATTAGTTTTGCAAACGCAAGGTTGCGTGATGACAACAGGCACACATGAGACCATCTACAGGATGCGTCTATCAAGACCATAAAATACATAAAGGACCCAATGGGTGGGTGAATAGGTCCACAAATGTCCCCTTGTATACGTTCCAAAAACGTGGGTGACTCAGTCCCAACCTTTGTTGGTGATGGTCTGATAATCAACTTGCCTTGATAACAAGAAGTGCAAGGATAATCATTATTTGAAAGAATTTTGAAATTCTTTAACGGATGCCCATATGAGCTTTCTATAATCCGTCTCATCATGATCGATCCCGGGTGTCCCAATCGATCATGCCAAAGTACAAAAGTATTGGAATCAGTACCCTTTTGGTTTACTGTTGAATGTGCCTCAATTGCACTAATTCTTGTCCAATACAGGCCACAAGATAAAGATGGGAATTTCTCAATAACCCTCTTTTGGCCGGAGACATTCTTTGTAATGATGAGATATTCAAGATTATCTTCATCTATTGTCTCAATATGATAGCCATTCCGGCGTATATCTTTAAAACTCATCAAGTTTCTCTTAGACTTGGAGGAGAACATTGCAATCTCTATGATAAACATCGTGCCTTTGGGCAGAGTTACAGTTGCTCTTCCGGAGCCTTCAATCAATTTACTACTACCAGAGATTGTAGTAACATTTGCCTTACACATATTTAGTTGAGAGAAATATCTCTTTTCTTTGAGTATCGTATGTGTAGTACATGAATCAACTAAACAAATATTTTTACAGCTGGACGTTGATCCAAGCTTGCTTTGTGAGATATCCATATTTGCTTTCCCATAGTTTAACATACAAAGAAATATACGAACATAAGAATAAACAAATTCAATTCGTTTGTTTCACATTTAAACAGTATTTGAGGTTAGTCGATTAACTTAGTTAATAGTCGACTAATTTTGGGAAGCAGTCATTTATGTTAGTCGACTAACTGAATCAGATAGTCGACTATCATGCCTTGCGGAAAAGTCCAGTTTTTAATTCAAAATATTAGATAGTCGACTAACTAAGTTGATAGTCGACTATCTTAGTAAACAGTCGTCAGGATAGTCGACTATCTACATCAGATAGTCGACTATCTTAGCTTGCGGAAAAATCCAGTTTTATTGCGAAATATTAGATAATCGACTAACTGTTAGGTTAGTCGATTACCTCTACTGGAAAATAAAAATATTATTAAAATTTGAGCATATTGAAACATTCTAAAGAACTAATACTAACATTATATCATAAACTAACTAATACGAGCTGATATTAATGACTATTAGTTTATTCACTAACTATTTCAAATAAGTGAAATAAAATCAAACAACTCCATCTTCTTTCATCACAGATCCATCACTGATTAGGTGGTGTATTTTCCCATCGGGTTGCTCAAAGAAATCTGCCACATCCAAGTGGGTGATGTCGAAATTGTCGTCAGAGACAAAATTTGTTTCAGGGCCTTTACTCTTTCGAGATGCTTGATAAAGGTCAACCAAATGTCTTGGTATACGGCAAGCTTTTGACCAGTGCCCTTTTCCACCGCAACGATAACACATAGTTTCTGAACTATTTGCCTTAGGATCTTCATAATCCCGTTTCTGCTTTCGGCGGTTATCTCTCCTCGGGGGGTGACGGACATCATGGAGATTTCTTCCTTGTCTACGTCCACGGCTATGACCCCGATTACGACCACGACCATGATTATATCCATGGCCCTTTTCATGATTGGCATAATGAGAATACACCTTATCTGCTTCAGGCAATGGTGTAGACCCGGTGGGTCGATTTTTCGTGATTTCTCATGAGCAGGTCATTGTTTCGCTCAGCCACAAGTAGGAGAGAAATCAGTTCAGAGTACTTTTTGAAGCCTTTCTCTCTGTACTGTTGTTGCAGTACCATATTGGAGGCATGAAACGTTGTAAACGTTTTCTCAAGCATATCATAATCAGAGATATTATCTCCGCAGAGCTTCAACTTAGAAGTAATTCTGAACATCGCAGAATTATATTCAGAAACAGACTTAAAGTCATGGAGCCTCAGATGAGCCCAATCATATCGTGCTTGTGGCAGAGTGACCAACTTCAGGTTGTCATATCTCTCCTTTAAGCCGTTCCACAAGATGAGTGGATCTTTGACTGTGAGATATTCAATTTTCAAACCTTCATCAAGGTGATGGCGCAAGAAAATCAAGGCCTTAGCACAGTCTTGGGTGGAAGCTTTATCTCTGTCTTTAATGGCGTCTCCAAGACCCATAGCATCTAAGTGGATTTCAGCATCCAACACCCATGTCATATAGTTCTTGCCCGAAATTTCAAGGGCAACGAACTTTCTTTTCATAATATCAGACATAATCGAAAATCAAATTAGGAAGAGAGAAATACCTTAGTTTTTCTCGAGAATCGATTCTTTGAGACGGTTAGAGACTCGTGCTGATAACGTGTTATGAAATAATATAAGAACAAGAACAATAATACAAGAACAAGAACAATAGAGAGAAAAGTAGAGAGAGGAGTATTCTTATTGATACTTTGGGATGATATCCAATGGGGTAAGACCCCTCTATTTATAGGCATAGAAAAGACTTAGCCTCAAAGTAAAACTCTTCTATAAGATAGACATTCACTCTAATTACAGTTCTATTTATAACAGTTATTATATTATTGTTATGTGTCAATTCGTTATTGGATGTCAGTAGTAAAAATAACACGGTATATCCAGTTTTCGAATTAGTCATTTAACAATAGCCAGCGTTTATCAAGTCAATGAAAAATTAGTCACTATTTTGCTGCAACAGAGACCGGTCCAGCATAATATACTGGAGTTCGGTGCACCTGTGTATGAACTTCAACATATTATGTTTGGACCATACTTATCCTGGAACTCCAGTATAGTATGCTGGAGTTCAAGCAGCGACGGATCCAAGATTTTGTGCAAGCGGGTTTAATCTTAGAAGAATATAACTGTAGTCGTAAAATAGTAGTTCTTAAGTGGATTCAAGTAAATATTTATACAAAATTTATATAGTTTTAATCCTAATTTATACATATACACAATATTATTTATTGGTGAAGCGAGTTCAGTTGAACCCGCTAGCCACCACTTGGGTTCGCCATGAGTTCAAGTATACTAATGCTGGAACTCAGCATAATATACTGGCGTATTTTTTGGGTTTTGAACAGTGTTTTCGCTCATATTTATCTTTACATGAAAAGTGGCTAAATTTCGATTACTTTTGAAACTGGGCTATTTTTGAACGATCAGCTGGAAATCTGAATATTTTTTGAATTTTTCCCTGATAGTATTGTATGTTTATATATATGGCGATGTTTAACTTAACACCGAATCTAAAAAAAGAAAGAATGCCTTTATTTCAATAGAACGAAATATTGTGATTGCATTATTATATTTGTATTTAAATGTGAAATGTGCATATTGTTGGTTTTAATGCGCTAATTAAAGAGAAACTTACAGAAATGTCACATATAAGTTTGAACTTACCAACCTCTAGTCAATATTCCAAAAATCGAAACAAACAAGTAATTTTTTAATGGCATCCTTAGACGAAAGAGTGGTCTTTCAGGATTGGTCGTTGTGTGTCACCACCTCCCACCTATCCTACACATTCGATTAAGGTTGTCACTGCGCACTCCTTCGTATACGTCAGGAGTCCATTGATGAGAAGGGGCTGGGGAAAGCTTGAACCCAATTCCTACGGTAATGAATATGAGCGCAATTGAAATTCCTATGGGTATAGTCGAAATTCATTGAAAACATATAGATAAGTCAATATACAAAATTTGAGGAAGATTGGAGGTGATTTGGACTGGTTTTGTATCAAAATTCATAATTAAATCGATGTCAAAAAATTCTCCCATGATACATGTATCAAACATGTATCACGCATGTATCTGATACACAGATATACATTGATACACAATCGATACAAATACGATACATATGTGATACACAATGTGATACGCGTATTATTTTTTTCATATTCAGTTTTTACTTCGAATTTTTTAATTCAAACCACCTCAAAATTTAACCAAATCATCCCAAAACTGATATTCAAGCTCCTTAAGATATACCCAATCTATTCTAATAGCACCCACTCTAAAGAAAAACAAAAATTTGATATTTTTTGCAACAAATAACTAATTGGTCATTTTGGCTAATATTAGTAATATTTTATCAATTGGCCAATTTTTATAATGAGCTACTTTTAAATGGACATAGCTGATAATTTCCCTTAATTAAACTCTTCTTCTTAGTCAATGAATTTTTGAAATATGATAATTTTAGAAGGGAATTAATTAGTTAGTCAACTTTTCCATATATGTAATTTAGAATTTTTGACCTATCAAAGGTGTAAACATTAATCTTGAGATCATCAAGGGGTATTAGTTAATTATTACCCCCTGGCGGAAGAGCTTTGCCGCTTCTATCATGTATGCCCGACTCAGCTCACACCTTACACCCTGAAGGTGAATCGAATCCTTACCTCGTATGCGGGTGAAGCTGGGACCGCCGTTTCCGTTCACCACCTGTTGCAGATGTTCAGCCCTAGTTATTTGAGGGGTACCATGCTTCAATTGAGGAGCCATGGTAAGAAGAGCTTTGTGGTGAGGCCTGACGACAAAGCTAACCGCGAGTTCTGGCGTAAATTCTTTTACGTTAGGACGAGCCATTGGGTGTCCAACCCCGAAGGGTTTCCAGAGATGTGGAATGCGAGATGTAAGTATCTTTTCATGTAATTTTGCGATGCCTTATTTTTACTGACCACTCATTCTGACTACTTTCCTTCTTTTCGTAGTGGTGGCCCGCTCGCCTCGACCCGTTGACGACATCAGGTCATGGGTGGCGGGGTTGATACCACATGCGAAAGATGCCGTACTTGGGCTGAATTCCGTAGATTATACGGCCTAACTGGTAACAACCTTTCCAATTTTCCTTTGCTCCGTTTTGGCTTGGAGACTTTTTTACCCAATGTGCTTTCGTTTGGCAGGTCGAGATGTTTCTTCAAAGGCGAAGAAGAAGAAGAAAACCAACGCTGGCCCGTCTAGGACAGAGTCTTAATCCAATGGGGGAGATATATTTGTGGAAGGCTCGCTTAGAGACAGCCCCCTTTCGACCCCTCGGCAGGAGGCTACACCGGTGGCTGCATTTGGGGCTGTACCTGAGGCTACTTCCGTAGAGATACCTGAGGCCTTACCAATAACGGTGCATGAAACCGTTCCTGTGCCAGTACCTAAAGTGTCTCTAGCGTAGGCGGCTTGAAAAAAGGAGGAGCCGCCAGAGAGAAAGAGGCGGCGACTGATTACTGGTAAAGGAATTGCAACCGAGGGCGCGAGGCCTAGTGAACCCCGCAGGGAGACGAGACCAATTTTTATTGCTGAGGTCATTCGTTCTGGGAGAATGGTTCCTCAGAGGACAGATCCAACCGTCCGCTCGACCCGTGCCTCAAGAGGTGGGTCGTCTTCCACCGTTAGGGGAGCGGCCGTGGAGATTGAGAGGACGGGCTCCGAAGCCGCTCCTGGAGAAGCACCGAGCGGCTTGGCTAATGTGGAGATGACGGAGGGCGGGTCTACTCGTCGTATCGTGATCCCTAGCAGGTACAATTTGTTAGAGGACAACGAGCAAACCTTAGAGGACATTACCTTGTTATGTGCGTCTGTGGAGCACGAGACGCTGAGAAGTGTTAGCAACAGGGATCTGTCGAAGCGGATAGCCGATTCAGCTTTGTAGGTAGGTTTCAGTTTAGTTTTTTTTTTGTTTTTTTGAGTTGTGAAAGCAATTATGGTACATACTGACGCGTTTCTTCTGTTATTTTCAGACCCTCATTTTGGAGGTAGAGATGAGGTAGCGTGAACAAAAGAAGGCGGCCACCTTCAATGAAATAGCAAAAAAATATAAAGAGGTACGTTCCAACATCAGGCGTTGGCTGAAGTACTTATGCAGGACCCCCAGTTCTGGATGTTCCGTGAGGGCCTTGAGGAATCAGAGACTCTTTTGAAGAAGATAATGGCCGAGCTTAAGGAGAGCGATGAGCAGCTGATGGTCACTTTGGCTCGAAACATCGAGATGGAGACCCTCCTCCAATCCAAAGAGGGGGAGTTCGAGATTAGTCGCAGGGTGGCGGCCGAGGCTGCAAAACTGCGGGCCCAGGTCACGACCCTTACAATTGAGCTTGATGCTAGTACGGTCGAAATTGAAGTTCTTAGGCGAACTACCCCTCAAAATGATGCACATCGTGATGCGCATGAGATGTGGGTGTACCACGACGCCAGGTTGGTCATTTTTGAGGAGTTTTTGGCGGCAAGTCGAGCTTCTAAGGAGGAAGTTGAAAGGCAACGACACTTAACCCGTGTTGCTCGTGAAGCAGTCCGTTATAGCTTCGACTCGCCTGGCAGGGAGGTTTGTAATTCTGAGGACGTCAATCGTTTGGACTCCAGCTCGTGGATTTCTAAGGCTTATCAGACTGGAGACAACAACGGACCGGACGACGACCAGGCTGGCCGTGATGGGAGGAGCAGCGAAGGTCCTTAGGATTTTTGTGTATATATATTTTTTGTGTAGATGGGGCCTTTTCTATGGCTAGATGTATGTATACCTTTTGGAGATAATGAAATATGTCTCTTTTTTTGTGTCGATATTTTTCTTTCGTTCTTTAGAGCTTTTATTGTGATTTTTGTTGACCGCCGACGTTGGTGGACGTAGTCGAACTTAGATTGACGACTTTAGTCGTGATGGAATCGATGGCCCTATCCATAAAGGCGACTTCGACTGTTGTCGAGTTGTCTAATTACCGTAGTTGAATTTAGGTTGACCATTGGCGGCGATGGCCTTAGCCATAATAGGATTGATGACCTTAGCCATGACAGAATTGATGGCCTTAGCCATGTAGGCGACTTCGATTGTCGTCGAGTCGTTTACTCACCCTAGTCGAATCTAGGTCGACCGTTAGCGGCGATGGCCTTAGCCATAATAGAACTGATAGCCTTAGCCATGTAGGCGATTTCGACTTTCGTCGAGTCGTTCACTTACCGTAGTCGAATCTAGGTCAACCATTGGCGGCAATGGACTTAGCCATAATAGGATTGGTGGCCTTAGCCATGATAGAATTGATGGCCTTAGCCATGATAGAATTGATGGCCTTAGCCATGTACGCGACTTCGGCTGTCGTCGAGTCGTTTACTCACCGTAGTCGAATCTAGGTCGACCGTTAGCAGCGATGGCCTTAGCCATAATAGAACTGATGGCCTTAGCCATGTAGAGGACTTCGATTGTCGTCGAGTTGTTCACTCACCGTAGTTGAATGTAGGTCGACCGTTGGCGGTGATGGACTTTGCCATAATAGGATTGATGTCCTTAGCCATGACAGAATTGATGGCCTTAGCCATGTAGGCGACTTCTACTGTCGTCGAGTCATTTACTCACCGTAATCGAATCTAGGTCGACTGTTAGCGGCGATGGCCTTAGCCATAATAGAACTGATGGCCTTAGCCATGTAGGCGACTTCGACTGTCATCGATTCGTTCACTCGCCGTAGTCGAATCTAGGTCTACCATTGGCAATGATGGACTTAGTCTCATTCATTGGAAGTGGCCGTAGCCTTTCATATGTTGGAGATGGCCGTAGAATTTCATACATTGGAGATGGTCGTAGTCTTTCATATATTTTAGATGGCCGTAGCCTTTCATACATTGGAGATGGCCGTAACCTTTCATACATTGGAGATGGTCGTAGCCTTTCATGCATTGGAAATGGCCGTAGCCTTTCATACAATGGAGATGGTTGTAGCCTTTCATACATTGGAGATCAAACTAGTCAAGTCCCTTTATCATGTAGGCATGGAGGTCGTAATGAGAGGTTGATATGTTAAACTTGTTCCGCAAACATCTCCAGGTGTCCCTCCGTCGCCTCATTAAAAGCGTTCGTGAGAAAACCCAATTGGGACAAAACTCGGGTAAGGGAAAAAGAGTACAAATCGGGAGACGCCTTTTAGAAGTGGAAATACTTAAGGTAGGCAACATTCCAGTTGTTTTGGAGCATTTTTTCTTCCATTGTTTCCAACTGGAATGCCCTTTTGCTGGCTACTACTGTGATTTTGTAGAGTCCTTCCCAGTTGGTGCCCAGTTTTCCATCACTTGGGTCTTTGGATGCCAATGTCTTGGCTTTGAGGACATAGTCTCCCACTTTGAGTGGTCTTATTTTGTCCCTCTTGTTGTAGTGTCTTTCAACTTGTTGTTTTTGGGCCACCATTCTGATATGGGCCATTCCCTCCTTTCCTCAGTTTCATAGAGGTCTTGGAGCCTATTTGTGTCGTTTTTTGTTCCACTGGTGTGTGAGTATCTTAGGCTTGGTTCGCCGACGTTGACGGATATGACCGCGTCGGTTTCGTAGACCATCGAGGATGGTGTTTCCCCTGTGCTGGATTCGGGTGTGGTCCTGTGTGCCCACAGCACTTCGGGTAGCAGCTCGGGCCATAGCCCTTTGGTGTCCTCGAGCTTCTTCTTCAGTATGTTTAATATTATTTTGTTGGAATATTCTTCTTGGCCATTGGCGGTGGGTGATATGGCGTGGAAAGTATCCTGTTGATGCGCCATTTCTCGAAGAATTTGGTCATTTTTTGACCGATGAACTGTCATTCATTGTCACAACTTATTTCTTTGGGGATGTCGAAGCGGCATATAATATTTTTCCATATGAAGCCGATCACCTCCCGTTCGCGTGTTTGTGCGTACGCACCTACTTCTATCCACTTAGAAAAATAGTCAGTTAAAACTAGTAATAATCCTACCTTTCCCCGTCCTGTGGGTAGGGGCCGGCTATGTCCATTCCCCATTTGATGAAAGGCCATGGGGAGGTGACTGAATGGAGAGGCTCTCTTGGTTGGTGTATCATGGGGGCGTATTTTTGGCATTGTTCGCATCGGCAAACGTATTCTGTTGCCTCCTTCTTCATGGTGGGCCATTAGTATCCGGCTGGTATGATGCACCGTACGAGGGTACGGTTGCCTGTATGGGCACCTTACTGGCCCTTGTGTACTTCTTCGAGTATCAGCCTCATTTTTTGCGGCCCTAGGCACTTGGCCAAGGATCCGCCAAATGTTCTTTTGCAGAGGTCATTATTTATTAAGCAGTACCGATCAGCTTGCGTGCAGAGTTTCTTTGACTCTTTTTTTTTGGGTGGCAGCGTTCCGTCTTGTAGATAGGATACAAACTGGTTGCGCCAGTCCCAAGTCAAATTTAAAGAGAATACCTCGGTGTGATCAATGAAGCAGTGGAGGAGGTTGACCGCGCTTTCTTTGTTGAAGTTTTTAGTGGCCGTAGCCAGTTTTCCTCAACCGTCTGCTTTGATATTTCGTGCCCATGGGATCTGTTCCAAGAGGCTTTCCTCGAACTCAGCTATTAACTTGCTGATTTCCGACTGGTATTTTTGCAGTCTCTGTTCTTTGATCTGGTAACTCCCAGTGACTTGGTTTATTACGAGTTGGAAATTGTAGTGGAGGATGAGTCGGCGAGCCCCATATTTGTTGGCCAGTTTCATGCCTGCAATAACGGCCTCATACTCGGCATCATTGTTAGTCATTTCAGGGCATCGTATGGACTGTCAAATTGTTTTGCCCGTGGGCACCTAGAGAACGATTCCCTGTCCCGATCCGTATGTATTGGCGGCGTCATCAGTGTAGAGGACCTACAGGTCGTTATTGGTGGATGCATGTTTTTCCATATGTTCTGCTTTTGGCCAGACTTCTGCGCCAAAGTCGGCTATAAAATTGGCCAGAACTTGTGACTTAATGGCGGTTCTTGGAAGATACGAGATGTCGTGCTCGTTGAGCTCAATGGACCATCTTACGAGCCGGATTGATAATTCAGGCTTGTGTAAGACACTTCTTAATGGGGAGGTCATTACCACTTTTATGGGGTGGCACTGAAAATAGGGCCGTAGCTTTTGTGAAGCTACGACCAGTGCCAATCTCTCGAGGAGTGGGTGCCGAGTTTCGGCGTCCACTAAGGTTTTGCTAACGTAATAGATAGGGGATTGTGTACCTTTATTTTCGGGGACTAGGATGGCGCTGGCAGTGACCTTAGATACGGCCAGATACACCAGTAGGGGTTCGCCTGGGCTCACTTTCACCAGCAAGGGTGGCGAGGACAAGTACACTTTCAGCTTTCTCAAGGCTTCGACGCATTCCTCGTTCCACTGTAGCCCTTGTTCTTGCTTCAGCACGTTAAAAAACTTATGGCACCTATCGGATGACCGTGAGATGAATCCGGATAGGGAGGCTATGCACCTAGTCAGCTTCTGTACCTGTTTCTTGCTACTCAGCACCTCAGGTATTGCGTCGATCGCCTTGATCTGGTCTAGGTTGACCTCGATGCCTCGTTTCTATACGAGGAATCCCAAGAATTTTCCCGAGGCTACACCAAAAGCGCATTTCTCGGGGTTCAACTTCATCCTGTACCTCCTCAGTATCTCAAAGGCCTCTTTTATGTGGTCGATATGGTCTTCTTTCTTTGTCGATTTCCCCAGCATATCATCGATATAAACTTCCATGGTCTTACCGAGTTGCTATTTGAACATTCTTGTGACTAGCCTTTGGTATATGGCTCCCACATTTTTGAGCCCGAAAGGCATTACCTTGTAGCAATATGTCCCCTGGTGGGTGATGAAAGTTGTTTTTTCTTGGTCCTCCTCGGCCATCATGATTTGGTTGTAGCCAGAGTACATGTCTAGGAAACTTAGTAGCTCATGCCCTACGGTCACGTCTATCAGCTGGTCGATATAGGGCAATGGGAATGAGTCCTTTGGACACGCCTTGTTCAAGTCGGTGAAGTCTACACACATTCTTCACTCCCCATTCTTCTTCTTAACCATGGCGACATTAGCGACCCATTGGGGGTACTTCGATTCCCTGATGGAGCCGTTAGCCAGAAGTTTGTCTACTTCCACGCTGACTGCCTCGTTGATAGCGGTGTTGAATTTTCTTGTTATTTTTCGCATGATCAGGTGTAATGGATCGGCATTTAGCTTGTGAGTGGAGATTTCTCGCGGGATCCCCGGCATATTTGAATGGGAAAAAGAAAACAGGTTTGCATGGTAATATAAAAATTCATGATACTTACTTGGATTTCAGAGGCCGTGCCCGATGTAAGTTTTCTTTATGTGGTCGTCATTGTCCAGTTCGACTGGGTCGAGATCTTCGATCGTAGCCTTACAGGCTTTTATGAAATCAGGGCCTCTAATGGCATTCTTTGTAGGGTAGACCTTAGTCCCCGACATAGCTGATTGCTATGCGTCTGCGCTCGCCCCATTAAGCTGCTTGGTGTGTGCGTAGCCTTGAGCTATTTTATAGAATTCCTGGGCGGTGCAATGCTCGCCTCGGATGCTTAATACTCCCCACGCAGTGGGAAATTTGATCATTTGATAGAAGCTCGACGGGACCGCTCTCATGGCGTGTATCCACAGTCGTCCGATGATGGCGTTGTATGCCGTTTCCTGGTGCATCACGTGGAAAGTTGTTTACAGCATGATGCCTCGAGCTAGGACGGGTAGTGATATCTCCCCGGAGGTTCTTTCTACTGCATTATTGATACCAGTTAGTATTATGTAGCGCTGTATTATCTTATCCTTGAGTTCTATTAGTACGAGGACCCTCGGGTAGATAATACAGGCGCCCCTACCGTCATCAACCATAATTCTTTTAACATCCGTATCTGTGATACGTAAAGTGATAACTATAGCATCGTAATGAGGGAAAGACAAACCGTCGGCATCGAACTTATCGAAGGTGATACTATCTACAAAGTCGTCATACCGTCCATGGGTGATAGTTCGCTTCAGCTTGTGCGTAGCGCTGAACTTGACGTGATTGATCGCTGAGTCATCACCATTTCCTACGATCATGTTGATCGTGCATTTTGGTGAAGGCGGCTTTGGTGGCCCATGGTTCTGATCCCGTCCACGTGCAAAGTTGATTTTTCCTTTTTCACTGAGCAACTCTCAGGAATTCAACAGCCTGACCACCTCTAGCCGCAGGCCTATACAATTTTTGGTTTTGTGCCCTCGCTCTTGTTGGAACTCGCACAAGGCGTTTGATTTTCTGGTGACAGGGTCCGACTTCATCTTTGCCGGCATTGAACCTTGTTGCCCAGCTTCCCAAATGCGTACACTATCTCTGAAGGGGACACACAAAAATTATGGGCAGATAATAAAGGGGGCATACCTATGTCATTTCGTAGTGGAGCAACATGTCCCTGTAATGCGTTCGCGTGCCTGGGTGGCGGTGGGTGAGAGGATCTGGTGTAGGGTTGGTGTCTCTCCTTATTGGGACGTGGGACTTGTTCCCGTCGTCCTTCATTGCGTCGGTCCCTCATGATCTCTGGATGTATTGTTGTTAGACGTTGGGTCGGCCCGTTGAAGTTGTCCTCATCTGCCCGTACCTCAGCGTAATAGCCGTTGTGAATCTCTTCCCACGTGGTGGGCGGGTACTTCATGAGATGACTTAGTAGTTTTTTGGTTTCCCTCGAGACGTCCCTACTTAACCCGTTCTGGAAAGCAGCGGCTGTCATGCCTTCCGACACGTTTTGGTAGGCTCATCCTTACTCTGTTAAATCTGGCTAGGAAGTCCCTGAGTCCTTCTCCTGCGGTTTGTTGAACGGTGAAGATGTCGTTGACCCTCACTTCTGATTTCTTTGCTCCTGCATGGGCGGTGATAAACTTGTCCGCTATATCCTCAAACGTAGAAATAATTTTGGCCGGTAGCTAGGAATACCAGGTCAGTGCTTCTCCTGTCAGTGTTTCACCGAACTTCTTCGGCAGGACAAGCGGTACCTGTTCTTTTGATAAGTCGTCACCTTTTACGGCAATGACGTAGTGGATCAGTTGGTCTTTGGCATCTGTAGTTCCGTCGTACACTGTCAAATAAGGAGGCATATTGAAGGTTTTTGGGATGCAGCATGGTGTAGCCTCTTCCGTGTAGGGTTGTTCAATGACAAGAAAGAGATAGAGATAGAGAGAGAAATTGTATTATCCGAAAATAACAATGATCCCTATTACAATGTGAAGGTCTCCTTTATATAGTAGGAGACCTTCCTCAAAATAATAAAAAAGTACAAAAGTTGGTGGCTTCCACTAAGTAAAAAGGTCAGGCTCTAAACGACGTCTCTTCTTCTTCACCAATTTGGGTCGTGCCCTCGCTTGGGTTGCCCTTATAATAAGGGATGTGCCCACTTGGCATGAGGGCTTTATGAGCCAAATTTAACCCTATACATATGTTGGAAACAGCCCCTCTACCCTTTCGGGTGGGGGTAAGGCCTGTGTTCGTATTACCCTTCTCAGACTCCACTCTGTGGGAATATACTGGGTGGTTGTTGTTGTACAAATATATACATAGAAATATTGCTATTACGATTGGACCTCTCTATAACATCAACCTTCACTATAAAAATTAAGATTTTTTGAAACCAAATTTAATGTTATGTTATACTAATACTTATTCTCTATAACAGTATCTATATATTATTAAAAGGAGAGGAAAAAGCTATCTCCTTAAGCCAAGTGGCAACCTAAAAAATGACGCATTGCATAATTAGTTATTTAGTTTATAATTAATTATTGGTTATTATTTTTTAAATTAAATATATATAAAAAATGAAAATAATAAAATAAAATAATAAACTACCCCCCCCCCCCACATATATATATATATATGTATATATATATATATATATATGTATATTATTTATTTATGTATACATTAATTGGTTACCTTATTTGGATTACTAAATATAGATATCTTAAAATTAAATATATAAAAAATAAAAAATAAATATATAAAATAATAATCTATATCTATATATTATTAAAAGGAGAGGAAAAAGCCCTCTTCTTAAACCAAGTATCAACCTAAAAAAAGCCACATGGCATAATTATTTATTTCATTTATAATTAGATATTGGTTATTATTTTTTAATTTAAATATATATATATGTATATATATATATATGTATATCTATGTATATATATATATATATATATATATATATATATATATATATATATATATATATATATATAATAAGCACCTATATAATATTAAAAGGAGTCGAAAAATCCCTCTCCTTAAGCCAAGTGGCAACCTAAAAAAATACCACATGGCATAATTAGTTATTTAGTTTATAATTAGTTGTTGGTTATTATTTTCTAATTTAAATATATATAAATATGAAAATAATAAAATAAAATACAAAACTACCACACACACACACACACACACACATATATATATATATATACATATGTATATATATATACATATATATGTATATATATATGTATATATGTATATATATACATATATACATATATATATACATATATATGTATATATATATATATATGTATATATATATATATGTATGTATGTATATATATATGTATGTGTGTGTATGTACGTATGTATGTATGTATGTATGTATGTCTGTGTATGTATGTATGTATGTATGCATCGGTTGCTTTATTTGAATTAATAAATATAGATATCTTATAAAAAATAATAAATAAATATATAAAATAATAATCTATATCTATATATCATTAAAAGGAGAGGAAAAAGCCATCTCCTTAAGCCAAGTGGCAATCTAAAAAAATACCACATGGCATAATTAGTTATTTAGTTTATAATTAGTTATTGGTTATTGTTTTTTAATTTATATATATATATATATATATATGTGTGTGTGTGTGTGTGTGTGTGTGAGATAGTTTTTTATTTTATTTTATTATTTTCATTTTTTATATATATTTAAATTAAAAATAATAACTATATAAAGAAAAATATAATAGTATTAAATATTAGATGATATAATAAAGAAAAATACATAACAAAAAATGTATTCAATGCTCTCCCTGTATAAGTCCCGACAGTTTAACAGAGATTTTTTTTATTAAAATTTAAATAATATTATAAAGAACACACAATAAAATTTTTAAAACAAAAAAAATATTACATTAGTACAAAATTATATATCTTCTCATATATTACAAAAATAAATCGAATACTAAACATTGACTAATATAATAAAGAAAAATATAGAACAAAAGTTATTGCTTATTATTTTTTAATTTAATATATATATAAAATGAAATTAATAAAATAAAATAAAATAAAATAAATATATATATATATATATATATATATATATATATATATATATATATATATATATATATATATATATATATATATTGATTGGTTACTTTATTTGAATTAATAAATATAGATATCTTATAGTTACATATAATTCAAAAAAGAATAATAAATATATAAAATAATAACTACCATTCAAATTGGGTGGTAGTAGTATAAAAAACGAAAGTAAGAGAAGAAATATTACCCATTCAAATTAAGGGTGTAAATCTGGCGGTTCTGCCGGTTCCGGCGGTTCCTGGGAATCGTGGCGGGGCGGTTCTACCCGTTGGAACCGCCAGAACCGGAACCGCCAGAACCGGAACCGGAACCGGACCGGTTCTGGCGGTTCCAAACGGTTCTGTAATTGTAATTTTTCAAATATTTTTTTTAAAAATAATTTCCAAACGGCTCTTTTTCAAAAGTAGCCGTTTGGAAGTTTAAAAAATAGCCATTTGACCCACAAACTTTAATTTAACCCCAAACTTTATATAATTACACTATTTCTCATTTCTCAACTATAAATACCCATCGTTCTTTCATTTTTATTCACCAATTCATCAATATCTCTCAATTTCTCTCAAGCTCTCTTTCAATCTTTCTAGTGCAAGTGCTTAATTTATTGTTGCAAATTCGTGAAACATTGTGAAGTTGTTGAATTGAAGTTTTCAAGTGTTCAATTTCAACAATTTTCAATTTTGAAGAAGTTGTTCGTCAATCCGGTAAACTCGTTTCAACTCTTACGTGCTAAGAGTATTTTTGTGTGTTGTTAGTTTGCTTAATTATAATTATTATGGCATTTTCGTTGAAAAAAATATTCGGTAAAGGAAAAGCTAAAACCGGTGAAAGTAGTGGCCAAAATACTACCCCTCCCCCGGCTCCCCGACCTAGAAAAGATAAGCAAGTTCAAAGTAGTAGCCAACCTAGAAATCCCAATGAACCCTTCGGAATCATTGATAGTGATCACCCGTGTTTTCAATTTAGCGATATTGATTTTCTACATGATGTAGCAGTTGGTGATAGAATAGACGATGATATTATGAATGCTCTTTATCCTAATGCACCTATCTTAGAGGAAAATGAGGATGATGATGATGAAGCCCAAGCTCCAGTAGATTAAGATGATACACCTACTAGTCCTGCTCATAACTTAGGTGATGAACCGGCACACCCACCCGTACAAACTCCTACTTTTAGTAGACAACCTCCTAAACGTACAGAAACATCATTAGTTTGGCAATTTTTTATTCAACTAAGAGAACAAGATAAGGCAAAGTGTAAATCTTGTGGGAAATTACTTGTTCATAAGTATACTGGAGATCGTAGCGGCACGGGTAGTTTATTTAAGCATATAAGATTACACCCTAGCGATAAGGCTAGATATTTGCAATTGAAAGCGCAACAAGAGGGGAGGACAAGTGCTGATTCTACAGTTAACCCAAGTACTGGTTCAAATATAGTTCAACCAGGAATAAACACAGTCACCGGAGGTATATTATATTATGATCCAATTAAGGATCATGAAGAATTAGCTAAAATGATTACTGTTATGTGTTTGCCTTATTCTTTTGCTTCTAATCCTGCATGGGTTCATTATATTAGAAGAGTATTTAATCCTACGTATAAAGGTTGGCCTCGCGCCACAGTTAAGACCGATATTTATAAATACAATCATGAATATGAAGAATACTTGCGCTACTTATTTACCCATATAACTAATCGTATGTCTATTACAACTGATATTGGTAGAAGTAATAATGATTGTGATTATATAACCGTAACCAGTCATTGGATAGACGAAGACTGGACAATGCAAAAATGCATTATTGCATATAGGGTAATTAATTCACGGCACACGGGTAGGTTTATTGCTAACACTGTTTCAGATGTATGCAGATATTTTTGTTTTAGTGATAAAATAATGTCAATTTCTATGGATAACGCTTCTAGCAACACTAGTGCAATAGGTATGCTAACTAGAACACTTAATCCTGCTTTTACTAATATTTTCCATGTTAGATGTATATGTCATATTTATCATTTAATTGTTGGTGATGGTATGAGAATATTAAACTTAGAAATTGAAAAGGTTAAAATGGCTCTTAATTGGCTATTTTATTCAAACCGTAGAAGTAGACTTAGAGAATATTTTAAAAAGTGTGACGAATATGGCCTTAGAGAAAGAAAGGTTCCTAAACCTTGCCCGACTAGGTGGAATTACATGTACGAAAGATTAGTAGTAGTGTACGAATATAGAAACCCAATAAACACTACGTATTATTCTCGGGATTGTGGTGAGGACGATAATGACATGCTAACTACACAAGATTGGACTAACGTTAAAATTCTTTTAGATTTTTTAGAACATTTTCATGTGGCTACAAATGCTTTATCTGGCCAATAGTATCCAACTATTTCTAACTGTTTAGTTTATATTGCCGCACTTGCTAATTTATTTGTTGATTTTAGCGAGGGAGGGGACATTTATGAAATTGCAATAACTGAAATGAAAAAGAAGTTTAAAAAATATTTTTTTCCAATCCCTCATATATATGGTGTGTCTGCTATGTTAAATCCAACTATGAATTAGGAGGTCCTAACTTTTGGTATTCTACTATTTATCAATCTTTAGATCTTTCAGAAGTAGAAATTGCTACACTAGCTAATGCAAAAACATCAATTAAAGTTAATGCTCAAACTGTTTATAATGCTTATAAACAGGCGTTAGAGCATGCTAGGCCTAATATTTCAACCCCTACTTCGTCTACATCACAGTCGTCTAAAAGAGCTGCTGGCTTAACAGCTCTTAAATCGTGGACGGAGTTCAAGGGTACTCAAGGGGATAATTTAGATGAAATTTCCCATCTAAATGAGCTTCAAGTTTATTTGTCGCAGGGACTAGAGAATGAGAATCCGGACGGCTCTTTCGACCTTTTGTATTGGTGGAAGACAAGGGAAAAGCATTTTCCCGTTCTTGCAAGGATGGCTCGGGATGTTCTGTCGATTCAAGCGTCAACTGTTGCATCGGAGAGCGCTTTTAGTCAAGTAAGACTACAAATAGGTGATCACAGAGTGTCGATGCGGGACAGCTTGGAAAAATCAGTGCTTTTTCGAGATTGGATCCGCGCAGAAAGAAGGAACTTTGGCCTAGCTGAATCACAACCAGAAATAGATGAGTTCTATGAAGAAATGATAGCAGAACTTGCTCAGGAAGCAACTTCACCCGGAAGTGGTGATGAACAAGCTTCATTTCCACCACCGCCAACACAACCACCTCCAAACCTTGAAGGTTTTATGAGATTTATTAGAAATAATGCATAAATTATGGTGTAACTTGTACATTGGCATGTCTTCTTTTAGTTTTTTTTCCTTTTAATGGTGGTATTAGTACCATGTTGTGCTCATTCCATTGAGGGAAGGAAGACTAAGAAAGATATGCCATTTTGGTCAATAAATATGCTCTTTATCATATCCTTGAATATATTTTGTCTCAATATTTCTTTGTCTTTACTTCTATATCAATCCTTGAATATTTATATAACATACAATATATAACATACAACACAATATACTAATGACAACATTCTTTTATCAATATATACTACTTATATACAAGTTATACTAATTACTAACTACAACAAAATATTCACTACTTATATACAATATATACTACTTAAATACAATATATACTACTTATATACAAAATATACACTACTTATACACAATATATACTAATTACCAAACACAATATATACTATACTAATAACATAGTACACCATATAAAATATATTCTACAATATACTAATGACTACTATACAAGATATTGATTTTTTTTAAAAAAAAATTTCAGAACCGCCGGAACCACCAGAACCGCCGGAATCGGAACCACCAGAACCGGAACCGGATGGTAGCGGTTCCAGGTCCGGAACCGCCAGAACCGGAACCGCCAGAACCGGAACCGCAGACCCAAATAGACTCAGAACCGGAACCGGATACAACCTTAATTCGAATCGGAATGTAGTTTCAAGTTGGAGTTTTAAAATAATTTTTAAATAAAAATAAAATTAAAAAATAATAAATTACCAATTCAAATTGGGGATTAGATTCAAGTTGGAATTTTAAAATTATTTTAAATAAATAAAACGAAAATAAATAGATAAAGAACTTTCAGAGAAAAATATTTAATAAAGTAATATGCTAATAAAAATTTCTATTAATAATGTAATAATATTAAATTAGATGATATAATACAAAATTACATAACAAAAAGTTTATTCACTGGCTCTCTGTATATGTCCCGTTAGTTTAACAAAGATTTTATTCATTTAAATTTAGATATTATTATTAAGAACAATAGAATAAAATTTACAAAAAAATATATTTCAACAGTAATAAATTATAAATCTTCTATATATAACAAAAAGAAAAAGAATATTAAATATTGGTTAATATAATAAAAAAATATGAAAGAAAAAAATTATTCATTTACTATATAAATATATTTAATTTAATAAAAATTTTATTATTAAGTATATCGTATTATTAAGTAATTTTACTAAAGTAATATATTCTAATAGAATCAAATAAACCGATTATTATTTTATTTAATTAATAATTTTTTAATACTAGCCGACGACAACTAGTTTCGTTGAACAATCCAAAAATATTCGAACTTTAATTATGTATTACGTGTCATATTACTTGGTCAGTTGGTTGTCACTTTGTCCTAATGCGACCTCTGCTAAATACTTTTCACACGCTCTCTTCATAAAACAACTTCTCACGCTTCATTTTGCTCTCTTCTCATCACTTTCCTCTTTTCTCACTCCCACAGTCCCACTAATGGACTCTCTCACTCTCATTTGTACCGCCGCTCTTCTAGCTGCCGGTGGACTTTACTGGTTCGTTTGCATCCTTGGCTCCGCCGAGGTTAAAGGGAAACGCGCCGTCCAACTTTCCGGCGGGTCAATCGAGAAAGAGAATGTCCAAGACAATTATAAACAATACTGGTCTTTCTTCCGCCGCCCTAAAGAAATCGAAACCGCCGATAAAGTTCCGGCCTTCGTCGATACGTTCTATAATCTCGTCACTGATATTTACGAATGGGGTTGGGGTCAGTCTTTTCACTTTTCCCCTTCTATCCCTGGGAAATCTCACCGTGAAGCCACACGTATTCACGAAGAAATGGCTGTAGATCTAATAGGTGTTAAGCCCGGGGCTCGCATTCTGGATGCAGGTTGTGGCGTTGGCGGGCCGATGCGGGCTATTGCGGCCCATTCACAGGCTAAAGTTGTTGGCATCACAATTAATGAGTATCAGGTGAAACGAGCCCGGATGCACAACAAAAAAGCTGGCCTCGATTCCTTGTGTGAAGTTGTTTGCGGCAATTTCCTGCAAATGCCCTTTCCGGACAACAGTTTCGACGGAGCTTATTCAATTGAAGCTACATGTCACGCCCCTAAGCTTGAAGAAGTGTACAAGGAGATCTACCGGGTAATGAAACCCGGATCCCTTTACGTTTCTTATGAATGGGTCACAACCGAATTGTACAAACCCGAAGACCCGGAACATGTCGAAATTATCCACGGAATTGAAAGAGGTGATGCTTTACCAGGGCTGAGGAGTTACAAAGACATAGCTGAAGTTGCTAAGAAAGTGGGATTCGAGGTAGTGAAGGAGAAAGATTTGGCTAAACCACCATCGAACCCATGGTGGACGAGGCTAAAAATGGGGAGAATTGCTTACTGGAGGAACCATATTTTGGTCACAATTCTTGCTTTTCTTGGAATTGCACCAAAAGGTACAGTTGATGTGCACGAGATGTTGTTCGTGACTGCTGATTATTTGTCTAAAGGTGGTGAAAATGGCATTTTCTCTCCTATGCATATGATTCTCTGCAGAAAACCTGTAGAGTAAAATTAAGCTCTCTTTCAAATTCTCATTAGCAGTTACAAGTATGATGTAGAGATTGACCATAGAGGTTAATTTCGCTCTGTTGTCCCTCTTTTTTTGGTTTTCTTTTTGGACGATTTAATTTAATGTCGTTTTTCTCTTCCTATTTTCATTTCTTTTTCTTGTTTCTAGCTTGAATATTTGGCTTCTGATAAGTTAGATCTCTTTCTTCTTAGCTGTGTTTCGACCTAAAATCTAGAAAGGACCATCTTTATTTATTACTAATTAATCACTTGGTAATTTGATTAGTTTTGGCGCAACCCATAAAATTTACTGTGTCATTTGACAATGTCCTATTGTGAATTTCTGATTACATGGTAATTTCGGAATTACCGATGCTGGTGCTTATTACATGTTCTGTTTCCCACTTTATGTGGTACTCTGATATGTTTGTGGTATCTTTAGATATTTTTTAGGCTGGTGAATTAGTGGTGTCTGATTGAGATTTCTGACTGAATTTGTTCTTTTATGTGTTTGTATGTAGTGGAATTTCTGTACATATTACGTGGCTGCTTTATTATTTGAGTAGACATTGCATGTGATTTGATTAGCTGTATGATCGACTTTCTCATTTGAGTCAGTCCCTCCTTGTTGTGGTCCTCTAGTACTTTGTAAATGAAGTCATAAATGTAGTACCAACATAATTTGAGTTTAGGGATTAGATCAGGTCCAGTAGATCAGCACACAATAGCTTCATTCATGAACAAGATATTTGATGAAATGGAATTGTAAGGTCGTAGGCTCGTAGATGTCGTATGATGTTGAAATTCGGGAAGTTTGAGAATGGCCGATCGCAGTGGCTGATCTAAAAATTTAGGGGTGTCAAAATATAAATAATTAAATATATTAAAAAATTAATTTTTTAAAATATATTTTTGGAGGGAGTCCTGGAGCGAGGCGTACAAAAATCGTCTCGAGGTGATGGTGTGGGGCGAAGCTCAGCAATTCGGGGCATACGTCCGGTCGTTTAAGGCGTGTTTTTCTAGTGAGGTGTAGCCACAAAGTCTTTTTTAAACTAAAATGAAACTTGCTGTATAAGTCCTTGATATAATACTTAAATTCTCAAAAGTCAACTTGGTAAATTACTCAAAAGTTTTAAAAAGAAACTGAAATATGGCAATTAGCAATATTTTTTAGTAGTAATTAGCCATCTATAGATACTATTTACTATATTACGGATTATAGATACCTTTTTGTGGTTATAATTTAAGCTATTGTATTTGTGAATACAGTAGCAAAAAATAGACGTGAATTATGGAAGTCTACCTAATCACTTGTTGTATTTAAGTGTATTCTACTGTATTCATTGAGTGAAATATGGGATTACAGCTGGACAAATTGTTGTATTTGATTGTACGACTGTATGTACGGCGTAAAATATGGTATTACATTATTTTTAAAACGGAAAGTGAATCAATTAACATAATGGATTCCTAATATAACTCAACAAACTCAATTATAACATAGAAATTTTAGGGAGAAGTGCACGGTTGGTCACTAATAACACATGTATTTATTTTTAAGCCACTATTTAAAATGCCTTTAGTTTTTAGCTACTGCTTTAATAAACTTTAATCGCCCGGACGAAAATACCCTTCTGCTCATGTCCTTAACTTCATGACTACATGTCCTTAACTTTTAACTCTAAATTCAGGACTTTAGGACTATATGTCCTTAACTTTGAACTTGGAACTCTAAGTTCAGGACAATGCGTTCTTAACTTTTGAACTTGTAAGTCAAAATTAAGGACCTATTGTCCTTAACTTTTGAACTTGTAACTGTAAGTTAATGATTGCTTGTTCTTAACTTGTAAACATCTAACTGTAAGTTAAGGACTGTCTGTTTTTTGAACTTGAAACTCAATTTCAAAATTAAGTGTCTTTAATTTTTGAACTTGTAATTATAAGTTAAGAATTGTATGCCCTAGTTCGTGAACTCTTAAAAATCATTGAGGAAAATAATGTAAATAGATAAGATTGCTTTTGTGTTTGGTAATACAAAAAACGAGATTGAATTGATCCTTTCAACTTTGAACAAAAGGTAAAGTAAAAAGGAACAAGTAGTGGTCGATTTATGTATTCCATGCAAAAAGAGACAAAAATGAAAGCGAAAGGTCAACAAGTTCAGGAAGGAAAACTTTAAAATCATAATCACAAGCAAAAATAAAACAAAACAAAAACATGAAATTAAGGCTGATAAATCATAAAACAGAAAAGAGCATAAGGAGGAAGAGATCAACCAAGTTATACAGTAAATTCTTGCCGACGGTGATGAATGACAGGGTTTACAGATTGGACAAGGAAAATAGCTCCGTTTGGGATGAAAAGATTAATACTGTTTTTTTCATATTAATTTTAATAGATTAATGGTTATTATTGTTAAGAATTAAGAATATTGGATAAAAAATAAATATCAGCTTAAACAGTGCCTATCCCACGCCATTTCTATCAAATTTTATATTTTCAATTATAAAAAAGATTCTTAATTGAATAATATTTTACCGAAACATAGCAATCTTCAGAGAAATTATATAATACATTTGAATACATAAATTATATTAATAAAAAAGCATATGAATACATTCATGATATATAACGAGACAATGAATAAAATAAAATACATAGAATATAGCTGGATATATTAAGATACAATGAGAAAAAAGTAGTGAATACAATTAAATACAACAAGATACATTAAATTACAAAAAAAAAGACAACAAATATAATAAAATACATAAAAATACAATATGATAGGTTGAAAATATATTATAATATATTAAGAGAAAATTAAATTATCCCGCCAAAAATTCGTTGTTTTTATTCAAGAACAAACCCTAATTTTCAGCTGCTGATATTGCAGCTGATGTAACAATAACGTCAGAAGCTGTAGCAACAGTAGGAAGCCGTGACTCGTTTCCCTTCTAACAATAACAGGAAGCCATGGCCGCCGTCTGTTAACATCCATGGAAGCCACGGATGTGAGGATTAGCGAGGAAGATGAACAGTAGTCAATGAGAGAGAAAGGAGAGAATGTGTGAAAGGTCGGTTGTTTTCTTTCTCGAATCTTCCAATTACAAATGACCCTTCGTATATATCAAAATACAGAAAATGAAAATGTAAAAAAATATCTGTGTGTGTGTGCATACAGGTGCTGTAAGTATATAAATAAAAGAATGGCCATATTTACAATATCAAAAGTGGCTACTTATGTAAAGCTACTTGTGTAATGTCTGCTTGTCTTTCACATTGGGCTGCTTGCCTTGGCCCAATACTTCAACACCCCCCCTCAAGCTGGAGGGTGGCTGAACACCCAGCTTGGGCAAGAAATAGTGATGTAATATACCTGTGAGGGGCTTAGTAAAGATGTCAGCAAGTTGTGAACCAGAAACTACATGATGTAAAGAGATTAGACCCTCGTGAAGCTTAGTCCGAATGAAATGGCAGTCAAGTTCAATGTGTTTGGTACGCTCATGGAAAACAGGATTGGTGGCAATGTGGATGGCAGCTTGGTTGTCACAGAAGAGAGGGACAGGAGAAGAAATAGGAAACCCAAAATCAGAAAACAAGCGAGTAAGCCAAGTGATTTCACCGACAACTTTACTCATGGCCCTATACTCAGCCTCAGCTGAGGACAAGGAAACTACAGGCTGTTTCTTAGCTTTCCAGCTTATTAAAGAACCTCCTAAAAAAATGCAAAAACCAGAAACAGATCTCCTAGTGTCTGGGCAAGATGCCCAGTCACTATCACAGTAGGCAGAGAGGGCCAAACTGGGAGAATTATTTAGGAAAACCCCAAGGTCAAGGGTGCCCTTAAGGTATCTTAAGGTGTGTAAGGCAGCAGACATGTGAATAGAAGAGGGAGTTTGAAGAAATTGACTAAGATGTTGGACAGTGAAGGCTAAATCAGGTCTGGTATGAGTAAGGAAGTTGAGTTTACCAACAAGACTCCTGTAAGTCTCAGGGGAAGGAAGAGGAGGACCCATGTCATGTTTGAGTTTTATAGAAAGATCAAGAGGGGAAATGACAGGAGTAACATCAAGACAGTCATAGGAAGAAAGAAGATCAGTAATGAATTTTCTTTGATGAAGAAGGACACCAGTAGGAGAATAGCAGACTTCAATGCCAAGGAAATAATGGAGGACACCTAAATCTTTGATCTTAAAAGTAGAGTCCAAAAAGGATTTCAAGGCAGAAATCTCTGGCAAGTCATTACCAGTCAAGATGATGTCATCTACATACACAGCAAGCAACACAATAGAAGAACCAGATTTTTTATGAAAGAGAGAGTAGTCATTAAGGGAGGAAGAGTACCCCTTAGAGATCAAAGCTGCAGAAAGCTTGGCATACCATTGCCTAGAAGCCTGTCTTAAACCATACAAGGACTTCTGAAGCAGGCATACCAAAGGAGATGAAGAAGAAGAGGCAGAAAGTGAAGAAGAGAAAGAGGAAGCAGAAGTAGAGGAGACAACCAAACCAGGAGGTAATTTCATATAAACCTCCTCATTCAAATCACCATGGAGGAAAGCATTGTTGACATCAAGTTGAAAAAGAGACCAGGACTGTTTCACAGCAACAGCAATCAGTGATTTAATAGTTGAGAATTTAACCACTGGGGAAAAAGTTTCAGTGAAGTCCACCCCCTCTACTTGAGTGTCACCCCTAACAACCAACCTGGCTTTATATCTTTCAACAGACCCATCAGCCTTATATTTCACCTTGTAAACCCATTTACACCCAATTGGCTTCTTCCCAGGTGGGAGAGGAACAATGGACCAAGTGTTATTGGCTTGTAAGGCCTCAAATTCCTTGGTCATAGCATCCTGCCAGGCAGGATCAGAGGCAGCTTGCTGATAGGAAGATGGTTCAGCAGATGCCATGAAGACTGAGCCAGTACAACAAGAGGAAAAAGAACTAGTGCCAGAAAGGGAAGGGGGTAAGTTGCAAACATAATGTTGAAGATGGGCAGGAGGAACATATGGTCTGGATGATCTTCTAACAATTGGTGACACATGGGCTGGTGGAAGAGATGGAACAGTAACAGCAGGAGGGGAATGGACTGAAGAATCATCAGGGGAAGTGGTTGGTGTAAAGCTGGAGATGGGTGGTTGGGAGGATGAAGTAGGAGGAAGGGAAGGAAAGTTAAGGGAAAGATCAGCATCAGTAGGTGGAAGGACAATTGGAGGATGAATGACAGAGGAGCCCCCTGAATTGGCAAAAGGATAAATGTGCTCATGAAAGGAAACATCTCTGGAGACAAGTGTTAGTTTAGTCTTCAAATTATACAATTTATAGCCTTTTTTGCCCAAAGGATATCCCAGAAACACACAAGGGTCAGCTCTAGGATGGAACTTGCCCTTGTGGTGCTTTGGTATAGATGCAAAGCACAAACAGCCAAAGGATCTAAGATGTGCATAAGAAGGACTGTGATCAAACAGTAGTTCATATGGAGATTTATTGTTAAGTAACTTGGAAGGAAATCTGTTGATAAGGTAGGTGGCAGTTAGGACACAATCCCCCCAAAAATGTAAAGGGAGATGAGACTGGAAAAGTAAAGCTCTGGCAGTCTCTAATAAATGTCTATGTTTTCTTTCAACCACACCATTTTGTTGGGGTGTGTAGGGACAGGAAGTTTGGTGAATGATGCCATTTTCAGCAAAAAAATTAATGCCAGCATTGCTAGAACCAAGTGCAAGAGCATTATCACTCCTTATGGTTTGGACATTAGAATGAAACTGAGTTTTGACCATAGCAAGAAAGGCTTTGATAATAGGGAATGCATTGCTTTTGGACCCCATAAGATGGGTCCAGGTGGCTCTTGTGAAATCATCAACAATGGTTAGAAAGTATTTGTAGCCAGAATAGGTAGCAGTGTTATTTGGACCCCAGGTGTCCAAATGAATAAGTTGAAAAGGATGATTAGTTTTTATTGAGCTATCAGGAAAGGGCAGTCTAGCATGCCTAGCTAATGGGCAAATAGTGCACACAAAAGGCTGTTTATTTGAAAATTTGCATGGAATAGAAGATATAGTTTTCATTTTTACAAAGGGGATGTGTCCTAGTCTATTATGCCACAAGACTTCCATTTTATTCAAGCCAGAATGGTTTGCACAATGAGAAAGAGATGTAGAAGAAGAAACAGAAGCAACAGCTAAAGGGGAATTAGAATGACAAAGGGAATTGGGAGAATCAGAAGATTGAACAAGTTTGTAAAGACCATCATCCAGTTTACCAATTTCCAGTGGCCTCTTCAGAGAAGGGGCCTGTATCAAACAAGAAAATTTTGTAAATGAAACAATAGAGTTCAGTTGGTGTACAAGTTTGGACACAGAGATGAGATTGTATTGAAAGCTAGGTATATAGAGCACATTATGCAAAGTAAAGCATAAAAACTTGATGGATCCAGTACAAGTTACTTTCACTTTGTAACCATTTGGTAATACAACTAAGAAAGGCACAACTAATGGTTTGATGTCAAAGAGAAGGGTCTTATTAGAGGTCATATGGTCAGTGGCACCAGAATCTATAATCCAAATGTATGTATTAACCCTAGTCAACATGCAAGCACCATAAGAAACATCTTTTAAAGGACTGAAGTTAGAAGGAAGAGTACCAGCAAAGTTTGCAGACCCCATAATGTTTGGTTGAGTCTGAGATTCTGAAAGCTGAGTCTGTTGAAGAAGCATCAGGAGCTGTGCATATTGCTCCTTTGTTAGCCCAGGTATACCAGCTTCTGAACCAGGATGCCCCTGACTACCCTCACTTGAGCTTGAAGAATCAAATGAGCTTGCACATCCTTGTGTTTCAACATTAGCAGCAATTCTTTTGTTTCTAGTAAACTTGAAGTCTGATGGGAATCCATGCAATCTGTAGCACTTATCAATTGCATGACCTAGTTTCTTACAGTATCTACATGTAATGGGTGGCTTTGTGGTGTCAAAGTTGAGTTTTTGGTTAAATGGCTTGGAATGTGGATATGGTGTAGAGGTTTTAGTGGGAGGTTTATTTATGAAGTGAGTGTTGAAGGCAGTAGAATCACCACCAAATTGGGAAGGTACACGACTGACCTGTCTTTGTCTTTCATCTTGAAGGAGTATATTGTAAGCAGTGTCTAGTGAGGGAGGGGGATGCATCATGAGAATGTTACTCCTAATCCCCAAATATTTGTCATTCAGCCCCATAAGGAATTGGTGTAACTTATTCTCCTCATCCTCCTGCTGAAATTCAGCTCTAGCTGTACATGCAGTACCACAACTAGATGCATTACACCTTGAAGACCTCATGAAATTCAACTCATCCCATAATTTCTTCAACCTATTGAAGTATGATGCTATGTCCAAAGAACCCTGAGTGGTAGAGGCTAACTCTAGCTTAACCTCAAAAATTTTTGTGCCATTGACTGCTCCATATCTAATGTTTAATTGATTCCAAATACTCTGAGCAGTGTCGGAGTATTGGACACTCTCAGCTATCTCCGGTGAAAGGGAATTTGTAAGCCAGGATATGACTAGATTATTACACCTATCCCACTGCTTAGATTGAAGAGAATTAGGAATAGGTTTTGGGACAGACCCATCGATGAAGCCTAATTTGTTTCTAGCTGATAAGGAAACAATTACATTCCTTCTCCAACCCCCAAAACCAACACCTGAAAATTGGTTGGTGACTAGAGAAACTCCAGGTACATCAGAAGACATAAGGAATAAAGGATTTGACGGGTCAGGAACAAAGCTAGCAGGTGCAGGAAGGGGATCTACATTTGCATCAGTCATTTTAAGTTTGAATGACAACAAATGAAATAATGAATGAAATGTATGTGATACAAAATTGTTACTGAAGAATTAATTTGGTTTAAAAACACAAAACTCCTGTAAACACATCACCAACAGTACCGATGAACAGACAAGACAACAACCAGATTTCAAAAGAGATCTCATGAATCAAGGGAAAAACACAAATAAAACTTTATGAATACACCACGAGTACCACCAATCAACCAACAAACAACTTCAAAACTGACAAATCAAGGAGAAAATACTAACCGATTGCGAAGAAAAACTGAGAAAACCCTAGGTTGTGAAAACTGGTGAAAACCTCAACGACAAAGGATGAAGCTAGTATCGAACAATATCCCTTAACGAGGAGAGTCGGATTACCCGCTCTGATACCATGTTAACATCCATGGAAGCCACGGATGTGAGGATTAGCGAGGAAGATGAACAGTAGTCAATGAGAGAGAAAGGAGAGAATGTGTGAAAGGTCGGTTGTTTTCTTTCTCGAATTTTCCAATTACAAATGACCCTTCGTATATATCAAAATACAGAAAATGAAAATGTAAAAAAATATCTGTGTGTGTGTGCATACAGGTGCTGTAAGTATATAAATAAAAGAATTGCCATATTTACAATATCAAAAGTGGCTACTTATGTAAAGCTACTTGTGTAATGTCTGCTTGTCTTTCACATTGGGCTGGTTGCCTTGGCCCAATACTTCAACACCGTCAACAGAAATTGTATCTTTGTTAAAGGAAGAGCTGGAGGAAAACGATTTGAAGGATGGGCACATGAAGTTACGCCAGAAAATTCTTGGAACTTGAAAATCTTTGAGTTAAATGGTCTATGCCCTCCATGTTATAAGCGTCTCTAATTTGATTCACACAAGATCCTCAAAAGACCGGCACACGAAGGTTGAAGGCCGTGGTCGGAGAATCCGGCGGCCTGTGCTGCTAGAATCTTCCAATTAGCACGAGAACTAGACCATAAATCCGACGGTGAGACTAATTTATCAACGCCAAGCATGAGATCTAAAGATGGTATCCGAAGTATGTCATGAGATCTGATTCGGTAAAACAAGAGAAATTTCATGGGGAAAGGCTGAAGTTGAGAGAGAATAAAAATGTTAAAGAATGAGAGAGAAAAATAATAATGCATATGTTAGGGATTAAGCGTAAAGTTGACCAAAAATAGATATATGGCTATAAAATATAATTTTTTAAAAGGATATTTATTTAAAATAAATAAGATATTAACCCTTGTTATAGAAACTAAAAATTTCATATTTAAAAATCTAAGACCTTTTTTATTTATTGAAGCCCAAATTCACATCTTTTTCAATTGTTTAACTTGTCCGCTAGTTTGCTAATATCCCAAAAGCAACGAATATTTTTTTTTTTACAAATACGAAGAAAATTTCATTCTCCTTCATACCAGTAAGTTCAAAGTTCAAATTCAGGTTAGTCGTCCTTTTTATTCATCCATGTAAAACACTTTATTCTTTGTACTCAAATAACAATCCTTATAGTTCAAAGTTCTTTTAGACGTTATCTTGAACTTTACTCTCACACACACATACATGTATGTATGTATATAGTTTTCTTTAATTTTTATGCAAATTTACTTATAAATATTTACTGTAATTATTATACGGCTTGGAATTCGACCCCTCGATAATTAATGAAGTTAATCCCGATTTAAGCTAATTCATGACTAATAAGGTGTATGACCACTCAGAGCTAATAATATTTAATCTTTATCTCATTTTATCAATAAGGCCACGACATTTTCACCATCATAAAGGCGAATCCACTGGTGTGGTCACAACCACTTATTGATAGCGCATGAAGCTCACATCTATAAATATTAAGAGAGAAAACCCTAAAAAGGGGGCTTCTTCTTCGCCACTATTCACGAGAGAGAGAAAAGATACAATGAAGCTCATATTATGGGAAAGGAGAACACCATTGTAAGGCTCTAAACCTCTCCATGGAAAGGCAGACCAACTCAATATTATCAAAAGCTTTTAATGTTTCTTCCCATAATTTTGAGTACTTATTTTTGTTCTTTCATTTGTTCAATGGATTATTACAGTTTGCTATGATTTTCCCTTGATTTATTTGTATTATTTCACACTCATAAAGTATGTGATAACTTTTGAGAAAATAATTTGGCGCCGTCTATGTGGATTTCATAGCAAAGTCGCGTAGTTCTCCCCTAGACCAAAAGAAAAGAGACGCCAAAAAACAACCCAACTCAAACAAGTCAACATGGCATATCTGACAGAGGAAACTCGAAGATCTCGAACCAAGACCCAACTCCTCTGCCTCTCCTCTCTCGGATAGTGCAAGCAAGAAGAAGAAGCCCCCTCCCCCTCTAAGGGAGGATCTCTGTAAGGCATCTCCCGCATCCATGATATGGGCTCCAGTTAGAAATCGGGATGAAGATATCTCGAACCGAGAGTCGCCTCAAGCCAGCCTACATACCCCGATTGGAAAGATAGCGTTTAAGCTGCTCAAAATCTTGAATCAAAATCGAGCTTCAACTCATTAACACCGACATAACGAGATTCAGGCTATGTGCCTTTGCCGGTACGTTACACTAATAGTTGAACCAAGACATGCCATGTGCCCTCGCTATCACAAGTATTGGTTCAACTACGGTTGAACCAATACTCAAGCTATATGCCTTCACCATTAAAACAAGGCTATGTGCCTTCGCAAGTAAATTCAACTACGGTTGTACCAAGACTCAGGCTACGCGCCTTCACCATTAAAACAAGGCTATGTTCCTTAGCCAGTAAATTCAACTACGGTTGGATCAAGACTCAGGCTATGCGCCTTCGCCATCAAAATCGATAAAGTTAACCAACAGTTGAACTGGGACTCAGGCTATGCGCCTTCGCCATCAAATTTATTAAAGTTCAATTACGGTTGAACCGGGACTCAGGCTATGCGCCTTCGCTATCAAATTTATCAAAGTTCAACTACGATTGAACCGAGGCTCAGGCTACGTGCCTTCGCCATCAAATTTATCAAAGTTCAACTACGGTTGAACCGGGACACAGGCTATGCGTCTTCGTCATCAAATTTATCAAAGTTCTACTACGATTGAACCGGGGCTCAAGCTATTCGACTTCGCCATCAAATTTATCAAAGTTCAACTGCGGTTAAACCGGGACTCAGGCTATGCGCCTTCGTCATCAAATTTATCAAAATTCAACTACGGTTGAACCGGGACTCAAGCTATGCGCCTTCGCCATCAAATTTATCAAAGTTCAACTACGGTTGAATCGGGACTCAGGCTATGCGCCTTATCCATCAAATTTATCAAAGTTCAACTACAATTAAACCGCGACTCAGGCTATGCGCCTTCGTCCTCAAATTTTTCAAAGTTCAACTACGGTTGAATCGGAACTCAGGCTATGCACTTGCGTCATCAAGTTTATCAAAGTTCATCTACGGTTGAACCGAGACTCTGGCTACGCGCCTTCTCTGATTAAACCAAGGCTATGTGCCTTTACTAGTAAGTTCAACTACGACTGAACCAAAATTCAGGCTATGCGCCTTTGCCATTGAATCTAACCGGTTCGACCCTGCTCGAACCACAATGATAGATGCCTCTGTCCTAAAATCTAACAAGCTCGACCATAGTTGAACAAAGACCCAGGCCAAACGCCTTCATTATATAACTCAGCAAAACCTGACCTTCCACGAATCGAGGCGTAGGCTGGGCTCCCTCTCCAAGTCAAGTAAGTACTCCCAACTCGAACTAAGATTCGGGCCACGTAAAGTTCGGTCCCCGTCAAACTACAAGGCCGCGCTTTTATCATCGCGATCGGTAGTTCAACTATGCCCGATCTGGGACTAAGGCTATGTGTCACTATCGCCAAGGTACGGCTCAGACTCGCTCACACTGAGTCGAAGAAAGAAGTCGTCAATAATCAGAAATAAACATGCCTACCAGGGTCAAAATCAAAGGCAAATCACCTCATCAAACGCATGCAAAGAAAAGTCTATGGGAGGAAGAAGGGAAGGTACAAAAATAACTACGAAGCAAATAACGGAAAAGGATTTTCATTTATCTACAAAGCTGATTACGGGGCATCCACGCTTACACCCGGCCAAGGCCGGTCAGTAAAATGAAAAAGAAGAAGAAAGATAGGAAGCACCTAAATGCTAAGCGGTGAATAAAATAAATAAACAAACACAACAAACGCTTTTATTCGGCACTGTTCGTGCCACAACCTGCACCATCATCAACCTCTGGAGTCGCCTCTTCAAAACAACAGTCGGTGTGGGCCTCACTAGCCTTTGATGTGCTTCCCCGAAAGACATCGGTCACAATGCCGAACTCCCACAAATTCTTATATACATCATGTTGGGCGTCGGTAAAGACCCAAAGCTCACGAGCCTGGCTGGAGGAGGTGGCTTGGTCCCATAGCCATTGATTCTCTTTCTATAGCACGACCTGATTTGCCATAACTTGGGCCTCCTGCTCAAGAAGGTCAATCCGCTCCTCGAGCCCTGCTTCCCTATTGGTCTCCCTATTCCTCTCTGACCTACGCTAAGATTCATGCACGCATCTTGCCTCGTCCAACCCTGCGACTCTCGACTAGGCAGCCCTCGCCTGAAGTCTTAGAGCCGCAGTTACTCTCCAAAGTGGCCACTTTCCCGCTCCAGGTCGCATCAACCTCAACCTCCTTATCCTGGCCTCGACGCTCACTTTCAGCCGCAGCCCTCCTTCCCGCCTCGCGTTCCTTGTTTTTCTGATGAAGCTGCTCCTCGAGGGTGCGCGTTCTACCAAGTAATTGCTGCAGCTGAAGCTCCGTCCTTACCAGCTCCTCGACCAAGGCCCGGTTGCGAGGATCGGCCCTCAAGCGCTCATGCAACTCTCGGCACCGATCTCGGTAGCGGCGGTACTTCTCCAACACCCGTAAAAATATCCCCGAGCAGATGTTGGCTCGACGGATGCCCTCCACCTCCAACAAATAAGACAATAAAGAAAAAACAACAAGTATGATAAAGAATAAACTAAGGCAAGAAAAAATGGATCAAGATCATAATACGTGCCCTCAGGCCCATCACGACAACCTCATTCATTAGTCTGATATCCGTAACGTCCTTTAATGATGTGTTCTCGGTCTCAGAGCATAGCACCTCAAAAAACGAAACCAAGCTATTCCCTTAAAGAAATAAGTTCGACTCCGTGGGAATCTCAATGAAGCGAGATCGCCCCTATTCACGCACTGTTGAATTGGTGAAGCCCTAACGTACGGACGTCATCAGGGTCCAAGTCGGATTCGGACCCATACTCATCTACAACGTCCCTTCCACCTTTCACCGTTGAAGGGGTGTTTGATTCACCAACAATTGCAGCCGCTGAGGAACAACCTCCCACCTCAACGACTGGAACCACCAACTGAGTTACCGAAGCGACAATATCATCACAGCCTAAGCCAACTGGGGGAACCCCCATTGTCTGTTTGCCCTCAGAGGCATACGCCATAGCCACACTCCTCTCCATATTCGCTCCGGGGTGTCCTAATTAATTACCATGAGTGGAGCCGGGGTGACCACAACCACCGGAAAACTAACCGGAAAATTCATCGGGAAAAAGTTTTGAAAAGAACTGCCTGCCATCACTGATTCAGTGACAAGAACAAGATAATATCATATGGGCAAGATGGAAGTTTTAACAATCGAAGAACAATGAGGAAGATTAATTAGCAAGAAGAAGATTTTTTTCAAAATCTCTCTCAGACCAACAATGTGAATGTGAGAAATAAATTTCTCAACCATTTATTTATAAGCACACAAGTGGCTTTCACGAACATCAGTAGCCATCGTTTACTACATGATCAACCGTAAAACGATTCGTTTTTACAAAAACATGTGTCATTATGACAGGCTCCATGAAGCGACAACTGAGTTACCAACCGGCACCTCACCGTCAAAACGATCATAAAGACATGTGGACGCTGAGGGGATGTTCCGTAAGCCATGAAAATTTCGGACGTACCAAGCGTATTTTTGCCCTCCTCGACCGTACATCATACTACCAGCCCCCAAGGAGACGTAAGCTTTAAAGCACAAAGAAGCACGACTTCACTCGAATTAATATAAAAGGCCAAATGCCTTCGCCAAAGAGGAGATTTTGACCTCGATCGAATGACGACCCAACACAATAACAAAAACACTAACTCTCTACAAGGTCATCTCCAGTGTGTAAACGACTAAGGCCGTGGACAATATTAAGGGTAAGGCCATCTTCAGTGTGTAAACTACTAAGGTCATCGACAGTATTAAGGCTAAGGCCATCTCCAGTGTGTAAATGACTAAGGCTATCTACATTATTAAGGCCAAGGCCATCTCCAGTGTGTAAACGGCTAAGCTCGTCGACAGTATTAAGGCTAAATCCATCTCCAATGTGTAAACGGCTAAGGCCGTCGACAGTATTAAGGCTATGGCAATCTCTAGTATGTAAACGGCTAAGGTCATCAACAATATTAAGGTTAAAGATCATCTCCAAAGAGAATTTGATCTCGACCGAATCAACAATTGACCTCCCTACCCAAATTTCTCTAACTATAGTCGACGAAGTCCGCTCATTGAGCTCGGCCAAAGCATGACCCCAATAAGCAGAGGGATTAACTGTATGAGTCGGAATACGACCCCCGATAACTAATGAAGTTAACTCCGATTTAAGCTAATTATGACTAATGAGGTGTATGACCACTCCGAACCAATGGTATTTAATCTTTGTCTGATTTGACCAATAAGGCCACGACCTATTCACCATCATAAAGGTGAATCCACATCGTGGTCCCGGCCACTTATTGATAGCGCATGAAGCTCACAGCTATAAATATTAAGAGAGGGAACCCTAAAAAGGGGGCTTCTTCTTCGCCACTATTCACGAGAGAGAGAAAAGATACAATGAAACCCATATTATGGGAAAGGAGAACACCATTGTAAGGCTCTGAACCTCCTCATGGAAAGACAGACTAACTCAATATTATCAATAAAAGCTTTTAATGTTTCTTTCCCTAATTCTGAGTACTTATTTTCGCTTCTTTCATCTGGTCCAATGGATAATTATCGTTTGCTATGATTTTTCTTTGATTTATTCGTATTGTTTCACACTCATAAAGTATATGATAACTTTTATGCAAACAATTATATTATTATATAAAATATTAAAAATTAAATACCTATGGGGCTTAAACCCGTGCCTTGGGACTTACGCATCGCTGAGGCATACGTAAAACGCATCGCCTTACGACCACATCTCTTAAACTCTGCGAAAAATCAAGGGGAGTCAATGTATAATAAATATATATATAAAAAAAATTTATCTAGCAATATAGTGTAATTTTTCGGCGAAAGGGGTATCGCTTGACACGCATTGGTTTAATGCGGCTCCGCCACTGCCTAAGCTTCGATGTAGTAATTAGAGGTACAGTAATAAGAGTGTACGGTAATGTGTGAGCTAGAGGAAACGTTACAACTTTATACCCATAAAACTGTTATTAGAGGAGGGTTGAGGCGAGTTTATTATTCACCAGAGTTTTTCAAATCGTATGTCAACTAGCCCTTCAAAATACTTTCTTCATTATCAAAATAACTTGAGTTTGAAATAAGATATTGAAATTGCAGCCTAGTTTCAATTACTGTTTTACCCTAATTTTTTTTCTCTAAAAAAAGAGGAGTTATCTCACGAGATTATATTAGTTTGATAATCCAAAAAAGGTATGGTGCGCATGAGCGTTGTTTTTCTGGGTAAAGGCTGCTGCTTTAGCTTTAATTTGCAGGCACTAGACATACTTTGTTGTTAAAGTTGTGCGTATGTATGTTGTGTTTAAGAATATTTTGCAGTGATGAGAATGATGTTAAACGGCACTTTGAACGAGTAATTAGTTACTAAAATATTGGTGGCATGTGCCTAAGATTTTGAATTCGGATTAAATTAAATAGAGTATGTGCATCCTACCGTTAATTGGAAAGTTACGTTAGATCCACTCAGTCATATCTGTGTTTGATTAATCAAATAAACGACTTCTTCCTAGTTTCACTTTTTAAAAAATGAAATATATTTTGAGGGGCATGTGATGCATCTCCATCGACTGTCTAGATTCATAGCGCATGGTAAATATCTGCAAAAATGCACTAGATTTTATTAATTTATTTTTGTGACAGCGGCAAATGTGAATCTGAGATTTTGTGGTTCTTCGTTTATTTTATTGACCAAATCGTCCACACCTTTGGATACAGAATGCATTCAATTGTAATGATAATCTGAGTTAAGAACTACAACAACAACAATAACTATTCAGTATAGTCCCACAAAAAAGGGTTTAGGGAGGGTAATATGTAGACGGGCCTTACCCCTACCCGAAAGGACAGAGAGGGTGTTTCCAATCGACCCTTGGCTCAGTGAAGAAAAGGAACAACAAAAACAAAAACAACAACAAAAGAGCATTGGTAACTTCAGCAGAAATAGCGTAAAAAATTATCTAAACATAAAAACCATAAACAAAATAACATGCAATAATATCAGACAGTAACTACCATAAATAACTACCATAAGGGAGATACAATTCAATACACAAATCATCTATGGATAGCCCTGCCAAGCCTAACCCAACCCCGGGTGAGGAGTACGAAAAACTCTAGGGGTCCCTATCCCACAACCCTGATACTAGACCTCCAGACTTTCCAATCAAGGGCCATGTCCTCAGAAACCCACATTCTAGTCATATCATGCGTAATCACCTCTTCCCAATACCTCTTAGGCCTCCCTCTGCCTCGCCGTATGCCGACCATCGCCAGCCGCTCACAACTCCTCACCGGGGCGTCAGGACTTCTCCTCCGCATATGCCCGAACCAGCCCAGCATCGCTTCTCGCATCTTCTCATCCACCGGGCCCACCCCCACCTTCTCTCGAATAACTTCATTCTTAATCTTATCTAACCTGGTGAGCCCGCACATCCATCTGAGCATCCTCATCTCCGCAACCTTCATCCTCTGAACATGAGAGTTTTTCACTGGCCAGCACTCCGCCTCATACAATATGGCAGGTCTAACCACAGCTCTATAAAATTTCCCCTTGAGTTTCTGTGGAACTTTCTTGTCACACAGGACTCCTGATGTAAGCCTCAACTTTGACCACCCCGCTCCTATGCGATGAGTGATGTCCCCGTCAATCTCTCCGTTCCCCTGAAATACTGACCCAAGATATCTGACACTGTCCCTCTTGGCGATGACCTGAGATCCAATCATCACATCCCTGCCTACTTCGCTCGGTTCAGTGCTAAATTTGCACTCCATATATTTTGTCTTAGATCTGCTTATTTTGAAATCCTTAGAGAGTGAAGAACTACAATTGATGGTATACTTGTTGGAATAACAAACGCAGTATTATAGTGTTGACTTAATTGAGTTTCTTAATGTTCTAAATTGTAGTTATTTTCTAATGAGTGTCGTTGTTATTTCTAGTTGATGATGTCCTAGTGTATCTTAGTTGCAAATGTGAAAAATACAAATTATCGTCTAATTACTTTTTTTGTGTGACTACACAGCGATTTTATTAAATACTCCGATAGGATATTTTTTAAAAGAAATATATTTCCGCCGTTTACTTTTACTTGTCTTGTATTCTAAAATAAATTTTTACTTTTACTCGTCATTCTTCATATAGTTTTCATATTTTACCACAATATCAATTACTCATTTCAAATTATTTTTTAAAATTTATGAAAAATAGAAATTAATTAATATACGTATTATGATAAATTATATACTTCATTTGATATTTTTTAAAGAATATATAAAGTCCACCATGAACAAATAAAAGGGAACCGAAGGAGTATTCCTCGTAAGTTTGTGTTGTCACAAAGTAACAACAGCTTTAAGCCATTATTTTTGCATTGATAGAAAATATCATTTTTACCAAAGAAAAAAAAAGAAATATCATAAATCAGATGGGTGCATTGGGTATAGATCCGAGAGCTGCCTATCTGGCAAAATATTGAACCCTTCGACAAAACTGCTGGCAAATAATCCAAAGATATTAACGTCGTGACTCGTAAATTTGCCGAAAGTTCCAAAACAAGCCAGCTTTCATACTTTGATCTTCTTTTTCTTTTTCTTTTTTTGGCGTGATTACGAAAAGAAGGAAATGTGAAGCATTTATTGAAACAGAGGAATGAAACAAACAACAGTAAAAGAAGTATTTAATGAAACAAAAACATTTAAAGAAGATGCATATAATTCCCTATCATTACCTGAAATATGACGTAAAACAGTGGATTGAGAATCGAATTAAATGCTTCGAATGTTAGGTAGTTAAATGTAGAATGTACTTCGATCTAATTTACTTTTACATATTCACTATATTAAAAATGTTATGAAATATTAGATTATGGTGGATGTTCATAACTCCTATAACACATTATCAGCACGAAGCTCTACTATTTTAAGAATCTCTTTGAGAAAATTAAGGTATTTTTTCTCCTCCTAATTTTGTTTTAATTATGTCTGACATTATGAAAAGAAAATTTGTTGCCCTTGAAATTTCGGGCAAGAACTACATGACATGGGTGTTGGATGCTGAAATCCATTTGGATGCAATGGGTCTTGGAAACGCCATTAAAGACAGAAATAATGCATCCACCCAAGACTGTACTAAGGCCTTGATTTTCTTGCGCCATCACCTTGATGAAGGTTTGAAAATTGAATATCTCACAGTCAAAGATCCACTTATCTTGTGGAATGGCTTAAAGGAGAGATATGACAACTTAAAGTTGGTCACTCTGCCACAAGCACGATATGATTGGGCTCATCTGAGGCTCCAAGACTTTAAGTCTGTTTCTGAATATAATTCTGCAATGTTTAGGATTACTTCTAAATTGAAACTCTGTGGAGATACTATAACTGATTATGATATGCTTGAAAAAACGTTTACAACGTTTCATGCTTCCAATATGGTTCTGCAACAACAGTACAGAGAGAAAGGTTTCAAAAAGTACTCTGAGCTGATTTCTCTTCTCCTTGTGGCTGAGCGAAACAATGACCTGCTCATGAGAAATCACGAAAATCGACCCACTGGGTCTACACCATTGCCTGAAGTAGATAAGGTGTATTCCCATTATGCTAAGCGTGGAAAAGGCTATGGCTTTAATCATGGTCGTGGTCGTGGTCGGGGTCATGGCCGTGGACGTGGACAAGGAAGAAATTTTCCTGGTGTTAGTCACTCCCCAAAGAGATATAACCACCAAAAGCGGAAATGGAATTATGAGAATCCAAAAGCAAATAGTTCAAAAACTATATGTTATCGTTGCGGTGGAAAAGGGCACTTGGCAAAAATTTGCCGTGTACCAAGACATTTGGTTGAGCTTTATCAAGCATCTCTAAAGAGTAAAGGCCCTGAAACCAATTTTGTCTCTGACAATAATTTTGACATCACCCACTTGGATGTGGCAGACTTCTTTGAGCACCCTGAGGGGAAAATAGATCACTTGATCGGTGATGGATCCATGGTTAAAGAAGATTGAACAGTTTGATATTTTTATTTTTACTTATTCGTAGTAGTTAATGAATAAACAATTATCATAGTTTACATAAGTTATCTATTGTGATATGGTTCAAATTTTATATTTTCTGCTTTAAGCTAGTAAAGCTAAGTATCAAGCAAGTATTCGTTAAAATTATAATATGCTTGAAATAAAAAAAATATATTAAACAGAATGATCAATTTTATTTTTTTGTAATCCTTTCTAATCTGCTCGGTGTTAATGTGTTAGCACATTAAATGTACTATTATGCTAGTAGTATTATGAACCTGAAACAGATTCACTGTCAACAGCTATTAACTCAATTAGTCGAATCATTCTAGGTGAAACATTCAGTTCAAAACAATTCAATCAATGATCAAATATCGATATGTACCTTAAGAGTTTTATCAACTTGACAAATAATCTGTATTATGGTTTTAAAATATATAACTTTAGATTACACATTCATCTTATGCTTTATTTGTAGCACATTAAATATAGTAATAAAAGAAATATTGTGAAGACTCTTTATGCTACTACTAATTGTTAATACTTTGATATTAAAAGGAGAATAACTATGATAAAAGATATTTCATTATGTTGAATCATAGACTTAAATTTGTTTATTCTCATATCAATAAAAAAAATACTAATATTTTTCGTATATTTCTTTTGTATGCCAAACCATGGGAAGCAAATATGGATATCTCACAAAGCAAACTTGGATCAACGTCCAATTGTAAAAATATTTGTTTAATTGATTCATGTACCACACATACGATATTCAAAGAGAAGAAATATTTCTCTCATTTAAGTATGTGTAAGGCAGATGTTACTACAATTTCTGGTAGTAGTAAATTGATTGAAGGCTCTGGAAGAGCAACTATAACTCTGGCTAAAGGAACAATATTTATCATAGAGAATGCAATGTTCTCTTCCAAGTCCAAGAGGAACTTGTTGAGTTTTAAAGATATCCGTCAAAAGGGATATCATATTGAGACAATAGATGAGAATAATCTTAAATACCTCATCATTACAAAGAATGTCTCTGGCCAAAAGAGGGTTACTGAGAAGTTCCCATCTTTATCTTGTGGCCTGTATTGGACAAAAATTAGTGCAATTGAGGCACATTCCACAGTAAACCAAAAGGTTACTGATTTCAATACTTTTGTACTTTGGCATGATCGATTGGGACATCCTGAATCAATTATGATGAGACGGATTATAGAAAACTCATATGGGCATCCATTAAAGAATTTAAAGATTCTTTTAAATAATGAATTTTCTTGCACTTCTTGTTATCAAGGCAAGTTAATTATTAGACCATCACCAACAAAGGTTGGAACTGAGTCACCTACATTTTTGGAACGTATACAAGGGGATATTTGTGGACCTATTCACCCACCTAGTGGGTCCTTTTGATATTTTATGGTCTTAATAGACGCATCCTCTAGATGGTCTCATGTGTGCCTATTGTCATCACGCAACCTTGCGTTTACAAAATTAATGGCACAAATAATTCGATTATGAGCACAATTTCCTGATAATCCAATTAAGTCTATTAGACTAGAGAATGCTGCTGAGTTTTCATCCCAAGCATTTAATGATTATTGCTTATCAATTGGGATAAAAGTGGAACATCCTGTAGCTCATGTTCACACTCAAAATGGTCTTGCAGAATCTTTAATTAAACGTCTGCAGTTGATTGCAAGACCATTACTCATGAAAACGAGGCTGCCCACTTCGGTTTGGGGTCACGCCATTTTGCATGCAGCAATGCTAGTTCGTCTCAGACCGACGAATTATCACAAATATTCCCGTTGCAATTAGTTTTGGGTCATGAACCTAATATATCCCATTATGAAGAGACATATTCACCCGTAATGGATGCTATAACTTTCCGTTATCTCATTAGTTTTGCTGTCTTTGAAAAGCTTGACATGCATTTAATGGATGTGGTTACTGCCTATCTTTGTGGCTCACTTGATAATGAGATATACATGAAAATTCCCGATGGATTCAAAATGCCAAACACTCATAATTCAAAGTCCCGGGAAATATTTTCAATAAAATTGCAAAGATCTTTGTATGGTCTAAAGCAATCAGGACGAATGTGGTATAATCGTCTTAGTGAGTATTTATTAAAGGAAGGCTATATAAATGATGCCATTTGCCCATGTGTTTTTATAAAGAAAACAACATCGGAATTTGTTGTACTTTCCGTATATGTCGATGAGTTAAACCTTATTGGAACTCCCATAGAACTCCAAAAGGCAATTGATTATTTAAAGAACGAATTCGAGATGAAAGATCTCGGAAAGACAAAATTATGTCTTGGTTGCAAATTGAATATTTGGCAAACGGAATTTTTGTTCATCAATCTGCCTATATAGAAAAGGTATTGAAACGGTTTTACATGGATGGAGCATATCCTTTAAGTACTCCGATGGTTGTTCGATCACTTGATGTGAATAAGGATCCATTCCGACCGCAAGAAAAGAATGAAGAGCTACTTGGTCCTGAAGTACCATATCTTAGTGCAATTGGCGCACTAATGTATCTTGCAAATACTACAAGGCCTGACATAACTTTTTCAGTTAATGTCTTAGCAAGATATAGCTCTGCTCCCACAAGGAGACATTGGAATGGAATCAAACATATATTGCGGTATCTAAAAGGGACTACCGATATGGGCTTATTTTATGTGTTTATCTGTGGAGGCACTGCCATATCTTGGCGATCGACTTAGCAATCAATTGTGGTTACTTCATCTAATCATGCTGAGATAATCGCTATTCATGAAGCAAGTCGAGAGTGTGTGTGGTTGAGGTCTATAATATATCATATTCGAGACAAATGTGGTTTGAAATGTGACAAACTACCCACGATTTTGTATGAAGACAATGCAGCATGCATAGCCCAATTGAAGGGAGGATTCATAAAAGGAGATAGAACAAAACATATTTCACCAATGTTATTTTTCACACATGATCTTCAAAAGAATGGTGATATCAATGTGCAACAGATTCGTTCAAGTTATAATATGGCTGATTTGTTCACAAAATCTCTACCAACGTCAACCTTCAAGAAGCTCGTACACAAGATTGGAATGTGAAGGCTCAAGGATGTGAATTGATGCTCTTTTCAGGGGGAGTTAATGCGCGTTGCACTCTTTTTCCCTTACAAGGTTTTGTCCCACTGGGTTTTCCTTGCAAGGTTTTTAACGAGGCAACAAAAATGCATTTTGTTAGATATATGTACTCTTTTTCCTTTTCTAGAATTTTTTTTCCCATTGGGTTTTATTTTAGTTAAGGTTTTAACGAGACACATTATCTTTGGACATCCAAGGGGGAGTGTTATGAAATATTAGATTATGGTGGATGTCCATAACTCCTATAACAAAAAATATATTTTAATTTTACTTTTACTGATATATTTTAGCAAATCAAGAGAATGTCAGTTTCTTTACTTATTTTATTCTTATCATTTATCTCTCATTTTTAAAATTATTTTCCAATACTCTTTGAAATATTATCATTATTAGGGGTTATATATCAAAATACATATTATAATTATTATTTTTTAAGGAACATAAAAATTTTAAAGTGGACAAGTAAAAGTGAACGAAGAAAGTATGTGTGTTAAAATAATTATTATATATGTACACACGTCGTTATTCTAAAATTCAAAACTATAAAGTTAAACTCCAGACATATTTGCAAGTCAGAAACAATAAATATCAGTATTTATCTGTCAGCCCTCTAGACTCCAGCTAATAGGGGCATACAAAAAAATGGATAAACTGCACCAAATCGATAATCCCAGTCAAACCGAGAAAAAAATGGACTATGGTTTGGTTTGATTTGGTTTGGCGTTAGAAAAAAATATCGACTATAATTGGTTTGGCTTGATTTTAACTAAAAAAATAGTTTTAATAATATTTTCATACATAAAAATAATTATTGTAATGTGATTTATAAACATAATTTAAACTCTTTAATAGATCTCTCTTTTGATGTATTATCTCAAGTTTGGACTTAGAATGTTTGAATGGTCAAATATATTTTATAGCCCATAAAAGTTAGTAAGTTAAATAAAACCCAAAGCAAAATCAAATCAATACTAGTGCTAAAAAAAATTCAATTCAAAACTAGAAATGACAATTGTATGGGATATTAACTTTTTTAGTTTTGCATTGATTTAGATGGTGAAAATGTATAACTCGCTTTTAATATTATTTTGTCATGTAGTTAATACTTGGTACTTATTGGTCGTCCTTACTTTAACATGACTTAGTGCTTTTAGATTATTTTTATTTTTATTATGGCTTATTAATTAGCAATATTTATCTTATGAGTTTTGTTGAATATTTTAGTTTAATCATGATTTACTAATTTTATTTTCTATTATTTTATTGGGTAACATCTTATATAGTTTTATCCTACTAGGACATAAGAAATATTAAAGCACAAATTATAAATTTTATGCTATAAAGATTTTATCGGAAAAAAATTTTCTGAAAACCCCGAGGAAAATCGTGATCGAAAAATGCGACTTTTGTTGGTTTGATTTGATTTATAAATTTAAAAATTCGAGATAATTAGTTTGGTTTGGTAATTCAAAAAGATAAAATTACGGAATAATGTACTTCATAAATTACCCTTGTAATATTTTTTCCCAGTTACAAGTTTGCAAATGTGTAGCCAAATATCAATAAGATCTTTTCTTTTCCCATTCGCTCTAACTATAACAACATCATTTATTCCTACCTACCCCTATGGTAGATTTCTCTTCATTTTTCCGTCATAAATATTTAATTTAATTAATGAAAAAGAATCATATGCAAACAAAACTAAAAAGAAAAATCAGTTCTACATTCAATCAACACTCATTCGTGCCTTCTTTCGAACCATTTTTTTAAATTTTTTTTTTGTAAATCTTTAGGTTTATACATATCTATCCCAACTGCAAAACGTAAAAACAAACGTCAGAAACCTAAAATATCATCTCCTTTAATGCTAATCTTGTTAAATTTCGATAATGATTTTTTTGAAAAATTTGGAGTGGGTATAATTTGAACTTATTAGAAATTGTCTAAGCAGGTTGTATACAAAGTTTGAAGTCCATTTGAGATTCTCGATCGACTTGGAGAGGTTATAGACTTGCATTGCCGCCTAGCTTATCAGCCGTGCATTAAGTGTTTTATGTGTCCATACTTCGGAAGTATCATGACGCTCCGTCTCACGTGTTATATTTCTGCACTATCCGGATGGACAAGGATCTGTCTTATGAGGAAGAGCCGGCAGTTATTCTAGACCAACAGGTTTGTCAGTTGAGGTCGAAGAGTTTTCCTTCTGTTCGTGATCAGTGGAGAGGTCAGCCTCCTGAGGCATCGACCTGGGAGTCCGAGTCTGATATGTGGAGCTGCTATCCTCATCTATTTTCCGACTTAGGTACTTCTTTCTTTTTTCCGTTCGAGGACGAATGATTATTTTAGAGGTGGAGAATATGACAACCCAAAGGGTCATCACCTGTTTTCAATTGAATTCCGTGTCTCCGAGGCCTTTAAAACCTCATTGAGGGTTGCCTCAATTTGCATGCACAGTCTGGATGTGTAGCCGGAAAGCTTAAATATGAAGTCTGTGAGAAAAATACTAAGTTTTGATATTAAAATAAATAAATTTGACTTCGGTCAATATTTTGGGTAAACGGACCCAGACCCGTGATTTGATGGTCTCAGGGGTCTATAAGAATAAAGTATGCCCGAAATTGAATTCCAAGGTCCCAAGCCCGAGAAATGAATTTTTGAGTAAAATTATTTTCTGAAAATAATTAAGAAAATTGGAAACAAAATTTGATTGGAAGACTATGGTATCGGGCCCTAATTTTGGTTCTGGTGCTCGATACAAGTTTGATATATAATTTATGATGTTTATGTAAAATTTGGTTGAAAACGGACATCGTTTAACATATTTCGAACTTAAAATGGAAATTTGATGTGTTATGAAAATTTGGAAGAAATCATGAATTTTGAGGCTTAATTTGATGCATATGATGTTATTTTGGCGATTTGATCATACAGATAAGTTCGTAGGATGTTTTTGAGGTTGTGTGTATGTTTGATTTGGAGCCCCGAGGGCTCAGGTGAGTTTTGAATAGGTCGTGAATGCATTTGAAACCTTTGAGAAAATCTAACATAATCAGTTCTTCATTTTTGCATTTGCGAAGCAGGTCTCACAAATGCGAGCTCATATATGCGAGCCTGGCATCGCAAATGCGAAGAAGGGGAATCCTGCACTGGGGTCGCAAATGCGACCATCTGGTTTGCAAATGCGGGGTTGAGCCGGTCGAAAATGCGACATTGGGCTCGCAAATGCGAAGTCCAAAATTTTTCGCAGAGTTTGCAATTGCGAACTGTTCCTTCGTAATTCCCACTTTAGCAGGTCAGGGTGCGCAATTGCGAACCCTAGTTCGCATTTTCCATATGTGGAACTTGCATATTTTATACTTAGTCGAATTTTTCACCATTTTCTTCATTCTTTCAAAACCCAAACACACTTTGGCGATTTTCCAAGAACAAGACTTCTTCCAAATTATTTGTAAGTTGGTTTTTTCTCATTTCTTTCAATCTTTAACATCATTTAATATGTTTTCAACATAAATTTAAAGAACTTTCAAGGGTGAAATTGGGGATTTTGAGTAGAACTTAGGTTTTTTTTAGAATTGGGGGTTTGGACATCAATTTGAGGACCGATTTTAAAAATAAATCATAGATATAGATTTGTGGGGGAATGGGTAACCGGGTTTTGGTTCAAACCTCGGGTTCTGACCATGTGGGCCCGGGGGCATTTTTGGAGTTTTTGGATAAAACTTTGGGAAATTTATTTTTATGTATTCAAATTGATGTATTTAACATCTATTGATGTAACTGAGTAACTTGTGACTGGATTCAAGCGGATTTGTGGTGGAATCGAGGGGTAAAGCCATAGTTGAGTCTTGAGTTGAATTCAAAGCATCGAGGTAAGTGTCCGGTCTAATTCTAGCTTGAGGGATTAAAGGTTGAGTCATATTTGATACTTGTTTTATGTCGAGTACAACTTATAGGCATGGTGTGGAATATCTATACGTTAGTGTCTAGCATGGCCGTGAGTCAATAAATTGTGAATATCATGATTCATGTTATATATTTCATGCCTAAGAGATGATTTCTAGTTGTTGTGAAACATTTGTGGAAAGGATTATGACTTTTGAACGTCGAAGAGCATGTGCTCTAGTTATTTTATGAATTGAGAAAGTATATGAATTATTTTACCCTTTGGAGCATTGGCTCAATTGGTAATAACAGTGATGATATGAAAGTGAAAGACAGAGGGAAGATCATCAATTGTACCCTTGCCGGGTTGTTTTTTTGTATAATGATTATCTCCCTTGCCGGGATTTACTCTCTTTCCCCCTTGTTTGTGATTGTTGTTTGGGCGAGGATGAGTGTTAATAGATGAAGGGTGATGCCGTGCATTATTTTCTATAGTGAGGAAAGAGAGTAAAGCACGAAGGGTGATGCCGTGCTGCATGATGTACCATTTCGTGCCTATTATATCGATTTCATGGTGAGGAAAGAGTGTAAAGCACGAAGGGTGATGCCGTGCTGTACGATGTACATTCCGTACCAATAATTCATTGATTATATGGTGAGGAAAGATAGTAAAAGCACAAAGGGTGATGAAGTATACTTATATGATTGATTTAGTGAGAACGAGAATAAAAGCACGAAGGGTGATGTTGTGCAACTATTGATTTCTTACTCTTGTTGATATTCTAGTTGTACAATTTCATTCCTTATTTGGTGTTTCTATTTCTGAACTGTTACTTTTCCCACAGCATGTTCCCCTCCCTCTTTGACTGGTTATTTTCTGTATTTCTATTCCGTCGTATGTATATATAATTATGAATAAATAGGATCGGGTGATAAACCTACTATGAGATATGAGAAATGGGATCGGGTTGCACGCTTGCAACAAGACGAGTATTGAGAAGTAAAAGTTGCCTATATTTCCCTTTATCCGTATTAGATGTTATGTTGTAGCTTCCATATTTGTGACGACCTGACCCGTTTCTTGCTCTGTTTCCCCCTTATTGTGTTGCTTCACATTTTAATATCAGTATTAGAGTCAATCTGATGTAACTGAATTGGTTTAGGTTGAAAATAAGGCACTTGGCCTCTTAGAAGGAAGCTTATTTTGGAAAAGTCAACCGGAAGTTGACTTGTGAGTTAGAAGGCTCGGATGTGATTTCCGATGATTTGGTTAGCTTCGGGAGATGATTTGTGACTTGGGAGAGAAAACGGAATTTAATTTGGAGGTCCGGTGTAGAATTAGGCTTGACTTGGCTAAGTTGAATTTCGGTAAATTCCGGTTGATAGGTGAATTTTGGTCCGAGGGTCGGAATGGAATTCCGAGAGTTGAAGTAGCTTCGTTAGGTGATTTTGGATATGTCTGCAAATTTTCAAGTGATTCAGACGTTATTTGGTTGGGTTATTGATAGTATGCGCATTTCGGAAGTTCTTAAGAAATTTAGGCTTGGATTAGAGGAATTTGGTGATTTTTTATGTTAATGATAGTGTTCTGACGGCTCGAGAAAGTTTGAATATGGTAATAGGTCATGTCGGCGTTTATGGTTGAGGTCCCGAGGGCCTCGGGGTGTTTCCGGATGTTTGATCAGAGGTTTTGGGAGTTTATTGCATGAAAACATATCTGGCTTCTGGTATTTCCGCTTCTGCGGAAGGATAGCCGCTTAAGCACTGACCGCAGAAGCGGCGAGTGAGTCGCGAAGGCGGAAATGGAGGAATAGGCGTGGATCGCGGAAGCGGAAGTTGGACCGCATAGGCGGAAGTTTGACCGCAAAAGCGGTCTCTGGGAGTTAAGTTGGACCGCGTAAGCGGTTTTGTGGCTGCAAAAGCGGAGACCGCAGGAGTGGTCAGTGACCGCGTAAGCGAAAATCGTCCAGGGATTAATGAACAGTGATTTCATAACTTTGAAAAAGAGAAGAACATTTGGACCTCGGACTGAGGAGAATCTGGGAGCGATTTTGAAGAGGGTTTTGGGGGAAATCATCAGGTATGGATTCTTGGACCTAAGATATGTCATTATAGTGTAAAAATATGGATTAAACACAAAGAATACAAGGTTTTTGAAGTTAAAAATGGTGGTTAGGGCTTGAAACCCAAGTGAGCTTAATATGTTGATTTGAGGGGTCATATGGACTCCGATTCTTGTAAATTTGATATGTATGAACTCGTGGCAAGACGAGGATTCCGGAAATATAAGTTTCATAATTTTTTGAGAAGTGGTCCCGGGGCTCGGGTTTTGCTAGTTTCGAGGTTCTTGCTATAATTTGATTGTTTTCGATTGGGTATTGTCCCATTTGCATATTGTGATGTATTCACTCTGTTTTTGGCTAGATTTGACGCGTGTGGAGGCCGATTTGAGGGGCAAAATCGTCACGAGCTTGAGATTCTGCCAGTTCGAGGTGAGTAATACTTGAAAATGATATCCTGAGGGTTTGAAACCCCGGATTTGCACATCCTAGTGCTGTATTGTGGTGACTTGCGCGCTGGAGTTGAGCGTGGGGTAGATAACCATTGGGATTGTGACTCGGTCCCTCCCGGTTGTTGGTTTACCGCTAGATTGTAAATGTTTTGTTGTTATCATTGCGACTTGGGCTCATTGCCATACTTGGGGCTTGTTGCCGATTATTTGGAACCCCGGTATATCACATTGTGACGCTATATGAGGTGAGACATGCACTTCATGGCTAGTGAGGGGTCATATATGTGGGAAATTGTGACTTAGTTCAATCTGAGGGATGAATTATACTATATTGGCGACTGCTTCACACCCTATATTGATGTTATCTGGGCTTGATGCTATGTTTGGGGCCTTGTGCCAACTTGTAGATTCCTTTAGGGATTGATGTATCAGAGTTAGCATGATTTGCATACTATTTGAATTCAGGCCAGTGATTTTAACACTATTTTTGCAAACTCAGCCAAAATTCTATGTTTTGAAAACACAAAAGATTCGTAAATGATATTTCGTGATGATGATCATTATCTCACTATTTTTTGGACTGCATATTATTTCATGGAAATGGTGGTAACTATTGGCATCGTGTAATGAAATGGAAACGGTGGTAACTATGGGCACCGTGTATTGTAATGGAAACAGTGGTAACTATTGGCACAGTATGATATTGGACTTGGGCTGAAGAAGCCCCTCCCGAGTCTGTACACACCCCAGTGAGCGCCGTCGAGGTTAAATCATATGCATTATTGGCTCGGGCTACATGCCGCAACGTATTCATGTGTATTGCATCGCATTCGTGCATTTACTCATGTTTGTACTACGTGGCATGCAATTCAGTACTCATATATCACTGGCATACATACTGTTACTTGCCTTGTTGACCAAATACTGGTGTTATATGTTAAGGAGTGCTGGGCCCGAGAGGTTGATATTGGATATTGTGAGTTGATATTGAGCTCGAGGGGTAGGTTTTCAGACTAATTCCTACTTGTTGAAATTACCTTTGCAATTGTGGAAAAAGAATATTTTCAAAGCGATTTTTGAACTGAACTTGGGATTTTCAAAAGGGGTTTTCACAGTATTTTGGTTTTTCTGAAAAAGAGGTTGTTCTGTCATTTATAGCAGTTTGGTGTGCTCATACGTGTTTTCTTATCACTCAGATATTATTCTCTCTTATTACCACTGAGTTAGAAGTTCTCACTTTACTCGTTTCACTTTGCGTGCAGTTGCATGTATTGTTCACCGGGTAGCGGTTATTTGCAGGACCGAAGGCTTTAGTGTGGTAGTTGAGCAAGGTGACCGCCAACGTTCGCGGAACCGCACTCCATCTTTGTATTCCGGTTTTATCTTGTATAGATATACAATGTTAGTCCAGTAGTGGAGTCCCTGCTCAGTAGACGCTCGTGACTTGTGACACCCCGGTCAAGTTGTGTTGGAATTAAATTTCATAGTTCAATGCCATTAATTAGTATTTCCAATCATTTATATTTGATAGCTGTTTCAAAGAGGATATTGAGTTGCTGGCTTGCCTTGTCTTCACGAGAGGCGCCATCACGACCGGGTATAGAATTTGGGTCGTGAAAATATTATTCTTGATATGCTGCTTGGACTGTTACCCCCGAAGCATGTTCCCTTCCCCAGCTTTAATTGTTTATTATCTATTTATTTTTCTGCCAAATATTATATAACTGCATAGGTTTATCTGGAGTCTAGTCCTAGCCTCGTCACTACCACGCTGAGGTTAGCCAGGCACTTACCAGCACATGGGATCGGTTGTGCTGATACTACACTCTGTGCTCTTTTGCACAGATCCAGGTACCGGACACCACTAGTAGTTCGGGAGCCAGTTTTCAGTTCATCGAGACACCGATGTATTCTTATAGGAGTCCGTAGGCCCAACGTCTCTTCTAACTTATATTTCATTCTATTATCTCATGTATCCGAGATAAGTAGTGTATTATTTCTTCCAAATGGTTGTATTTAGTATTCTTAGTAGTTCGTGAGTTACGTGACACCAGATTTTGGGTAGAAGCTTATGTTGAACTTCCACATTATTATTTTAGTTTCTTTAACTTTAGACTTCTGCTTATCTGTTAAATTCTGATGTTTCATGTTATTATCGATAAATGTGAAGAAGGTCATTGGTTAATGAAAATGGTAGTTCGAGGTTGGCTTGCCTAGCTCTTAATAGTAGGCGACATCACAATCCCCGAAGGTTGGAAAATTTGAATTATCACACAACCCGACCAATGTACACCCCTACTCGCAAGTATGCACCTGAATCTGGATTACCGTTGGATTAGACTTTATTATATATTTATGTTTAGCTCAAAATTTATCGATATACTTTGCAAGCTTAGAAAACAATCAAAAGATAATAAGGGTAAATTGTAATCGAATATAATATGACCAAGAGGTTAGATAAACGATATTGTCGTCTTGATCTCAAAGATAAAGAAAATAATACTAGCTTAAGAGAGAAGCAATAGTAGGACACTAGGAGAGAGATAGAGATAGAGAGAGAGAGAGAGAGAGAGAAGTTGCATTATTCGAAAATAATAATAATGCCTGTTACAATGTGAAGGTCCACTTATATAGTAAATGTATAAAAGTTGGTGGTTTCCAATTAATGAAGACGTTAAGCACTAAACGACGTCACTTTCACCCTCACATCCAGGTCGTGCCCTAACTTTGGTCGACGTCTGCTTATTGGGCGTACCCGTTAATTATGGGGACGTTAAGGGCCAAATTTGTCCCCATACAGTTAGTCCCTCCATTTGTTGGAGATGTGCTTGATGGAAGGCTTCAATGGGCGGATTCACAAGCCTTTTCCTAAGAGAATTTGGCCACATACTTGGAATTTAGCACGAATGAGACAAAAATGTATGACACAGTTGAACCGTTGACGTATGGTATCTTTTTGGAATGCCGTCATTAGTCACATGCGTTATTATTACTTTTGTTCCCGAGGTAGTTTAGTTGGTGATGTGACGTTCTGGTTTCCCGCGCCCATTCTGATCATACCTTTTCGATTTCCGAGTAACTTCATCCTATAAATAGGAGATAGGTTCAAACTAGTTCATCTTTCGAACCTTTGAGAATACTTTCTTATCCCTTATCTGACTTGCTCTTTTGCCCTCAATATCTTGCATGAGATAGTTCCTGTTTTTGTGTACTTGTATTTCCTGTCACCAGTATTTCAAAACCAGTTCATATGGCAAAACGCCAAAGTAGCAAGAGATGCAAGGGTACTGCCCCATCTAGGGTTCTGCCCTACTCTGGCGGCGAAGAGGAGGAGACTGGAAAGGTGCTCGTTCCCCTCTATGTGGAGAATCTGCTTCCGAAAGAGATTCACGTTCGAAGTGATTTTAAAACGAAGAGTGCATTTATTCCTTGGGAGCGCAGTTAACTGCTGCAATCCCACTTAGAAAACCTTCGATCAACGTACGATGTCCGGGCCATGTAGAAACGGTTCCAGCTGGGACGAACTATGCCAATGTGCATAGGCATGGGTTTTCTACCTTTTACGAGTATCTATTTAGGATCGGATACACCCTATCGTTCAAACCTTTAGTGGAAATCCTTACTACATACGCGACCAGGGCGAGGAGCATGGTCTCGTTTCATCATCGCCTGCAGATGTTCAGCCCTAGTTACTTGAGAGGTACCATGCTCCATTTGAAAAGTTGTGGTACAAAGAGCTTTGTAGTAAAGTATCACGATAAGACCAATCGCGGCTTCTGGAAAAGGTATTTCTACATCAGGACGGAGCACCTGGTATCTGATCCTGAAGGGTTCCCAAAGAAGTGGAACTCAGAATATAAGTATCCTTGTGTGAATTTCGTGAATTGGGGTTCTGACTTTTTAGCCGCTGTGACTTCTTTTTCTCTTTTTTGTAGTGGCAGCCTCTCCACCCCGGCCCTTTGAAGATATTAGATCGTGGGTGGAGGGGTTGACACCACACGCGGAGGAGTGACGCACTTGGCCCACATTCAGTAATTAGTACGGCCTGCCAGGTAGTTTTTCCATTTTATTTTGGCTTTAGTTTTGTAAGCCTCTTAAATTCCCGTTACCTGACTCGTTCGTGTTGGAAGGTCAGGTTATTTCTAGAAAGAAGAAGACCGTAGTTGCCCCGTCTAGGGCGGAGGTCGATTCAGATGATGAAGTCATGCCACGCAGCTTGCGTAGTGATAGCGCTCTTGCATGTTCCCAGCAGAGGGCTGCACCGGTGGTAGAACCTAAGTCGGCACCTGAAGCTGTGCTAGTGTCGACACCTGAGGCTGTGCCTGTGATGGTGCATGAGGCCGCACTTGTGGAGGAGGCTTTTGAAGGCGAAGAGCCTCTGGAGAGAAAGAGGCAGCGGTTGATTACCGGTCAGAGGATTGGTACCGAGGACATGAGGCCTAGCGAGCCCCGTCGAGGTCTAAGGCCAGTTTTTATGGCCAAGGCCATTCATTCAGGGAGGTTGGCTCCCCGAAGGACAATCGTTATCGTTGCTAATTCAGCCCTCATCCCAGAGGGTGGGTCGTCCTCTGCAGTTGGGGAAAAGTGCTTAGAAATTTAGAAGACGGGCTCGGAGGCCACTCTTTGAGATGCAACGGGGGATTCAGCCTGTGTGGAGATGAGGGTGGGCAGGTCTACCTGCCATATTGTGATCCTAGGCGGGTATAACTTGTTAAAAAATAGCGAGCAAGCCGCAGAAAAAATGACCTTGTCTTGTGCGGCTTCGGAGAGTGAAACGCTGAATGGCGTTAGTAACAAGGATTTGTCTAGGAGGGTCGCCGGTACAACTTTGCAGGTAGCTTTCAGTTTTTCTTTTATGGGTCGTAAAGGCGACTTTGGCACGTACTGACTTAGATTTCCTCTCTATTCTCTTCTTTTCAGACCCTTGTCTTGGAGGTGGAGAGGAGGCGGCATGAGTAAAAGAAGGCGGCCACATTCAATAAAATGGCGAAGAAGTACAAGGAGTGTCATGCCAAGTGTCAGGCATTGGTAGATGTGCTCAAGCATGACCCTCAGCTTTGGGTGTTTCAGGAGGGTATTGAAGAATCGGAGGCTTTGTTGAAGATGAGGGTGGCCGAGTTGGAGGAGGTCGATGAGCAACTGATGGCTTCTTTGGTTCAAAATATCGAGATGGAGACTCTCCTTCAATCAAAAGATGAGGAACTGGAGATAAGACGTGGAGTAGCGGCGGAGGCGGGTCAGTTGCAGGCTAGAGTCACCACTTTAACTATTGAGCTTGACACCAAGGAGGCCGAAGTTCAGAACCTCGAGCGGATCGCTTTATCAAAGACCAAAGATGATGCGCATCGTGAGGCGCGCGAAATGTGGGTGTATGCCGAGGCTGGATTAGTCGTGCTAGTGGAGTATCTCTCTGCTGATCGAGCCACTGAGGCGGAGGTTGAGGAACTAAGTCGCTTAGCCTGTATCGCCCGTGCTGCTTGTAGTTATAACTCTGATTCCCCCGATAGGACGGGCTATAAACATGAAGACATCAACTGTCTTGAGTCCAGCTCCTGGATTTCTAAGGCTTATCCTCCCGGGGGAGATAACTGACCAAATGGCAGCCAATCAGGGCATGGTGGACGAAGCGGCTGATAACTGTGAATTATACATGATTTATTCCCCTTCTTTCCTTAGCTTTGTGCATAATTTGACCTTGATTAGTCCTGAATTACTTACAAGTTGCGCCTGATTGTAGATTTGAGCGACAAGATGATATAAATCACAAATCGTCTCAAGAAGGAGTGAAATCTTCCAAGTGACAAGAAGACGACAAAAAGTGGGAATTAAGGAACCTGCGCGGACCGCACAATTTTGGTGTGCGGCCGCGAAGGAATGTTCAAAGACTTATCAATCTACCGTGCTTCGTGCTTGGTCCTCCTGTTTGTGTTATGCGGCCGCATGGAAAGAGTTCACAGACATTGCATTTTGAGGGAAAACCCACGCGGGCCGCATCCATTTCTATGCGATGCGCATTGATGAAGGTTCAGAGGCAAGGATATTCAAGGCACAAGACCCACGCGGTCGCGAACCAATCGCAGGCGGTCCACGTGGGCACAAGTTCAGAGAGTCGACTTTTTGGCAATTCTTTTTGTGCGGCCGCACATCACTTTCATGCGGTCCGCCTGATCCAACCTACGCGGCTGCAGTGCATTTCCAAGCGGTCCGCTTGACAAGACCTACGTGGCCGCGATGCATTTTGATATGGTCTGCATCCCCTATCTAGAGGCGACTGAAGGGAAGACACCTTTCCCTATGCGGCCGCGCGCCATTTATGTGCGGTCCACACCAGACCCTCAGGGGTATTTTTGTCTAGTTTTGTTTGAGGAGTATAAATAGAACACTTTACGTTTTTTATGTGAAGTTTTATGTTCTGAACAGTAGCTATGCTCGTGAGCTTTTATATTAGCCTATTTTAGGCAACTTTCTCTTGTAATTAAAGTGGATTCGAGTAGATTTAGCATATAGTTAATGATTATGTTCATCTCTTCCATTATTTGTGCTTTTTCTACTTCTTCCATGTCTAGCTAAACCCATTAGCTAGGGTTGTGACTCAACCCTAGTGTGGGTAATTAATGGGTGTTTTTGCCTAATACTTGGATGTTGTTGGGTGTTTGGTATTTGGGTTGTGTGGATGTTTTCACTTTGATTTTGTGGTTGCTAACACTAAGTCAAGCTTAGTGGGTCTTGACTCTTCTTGAGAAAGAGAGTCTATGACCTAACATTCAACCCAACAAAGATTTGGGATGGACTGTCCCAAGTAACGGGTTAAACATCGAGAGAGTAATTACCCTACTTGAACCTTGTGTTGCTTGGGCAAATTGTACTACCCAATTGTCTCGAGAGATTCAATTGGGAAAAATCGTTCTCTCTACCGAAAGGTGTGAGAGCGAGTGCTAAAAGTGCAACGGTTATCCATATACCCCATAATTAGCATCCTTGTGTTAGAATTCTATACTCCTTGATTATCTGCCTAGGTGAATGTCACGACCCCAGTGCTTCTCTCTTATTGCTTAAATATAGCATCAATCATCTTAGCTTAATTTTAGATCATAATAGTAGTTGATAATTGTGTTAGGATTTATGCCCTTCACTAGAGGGGGGAGGTGAATAGTGAGGCACGAGAATGTCGGTAAATTTTGCGGAATTAAAATTGCAGGAGTAAAGTAAGTGCAGTCATTAAAAGAGTAAGGAGAGGACACACCGAATTTATACTGGTTCACCACAACGTGTGGTTAGTCCAGTCTCCCGAGAGACTCTCTCGAGTTTACACTAACTCCGTTAAGCTTACGGGTGCCTAACAAACCGTTACACTTGCTCGTAGATGTACACTCTACAAGACTTCAACTTGCTCGAGGATACCTCACCTCAAGACTTCACTTTGCTCGTGGATACCGCACCACAAGACTTCACACACTAAGATTGAAGGTACTTAGCAAACCCGACAATCAATGAGAAGCTATGGTCTTCTCAAGAACCTTTCTCTTTTGCAACAAGAACTCTCTAAGAAGAGTAGATAAAGAGATACAATATAAGCTCTATGAACAACACAAAATTGTCTCTCAAATGGCTCAACAAAAGCTCTAAATATGATGTAGAAATGTTATCAATATGTTCAAGAATAATGAGAGATATTGTTCATATCAAATGAGTCCAAAAGACCTCTATTTATAAGTGGTAGAGGTTGTATGTCCGTTGCTTAAGAGGCAATCAATCATGCTGATTTTATGCCAAGATAATCGATTATTCACTTTACATAATCGATTATCCTCTCAACGTTCATAAAACGGAACGTTGGGAAGGCAAAGGTCAGTGAATAATCGATTATTCTCTAGGGGATAATCGAGTATTGACCCTTGCGGAATTTCCAGTTTAAGCTGGAAATTGGCAGATAATCCTCTAGGTGATAATCGATTATGCAGCCTTGCTGGAATTTCCAGTTTTGCTTGAAACTCAGCATAATCGATTATCAGCTTAAGGATAATCGATTATCTGGCTGTTCTGTCCAGAATTGAAAACTTACTTCAAAAACCATTTTGGTTAAAATGAAAACGTTAAAAATCATTTTGTTTGAAGTATATGAAAATGTTTATGATATTTATGATTTGATAAAATGATTTTATGCATATTTATGATGACCTATGTTGAGCCAAAAGACGAGATAACTTAAACGTTTCTCTTACATTGGTTCTACCTAACGACCTACGCCTTGGGTCTTCGGTCTTGAACTTTTGAGCTCGTCTTGGCTTTTCCATGCAATCCCTTCATCAATATGCTTCTCGGTATTCAATCTTGATTTTTTGTCATATAATAACGTTGTTTGACACTTGATTTCATTATTTGTCATTCATAAAAACCTATACCTGGAAATCATGCTAATACAACCAATGCACACATATCATGGATAGAATGATTTCCTACAATTTCCCCCTTTTTGATAATGACAAACAATAAGAGATATGCATATCGGATTCCCCCTAAGTTCATGCTATATCTCAACATACAAGTTATGCAAAACATTCCCCCTCAATTGAGTATTCCCCCTCAATTAAAGCATACTAGAAGGTGGAGACATTCCCCCTTATTAGATGCATATCGCCTAATTTCTTCCCCCTTTTGGCATTAGCAAAAAGAGAGTATACACATGCTACTTTCCCCTTTTGACACTTCCCCCTTTTTGGGAATACCAACTGTTAGTGTCAAACATAAGATAGGAAATACAATGAGGAATATACATGATGACGATTTTTAAAAAAAATCATACCAACATAAAATGATACCAAATGTTAGCAAAAATATAACAACCATAATAACGGTTATTTTTTGCAAATCATAGTACTTAACAATATATCAACTGTTAATTTTTGACAAACCAATAGTTGAAAAAAAATGAATCATTTATTTTTCAAGAATATACCAACTGTTATTCAAACCAAAAATAATATTCATCAAAATATGAATCAATCATTATTTTTAATAAAAATAATTGATACCGATTGTTATTCAAAATAAAAGTTATCAAAAACGTGAATCAACAAAAATAATTGATACCAATTGTTAACAAAGATATATCAATCGTTAACACATATCAACTATTACGTTTTCAAAAAATATTATAACTAACCGAAATTCCCCCTCGATGCTATAAGGTTTCGTGCTTGGTGCATCTACTACGATATTGTAGTCTTCAAGCACACCTGCAAACGTACCTAAAAATAGGTTTTAGGTACCCAACTACTTTTGGGTCCTTGGGGGTTAGGCAAATAATAATCATAGCTAAAAGATAAATCCCTTTGTTTTGCAAAACATACGGGTGCTATGTGTCCTACCCGGTTGCAATAATGACATATAAGATTCGGGTTGTGCATATGTCTTGGTTGAGCCAAAAACGTTCTAGGTGATCTAAAGTCGTTATTCCTGGAATTGTTGAAATTCCTAGAGTCATTTCTAGGCGGTCTAAAATGATTAATTCTAGACTCATTTACAAAAATCCTAGAATTATTTCTAGGTTGTGCATCGCAATTTCTAACATGATTCTTATTCTTTTTACGCTTTTTATTTTTCCTGGGCCTTTTCTTTTTAATTTCTTCAACTATTTTAGGATTGTCTACACTTCGTTTTTCTAGTGTGTTCCTAAGTTCTATGTTCTCTAATTTCAAAGAATCACAAGATGAACAATTAGAATTTTGATCAATTGAAGAATCTTCATGCATCTCCTTAATTTTATTTCTAAGATCAATATTGTCATTTTCCAAAAATTTATTTTTCTCTTCTAAAACTTTAATTTTAGCCTTGGCCTCTTTGGAGATTTTTGAAGACTTTTTCAATTCATCATATAATTCTTGAAAAGCTTCTTGTAATTCTTCATAAGAGTAAGAGTTAGGAGTACTTACCCCTTCTTCCTCGTTGGCCATGAAGCATAGGGCGGCAGTTTCATCACCCGAGCTGTCCGAATCCCATGTCACGCGCTTTTGGTGTTTCTTCTTCTTCTTGTCCTTGGGTTTTGGACAATGTGACTTGGTGTGTCCAAGTTTTCCACAATTTTGGCATGAAGGACTTGGTTCTTCTTTCTTTATTTCCTTCTTCATAAACTTATAAAACTTTTCAATTAAATCATTTGAAGAAGTATCGTCATCACTTTCCGAATCACTTACTTCTACTCTTTTAGAAGATGAGGCTTTGAAGGCAATAGTCGAACTTTTCTCATTTCCAAAGGAAGGTCTAAGAATAGTGCTTTCATACGTTTTGAGGTTACCTCGTAGTTCATCAATTGTGACGTCCGAGATTCCTACGGATTCTTGGATGGCATTGGCTTTGGAGCGCCATTCGGGAGTGAGACTCCATAGGATTTTTCGAACTAGATCTTTGTTCGAGTATACTTTTCCGAGAGCATGGAGATCGTTGATGATCATTGAGAACTGTTCAAACATATTATCGATGCTTTCCGGCTCCTTCATTCTAAAGAGTTCATATTCATGTGTTAGAAAATCAACTCTTGATTCTCGGACTTGAGGCGTACCTTCATAAGTGATCTCAAGTTTATCCCACATCTCCTTGGTGGTTTTGCAGCAAGAAATCTTTCGATAGTCATCCGGATTCACCGCACAATACAACATATTGATGGCCTTTGCATTATATTCAACTTTCTTGATGTCCTCGGCATTATATTCATCTTCCTCCTTTGGAACCGTGGTTTTCCAACTTTCTTTTTCGGCATTTATTCACCGTTCTTGATGATTTTCCACAAGCGAAAGTTATTTGATTGGATGAAAATTCTCATCCGCTCTTTACAGTATGTGTAATTTGTTCCGTCAAATAGTGGAGGCCTATTGGTGGAGTGTTCTTCGCTCATCATTCCTGCGTTCCACATTCTCAACAAATATATGGAACGTTCTCTCAACCGGTTAAGGCTTTTAGAGAGTTAGGCTCTGATACCAACTGTTAGGATTTATGCCCTTCACTAGAGGGGGGGGGGGGTGAATAGTGAGGCACGAGAATGTCGGTAAATTTTGCGGAATTAAAATTGCAGGAGTAAAGTAAGTGCAGTCATTAAAAGAGTAAGGAGAGGACACACCGAATTTATACTGGTTCACCACAACGTGTGGTTAGTCCAGTCTCCCGAGAGACTCTCTCGAGTTTACACTAACTCCGTTAAGCTTACAGGTGCCTAACAAACCGTTACACTTGCTCGTAGATGTACACTCTACAAGACTTCAACTTGCTCGAGGATACCTCACCTCAAGACTTCACTTTGCTCGTGGATACCGCACCACAAGACTTCACACACTAAGATTGAAGGTACTTAGCAAACCCGACAATCAGTGAGAAGCTATGGTCTTCTCAAGAACCTTTCTCTTTTGCAACAAGAACTCTCTAAGAAGAGTAGATAAAGAGATACAATATAAGCTCTATGAACAACACAAAATTGTCTCTCAAATGGCTCAACAAAAGCTCTAAATATGATGTAGAAATGTTATCAATATGTTCAAGAATAATGAGAGATATTGATCATATCAAATGAGTCCAAAAGACCTCTATTTATAGGTAGTAGAGGTTGTATGTCCGTTGCTTAATAGGCAATCAATCATGCTGATTTTATGCCAAGATAATCAATTATTCACTTTACATAATCGATTATCTTCTCAACGTTCATAAAACGGAACGTTGGGAAGGCAACGGTCAGTGAATAATTGATTATTCTCTAGGGGATAATCGATTATTGACCCTTGCGGAATTTCCAGTTTAAGCTGGAAATTGGCAGATAATGGATTATCCTCTAGGTGATAATCGATTATGCAGCCTTGCTGGAATTTCTAGTTTTGCTGGAAACTCAGCATAATCGATTATCAGCTTAAGGATAATCGATTATCTAGCTGTTCTGTCCAGAATCAAAAACTTACTTCAAAAACCATTTTGGTTAAAATGAAAATGTTAAAATCATTTTGTTTGAAGTATTTGAAATATGTTTATGATAAATATGATTTGATAAAATGATTTTATGCATATTTATGATGACCTATGTTGAGCCAAAAGACGATATAACTTAAGTGTTTCCCTTACATTGGTTCTACCTAACGACCTACACCTTGGGTCTTCGGTATTGAACTTTTGGGCTCGTCTTTGGCTTTTCCATGCAATCCCTTCATCAATATGCTTCTCGGCATTCAATCTTGATTGTTTGTCATATAATAACGTTCTTTGACACTTGACTTTATTGTTTTTCATTCATCAAAACCAATACCTGGAAATCATGCTAATACAACCAAAGCACACATATCATGGATAGAATGATTTCCTACAAATTGTAGTTGATAACTATATTAAAAACCCAATAATGAAAGAAGATCAATTTGAAGCTAGAACGTATTTCTAAGCCATACAATTACTCATCTCCAACTTGAAGCTCCATGAGGAATTTTCGACCCCGATATACTATTGGGTTATTAGTTGTCGCGCCTACTCTTTCTTCGGATTGAGTTCGACTCGATCACTTTATGGCGCCATTGCCGGGGAGCTTTACGATGTTTGACTATTTGTTGGCCAGTTGTGTGTTTTTGCTTCTCTTTCCTTCTTTTTACTTATTTTGTTTGCTAATTTCACTCAGATACCAATGGCTTTAAATGCAAATGAGCCTATTAATGTTGGAGTGAAGGAGGTGGAAGATGTGGAACAAGATGAGATTTTACCCCAAGCTCAAAGGAGGGGTAGAAATGCTAATGCAAATGCTAATGACAACATATCAGACCCTCGTACACGTCCACCAAGGTTTGCTCCACGAGTTCTACCCAATCAAGGGTATGCAAGTGAAATAGTCCCTCCCTGAATCCAGGAGGGGAACTTCCAAATCACCAATGTAATGTTTACTTTTCTCGAACAACAAGGGTATTTCACATGCGCTTCCGACCAAAACGCCTAAAAGAATTTGAAAGGGTTTGTGGATACATGTTGGGGGGAGAAAACAGACGTATGTTTCGGAAGATGCATTGAGGCTAAGGCTTTTCCCCTTCTCACTTTGGGGGAAGGCATTAGATTGGTTGGAGAGGTTTCCAAACCATTCCATCACTACAAGGGATGAGTTGGCGGATAAATTCATTGTGAAGTTCTTCTCGCCTAGTCATATGGGGGTTCTTAAAGATGAGATCCTAGCTTTCAAGCAAGAGCCAACGGAGCCTTTACATGAGATATGGGAGAGATTTCGGACAATGGTGAAAGAGTTCCCCAACAACAATATGAATGATGTGATGATCTAACAAACATTCTATCGGGGTATATATACAACAAACCAATGCATTGTTAATCAATTGGACGGTGGTAATTATATGAAGCTTCCGTACAATGAAGCTTGTGATGTTCTTGACGAAATAGCCGACACTTCTTCGGCATGGCAAAGCCGGGCTTATGTTCCTCAAGGTGATCCCAATGTTATACACTTGCATAATGAGTTGCATGATCACAGTCAAGCTATCACCGAACTTACAACAACAATGAACCAATTGGCTAAAGCGCAACTTCAACAAGTTCAAAATCTTAGCCAAGTCAATGCCATGGAGGGAGTGAGCATGATGAAAAGAAGGCAACGAGGGCAACAACAACAACCTCTGGAAAATTTTGACAATTTTGACGATGGGAATGGTGGTTATTCGAATGAGTGTTATGATGACCAAAGTGAAGAGGTCCAATATGTGAATAATTACCAAGGTAATAGAGGAAATCAAGGGAATCACAATGGCGTCCCCAAGGCAATTGAGGGAACTAACAAAACAGTGGAAATTGGAACAACAATTGGGGAAATTGGTGTAATCAAGGAAATTGGGGCGGAAACAACAATAATTGGAACAACAACAACAATGTTGGGTGGAACAATAATCAAGGAGGCAATCAAGGCAATCGAGGGCAAGGTTTTCGAAGGCCCCCAATGTTTCAACAACCGAAAAATCCTCCCCCATTTCAATCTCAAGGGTCGAGTTCTTCGGGTCAAGATATGGGTAGAATTGAGAACATGTTTGAACAAATGATGAAGAGGAATCACGACTCAGATGCCCAATTAGCCTTCCACAACACTTCGATTTGGAACTTAGAGGTGCAACTTTGACAAATACCACAATCTCTCAACACTCGCCGAAGGGTGCACTACCAAGTGATACGGTGAAGAACCCCAGGGTAGGAACAACAATCATGTCATGGCAGTAAAAACCCGCAGCGGGAGAGGCGGTGATGTGCAAGAAAGTCAAGGTACGGTCGATGATGATGAGTTGCGGGAAGATGATGTCCCATTAGTGGTTAAAGATATTGATGAACCAATTGTGAGGAATGAAATGAGAATATATATTGATGAGGGTGAGGAGGATACCCAAGAGGCCGTGAACCCGTCTAGGGAACACATCATTGACATGCCGGAACCTACGGTGCCAAAATCCAAGGCAGCTTTACCTAGGCCTCCTCCGCCATATCCTCAAATATTTGCCAAGCAAAAGGGTGACAATCTAATTAAAACGTTTATTGAGATGATGAAGAGTTTGACTATCAATGTGCCTTTGGTTGAGGAACTTGAACAAATGCCAGGATATACAAAGTTCATGAAGGACTTGCTTATCAAGCAGAGATCTATGGAGTGCGAAACTATCAAGATGACACATCAAGTGAGCTCCATTGTGCACTACATGGCTCCAAAGCTAGAGGATCCTGGTGCCTTCACACCATTAGAAGCACGGATTTTGCAAAAGCCCTATGTGACTTGGGGGCAAGTATTAATCTCATGCCTTATTCGGTGTTCAAAACTTTGGGGATTGGGCAACCTTGCCCGACTTCCATGAGGCTTCAAATGCCGGACCGATCTATGAAGCGGCCCTTGGGTACTATTGATGATGTCCCCATTCGTGTTGACAAGTTTATATTGCCAGCGGACTTCGTGATCTTGGATTGCGAGGTGCCTATTATTCTTGGGGGCCTTTACTAGATACGGGGAAGGCCTTGGTTGATGTAGAGGTGGAAGAATTGACTTTCCGCATTGGTGATGAAAAAGTGGTCTTCCATGTATGCAAGTCTATGCGCCAACCAAATAGCACCGAAGTGTGCTCGTTTGTTGACATTGTCACAGTGGTGATAGTGGATGACACAAGCGCAATGGCAAATGTTGAGGATCCATCGAGGCCGTGATCTTAAAAATGGATGTTGATGATATTCCGTAAAGGGTGGAGTGTGTGAATGCACTTCATGGCATGGGCTCATATTCCTATGAGCTGAGGAAGCTATCTCTTGATCTTGAAAATCGCAAGACTCCACCCACCAAACCACCCATTGAGGAGCCACCGGTGTTGGAGTTGAAACCACTTCCTCCTTACCTCAGGTATGAGTTTCTTGGTCCTAATTTCACTTTGCTGGTTATTCTTTCTGCTTTCTTGACTAACGTGCAGGTGGACGCCACTTTGGCGATTCTTCAAAAGCGCAAGCGGGCGATTGGATGGACCTTGGCGGATATTTGGGGTATTAGCCCCTGCATTTTGCATGCACAAGATTATATTGGATGAGGATCCTAGGCCATCAATTGAACATCAAAGGAGACTCAATGAGGCCATGCAAGAGGTGGTTAAAAAGGAAATCATCAAGTACCTTGATACCGGTATGGTATATCAGATTTCTGACAGTTCATGGACCTCTCCAGTTCAGTGTGTGCCAAAGAAGGGAGGAATGACGGTAGTGACCAATGATAATAATGAGCTAATTCCGGGTTGTACTGTGATGAGTTGGAGGGTATGCATGGACTATCGAAAACTGAACAAGGTTACAAGAAAAGACCATTTCCCCTTGCCATTCTTGAATCAGATGCTTGAACGTCTAGCGGGCCGGGCGTTCTATTGTTTTCTAGATGGGTACTCCGGCTATAACCAGATTCTCATTACCCCAGAGGACCAGGAAAAGACAACCTTCTCATGTACGTATGGAACATTCGCATTCTCGCATATGCCATTTGGACTATGTAATGCTCCAGTGACCTTTCAGAGATGTATGATGGCAATCTTCACTGATATGGTGGAGGACATATTGGAGATCTTCATAGACGATTTTAGTGTGGTCAGAGACTCATTTGATGAATGTATGAAAAATCTTGATTGTGTGTTGGCCCGATGTGAAGACACAAATTTGGTGCTCAATTGGGAGAAATGCCACTTTATGGTGGAAGAATGAATTGTGTTGAGTCATAAAATTTCGAAGAGGGGGATCGAGGTCGACAAAGAAAAAATTGAGATGATCTCAAGACTTCCTTCCCCTATCTCTGTCAAACGGGTGAGGAGTTTTCTAGGAAATGTGGGCTTCTACCGGAGATTCATCAAAGACATTCCTAAGGTAGTGAAACCGTTGTGTAAATTGTTGGAAAAGGATGCAAAGTATGTGTTTGATGAGAAGTGAATGGAGGCGTTTGAGCTTCTAAAGAAAAATTTGACGATTACCCCCATATTACCGCACCCAATTGGAGCTTACCCTTTGAGCTCATGTGCGATGCCAGTGATGTTGCGGTGGGGGCGGTCTTGGGCCAGAAAATCAACAAGTTGTTCCATCCCGTGTACTATGCTAGCAAGACAATGAATGAGGCACAAAGAAAGTATACAGTCACCGAGGAAGAATTGCTTGCAATTGTATTTGCTATGGAGAAGTTTCACCCGTACCTAATGGGGGCCAAAGTGATTATTCATACCGATCACACCGCCCTAAGGTACTTGATGACTAAGAAGGATTCAAAAGAAAGGTTGATGACATGGGTGCTTCTTCTACAAGAGTTTGACTTGGAGATAGTGGATAGAAAGGGTAGTGAAAACCAAGTGGCATAGCCACTTGTCTCGTTTGGAGAAGGAAGGGAGGCCTTTGGATGGCCTTGATATAAATGATTTTTTTCCGGATAAGAAACTCCTCTCGGTTTCTATGCTTGACATGCCGTGGTTTGCCGACATTGCAAATTATTTTGTAACCAGTGTGGTCCCGTGTGAGCTCTATTCTAACCAAAGGAAGAAGATCAAGCGGGATTCTTTGGACTTCTATTGGGATGAACCTTATCTCTTCAAAATTTGCACCGATGGTGTAATTCGCCGGTGTGTTACCGAGGAAGAACAACTAATTTGCCTTATGGTGGACGGCGTCCAAAGTGTTGAGTTGTGGTTTCTATTGGCCTTCATTTTTCAAGATGCCAGTGACTTTGTGAAAAGATGTGATGAGTGTCAACGTGCGGGAAGAATTTCAAAGAAAGATGAGATGCCCCTTAACACGATTCTTGAGGTCGACATTTTTATGTTTGGGGGATAGACTTCATGGGCCCTTTTGTGAGTTCTTGTGGCAACACCTATATTTTCGTAGCGGTGGACTATGTGTCAAAATGTGTTGAGGCCGTTGCTTTTCCTAACAATGAAGCTCATAATGTGGTGGCTTTATTGAAGAAGAGCATCTTTACTAGGTTAAGCACACCCTGTGCCATAATTAGTGATGGTGGATCTCATTATTGCAACCAGGCTTTCGATTCTTTGCTCACCAAGTATGGGGTAAACCACAAAGTGACCACTCTTTATCATCCTCAAGCGAGTGGCCAAGTTGAGTTTCGAACCGGGAAATCAAGAGTATTCTTTCTAAGACCGTCAATGCAAACAGGACAGACTGGTCAAAGAAATTGGATGATGCTCTTTAGGCTTATCGTACTGCTTTCAAGACTCTGACTGGTATGTCGCCATATAGGTTGGATTTTGGTAAGGCATGTCATCTTCCGGTGGAGTTGGAACATAAAGCAAAGTGGGCCTTGAGAAAGTTGAATTTAGAGTGGGATGTCGCTGCCAATCTCCGTTGAACAGTTGAATGAGCTTGATGAGTTCCGGTTTCATGCATATTTTAGCTCATCTTTGTACAAAGATAAAATGAAGTATCTCCATGACAACTATGCCCGGGGAAAAGAGTTCAAGGTTGGTGATATTGTTCTTCTCTTCAATTCTTGGTTAAGGTTGTTTTCGGGAAAGTTGAAATCCAAGTGGAGCGGTCTTTTTGAAGTGGTTTGTGTTACGCCTTTTGGTGCTATTGACCTCAAAAACAAGAATGGTGTAGTGTTCCGGGTAAATGGGCATAAGGTCAAGCACTATTTGGGAAAAATTGATGATAACCATGTGGTGGAACATCTTCACTTGAAATGATCATGATGGTAACACGAGTCGTGCCGCGACGTTAAATCAGGCGCTTCTTGGGAGGCAATCCATGTCTTTTCATTTTCTTTGTTTTTCTTTTGTAGAGTAGGATTTTTAAGCTGATAGTTTGTGGAGTGTTGCAGGGACAGGATTAAATCAGTGCAACGAAAAAATGGAAAATGCAGTCCCTGTCCAGTGCCCATGCAGCCGCACCACAAAACAGTGCGGTCCGCATGAGATTGATTGACTGAAGGAATAAGCTTAAGGGAGTACCACGCGGCCGCATGGCACTTTTGTGCGGTCCGCCGATGGATGAAGTGAAAAATGGCCACTCTATGATAAAATTTTTCACGCGGCCGCGGACAAAACCAGGCGGTCCACGTGACAATGGCCAGAAAATAGAGATTACCCACGCGGCCGCAGACAAAACCTGGCGGACCGCGTGGGCTGTGAGCAGAAAGTGCAAGGTGAAAATCCTGCGCGGTCCGCACGCCACTTTTGTGCGGCCGCGCAGGTAGGTGAGTGTTGGGCCCCACGGTGGTCTATAAATAGACGTTTAAGGCATCCTTCTGCCCTTTTAGCAAAATTTGATTCTGAAGCTTACAAGTACTGTTCATTCCTTCAAGAGTACACTTCATCTCCTTCTCATTACATTCCTAGTAACATTCCACAAATTCATGTTAATTTTTGGTTAATTAATTGTTTATTTTCATCTTATATTGCTAGTTTAACTTCTTAATTTCTATTTTTCCTTTTAGAAATTGACTAGGTTAGTTTCTATTGTTTCTCTTGTTCAAGCATGGGCATAAGCTGGTAAATACCAACTGAGTAGGGACAAAAATTAGGATTGCTCATGTTTAACCCTACGCGGCCGAACGACCTTTTTGTGCGGTCCGCGTGAGTTTACCTAGCTCCTAAGGCACCCTCTGTCGCGCCTGCGTGGCCACTTTTGTGCGCTCCGCGTGGTGCCTTATGCGGCTGCGGTCTGTTTCAGGCGGACCGCATGGCTGTTTTATCAGAGACCTTAAAGTTTTTGAATTTGTCTTGTGCGACCGCGGTCCAAAATCAGGCGGACCGCGTGGCCTTTTTTATCAGAGTGTTGGAACTTTTTGGTGCTGGCCTGTGCGGACCGCGACCAATACTGTGTGGTACGCGATATCCATGTGCACCGCGAGCCATAATGATGCGGTCCGCATGACTTGGTCTGAGCAATGAATCCCGAGTCTACTTAGCATGTGCGGACCGCATGACCTTTTTGTGCGGTCCACCTCGGCCCTGTCTGCAACACAAGTTTGTTTAATTGTTTGATCTTTCAACTGTGTATTTCTTCTGTACTTTCACTAACAATGTTAGATGTGACTCTTTTGCAGATAATGCCTCCAAAGGGTAAGCAAACACAATGTGGGGGTAAGGACAAATAATCGGCGAAGGGTGTTGCCTCCAAGGTAGAGACAGTTCGAAGAGTAATCAAACTCTCTGCTAAGGAAAAGAAGGACATCAAGAAGACTAGAAAGATTATATGGGAGGCAGACAAGGCTGCCTCTCATTCTTCTGGCAGTGAGTATGCCCCCTCCCAGAGTTTTACTCAAGAGTCCGTGCCCTCACGGATGTCCATAGAGGTACCAGTGCCAGTGTCATCATCTTCTAAGCATATGCAGGAAAATGTGGCCACTTCTAAGAGGCCAGTAAATAGGATAGTCTTGGATTCGTCTGATGAGTCCGAGGCTAATAAAGTAGCTGATGAAGAATATTCGACCTCCCCCAACATATCATCATCAGGGGAGGGTGAAGGTGGTGATCCACAGATTGAGGGGCTCGAGAGAACTAGAAAAAAGAATTCTGGGAGGACAGATTTGTAAATGAGGTCTCCTTCCACATGTACAGAACATGGTGGACCAAAAGGAAGCTGATACTAGAACGGAGATTTATTGTAGCTGATATGGTCCCTCACAACCCGCACGTACAAGCTCATTTCGGGAGATGGTTGGAGATTCTTCACAGAAAGAGTGGATATGGCCAACGAACACATGGTGAAAGAATTCTATAGCAACTTCCACCACATGGTTAAGGGTGCCACAGCTACGAAGGTGAGGGACAAGGTGATTCTTTATGATGGGAAGACTTTGAATGAATTTTTGGGGTTTGCTGAGGAGGACTAGTCTCAATACCTGGAGAAACTGGCACTTTTAGAAGAGGTTAGCCCGTGGTTAGCCGGGATTATTGCAGCTCAAGGTAAGTTCCTAAATGGCAAAATGCAGCGGCAAGAATCTTTAGAAACACCCTGAACTTCAAGGCAAAAGGGTGGCTATAATTTGTGTGCACCAGACTCGACCCATCCACTCATGACAACTCAGTGCCACTTGAGCGTGCTATCCTCGTTGCCTCTAGTATGGTGGGTTTCCCATTAAATGTGGATAACATCATGCGGAAGGTATTTCCAAGGCGGGGCACGATACTCAGCAAAACTAGCCTTTCCCCAACACCCTAACTATGTAGTTCAATTATATGAATGTGAGAAAGAAGAATTATGATATCGAGGTGCCTCCGGTGGGTCCCTACTCATGGTATGATCAAAAGGGTCCGGATAACCCTAAGGGCACCAAGAAAGGGCAAGCATCAACTTCTACTGCAGCTGGCCAGTCTGAAGAGCCAGCTGTAACTGAGCATTTATCAGAACCCACCACTGAGGCATTTCAGTCGGGTCCATCTTCTCCTCTTTCTACTTTTGCGGCGCTGGTGATCCCGGTGTCAAAGACTCATAGATTCACAGCTCATCAGTTGTCTTAGTCTCTTGATAGCTTGAACAACTGGGTGTCAGTTGTGACATCCAAGTTGTCAACATTGACTACGGCTGTTGAGGCTCAAAGAGCACCAGTGACGGTTGAGGTCCCTGCTTCGATCGAGGAGACTTTGAAGAAAATGAAATCAAAGACAACAAAAATTGGGGACAATTCTAGCTTTTATTCGTGGGGGTGTGGCCCTACTTCTATATCCTTTACCCCTATTTTTATGCTTTAGTTGATAGTTAGAATTGGGGACAATTCCAGCTTTTATTCGTGGGGGTGTGGCCCTACTTTTTTATTTGGATGACTTTATATATACTACTTACTATTTACTTTCAGCACATTCGTAGTTTAGATGGTTTGTATATAATTTTGGATTCTGAACTCCCTTCGTTTTACATTCTACTCCCCATATGTACATATTCATTTGGTGCTCATTTGAGCTTTCTTTGTTATTTTTCATTTGAGCTTTCTTGTTATTTTCGTTATTTTTGTTATTTTCGTAAAAAGTTTTGTTTTAGCGCAAAGTTAGGCTCGTAGCCTCCTTTTTGGTTTTGGTTGATGTTTCAATAAGCCCTTGGTTTTCTTAATGCCACAGTTCTTTCCAAGGGTAGAATGTTGTGTGAACCGGGTGACTCTTCCCAATGATAGATAGCGTGATAACTTTCTTAAGGGTTGAGTCAGTTATTTTGTTTTGTGTATTTTTGATTTTCAAGCTTTTTGTAATTAAGAGTACCTCAGGAAAAGTCTCACTTGGGCCTAGCACATTTTCCTTCGATCTTATGGTCAAAGACATCAAGTTGTGTTTAAGAGGGTGAAAGTTGTGGCCTTGAGACTCTTGTGTTGACCAAGCAATCATCATATAGTCGTGTGGGGCCATTGTGTGCTTTTGTCATATCTAAGGTCGTTGTGGGCCCTCGACTCAGTCTTTGGCAATCCTTGAGTGTATGTGTGATGAGAAATCGATTTGTGAGCCCAAATGCCGAGCCGGTGGTCTAGAACTTGCCCCGAATGTTTGTTTAGGAAAAATCATGGGTGGAACTTGATTAGAGATATAACTGTAGGCTCTCCTTGATTCCAAAATGTTATCTTGATTAATTTCATGACCTACCAATTGAATGATCCTTAGTTCACTCTTTTGAGCCCAAATCCTTTTTCTTTCATAAACCAAGCTACAATCCTACACCCGTTTTCAATTAGACCTTCTCTTGGCACCCAAAATCTTCCCTTGGTTATCGGTAATTGCATAAGTTTGGGGGGGAGAGACAAGAAAGGAAACAAAGTGGTATAAGGTACAAAAGGAAAATAAAAGGAATGCAATGAAAAAGAGAAAAAAAAAGGAAGACAAAAAGAGAATAAGAATAAAAAATGAAATCAAAGACAACAAAAATGTGCAAAAGGTTGAAAAAAGTAGAAAAAAGGAGAAAAGTGCTTGTTTTGCAAAAGAAAGAGGGACAATGTGTCTCTCTACCCCCTTTGAAGAGGTGAATTGCATGTTTGAGTCAAGAAAGTGTGCCAAAACAAAACAAAAGAAGCGCTTAAGGGAAGAGTAAACCCATGTGAACAATTGCATATCCTACCTGTACCAAAAGCCTTCAGAATGACTCCCCAAAAGCCCTACATGATCTTGAATTAAGGAAAAACCTACATTAGTGGATACTTACATGAAGGGCAAGCATATGGTACTTAGAGCCGGACTTAGGGTCTCTTCTTTGTGAGTGTTGAGGATGTATGAGTTTGGGTTCCACAATGACTAAAGTACTTGAGAAAAAGCTCCAAGATGATATGTGTCAACTCTTGAGGCTCTTGTGTCACACTTGATCCTCATGTTTGCAAAGTTTTAAATTTATTAATGATACATTTGCATTGGAGACAATTGTTAGTCCCAATTGAGGCTTGTTGAGGTTCCTTTAGGGGAAAAAGGAATTACCGGGTTGTTTTCGATTGAGGGTTGTGTCTCATTTTAGTTGCATGAGGACAAGCAAAGGTATAAGTTTGGGGGAGTTGATAATTGTGAATTATACATGATTTATTCCCCTTCTTACCTTAGCTTTGTGCATGATTTTCCCTTGATTAGTCCTGCATTACTTACAAGTTGCACTTGATTGCAGGTTTCAGTGACAAGATGTTTAAAATCACAAATCAGCTCAAGAAGGGGTGAAATCTACCAAGTGACAAGAAGATGGCAAAAAGTGGGAATTAAGGAACCTGCCCGACCGCAAAATTTGAGTGTGAGGCCACGTAGGAAGGTTTAGAGATTTATCAATCTACCATGCTTCCTGCACGGTCCGCCTTTTTGTGTGATGCGGCCGCATGGAAAGAGTTCAGAGACATGGCATTTTGATGGAAAACCCACGCGTGCCGCATCCATTTTTATGTGGTTTTCATTTATGAAGGTTCAGAGGCTAGGATATTCAAGGCACAAGACCCACGCGGCCGCGCACCAAAAGCAGGAGGTCCGTATGGGCACAAGTTGAGAGAATCAACTTTTTGGCAATTCCTCTTGTGCGGCCGCACATCACTTTCATGCGGTCTGCCTGATCCAACCTACGGGGACGCAGTGCATTTCCGTGTGGTCCGCTTGACAAGACCTACGCGGCCGCAATGCATTTTGATGCGGTCTACATCCCCTATCCAGAGGCGAGTGAAGTGAATACACCTTGCCCTATGTAGACGCACGCCATTTATGTGCGGTACGCACCAGACCCTCAGGGATCCAATTTTTTTCTGAGGAGTATAAATAGAACACTTTACTTTTTTAGGTGAAGTTTTATATTCTGAACAGTAGCTGCGCTCGAGAGCTTTTATATTAGCCTATTTTAGGCAACTTTCTCTTGTAATTAAAGTGGATTCAAGTAGTTTTAGCATATACTTAATGATTATGTTCATCTCTTCCAGTATTTCTGCTTTTTATACTTCTTCCAAGTCTAGCTAAACCTATTAGCTAGGGTTGTGACTCAACCCTAGTGTGGGTAATTAATGGGTTTTCTTGCCTAATACTTGGATGTTGTTGGGTGTTTGGTATTTGGGTTGTGTGTATGTTTTCACTTTGATTTGGTGGTTGCAAACACTAAGTCAAGCTTAGTGGGTCTTGACTCTTCTTGAGAAAGAGAGTCTATGACCTAACATTCAACCCAACAAGGATTAGGGATGGACCCATGAGAATGGTAGTCCCAAGTGACGGGTTAAACCTCGAGAGAGTAATTACCCTACTTGAACCTTGTGTTGCTTGGGTAAATTAGCCTACCCAATTGGTCTCGAGAGAGTCAATTGGGAAAAATCATTCTCTCTACCGAGAGGTGTGAGAATGAGCGCTAAAAGTGCAATAGTTTTCCATATTCCCCATTATTAGCATCTTTGTGTTAGAATTCCATACTCATTGATTATCCGCCTAGGTGAATGTCACGACCCTAGTGCTTCTATCTTATTGCTTAAATCTAGAATCAATCATCTTATCTTAATTTTAGATCATAGTAGTAGTTGATAACTATATTAAACACCCAAATATGAAAGAAGATCAATTTGAAGCTAGAACGAATTTCTAAGCCATACAATTACTCATCTCCAACTTGAAGCTCCCTGAGGAATTTTCGACCCTGATATACTAGTGGGTTATTAGTTGTTGTTCCCACTCTTTCTTCGGATTGAGTTAAACTCGATCATCAGCGAAGGCTCTTAGTGCTTGTGTACATATATAATTTTTGTATGTAACTGGGGATCTTTGCTGGGTTGGATGTACATGTATATTTTTTTGGAGATAATAATGTATAACTTTCTTCTAATTTTTCCATTGCTTTCTTGTTTTTTGGTGTCTTGTATCCATAGAGAAGGCGCTCGTTTGTTGAAATTTTGTTGCATTTTTTCTTTATTTTCACGTGTTTTATGCCGCAATAAAACTAGGCCTTAGTCGTATAATTTCGACGGCCTTATCCATGCGTGTGATTTAGACTATCATCGAGACACTCACTTTTTTTCCATGGTCGATATGGGTCGATGTCTGATGGCGATGGCCTTGGCCATGATAAAATCGATGGTCTTGGCCAGAGTTAAGTTGATAACTTTGGTCAAGACTTGTTGATGGTCTTGGCCATATGGTTGATTTCGACTGTCATCGGATCACCTGCTTACCGTAGTCGAAGTGGGTCGACTATTGGCAGTGACGACCTTATCCATTATGAATTTGATGGCCTTGGCCAGAATTGAGTTGATGAACTTGGTCAAAACTTGTTAATACCCTTGGCCATATGAGATGTCATGCTCGCTGAGCTCTATGGCCCATCTGACGAGCCGGCCTGATAATTTAGGCTTTTGTAGGATGCTTCTCAATTTGAAGGTTATTACCACTTTTAAGGGGTGGCATCAAAAATAAGGTTGGAGCTTCCGTGAAACCACGACCAGTGCCGGATCTAACCTCTGAAGGTGTGGATACCGTGTTTCGGCGTCTACTAGTTTTTTTGCTAATGTAATAAATAGGAGATTGTGTACCTTTATTTTCGTGGACCAATACTGCGCTAACGGCAACCTCGGATACAGCCAGATACACCAGCACGGGTTTGCCTAGGCTCTCTTTGACTAGCAGGGGCGTTGAGGATAGGTACACTTTAAGCTTTCTCAAGGCTTCGACGCACTTCTCATTCCACTATCACCCTTGGTATTTGTTCAGCACATTGAAAAATTTATGGCACCTGTCAGAGAACTGCGAGATGAATCTGGATAGAGCGGCTATCTGCCATGTTAGCTTTTGTACCTGTTTTTTGTTGTTCAACTCCTCAGGAATTGTTTCTATCGCCTTGATATGCTCTGGATTAACCTCGATGCCTCTTTGTTATACAAGAAATCCTAAGAATTTCCCTGAGGCCACACCAAAGGCGCACTTCTCAAGGTTCAACTTAATTCCTTATCTACTCAATATCTCGAAGGCTTCCTTCAGGTGGTAGATGTGGTCTTATTTTTTTGCTGATTTTACCAGCATGTCATCGATGTAGACTTCCATGGTCTTACCAAGTTAATCTTTAAACATCTTGGTGACCCGCCTCTAGTACGTAGCTCCTGTATTTTTTAGTTCGAAGGGCATTACCTTGTAGCAGTATGTCCCATGGCGGGTGATGAAAGTTGTTTTTTCCCGGTCCTCTTCATCCATCATGATCTGATTGTAGTCGGAATAAGCGTCTAGGAAGCTTAGCAGCTCGTCCTGTAGTAGTGTCGATTAGTTGATCGATGTGGGGTAGTGGGAATGAATCCTTTAGGCAAGCCTTGTCTAGGTCAGTGAAGTCCACGCACATTCTCCACTTCCTATTTTTCTTTTTGACCATGACAACATTGGCGACCCATTGGGGATATTTTCATTCCCTTATGGAGCCGTTAGCTAGCAGTTTGTCTATCTCCTGACTGATCGCTTCGTTGATTGCAGCATTGAACTTCCTCCTCATTTGCCTCACGGGCGGGTGTAACGGGTCAACGTTTAGCTTGTGAGTGGCGATGTCTCGCGGGATCCTTGGCATATCTGAATGGGAAAAAGGAAACAAGTCTGAATGGTTACTTAAAAACTTATGATACTTACTTGGATCAGTGAGGTTGTGACCGATGTAGACTTTCTTTATGGGATCGGTGGCGTCCAGCTGGACTGGGTCGAGATCTTCGACCGTAGCTTTACAGGCCTCTAAGGTATCAGGATCTTTAATGGCATCCCTTGTCAGGTCGACCTTAGTCCCCGACATAGCTTATTGTTATATTTCAGCACTCGCACCCTTAAGTTGTTTGGTAAGGGCGCAATATTGTGCTATTTTGTAGCATTCTTTGGCACTGTGTGGCTCGCCTCATATGCTGAATATTCCCCATGGGGTAGGGAATTTTATCGTTTGGTACAAGCTAGACGGGACTGCTCGCATGGCGTGTATCCATGGGCGTCCTATGATGGCTATATGTCGTTTCCTAGTTCATTATGTGGAAAGTTGTTTCTTCCATGACTCCTCCCGCTAAAACAGGTAGGGATATTTATCCAGAGGTTTGTTCCACTGCATTATTGAAACATGTTAGAGTTATTCAGCGATGTATTATCTTCTCATCAAGTCCTATTTATATGAGGACCCTCGGGTGGATAATGCAGGCGTCGCTTCCGTCATCAATCATGATTCTTTTATCATCTGTATTTGTGAAACATAAAGTGATAACCAAAGCATCATAGTGAGGGAAAGAAAACCCTTCGGCGTCGGACTTATCGAAGGTGATACTATCATCGAGGTCGTCATACCGTTCGTGGGCGATGGTTTGCTTCAGTTTGTGGGTGGTGGTGAGTTTGACGTGGTTAATTCTTGAGTCGGCACCACCCCTGATGATCATAGTTATCGTATGTTCTGGGGAGGGCAGCTCCGGTGGCCCATGGGGTTGCTCATGTCCGTGTGCATAGTAGATCCTATAAGCATTCTTACTACTTCTTGTCGTATGCCTATGCAGTCCTCGGTTTTGTGCCCTCGTTCCTGATGGAACTCACATAGGATCTTGATTCCCTAGTGGTGGGGTTTGATTTCATCTTCGTCGGCCATTGTACCTTGCTGCCCAGCTTCTCCAGTGCGTACACTATCTTTGAAGGAGACACGCAAAAGTTATGGGCGGATAATAAAGGAGGCATACCTCTTTCGTTTTGGAATGGAGTGACATGTCGCTGTAGTGCATCAGTGTGTCTCGGTGGCGGTGGGTGAGAGGATCTGACGTAAGGCTGGTACCTTTCTTTGTTGAGACGCGAAATTTGTTCCCTCCATCCCTCGATGTGTCGATCCCTTCTAATTTATAGATATATTGTCATTAATCGTTGGGTCAGCCTGTTGAGGTCGTGTTCATCTACTCTTACCTCGGCACAGTAGGCATTATAGATTTCTTCCCATGTGGTAGGAGGGTACTTCATGAGACGGCATAGTAACTTCTTAGTTGCCTTCGAACTATCTCCGCTTAGTATGTTCTCGAAAGCGGCAACCGCCATGCCTTGCGATACGTTGGGTAGGCTCATACTTACCCTGTTAAACCTGGATAGGAAGTCCCTGAGTCCTTCTCTTACGGTTTGACGGACGGCGAAGATATCGTTAACCCTTGCTTCTGCTTTCTTTGCTCCTGCATGGGCGGCGACGAACTTGTCCGCCATTTTCTCGAATGTAGAAATAATCTTACCCGGTAGAAGGGATTAACAAGTCAGGTCCCTTCCTATAGGCGTCTCACTAAACCTTTTTAGCAGCACTGACGGCACCTGTTCTTTTGACAGGTCGTTGCCCTTTACAACCATGACATAGTGGATCAGATGATCCTCGGGATCTGTCGTTCCGTCGTATATTCATAGGTAGAGTGGCATTTTAAAGGTCTTTGGAATGGGGTACGGGGCAGCCTCCTCTGTGTAGGGTTGTTCAACAAATCTTCCCACGTCGCGTTTTGGCAGCAACTTGGGAGCACCAGGGACTTTGTCTACTCTCTCCGGGTGTTCCTTCATCTGGTCACAAAGTGATTGATTTTCATTTTCCATATGCTCCATCGTCTTAAGAATGGATGTAAGGGTGCCATCATTGGCATGTACCTCGCCCGGAATATCATTTGCTCGTCCCATTTCAGGTTTGATCATGGCGGCGGTAAGATCTACTATTGGTACACACCCGATGTTTCCTTGTGGTGAATTTTCGATCAAGCTACTTAGGGTACCTGTTAGCCACTCTTCCAGTAGCTTTTTGGCCTCCGAGGGTAATACTTTGGTTGCAGATGTAGAAACACCCTTTTCCCGCAAGATTGTCAGATCTCGAGGTGGGGGAGGTGGGATCTCCCCACTCATTGTGGTGCTAGGGGTTGTGATCGAAACACCCTCTTCACCGCTACGTTGAGAGGATCGATGAGGTTGGTTGCAGCATCTGCTGTTGCTTTCATTCTTGCATTATTTTTAGTCATTTTTGTTCGTGTGATGTAGAGAATAGATTTTGGTTGTTCTCTAGGTGAAAACTGTGATTTTGATTCTCGAATTTCCCACAGACAACGCCAAATTGTTTAGTTCAAAGTTTATCTATATACTTTGGAAACTTAGAAAACAATCAAAAGATAATAAGGGTAAATCGTAATCAAATATAATCTCACCTAGAGGTTAGATAGACGATATTGTCGTTCTAGATTCCAAAGATAAAGAAAATAATACTAGCTAAGAGAGAAGCAATAGTAGGAGACAGAGAGAGAGATAGAGATAGAGATAGAGAGAAGTTATATTATTCGAGAATAATAATAATGCCTGTTACAATGTGAAGGTCCCCTTATATAGTAGGAGACCTTCTTCAAAATAGTTAAAAAAGTAAGAAAGTTGGTGGCTTCCACTTAGTGAAGATGTTAATCTCTAAACAACGTCGTTTTCACCCTCACGTCCAGGTCGTGCCCTCACTTTAGTCGGCATCTTTTTATTGGGGGTACCCGTTAATCATAGGGACGTTGAGGGCCAAATTTGACCCCATGCAATATATATATATATATATATATATATATATATATATATATATATATATATATATATATATATATATATATATATATATATATATATATATATATATATATATAAAGAGAGAGAGAGAGTCACCATTGCGGGAAAGGTTTAGGCCCTTGAATTAGACATGGGGACTTTGCAAGACCAAATAAGAGTTTATAAGTTACAGAAAAATTTCAAATCACAAATTTTAAAAATATATAGCTACACGATATGATATATTTAAAATCATAATTATGAAAAGTAATTATTATTTAATTAAACTTGATGCCCTATTAAACTAAATAAATTGTTTGAACTTTGAACATGGTCCGTTTCAGGGAATAGTGGGTGATCCATATGCTGGTAAAGTGGTACAATCTAGATAGCCATCGAGCGTTGGACACTACTTTCATAACGGGACGGCTACATATATAACTTCGCCAATAATTAAATATTGTACCATATTTAGTGGCTACATTTATAATATTTAGCTCCCTAGTATAAATAGCCCTTAAGGCTCTCATTTGAGGGTAGTTTATTTTGATATTGTCAATGAAAACTCATTACGAGTGTTTACGATGAATTACTATATGTTGGTTGATTACCATTTAAGGTGAACTTGCAAGGGGATTACTTCCTTTCGAGGGTGTTCCTATTGTTTTGGGTCAATTAAGTCTTAATTATATTGGGTATTTATTTATTTCAAATATTCTTTCTATTTTCTTAGTTGTTTCTCCACTAAAGCTCTATCTTTCTATCATTTTATTCGTGTTCTTGTTAATTTGCTTTCGCGTTCGTATTGCACGGTCTTTAGTGCTGTGTCTTTTTCAGCTTTTTTGTTCTTGTGAGTTTTTCATTTGGTTTGGTGTGTACCTTTTAACTTTTCATTATAGAAGGATAAAGAATTTGTAACAGAATTTGAGCTAGGGACAATAAATTTAACTAGTCAAGTGATCCCAAGCTTTAATTGAACGTGAATAAATTCGGGCGATATTAAAAAAAAATAGTCAAATTTGTAAGTAGTAAATTAAAAATAATCATAGTTTCAAAAGTAATAGAAATTTAGTCACTTTTTCATGTAAAAATTAAATTTGAACAAAAATACTGTTTGTTTGACTAAAAAGTTATGCAAGTACTTAAATAGCTCTACAACAATCAAAAATAATATGGGTTAATCGGAATCAAGAGTAATATGGACTAGAGAGTGTAATATGATCAAGATTTGTGATTATAGTGTAAATAACTCGAGATATAAGAACAATAAGACAAGTAGTGAGCCTTACATAAGAAAGAAAGATAGAGAGAGAGAGAGAGAGAGCTGTATATTTCCAATAGAAAAATACGCATGCCCATTTACAAAGGGAAGGTCCCCCTTATATACTAAAGGACCTTCCTCTAAATAATCAAAGAAAAGCACAAGGGTTGGTAGTCTCTGTGTACGAGTGTCAGAGCTTGAAATGACGTCGCAGTGAGTCATATCACTCAGTCCGTCTACTAACCAAGGCCGTCCTTACTCGAGCCGAACACAATTAGGCTGCTTTCTTCACCGAGGATGTATGTGGATAGCGTAGGAACGTAGGGAACTAAATTTTCCCAATACAAATAGTCCCTCCGTCTTTTTGGGACGTAGTCGAGAGACGTCCTTAGCGAACAGACATACATGCTTGACATTTCTGGAAATTTGGCCGTTCCTGTGGATACCGCTGGAAAAGGCGTGCCCATATATGAAGATGTTAAGACGTTGACATATTACCTTCGTTTTGGGGCTCCTTTTTAAGATGACGTCATCGATCACGTGCGTGATCATTACCTCTGCTCCCATGACGGTTCAGGCCATGGTGTGACGTTTGGGTTTCCTGTGCCAATTTTCGAGTCATACCTTTTCGGTTTTCGTGAACCCTTTCTTACAAATAGAGGGAAAGTTGAATTTGATCCATCTTTCAAACTTTTTCTGAGAGTATTTCCTCAATATTTTCCTTATCTTTTTATGGTGCTCGTTGCTCTTTCTTTTCTGAAACCCTCATTCTTAGGAATCAAACCTGCAACCAGAAGCGCCTTTTTTCTCATCACTTCCGTTATGGCTAAACGTCTTCATGATGATACCGGGACCGAGGATGATGCTCCCTCTAGGGCTTCGTCATCCTCAGATGATGGGAGGGCCGAGGAAGTTCTCGTTGCTTTAACAATGGCTAACTTGCTCCCATTGGATAAACTTCCTCCTTGAAAATACAGTGATCTGACGCTGTCTCACTTGGCTCTCAGGAAGTCGTATGATATTCCTAACTATGTTGAGATGGCTCCCGCTGGGATGAGCTATTCTAATGTGCATAAACCAGGGTACTGTGCATTTTACGAATACAAATATAGCCTCCCGCTTTATCCTTTGGCGGAAGAGCTTTGTCGCTGGTACGGGATGTGTCCGGCCCAACTCACTCCGAAGGTGTGTAGGATCCTTACCACCTATGCAGCGAAGGCCGAGAAAGAGGTTACCGTTCATCACCTCCTACAAATGTTTGGTGCGAGCTTTATGTGAGGCTCGATGCTCCAGTTAAAGAGTCAGGGCAAGAAGAGCTTTGTGTCGCAAGTGGAAGACAAGGCCAACCGCAATATTTGAAATAGGTACTTCTATGCGCGTACCGAGCATCTAGTGTCCAACTCTGAAGGGTTTCCAGAGGTGTGGAACGATGCATGTAAGTATTACTGTGCGTAACTTTTACTATGGCGACCTTACTTCGCTGCCTTTCACCGTCATAAATTTCCCTTTGCCTTCATACAATGATAGCTCGCCCTCCCTGAAGGGTTGACGACATCAGGTCGTGGGTGAAAGTGTTGATACCGTTTGCAGAAGAATGATGTTCCTGGCCAGAATTTCTTAGGCTCTATGGCCTGACAGGTAACGACCATGTATAATTTTTCCTTCCGTTATGATTTTGGGGCTCCCCATAATTTTCTTGCCCGTCTCATACATTCTTTGGTAGGTCGGGACGCCTCTAAGAAGGCGTAGAAGAAGAAGAAAAAGAAGAAAACCATGGACGGCCCTTCTAGAGAGGTATCTAAGCTCGAGGAGGATATGTTCCTCATTGGCACGTCTAGCAGCGTTTCACCCCCTCAAGACAAGAGGTCGCATCAGAGGCGACACCAGTGCTAGCGTCTAAGGCAATGCAGGGGCCATACTTGAAATGGCGCCTAAGGAGATACCGACGGCTGTTCCTGAGGCCGTTCCTAGGGTTTCCCCCATAGGGATGACCACTTCCAAAGCGAATCCATCTGAGCCCGTCCTGCACCTGTGGAGGGGGACCGTGAAGAGGAGGAGACATTGGAGAGGAGGAAGCGTCGAATTCTTACCGGCAAGGCTGTGGCCACTCAGACAGGGAAGGTTAAGCCATCCCATACTGAATCTAGGCCAGTCTTTATGGCCGACGCCATCCGCTCAGGGAGGTCTGCCCTTGGAAGGGAGGCCACAGTAAGAGGGAGCGAAAGCGTGGATGTGTCAGGCCCGGAGGTTGGCATAGAGGACGTGGGCTGAGAAGGCGGGTCTTTGGACCAAGTGGAGATAGTGGATGGTCACTCTTCCCATCGCATAGTGATTCCAAGCCACTACAACTTGTTGTAGAATTGCAAGGAGGTGGCCATCAGCATGACACTTTTGTGTGTCGTTGCTGAGCGTGCTACCCTGGCGGAACTCAGCGACAAGGTCTTGGCCCGAAGGGTGGCAAGTGCGGCTTGCAGGTATGCCTCTGTCTTGATCGATGATCTTTCTTTTCCATTAGTGGAGAGTGATTTTTCTCGTACATACTTTTTGGTTTCTTTTCCAGACTCTCATCTTAGAGGCGGAGAGGGGTCGACGCAAGAAAGAGAAGGTAGCCAAGTACAACTGGTTGGTGCAGAAGTACAATAGGACACGTGAGGCGCATCAGACCTTGGCCGATATGTATAAACAGGACCCTAACTTCACGGTGGTCCGTGGGGGCCTCGTGCAATCCGAGGAGCAGTTGAAGAAGCGGGTGGCCGAGGTGGAGAAGGTCGATGAATAGCTCATGGCCGTTGTTTCTCAGACTGCGGAAATGGAGGTCCTCCTTCAAGCTAAGGATGAAGAGTTGCAGCTCGTCCATGTAGGGGCGGAGGAGGCGGCAGAATTTTTCACCCAGGTTGCGGCCATAACGACTGAACTTGATGCCAAAACGACCAAAGTCGAGGACCTCATGTGAGCCCTTGCGCAGGCTGATGCGTCTCATGAGGCACACGAGATGTGGGTGTATGCGAAGGACAGGCTGGCCGTGCTTGAAGATATTTCAGCGGCTGGTCGAGCGTTGGAGGCAGAGTTTGAGGGCCAGTGCCATTTGTTTAGGGTTGCTCGTGAAGTGGTCGGCTACAGTCCTGAATCGCCGGCCCGGGAGGAGGGAAACTCTGCAGACGTTAATCGTTTGGAATCCAGCTCTTTGATTTCCAAGGCGTACCCTCATGGAAATGAGGACGGGCCACCTGAAGGCCAAGATGGGAAGGATAAGTAGTGGACTTTAGGATCCTTGTAAATATGCCTATAAATACTGACTTTTGTATCATGGGTGTTTGACCCATTTTATAAAGACATATGATTTTTGTTGTAAGTAATTATTTTTTTCTTTTTGGCAACTTGTTGTATTTTTACCGTAGCTGTTTAAAACTCGATGGCGTTAGCCGTGTAGAAACGATGGCCATATTCGTGTAAAAACAACAATCGTAACCTTGTAAAACTTGACGGCCTTATCCGCGTAGAAATGATGGTCTTAGCCTTATAAAATTTGATGACCTTAGTAGTTTAACATGATGGCCCTAGCCACGTAAAATGACGGCCTTAGCCTTATAAAAATGATGGCGTTAGCCATGTAAAAGTGATGGCCTTAGCCATGTAAATATGGTGGCCGTAGCCGTATAAAAATGATGGCCGTAGCCGTATAAAAACGATGGCTTTAGCCGTGTAAAATGGTGGCCGTAGCTGTATAAAAATGATGGACGTAGCCATGTAAAAACGATAGCCTTAGCCATGTAAAACTGACGGCCTTAGCCGTATAAAAATGATGGTCGTAGCCGTATAAAAATGATGGCCTTAGCCATGTAAAAATGGTGGCCGTAGCCGAATAAAAATGATGGTCATAGCCATATAAAAATGATGGCCGTAGCCATGTAAAAATGATGGCCTTAGCCATGTAAAAATGACGGCCTTAGCCGTATAAAAATGATGGTTGTGGCCATGTAAAAATGATGGCTATAGCCGTATAGAAACGATGGCCTTAGCCATGTAAAAATGATGGCCTTAGCCGTATAAAGCCGATGGACTTAGCCATGTAAAAATGGTGGTTGTAGCCTTTTCATTCATTTGGAGATGGTCGTAGCCTTTTCATTTATTTGGATATGGCCGTAGCCTTTTCATTCATTTGGATATTGCCGTATCCTTTTCATTCATTTGGAGATGGCCATAGCCTTTCCATTCATTTGGAGATGGCCGTAGCCTTTTCATTCATTGGTAGATGGATGTAACCTTTTCATTCATTTGGAGATGGTTGTAGCTTTTCTATACATCTGGAGGTGAAACTAATCCAGTCCATGTATCATCCCGGGCTTGGAAAGTACACGTAGAGGCGGACATGATGCACTTGTGCTGCAAACATCTCCAGGTGACACCTTTGCCGTCTCGTTAAAAACCTTCCCGAGAAAACCCAATTGGGATAAAACTCGGGTAAGGGAAAAAGAGTACGACTCAGGTGACACCTTTTTAGAAGTGGAAATGTTTGAGGTGAGCAACGTTCCAGTTGTTCTGGAGTGTCTTTCCTTCCATTGTCTCTAGCTTGAATGCTCCTTTCCCTGCCACCGCCGTGATTTTGTCGGGTCCATCCCTGTTTGGGCCCAATTTCCTTCACTTGGGTCTTTTGAGACCAAATTCTTGGCTTTGAGGAAGTAGTCCCCTACTTTGAGTGGCCTTATTTTTGCCCTCTTGTTGTAATATCTTTCGACTTGTCGTTTTTGGGCTAGCATCCTGATGTGGGCCATTTCTCTTGTTTCTTCGGCTTCATCAAGATCGTGGAGTCTGATGATGTCGTTTTCTGTTCCGCTGGTGTGTGAATACATTAGGTTGGGTTGCCCACTTCAACGGGTATGACCGCATTGGTTCCGCAAACCAGTGAGTATGGGGTGTCCCCGGTGCTGGACTTCGGTATGGTTCTGTGCGCCCACAAGACTTCAGGTAGTAATTCGGACCATAACCCATTAGCGACTTCGAGCTTCTTTTTTAATATGTTTAAGATTGTTTTGTTGGAGGACTCCGCTTGGCCGTCGGCGACAGGGTGGTATGGCGTGGATAGTATCCTTTTGATGCGCCATTTCTCAAAGAACTCTGTTGTTTTTTGACCTATGAACTGGCGCTCATTGTCGCAGCTGATTTCTATGGGGATGCCGAAGCGGCATATGATGTTTCTCCATATGAAGGTGATGACCTCTTGTCCGTGTATTTGCGCGTACACACCTGCTTCCACCCACTTGGAGAAATAGTTAGATAAAACAAGTAAAAATCGTACCTTTCCTCGTCCTGCAGGTAGCGCGTCGACTATATACATTACCCACTTGATGAATGGCCAGGGGGAGGTGACTGGATGGAGGGGTTCTCCTGGTTGTTGTATCATTGGGGCATACTTTTGTCATTGCTCGCATCGGCAGACATATTCAGCTGCCTCTTTCTTCATGGTGGGCCAGTAGTAGCCGGCATGTATGATGCATCGCACAAGGGCACAATTGCCAGTATGGGCGCCGCAATGGCCTTCATGTACTTCTTCAAGTACCGGACTTGTTTGTTGTGGCGCTGAGCACTTGGCTAAGGGGCCACCGAACGTCATTTTCTAAAGGTCGTTGTTGATCATGCAGTAACGGGAGGCCTGTATGCGAAGCTTTTTCGCCTCCTTTTTATCGGGGGGTAGTGTTCCATCCTGCAAATAAGATATGAACTGGTTGCGCCAGTCCCAAGTCAGGTTTAAGGAAAGTACCTAGGCCATCAGCTTCGATGTTCCATGCTCTAGGAATTTGTTCGAAGCGACATTCGTCGAATGTGGCCATTAGTTTGCGTATTTTTGTCTAATACTTTTGCAGCCTCTGCTCTTTCATTTGGTATGTCCCAGTGACTTGGTTTACCACGAGTTGGGAGTCACAATGGAGGAGTATTCGGCGAGCCCCATATTTGGCGGCCAGTTTCATGCCTGCAATAACGGCCTCATACTCGGCCTCGTTGTTAGTCATTTCCGGGCATCGTATGGACTCGCAAATTATTTCGCACATGGGGACCTCAAGAACGAGTCCCAGTCTCGATCCCGGTGTGTTGGCGGTGCCATCCGTATAAAGGACCCATAGGTTATTTTTAGAGGATGCGTGTTATGCCTCGAGTTCTTCCTTTGGCAGAACATCCGCACTGAAGTCGGCGATAAAGTCAGCTAGGACCTGCGACTTGATGGCGGTCTTTGGAAGGTACGTGATATCATACTCGCTGAGCTCAACGGCCCATCTGGTGAGTGGCCCTGAGAGTTCGGGTTTGTGTAGGACACTCCTTAAAGGGAAGGTCGTTACTACCCTTATGGGATGTCATTGGAAATAGGGTCGTAGCTTTCGTGAAAGTACCACGAGTGGCAATGCTAGCCTCTCGAGGTGGGGGTACCGGGTTTCGTCATCCACCAACGTTTTTCTAATATAATAAATAGAAGATTGCGTATCTTTATTTTTGTGCACTAGGACGGCGCTGACTGCAACTTCTAATACGGTCAAATATACCAACAGCGGCTTGCCTGGGTTGGCTTACACTAGTAAGGTGGTGATGAAAAATATGCTCTCAAGTTCTTTAGGGCCTCTACACATTCTTCATTCCACTATAGTCCCTGGTCTTTCTTCAATACACCGAAGAATTTGGGGCACCTGTCGGAGGAGCGTGAGAAGAACCTGGAGAGGGTAACTATCCGACCCATCAGCTTCTGCACTTGCTTTTTGCTGCTTAGCGTTTCTGGGATGGCTTCTATAGCCTTGATCTGGTCAGGGTTGAGTTTGATGCCCCTTTTGTGATACAAGAAATCCCAGGAACTTTCCCGAGGCTACGCCAAAAGCGCATTTTTCGGGATTCTGTCTCATACTGTACCACCTTAATATTTCGAAGGCTTTGTTCAGGTGGGTGAGGTGGTCTTCCTTTTTTGATGACTTGACCAGCAATGTAGACCTCCATTATAGCAGTATGTCCCCTGGTGAGTGATGAAGGTTGTTTTCTCCTGATCCTCATTGACCATCATGATCTGATTGTCGCCGGAATATGCATCAAGGAAGCTTAGCAGCTCATTCCCTGTCGTTGCATCTATCAGCTGATCGATGTGAGGTACCGGGAATGAGCCTTTTGGGCATGCTTTGCTTAGATCGGTGAAGTCTACACACATCCTCCACTTACCTTTTTTCTTTTTGACCATTACAACATTGTCGATCCACTCCGGATACTTGGATTCTCTGATGGAGCCATTAGTCAGTAGCTTGTCTACTTCTTCACTCACCGCTTTGTTAATGACGGCGTTGAATTTTCTCTTTTCCTAGAGCACGAGAGGGTATAATGGGTCGATGTTCAGTTTGTGGGAGGCAATTTCTTGTGGAATCCCTGGCATATCTGCATGGGAAAAAAGCGAACAGGTCCGCATGGTTAGATAAAAACTCACGGTACTTACCTGGATTCGATAGGTCGTGGCCTATGTAAGCTTTCTTCGCAGGGTCGTAGTTGCTTGGCAGGACGGGGTCAAGGTCCTTAACTGTAGCCTTGTTAGCCTCGACGTCATCGGGATCTTTGATGGCGCTCCCTATCGGGCAGACCTTCGTCTCCGGCAAGGCTGATTGCTATGCTTCAACACTTGCTCCCTTGAGTTGCTTGGTGTGCGTGTAATGCTGAGCTATTTTATATCATTCTTGGGAGGTGTGCGGCTCGCCCCGTATGATGTGCACTCCTCATGGGGTTGGGAATTTGATCACTTGATAGAAACTTGAAGGGACTGCCCTCATGGCATGTATCCACGGGCATTCTATAATGGCGAAAGTGTGCTAATCCCTATGTTGTGCGGAGCTGAGTATCTTCTATTCGCTGGGATAAAGCCTTTCCTCTGCAGGGGCCTTGTGCAGTAGTTCATTACGTGGAAAGTGGTTTCCATCGTAACTCCTCCCGCCAGAACGGGCAGCGTTACCTCGCCAGAGGTTCTTTCCACTGCATTATTAAAACCAGTTAGTGTTATGCAGCATGGAATTATCGTATCCTCGAGCCCCATAAGTGCAAGGACTCTTGGATGAATGATACATGCGCCGCTTCCGTCGTCGACCATGATCCTTTTAACATCAGTATCTACTATGCGTAAAGTAATAACTGAGGCATCATAATGAGGTAAACACAAACCATCGGCATCGTACTTATCGAAGGTGATACTATCTTCGAAGTCGTCATACAGTTCGTGAGCGATGGTTCGCTTTAACTTGTGAGTGGTGGTGAATTTGATGTGATTGATTGCTGAATCATTGTCGTCCACAATGATCATGTTAATGGTGCGTGTTAGTGAGGGCGGCCTTGGTGGACCGTGAAATTGTTCCTGTCCGCGTGCGAAGTTGAGATTTCCTTTGTTGTTGAGTAGTTCTTTCAAGAACCCTTGGTTCAGCATTCGGACCACCTTCTGTCGGAGCCCTATGCATTCTTCTGTTTTGTGCCCCCATTCCTGGTGGAACTCGCATAGGGCATTTGATTTTCTGGTGGCGGGGTCGAACTTCATCTTTGCTGGCCTTTGTACTTTGTTGCCCAGCTTTCCGGTGCGTACACTACTTCTAAAGGAGACACACAAAAGTTATGTGCAGATAATGAGGGGGGAATACCTCTATCATTCCTTAATGGGACGACCTGTCATTGTAAGGCTTCTGCATGCCTTGGCAGTGGCGGATACGAGGATCTGATGTATGGTTGGTGTCTTTTCCTGTTTAGGCGTGGGACTTGTTCCCGTCGTCCCTCGATGTGTCGGTCGCTTCGGATTTCTGGGTGCACTGTTGTCAACCTCCGATTTGGGCCATTAAGGTCATCGTCATATTCATGCACCTCGGCAAATTAGGCATTGTGTACCTCTTCCCAGGTGGTGGGGGATATTTCAGGAGACGGTTGAGCAGTTTCCTGGTTGCCCTTGAGCCGTTTCTATTGAGTCTATTCTGAAAGGCTGCGACTGTCATGCCTTCGAACACGTTTGGTAGGCTCATTCTGACTTTGTTGAACCTGGCTAAGAACTCCCTGAGTCCTTCTCCTGGGGTCTGTCGTACAGCAAAAATGTCATTGACCCGTGCTTCCGTCTTCCTTGCTCATGGGTGGGCGGTGGCAAATTTATCCGCCATTTCCTTGAATGTGGAGATGCTTTTGGTAGGTAGTTGTGAGTACCACGTTAGGGCCCCTCCTGTTAGCGTTCTACCGAACTTTTTCAGAAGTACGGATGGTACCAGCTCATTTGATAGATCATTGCCTTTGACGGTTGTAACATAGTGAATCAGGTGGTCCTCTGGATCTATGGTCCCGTCATATACCTTCAAGTATGGGGGCCTTTTGAAGGTCTTCGGGATGGGGTGTGGCGCAGCTCCTTCAGTGTAGGGTTTTTCAACAAACCTCCCCACGTCTCGCTTTGGCAGAAACTTAGGCGCACCTGGGATTTTATCCACCCTTTCTTGGTGCTCCTTCATCTGGTCGCGAAGCGACCTATTCTCGTTTTCCATTTCTTCCATATTTTTTAGGATGGCTGTGAGTGTGTCGCCGTTATCTTGAGCATCGACGGGCACTTTGTTCGTTCTCGTGACCTCGAGTTCATCTTTGGCTGCAGCATGATCTGTTGCTGGGGTGCATCTATCATTTTGAGGAGGCTTCTTGGCTAGACTTCTCAGAGTGTTTGTCAGCCATTCTTCCAGTAACCTTTTCATCTCCGTGGGTGCTTCTTTAAATGTAGATGTCGAAGCCTCTCTTTCTCGTGGAACCACCAGATCTTTTGATGGGGAAGGTAGGTTTTCCACACTTATGAAGGTACTGGGGGTTGCGTGCAGGGCATTTCCTTCAGAAGCCGCATTGAGAGGGCCGGTAAGATCTGTTCTAACATCCAAGATGGCTTTCATTCTTGCGTTGTTCTCAGCCATTTTAGGTCGTAGAGAGTGATTTTTTGAAGGATCTCTAGAAGCACACTACAGCTTTGATTCTCGAAATCCCCAGAGACGGCGCCAAACTGTTTGGCTAAAAAGTTATGCAAGTACTTAAATAGCTCTAAAACAATCAAAAATAATATGGGTTAATCGGAATCAAGAGTAATATGGACTAGAGAGTGTAATATGATTGAGATTTGTGATTATAGTGTAAATAATTCGAGATATAAGAACAATAAGACAAGTAGTGAGCTTTACATAAGAGAGAAAGATAGAGAGAGAGAGAGAGTTGTATATTTACAATAGCAAAATACACATGCCCTTTTACAAAGTGAAGGTCCCCCTTATATACTAAGGGACCTTCCTCGAAATAATCAAAGAAAAGTACAAGTGTTGGTGCTCTAAGTGTACGAGTGTCAGAGCTTGAAACGACGTCGCAGTGAGTCATGTCACTCGATCCGTCTACTAACTGAGGCCGGCCTTACTCGAGCCGACCATAATTAGGTCGCTTTCTTCACCAAGGACGTATGTAGATAGAGTAGGAACATAGGTAACCAAATTTGCCCAATACACTATTCAAAATCTGAAAAAATATTCCAACATGATATATCAGAGTTCGAATATTTTACATGAAAACTTCCAACTTAATATACTACAGTTCAAATTTTTCACATGTAAATTTGCAGCATAATATACTGGAACTGCTCCAATCTCCAATATATTATACGGAAACTCTCATTGTGCTGGAGTTCCAACATAATATGCTGGAAGTTCATACACAGATGCACTAATCTCCACTATATTATAGGGCTGTTCAAAACCGAACCAAAACCGAAAATCGAATCGAAACCGAAGCTTAATGGCTTATTGGTATTGGGTTAACGATTTAACGGAGGGGAAACGAATTTAAATTTTCTCATTAACGGTTTACAAAAATCTAGTGATCAAAGTCTAAAATCTCAAAACGACCGGTCAGGTCGTTACAAGCAAAGATCACGGTGTGACTCCTGAAACGTATCAAGAAGAGGCCAATTAATTAGCCAATCATGGGATTTCTTACTTCATATACAATTGTACTTAGAGTAGGATTCCCTTACTATATAAAAAGGGAGTCTGATCATTTGTAAAGGGATCATATTCACACAATACAAAGCAATATACGGTTATTCTCTATTTATCATTGTCATATTATTATGTTCTTGAGCCAATTGATATATATTTGGTTCAATGATGACCGATCTCGAGGTCCAAGGCTGTATAATATGTGTGGTTTGCATTTAGTCTTTAACTTTCTATTTCGGTACTTATTTATTCTTCTTAATTTGTACCAAGTTATATCATGTGTTCTTATATGTATAAAATTAATTGTTATTTGATTTTAGGGTAAACAATTTGGCGCCCACCGTGTGGCTAAGGATAATAGTGGTTACCTGGTACAAACTTTTGTAACACTTTATTTTACACTTGTTCTTTAAAGTATCTTTGATTACAGGATTAAAAAATGTCAAACTCTTAGTCATCACCTCAACACAGTGACAATGATCTCAGCCACTATGGTGAAAATGAGAACATTACACGCCTGCTGGCCTCGATGGAGTTCTGGTTGTTGATCCATTGACGTTGGTTCACATATATCCATTAATGGAAATTTGGTCATCGATCCCAAAAGAAGCATCCACAGAGATGCCCAATCAGCTACTCAGAGCGCACTTGGCGGTGATATGACGAGATCAGCTGCGGGTGATCTTTGATATGTTTCATGCTTGCCACTATACATGATCCCCATGCTTTTGGATTACGCCTGGATGGACCCAACATCAGCACATCAGCACTGGCTTTAGTGTTGGCCACGGCCACCTCAGATTTGGCCGCCTCAAGCTCATTAGCCAAGTTAGCTAACTAGGACTGAAGCTCCTCGACTTTCTTTGCAGGGACCGAGGTTCTCTCTCAAGCAACCCGGAGCTAAGATTCAGTCGACTCCAACTCTGCTTGGACAACCTTCTTTTTCAAGGCTAAGATATCCATATTCTATTTGAGCTCTTCAACCTGGGCTCGAGTTGCATCTATTTATTTCTGAAGATCGCCGATCTGTTCGAGCCTCTGTCGGACCTGTAGAATTGGATCATTAGTCATTATCTCCAATTTATCTTCACTATCATGAAGCACTCAAAATACCTGTTCGGCCATCTCAGCATACTGATCCCGAGCCGTCACTAAATCTGCTTGAAGCTTCTCGCTGAGAAGCTTGTAAGTATTATTTTTCTCAGTGAGGTCCCGAACCTCGCCCTTGTTATCCTCTCGGATTCTAAGGAAAGCCTTGTAATGCAACACTGAAGCCTACAAGCAAGGAAGAAAATATTAGAGTTACCTATGACTCCAAGTCTAAAAGAGATAATAAAATGACCATCGAAGTTACCCGATTCAGAGCATGTTGGGCCTCGTCGAACATACAAGATGCTCCCACCGCATTCATTACTGCTTGGTTTTCCTTGGTCACCAAACACCTTAGATTGCTAGAAGTCCCCATAGGGGGAAAGAAGACCTAGGAATCCTCCAGTATGGAAAACACTATATTCTGCCTACGGTCGGGGTCAATGCTTGGGGCCAGGAATCAGTCCACCAGTTTTGGGCTCAATGCAGACCTAGTTATGCCCAGTGACGATCTTTTCTTCGGCACTAATAAGTCACCAAGCTTGGTAACATCTACCAAAGAACCGAACATGACTCCATCAAAGAAGTCGTGAATATCAACACCCCCATGAGGACCCTCGGAAGGACGACCTTCCCATATATTAGTTTCACGGACCGTGGCATTTGAAATTTGAGGGTATCCAGAAATATCGATCACATCAAGCTCGTTCCTGGAAACATCTTCCGCCATATGGGGAGCCTCTCCCTCAGTCTCTCTCTCTCTCTCTCTCTCTCTTTCTCTCTCTCTCTCTCTCTCGACCATCTCAGCCTGGGATGAAGTGGCCTCAATTCTTTCTGGATCAGGAACCTCGTCTGAAGCTCCCTCGTTAACCGCCCCTAGAACTGAGGTCTTTTATATCGAAGCACCAGTCCGCACATGGGCTACCAGATTGAATCCCTCTTCTTCTTCGTCTTCAGACTCGTCCCTTAGCCGACGGACTGAGTCCAAAAATAGTGCTTGCCTTTTCTTTTGCTTTTGCTTTTTTCTCTTGTTCTCTTTAGCCTGCTTCGGAGCAGGTGGTCGGGAATAAGCGTGAGAAGTAGCTCGAATGATAACCGTTCTAAGAAAGAAGCTTACCTTGATAGCGGGCCTCCCATTGACCCTTTGACAATTCCATTCAAGCACGTTCGAAGTAAGGTGTTTGTGATACTAGGCTCTCAACCCATTCCTTGAGATCGGGAATTACCTCTGGCGCCTGGGGTACACCTGCAACATCAAAAAACACAGATAAGGAAAGAAGATAAGAGGTAAAGTAACAAAATTAGAGAGACAAAATATACTCACGGTTCATATTCCATTTCTCTGAAAACGGTATGCCTTCAAGAGGGATCAGGTTTGAAGTCCTTATTTGGACAAATTGGCCCATCCAACCTAGGTCGCGAGACTTATCGATGCTCAAGAATGGGGCCTTGATGGCCCGACGAGTGATCTTGATCATCCATCCTTGATAAATTCTGGGACTGTAAAGGCGCATAAAGTTATCGAGGGTGAAATGACATCCCTTGATTTTGTTGTGAAGAAACGAAGGAAAATGACTATTCTCCAGAATGAATGGTGGATTTGACCGAGGATGACATCGTACCTCTTGCAAAGGGCGATGATGAAGGGATAAGTGTAAACGCTTAAATATCCCTCCATGTGAGTGGTGATCGATTCCATAGGAGAAGGAACTATTATATCCTTGTTCACCCAGCGACACTCCTCTTTAACCTTTTTTAGGAGGATGTCTTCGTTTATCGTGCGTATATATACCTCAAAACTGGTTCCAATGTAGCTTTGTCGCCGGCGAGCCATGAAGAAGAGGAGATCTCATTTTGCGGTAACATTTTAGAAGTTTTTTCCATTATAAATTAGAATAGAAGAGAATTAGGGTGATTTGCTTGAGATTCAAGAAATTTGGGAGCAAGAGTTGCAAAGCAAAGAGATTTTTGAAGAGAAGCAACAGTGAAGGAAATTTTGAGCATAAAATTTTAAGGGGAAGAAGGTGGTGATACTTATAATTTGCTGTTGGTGGTTCAGATCCAATGGTGGCCGACCAGCAACTGGTCACGGTGCAAATTCCGGCACGTATCAAGAAGAGGCCGATTAATTAACCAATCATGTGATTTCTTACTTCATATAGAATTGTACTAAGATTAGCACTACCCTACTATATAAAGGGGAGTCTGATTATTTGTAAAGGGATCATATTCACGCAATATAAAAGCAATATACTGTTATTCTCTATTTATCATTGTCTTGTTATTCTGTTCTTGAGCCAGTCGATACATATTTGGTTCAAGGTTGACCGATCTCGAGGGCCAAGACTGTATAATTTGTGTAGTTGCATTTATTCATTCATTGTCTAATTCAATACTAATTTATTATTCTCAATTTATACCAAATTATATTACTGTCCTTAAAATCGCTTATAAATTTAATTGGTATCCAATTTTAGGGTAAACAACAACGACTGCCATTAATTGGCTCTTAGCTTCTCCAGAAATATGATCTCATCAGCTGCTTATTATGCTCTTAACATTGCCAATCAATACTAACACTCCTACTTCCTCGCTACAAGTTGGTATCAACAACTATATTCACCAACAACTATATTCACCAACAAATATATACGCACATATAATTATGTTATCGAGAACAGTAATAGCAAAGACATTCTATTATTAAAAGATATCAATAAAATATTTGAAAATTAAAGTAGTTTACGAATCCATAATTAATATAGTGGAATTAGTTGAAGGAAAATCTTCAAACTTAAAAGGTAGGCAGACGCGTTGGTTTTGGTTTCGTAATCATTAACTGTAGCTCCGTCGAATCAGGATTTGCATGTGAGCCGTTGGTGTATATTTGAAATAACAGCCCATCAAGTTATGCCAATAATAATACTTGTTGGTAGTCATAACTTGTGGTTATGTCTCTCTGTCTTTGTTTCAAGAAGATATTGTTCCTTAGTTCAATATCAATCCAGAAAATATTTTGTTTTTTCTTTTATGTATAATTGATGAGGAAGTAACAAAATGGGTTAGAACCGTAGGCGGAGCTATGTTCGGACTTCGGAGCAGTGGGGTCAGCGCACCCCGTTAATTTTGGCAATTTATATATATAATTCCTGTAAATTAACCAAGTAAGACAATTAGGTACTGTATGTCTATCCTAACTATAAATTCGTTCCCCGATATTCAGGTTCAAGAACTTTTTCCATTCAATCCTATATGCAATCTAGAGTTCTCACTTACGAGTTCAACTCTAGATTCGTAAGTAGTATTCAATTGATGATAATAATTAAGTGCAAGATTGAATAAATAAAACACGATAAATCAAGAAATCAAAATCAATATTCGAATAATAATAGTCATGAAAGAATCCCAATCCTAGAACGTGAAGTTTAACTCCACATAGACATAATAGCCAAACAACAAATCATACAAAAAAATAAAAATTATTAAGTTTGATGGAAGAAAAGATGAAACCCGACCTTCACAACAGCTCTATGCTTATTTTTCCTCTCAAAAACGTCATTTCCAAAACGTCCTTGTGTGTCTGTACGATGCACCGGTTAAGAAGTTCGCTCATGTGGCATGCCGGCTTCGAATCGTGGGTCTGCATCTTTATAGAACATGCTAAAATTAGTCAATCGTGGAAGTACTGTAAATCATGGTAATGAAGAAAAAGATCATGCTAAGAATCGTATTAATCTGATGGAAAACACGTTAAATTTGGACTAATTTTCTAAAAAGAAAATTACTAAGTTGTTCAAATTAAGCTACTTTTAGCTTCCCCGGTAGAACAAAAAGTAGAACTATATGCTTATATTAAATTTCAAATGAAAGGAAACGCAGCTAGCATTTTGTCATTCCACATTTCCATACTCAATAACAACAACAATTACTATCCAGTATAGTTCCACAAAGTGAAAGTTAGGGAGGATAATATGTAGACAGACTTTACCCCTATCCCAAACGGCAGAGAGGCTGTTTCAAATAGACCCTCAGCTCAGGGAAGGAAAGGAAAAACAAAAACAAAAACAAAAGAGCATTAGTAACTCTAGCAGAAATCGCATAAATAATTATATAAACATAAGAACAATAAATAATATGGCATGCAATAATACCAAACAGTAACTACCATAAATAACTACAATAAGGGGACACAATCCAATACGCAAATCATCTATGGAGAGCCCTACCAAGCCCCACCCAACCCCGAAAAAGGAGTACGAAAAATTCTAGAAGCCCCTATCCTACAATCCTGATACTAGACCTCCAAACTTTCCTATCAAGGGTCATATCCTCGGAAATCCGTATTCTAGCCATGTCCTGCATAATCACCTCTCCCCAATAACTCTTAGGCCTCCCTATGCCTTGCCTCACGCCGACCACCGCCAACCGCTCACAACTCCTTACCGGGGCATCAGGGCTTCTCCTTCGCATATGCCTGAACCACCTAAGCCTCGCTTCTCGCATCTTCTCATCCACTGAGGCCACCCCTACCTTCTCTCGAATAACTTCATTCTTAATCTTATCTAACCTGGTGAGCCCGCACATCCACCTGAGCATCCTCATCTCCGCAACCTTCATTCTCTGAACATGAGAGCTCTTCACCGGCTAACTCTCCGCCCCATACAGCATGGCAGGTCTAACCACAGCTCAATAAAACTTCCCCTTGAGTTTTTGTGGCACTTTCTTGTCACACAGGACTCCTGATGCAAGTCTCCACTTCGACCACCCCGCCCATATATGGTGGGCGGCATCCTTGTCTATCTCTCCGTCCCCCTCAATTACCGACCGAAGATATTTGAAACTGTCCCTCTTGGCGATACCTGAGATCCAATCTTCACGTCGTTGCCTACTTCGCTCGGCTCAGCGCTAAACTTGCACTCCAGGTATTCTGTCTTCGATTTGCTTATTTTGAAACCCTTAGACTTGAGAGTCTGTCTCCATACCTCTAGCCTCTCGTTAACACCGACCTTCGTCTCGTCTATCAAGACTATGTCATCAACAAATAGTATATACCAAGGGACATCCCCTTGAATATGTCGGGTAAAGGCATCCATCACCAAGGCAAATAAGAGAGGGCTAAGCGTTGATCCTTTATGGAGCCCCAAGACCATCGGGAAAAGTTCTGAGTCACCACCCAACGTCCTAACCCTAGTCTTAGCTCCTTCTTACATGTCCTTGATTACTCTAATGAAGGCTTCCGGCATGCTCTTGCCTCCAGGCACCTCCCTATGGACCTTATCATACGCCTTCTCCAAGTCGATAAACACCATGTGCATGTCCTTCTTCTAATCCTTGAACTGTTCCACCAATATCCTGACAAGGTGGATAGCCTCAGTAGTGGAGCGACCCGGCATGAAATCGAACTGGTTCAAAGATATAGATGCCACTCCCTCACCCTCGCCTCGATCACCCTCTCTCAGACCTTCATGGTGTGACTTATTAATTTGATACCCCTATAGTTGTTGTAGCATTGGATATCCCCTTTGTTCTTGTACAAAGGCACCACTGTACTCCACCTCCACTCCTGCAGCATCCTTTTGGTCCTGAAGATCGCATTGAACAACCTGGAGAGCCACTCCACTCCTGACCTACCCATACTTCTCCAGAACTCCACCGGAATTTCGTCTGGCCCGGTCGCTCGACCCCTACTTATCCTACGCAAAGACTCATGACCTCCTCAACCCTATTGCGCCTGCAGTACCCAAGGTCTCTACGTCATTCTGAATGCCCCAGCTCCCCTAGCTCTATTTTTCGATCCCCTTCCTTGTTAAGCAGGTCTCGGAAGTACGCCTGCCACATCTGCTTGACTTGAGACTCCCCCATCAGAACTCTAACATCCTCGTTCTTGATGAACCTAACTTGGTCGAGATACCGCTCCTTAATCTCCCTTACTTTAGCTAGCCAGAATAACTTCCTGTCCCTGTCTTTCTCCCCCAATTCCTCATACATGCGACCAAACACCGCATTTTTAGCTTTCGTAACTGCCAGCTTCGCTTCCTTCCTCGCCATCTTGTAGATCTCCCTGTTTATTCTCATTTCTTCCTCGCTTGTGCTCCCTGCAACCTTAGCAAACGCTACCTTCTTCATCTCCGCTTTTCCTTGGACTATATCGTTCCACCACCAGTCACCCTCATGTCTGCCTGAATAGCCCTTGGCTACCCCGAGCATATCCCGCTACCTCTCTAACCAAGTTCGTCGTCTCTGACCACATTGCGTCCGCTTCCCCAGAACTTCTCCAAGCTCCACCATCAACTAACCTCCTCTCCAGCTCATGAGCTTTCTCCTTATTCAATGCACCCCATCTAATCCGTGGTCGTTCCTGAGCACCCCTCCTCTTCCTCCTCTAAAAGGACTCTCTCGGAATAACCTTGCAGTCTTTACACAAACCTCTATCACTCCTTCTGAGAAGGAGGTAATCAATCTGAGTCTTCGCCACCGAACTTTTGAAGGTGACCAAATGTTCGTCCCTCTTTTGAATTGTCGAGTTTTCAATGAGAAGCTCGGAAGCCTTGGCGAAATCAAGCAGCGAAGTGCCTCCTCTGTTCCTAACCTCAAGGCCAAAGCCGCCGTGTACCTCACAATAACCACCAGCATCAACCCCAACATGCCATTAAAGTCCCCTCCAATAACTAACTTCTCAGATTGGGGAATACTACTCACCAAATCATCCAAACCCTCCCAAAAGCACCTCTTAACCTCCTCATCTAAGCCGTTAGCGGCGCGTAAGCGCTGATGACGAGGACGCAACCCCCAATAACAAACTTAATAGACATTAACTTATCATTCACTCACCTAACCTCAACCACGGACTCCCTTAGATCCCTATCCACCAAGATGCCCACTCCACTCTTACCCCTCACGACCCGAAAATACCACAACTTAAACCCGTCTACACTCCTCGCCTTCGACCCTTACGACCTAGTCTCTTGAACACAGGCTATGTTGACCCTCCTCTTCTGAAGAATCTTCACCAACTCAATGGACTTACCCGTCAGAGTGCCTATATTCCACGACCCGATCCTTAATCTATGAGCGTCCGTTACCCTCTTTTCACCCTTGCCTCCCGCCCTACCCGCAGAACCGCACCCTGCCCCATGCTTACCCCTGCTACCACCACCAACCCCCGAAGACATGACCTTACACTACCATCCCCCACCGCGGCCACTATCCCTCCAACCGACACACACGCACTATAGCGGAATACGCTAAAGGATGCACGCTAGGCATCAACAGAGTAAACCGCACACATGATGCTTAGCTAGAAAACGTAAAAGGGTGTACAGAGTAAACAAGAGGTCGGGAGGTACCAACTCCCGGTGGAAAAACATGGAAGTATTCTTTGATTCGCCCGATATCAATTTACCACCAGCTCTTGCACGTTTCGGCCGGTGTTGCTTTGCTCTTCACGTCCAACTGCAGCAAGCTCGCCTCGTCCACCGCAACTAGTACCTAAAAATCACACACACAACAAACCCCACAAACACAACGGCGGAGGGGGGGCTGTCTAGCTCGGGAAAGAGGAGGGAGTTGCCTGAAAATCACAAAAAAAAAGGAGGTGGGGTAGGGGGGCAGGGGCGGAGGGCTGGGGGGCGTGAGAGAAGGGGGAAGAGACGTAACACGTAGTGGATTTCGTTCGTTATTTCCAGGCGAATGCCAACTTAGCATCTAACTTCTAATGATAATCTTCGCGAAAGTCAAATATTTATTTATGAACTTAGCATATACTCATATATATATATATGTTCTCAAAAATGTGCTGTACTTTATCAAAACATATTTAATTTACTGGCCTCCCTTTTTGTTTATTGTATTAGGTATTTCTGTTATTCTAACCAATCATTATTCTATATATATAAGGAACTCATAAAGAAATTCAAGCAAAGCATTCGATCATTATTACCAAAAGAAGTAATGGAAGTGAAATTTGCAGAAGACAGATGTGCATGGCCAAGGAGATCAACAGAGTCAAAGATTTCAAGAACAAGAAGCCAAAAGGCCAATGTTATGAGCAATATTTTGGATGCAATTGCAAAAGTTAATAAGAAAGAATTTTCAAGCAAAGAAATTAAAGGGGAGGTGGTGAGGATGAAAATTGTGGTGAAAAGAGAAGATCTAAAGCAAGTTCTTGAAGCATTAAAAGATGGTAATATTAATGAAAATAGAAGCCAAATTTCTCCTTCTCAGGTTGCTGTTTTGTCTTTGGAACAACGCTTGAATTTCATGAGAAAAAGACAAAAAATTAGAAAAATCAGTCAAATCAAGCTTAGAAATAATTCTTCTTGGATGCCTGTGCTTCAAAGTATTCCTGAGGATTTTTAATCTTTAATTCCTATGTTTTTTCTTTTTTGTTTTTCAGTTTTTGTCTCCAATTTTTTTGTGCTCTCTATATATACTAACACAAAGAGTTCCACATTTTACGTAGAATTTTTTTTTCTGCTGTTTACTTTTTCTCTTAAAATTTGCTTGTACTATTGCATTAATCTTTTTATTAAAGCCTTATATAGTCTTTAGCAGAATATTCATTTTATTCAGTATTCAGCAATTTGAAGACAAATAATTTGGGTTTTATGTTCTCTCAATTATATTATTTTAAACTCATTGATTCCAAATCCTATATTCGACTATGCATAATACCATCACATGAAATGTTGTTGATCCCAATTTCCAGAATATCCAGACATAGGTACTGGCTGAAGCACAAACATAGAGCTGGCTGAGCTATTGCAGACAAAATTATCCTCTTTGATTATGACAAACATTATTGCTTTTGTTGGGGTCAAAACCTGACTCGTGATAATTAATGAGATTAGTTCGCTCTTAAGCATATTCGGGTTAATAAATGGTACAACCATTTGTTAATAATAAGCACTCGAAGATCACTCAACTTAATCAATGAGGCCACGGCCTACTCGCTAGTGACGGGCGTCCTCCCGACATGACCGAGGCTGCTTAACGCCAACTGGCAAGATTCACATCTATAAATACTAAGAGAAAGAACCCTAAAAGGGGGCTGCTTCTTCTTCACCTCTACTTTTAAAGAACAGAGAAGATCATTGTAAGGTTATGAACCTCTCCCAGGAGAGGCAGACCAAACCGATATCAATCAATAAAATGTTTCCCACTTTTGTCATCTTAATACATAAACTTATCTCTTGCTCTTTTGTTCGGTGTTTTGGCATCTTATTACGATCTGCTATGATTGGCCCTTACTTTATTTCGATTGTTTTATACCTATAAAGTGTACAATAACTTTGAGCTAAGCAATTTGGCGCCGCCTGTGGAGATTCCATAGCAGAATCGCGTAGTTCATCCTTAGACCAAAAAGGAAAGAAAACACCCAAAAGGGAAAGCAACCTAGCTCGAATGAGCCAAAGTAGCACAGCGGGTGAAGGGAATTCGAAAAGCTCCGGCAAGATTCCGAAGCCCCGACTCCCCCCCTCCCATTCACAAGAAAGCGAAAGAAGAAGAAGAAGAAGAAGAAGAAGAAGAAGAAGAAGAAGAAGAAGAAGAAGAAGAAGAAGAAGAAGAAGAAGAAGAAGAATAATAATAAGAAGAAGAAGAAGAAGCAGATACCTCCCCACCCCTACGGGGTGAACACGAGCGAGATGCCCTCATCCCCTAGATACGGGACCCTGCCGAAAAGCGGGCCGAAGGCATCTCTAACCAAGATCCATAACGGAATGACCTTTACAAGATAGTCAAGAAGACTACACACAAATCAGACAAGATCTCAAACGAAAACCTAACCCCCGATGCCCTGCACACAACGGGTCATGCGGAAAGACAAAGGTTCAACTACGGTTGAACAACAACTCAAGCTACGTGCCCTCGCCCAAACGTTCAGCTATGAGTTGAACATGGACTCAGCCTATATGTCTTCGCCATCAAAAATTGCAAAGGTTCAACTACGGTTGAACAACTCAGGCTACGTGCCCTCGCCCAAAAAGTTATACTATGAGTTGAACTGGGACTCAAGCTATATGCCTTCACCATCAAAATTTGCAAAGGTTCAACCACCGTTGAACAACAATTCAGGCTACGTGCCCTCTCCCCAAAGTTAAACTATGAGTTGAACTGGAACTCAGGCTATGCGTCTTTGCCATCAAAAATTATAAAGGTTCAACTACGGTTGAACAACAACTCAGGCTACGTGCCCTCGCCAAAAGTTCAACTATGAGTAGAACTAGGACTCAGGCTATGTGCCTTCGCCATCAAAAATTGCAAAGGTTCAACTACGGTTGAACAACAACTCAGGCTACATACCCTCACCCAAAAGTTCAACAATGATTTGAACTAGGACTCTGGCTATGTGCCTTCGCTATCAAAAATTGCAAAGGTTCAACTACGGTTGAACAACAACAACTCAGGCTGCGTGCCCTCGCCCAAAAGTTCAACTACGATTGAACGACCACTCAGGTTGTGTTCCTTCTCCATCAAAAATTGCAAAGGTTCAACTACGATTGAACAACAACACAGGCTATGTGCCGTCGCCCAAAAGTTTAGCTATGAGTTGAACAGGAACTCCAGGCTATGTGCCTTCGCCATCAAAAATTGTAAAGGTTCAACTATGGTTAAACTCAGGCTACGTGTCCTCGCCCAAAAGTTCAATTATGAGTTGAACTGGGACTCTGGCTATGTGCCTTTGCCATCAAAAATTGAAAAGGTCCAATTACGATTGAACAACAACTCAGGCTACGTGCCCTCGCCCAAAAGTTCAACTATGAGTTGAACTGGGACTCAGGCTATGTGCCTTCGTTATCAAAAATTGCAAAGGTTCAACTTCGGTTGAACAACAACAACTCAGGTTACGTGCCCTCGCCCAAAAGTTCAACTATGGTTGAACAACCACTCATGCTATTTGCCTTCGCCATCAAAAATTGCAAAGGTTCAACTACGATTGAACAACCACTCGGGATACGTGCCCTCATCCAAAAGTTCAACTATGAGTTGAACTGGGACTCAAGCTATGAGCCTTCGCCATCGAAAATTACAAAAGTTCAACTACGGAATGAACGGGGACTCAGGTCGTATGCCTTCGCCATCACGAGCCCAATCCTGCCCAAACGGCAAGGCAGAACGCCCTCGCCCCAAAAGGTAATGGGTTTCAACCCCGTTTGAACCAAGACTCAGGCCAAGCGCCCTCGCCATTAGACGCTGCAAGGCCTGTTCCTCAATGAACGAAGGACAAGTTAAGCTCCCCCGCCAATCAAGTAAGTATGCCTAACTCAAACTGAGATTCAGGCCGCGATAAGTTCGGCCCCAGTCGAATTGCAAGGCCACGGCCAGTAATTCACCCACGCCCAAACTGGGACTAAGGCTATATGCCACCCTCGCCAAATAACAACTTACTCATACCGCGTAAGGGATAAACGATAAGCAAAAAGCGATCAATCACGTTTAAGGCCATCGACGCTAGTAGCCACCTTGCTTTTTACTGGAGCAAGCAAATGAACTGACAACAGTCGAAGTCATCCAACTGGCTATGACCATCAACGTCATCATCGCCAAGGCCATCGATGTTATCACGACTAAAGTCGTAGGGGGATTAACATGCCCACTAGAAAACTCTAAAGGCGAATCCCCCTTGAATGAGTGCAAAAAGAAAACTTGGAAACAAGAAATGGAACATAAAATTGCATATATATATCTATAGCTTTATTTACAACGGGCCACCCCCGCTTACGTACGGCCAAGGCCGATGAACAAAGAAAAGTTAGCCAAATGCCAACAAAAAACAAAAAAGAATAAAAACTAACTCTACAAAAACCTTTTTACTCAGATCCACCCACGCCACCCTCAACGCCACATGCGCCACCATCAGCACCATCAGCGCCATCATCAGCCCGTGGAGTGGCCGGGTCAAAGCCACAACCAAGACGAGCATCATGAGCCTTTTGGAAGCCCCCCCCCCCCTCATAAACAGCTTCGGGCACAATGCCGGCCTCCCATAATTTCTTGTACACATCGAGTTGCGCCTCAGCAAATGACCAAAGATCACGAGTGGGGCCGTAAGAGGCAGCCTAATCCCTCTGGCGCTGATTCTCTGCCTTCAAGGCCGTAATCCGATCTGCCGTAATCTGGGCATCCCGTTCATAAACGCTAATGCGTTCCTTCAACCCCGCCACTCTGAAAGACGTAATAGATCTCCCCAACTCCCGTTCTCTCTCACGAATACGGACCGCCACCTCCGACGCCCTAGCCTTCGTCTAAGAATCCCTTGCTTGCCGCCTCGAGGCAGCGAGCTCCATGTCCAAAATAACCACATGCCTAATCAAGGCCTCTGCCAAGGCCTCCTGACTTCGGTGTACCCTCTCAGCTACAACACTCCTCTCAACCTCCATCTTCCCGTCCTTACGATGAAGTTGCTCCTCGAGAGTATTTATCCTGTTTTGAGTCTATTGCACTAGAAGCTCTCGCCTTGCTAACTCTTCAACCAACTCTCCGCTGAGGGGGTCATCCCTCATGCGCTCGCGCAGCATGCGACACCTATCCGGGTAGCGGTGGTACTTCTCCAGCGCACGCAAAAAGATTCCTGAGCAAACGTTGGCTCGGTGCATACCCTCTACTTCCAAAAGGAAAGTCTGCAAAGTAAAAACAACGGGTAAAATAAGAGGCAAACCAGGGCAAGAAAAGAAATGAAAGAAAATCATCACACGTACCCTAAAACCCATCACGGCCACCTCGGTCATTAATCCGATGTCTGTAATGTCCCTCAGTGACGTGCTCTCCTCCTCCGAGCACAAAGGCACAAATATCGGTACCAAATTATCCTACTCAAGCAGCAGGTTCTGCTCGGTAGGAATCTCAGTATAACAAAATGGTCCCTCTGCATGCGTCGTCGCGTTGGTGAAGGCTTCGTGGAGCATGCGGACGTCGTCAGAACCCAAGTCAGATTGAGAGTCAAATTCCCCTCCCGCAACGTCCCTTTCTTCCTCAACCGGCCGAGAGGTCGAGCCTCCCTCCCCCGCCAACGGTTTGACACTTACTTCTCAAGACCAAAGCAGTTGTTGAGGAACAACCTTCCCTCTCAACAGCTGGAACTGATGATTGAGCCGCCGAAGCCATGATTTCATTACAGCCTGAGCTGATCGCGGCAACCTCCATTGTGTTTTCGCCCTCAAGGGCAGGCAAAACCGCCTCATTCCCCTCCGTATCTGATGGTGGAGAGTCCAAATGTACCACCTCTGCAGTAGACGTGAAGGCGACCCTGCGCCTAACCGATGGCCTCTCCTCCTCCTCATTGTTCAAAGGTGATTCCGCCCTGGGATGAACAACCCACGAAGACGCCTCGACCCGAGGTACAAACTGCACGTGGCATTGGCACCATAACCAGCCGGGCAGTCACACCCGGCGTGCGAAAGCAAGTTGAGGAGCTCTCACGCGACGCGCCCCCTGATCAACAAAAGAAAAGAATTAAAAGGAGAAGAAAATTCATCACAGTCAAACAAGAACAATGCGACAATTCAAACGCTTATCGAAAATGGCCTATGTCCATGTCTCCCCCAGAAAGACGGCCACGTGCGAATCTCTGTTGTATGATGGAGTATGGCCTCAACCCATTTTCTAATGCCAGATAGAGGAGTTGGTGGTGCCTGATCAGCTACGAACACAAGTTAGAGTTAAAAACTATTAGAACAAAGAACAAGAAAGAACGGAAGGCGGAATCCGACGAATAGAAAACTTACGTATATGGTTCAGAGTCTCTGGGAACTCCCTAGCATTCACCACCAAGTGCTCGGTCCTGATGTAGAAACAATTCTCGCAAGTATGAGAATTGATCGCATTATCCAGCTCCACAGTCAGACCCCTGGCCCTGTGGGGGACCATTCGAATCATGGTACCACGGACCCTCTCAGAGGCATATAGAGTCGGCACGTGCCGCAACATTATTTCTCTTTGGGCCCATTTCGCATACTTAGCAAGCATGGAAAAAAGCTTGTAGAAAGAAGGTATGAGTTGACCAGGACACACCTCGTAGTAGCGGCAAAAATCTACCACCAACACTGGAAGGGGAAGCCTGAACCCCAACATGAAAGGATAAGCATAGAAAACGCAATACTCTGGGTGGTCAATGTGGACCCTCTCCTCGCTTCTGGCAAGGACAATATCAGTGGAACAGGGGATACCCCATTCCTCCCTTAATTGGGTGATGCCCACCTCTCCCATTAACGGGGCATCATCGACCTGATCCTCCCCCTCGTCGGCGGTAAAGTCAGTCACCAGGCTTCTGGGCAAAGAGTGAATATCAGCCACTGATGGGGCCCCGTAGATCTCCGCCGATTCGATGATCCTCGCCACTGTAGAAGACCCATCGACCGCTAGAAGAGTTATCGGATTAAGGTCTATGTGAGAACTGCTAGCCATTACTGAATACTGTGCAATGAGTGAACAAGATTCACCGAAGAAGGAACAAAGATGGAGATTGAGTGAAAGAAGGCAAAGAACAACACAAATTAACAAAGAAAAAGAGTGCGAGAACTTGCTTATTCAGAAATCTTACTTAGACAGATACTGAAAGGTGAGAAACGGATGACATAACTCATTATTTATACTGAAAAAGTGGCTTTCGCAAATTCCAAAAGCCATCATTAACTGCATAACCAACAGTAAAAGGGTTCGAATCCACAATAATGTGTGTCATTATAACAGATATCACGAAACGGCTTTGCAATCTTCAATCGACACTTCGCCTTCGAAGCCAGTTTAATGACCTGGGTATGTTGGAAGGACGTCCAGTACGCCTCCACACACCGAGCACCATTGCAGTGCACATCAAGCACACTCATATCCTCAGCGGCCACATGCGGAATACATGGCCCTAGATGAAAACATCAAACGGTCATCCCCCAAGTATAAATGGCTACGACCGTCTCCTAAATATAAATGGCTATGGTTATCCTCCAAGTATAAATGGCTACGGCCGTTCCCCGAAAAATAAAATGGCTACGGCCATCCTCCGGATACATAAATGGCTACGGCGGTCTCCTAAATATAAATGGCTATGGCCATCCTCCAAGTATAAATGGCTACGGCCATTCTTGAAAATATAAAATGGCTACGGCCATCCTCCGGGTGTATAAATGGCTATGGCCCTCTCTTAAATATAAGTGGCTACGGACGCCTTCGAGGCACAAAAAGACTACGGCAATTCCCAATAAGTAAAAATGGCTACGAGCGTTCCTTAAGTATAAACGGCTACATCCATCTTCAAAGCATGAACTGCTACGACCATCCCAGGTCACGGCCGAAAAGACATCCGATCCCCTCTTACGAATCTATTGAATCACGTTCGGTAAAATCCGCTCATCGAGTTCGACCGGATCTCAACCTCAATAAGCGGAGGGACTAACTGTATGGGTCAAAACTAGACTCATAATAATTAATAAGATTAGTTCGCTCTTCAGCATATTCGGGTTAACAAATGTCACTACCATTCGTTAATAATAAGCACTCAAAAATTACTCAACTTAATCAATAAGGCCACTGCCTACTCGCTATTGACGGGCGTCCCCCCGACATGACCGTGGCTGCCTAACGCCAGCTGGCAAGATTCACATCTATAAATACTAAGAGAAAAAACCCTAAAAGGGGGGCTACTTCTTCTTCACCTCTACTTCTAAAGAAGAGAGAAGATCATTGTAAGGTTCTGAACCTCTCCCAGGAGAGGCAGACCAAACCGATATCAATCAATAAAATGCTTCCCACTTTTGTCATCTTAATACATAAACTTATCTCTTGCTCTTTTGTTCGGTATTTTGGCATCTTATTACGATCTGCTATGATTGACCCTTACTTTATTTCGATTATGTTATGCTTATAAAGTGTACAATAACTTTGAGATAAACAGCTTCTTTTTCGCTTTCTAAAATTTTTAATACACCAAATTCCTGAGGGATCATTTGCTACATTGGTGGAATATTTCAAGATAACTCGTGGGGTGGGATATTGTCTAACTCTAAAGATATCGGAACCTTTTTGAATAAATCAATCAAAGAAAATGAAGGTGTAAATCTTAGCTAAGCATAATAATCTCTAGAACAGAGGATAGACCAGGAGCATGTAGAGGAATCTCTTTTGAAAGAAAAATTAAGAGTAATCCAGTCAGTCGTTTATGTAAGCGAGTTTACAACAAGTATTATGAGTCGGAAAATTTGTCCAGAGACCCCTACAAGATTGTTTTACGCTCTATATATGTAAGGGACCAAACCCTTCTAACCTCTAAAAGACAAGTTATAGGGAATATTCGAAATTCCTAAGGTCCCCTACCCTACTGCAAAGGTCGTACAGCCTCTTGTTCACCTTAAGTTCGTCCTCTGCAGGATATCAAACTTCGAAGATCTCGTCGTTCGTTGTACTCATCAACAATCGTGGTTGTTCAAATTTAGATCAATTCAGATATAGAATGGGATTAATTATCCTGGCTTTTATATGGGATGACTAATTCAACCATTTTAGTATAAAAATTATTATGCGATTAACTATACCCCAAACTAAATATGAGATAAAATTGTTCCGTGTCATACTCATCAACAGTGCGTTGGATGGAATACGATGGTTTGCTTTCATTATGCTCTTTTCCTGTTTATACATTTCATACCCCGAGTTTAAGCTAGCGTTTGGACATAGATTTAGTTGAAACTTGAAAAAAATAATTTTTGATGTAGTTTTGAAAAATAATTTTTGGAAGTTGAAATTATGTTTGGACATGCATTTTATCTGGAAAAAAATTAAAGTTTTGTGAGTAGGAGAATAAGTTTCACCCAAAATCTACCCTAAACTATATTTTGGGAACTTGAAAAATAATTTTAGAAATTTTTCAAAAATAGATCATTAATCTATGAACAAATAATATTTTCAAAAAAGATTTGAAAAAACGTTGCCAAAATGTATGGCAAACGGGGCCTTTAAGTTTTATAAACTACTAGGTATTGTTTGGTATGATGTATAAGAATAAAATTGAATAAGGTGTATTTTTAATATTGTGTTATAAAACAATAAAAGAACAAGAGCAATATTGCAGAGAAAGAGAGAGAAAATTCTTATTGAATTTTGGGGTGGTTTACAATGGGGTAAGACTCCTCTATTTATAGGAGGAAAAATAACTTAGCCTCAAAGTAAAACTCTCTACAAGATAGACATTCACTCTAATTAGAATTCTATTCTTAACACTCCCCCTTGAATGTCTACTCAATAAGTAATGTGCTCATTAAAAACCATAACTAAAATAAAATCCAATGGAAAAAAAAAATTCTAGAAAAGGAAAAAGAGTACACATATTTAGTAATGCACCTATTGGTTGCCTCGTTAAAAACCTTGCAAGGAAAACCCAGTGGGAAAAAACCTTGTAAGGGAAAAAGAGTGCAACGCGCATTAACTCCCCCTGAAAAGAGCATCAATTCACATCCTTGAGCCTTCGCATTCCAATCTTGTGTACCAGCTTCTTGAAGGTTGACGTTGGTAGAGATTTTGTGAACAAATCAGCCATATTATCACTTGAACGAATCTGTTGCACATTGATATCACCATTCTTTTGAAGATCATGTGTGAAAAATAACTTTGGTGAAATATGCTTTGTTCTGTCTCCTTTTATGAATCCTCCCTTCAATTGGGCTATGCATGCTGCATTGTCTTTATACAAAATCGTGGGTAGTTTTTCACATTTCAAACCACATTTGCCTTGAATATGATGTATTATAGACCTCAACCACACACACTCTCGACTTGCTTCATGAATAGCGATTATCTTAGCATGATTAGATGAAGTAGCCACAATTGATTGCTTAGTCGATCGCCAAGATATGGCAGTGCCTCCACAGATAAACACATAACCTGTTTGAGATCGAGCCTTGTGTGGGTCAGATAAATATCCAGCATCAGCATAACCAACAAGATCAGGACTGCAATTATTGCTATAAAATAAGCCCATATCGGTAGTCCCTTTTAGATACCGCAATATATGTTTGATTCCATTCCAATGTCTCCTTGTGGGAGCAGAGCTATATCTTGCTAAGACATTAACTGAAAAAGTTATGTCAGGCCTTGTAGTATTTGCAAGATACATTAGTGCGCCAATTGCACTAAGATATGGTACTTCAGGACCAAGTAGCTCTTCATTCTTTTCTTGCGGTCGGAATGGATCCTTATTCACATCAAGTGATCGAACAACCATCGGAGTACTTAAAGGATATGTTCCATCCATGTAAAACTGTTTCAATACCTTTTCTATATAGGCAGATTGATGAACAAAAATTCCGTTTGCCAAATATTCAATTTGCAAACCAAGACATAATTTTGTCTTTCCGAGATCTTTCATCTCGAATTCCTTCTTTAAATAATCAATTGCCTTTTGGAGTTCTATGGGAGTTCCAATAAGGTTTATGTCATCGACATATACGGCAAGTACAACAAATTCCGATGTTGTTTTCTTTATAAAAACACATGGGCAAATGGCATCATTTATATAGCCTTCCTTTAATAAATACTCACTAAGACGATTATACCACATTCGTCCTGATTGCTTTAGACCATACAAAGATCTTTGCAATTTGATTGAAAACATTTCCCGGGAATTTGAATTATGAGTGTTTGGCATTTTGAATCCATCGGGAATTTTCATGTATATCTCATTATCAAGTGAGCCATAAAGATAGGCAGTAACCACATCCATTAAATGCATGTCAAGCTTTTCAAGGACAGCAAAACTAATGAGATAACGGAAAGTTATAGCATCCATTACGGGTGAATATGTCTCTTCATAATCGACACCAGGCCTTTGAGAAAATCCTTGTGCAACAAGGCGTGCCTTATATTTTTGTACCTTGTTTTTCTCATTTCTCTTGCGTACAAAGACCCATCTATAGCCAACAGGCTTAACACCATTAGGTGTTTCAACAATAGGCCCAAAAACTTCACGTTTTGCAAGTGAATTCAATTCTGATTGGATTGCTTCTTGCCATTTTGGCCAATCAAGTCTTTGTCGACATTCTCCAACAGATTGAGGTTCAAGATCCTCACTTTCTTGCATAATTCTAGATGCAACATTATATGCAAAGACATAATCCACCACTATATCCACTCGATTAAAATTTGTCTCAATATCGATTGGATTTATTGATAGTTCCTTATTTTCCTGAGTCTTGGGCTCAATGGATTCTTCATGAATCTCAGAATTTATTAAATCGTGAATTTCCTCATGAGATTCTTTCGTAGTGTCATTTTGATCATTTGCTTTCCTTTTTCTAGGATTTCGATCTTTGGAACCTAATGGCCTGCCACGTTTTAGGCGTGCTTTCAACTCATTAGATATGACACTAGAAGATTGTCCAATAGGGACATCAATACGGATTGGAACATTCTCTGCGGGGATGTGAGATTTTGTTATCCTTTTCAAGTCCGTGAATGCGTCAGGCATTTGATTTGATATTCTTTGCAAATGGATAATATTTTGCACCTCTTTTTCACAAATAGAGGTATGTGGATCAAGATGAGATAATGATGGATTTTTCCACAAAATTTCCCGTTTGGTTTCACCAACTTCTCCCCCTAATTTTGGGAAAAGTGTCTCATCGAATCGACAGACTGCAAATCGTGCATTGAACAAATCCCCTGTCAATGTTTCGAGGTAGCGAATAATGGAGGGCGATTCAAACCCAACATATATTCCTAACCTTCTTTGCGGACCCATTTTGGTGCGGTATGGCGGTGCTACAGGCACATATACTGCGCATCCAAAAATTCTTAGATGGGATATATTAGGTTCATGACCCAAAACTAATTGCAACGGGGAATATTTGTGATAATTCGTCGGTCTGAGACGAACTAGCATTGCTGCATGCAAAATGGCGTGATCCCAAACCGAAGTGGGCAGCCTCGTTTTCATGAGTAATGGTCTTGCAATCAACTGCAGATGTTTAATTAAAGATTCTGCAAGACCATTTTGAGTGTGAACATGAGCTATAGGATGTTCCACCTTTATCCCAATTGATAAGCAATAATCATTAAATGCTTGGGATGAAAACTCAGCAGCATTATCTAGTCTAATAGACTTAATTGGATTATCAGGAAATTGTGCTCGTAATCGAATTATTTGCGCCATTAATTTTGCAAACGCAAGGTTGCGTGATGACAATAGGCACACATGAGACCATATAGAGGATGCGTCTATTAAGACCATAAAATATCTAAAGGACCCACTATGTGGGTGAATAGGTCCACAAATATCCGCTTGTATACGTTCCAAAAGCGTAGGTGACTCAGTTCCAACCTTTGTTGGTGATGGTCTAATAATTAACTTGCCTTGATAACAAGAAGTGTAAGAAAATTCATTATTTAAAAGAATCTTTAAATTCTTTAATGGATGCCCATATGAGTTTTCTATAATCCGTCTCATCATAATTGATCCACGATGTCCCAATCGATCATGCCAAAGTACAAAAGTATTGGAATCAGTAACCTTTTGGTTTACTGTGGAATGTGCCTCAATTGCACTAATTTTTGTCCAATACAGGCCACAAGATAAAGATGGGAACTTCTCAATAACCCTCTTTTGGCCAGAGACATTCTTTGTAATGATGAGGTATTCAAGATTATTCTCATCTATTGTCTCAATATGATATCCATTTTGACGGATATCTTTAAAACTCAACAAGTTCATCTTGGACTTGGAAGAGAACATTGCATTCTCTATGATAAATATTGTTCCTTTAGGCAGAGTTATAGTTGCTCTTCCGGAGCCTTCAATCAATTTACTACTACCAGAAATTATAGTAACATCTGCCTTACACATACTTAAATGAGAGAAATATTTCTTCTCTTTGAATATCATATGTGTGGTACATGAATCAATTAAACAAATATTTTTACAATTGGACGTTGATCCAAGTTTGCTTTGTGAGATATCCATATTTGCTTCCCATGGTTTGACATACAAAAGAAATATACGAAAAATATTAGTATTTTTTATCATAGTTATTCTCCTTTTAATACTCTTGTATCCGTTGCTTAATAATTAAACAATATTTTCAAAATCTGCTGAGGTTAGTTGATTAACCAAATAGATAATCAACTAACCTGTTTCAACGTTTACAAAAAAATAGTCGATGAACAGGCAACGGACATAAGGTTAATCGATTAACTTAGGTAACGGTCATTACGTTAGTCGATTAACTAAATCGGATAGTCGACTAACATGCCTTGCGGAAAAGGTCCAGCTTAATAGAATATATTGGTTAATCGATTATCTGTTATGTTAATCGATTAACTTACTGAAAAATCATTACAAATAAAGCATAAGATGAAGGTGTAATCTAAAGTTATATAAAATTTGAACCATATCATAATAATAGATAACTTATGTAAACTATGATAATTGTTTATTCATTAACTACTACGAATAAGTAAAAATAAAAATATCAAACTGCTCAATCTTCTTTAACCATGGATCTATCACCGATCAAGTGAACTATTTTTTCCTCAGGGCGCTCAAAGAAGTCTGCCACATCCAAGTGGGTGATGTCAAAATTATTGTCAGAGACAAAATTGGTTTCAGGGCCTTTACTCTTTAGAGATGCTTGATAAAGCTCAACCAAATGGCTTGGTACACGGCAAATTTTTTGCCCAGTGCCCTTTTCCACCGCAACGATAACATATAGTTTCTGAACTATTTGCTTTTGGATTCTCATAATTCCATTTCCGCTTTTGGTGGTTATATCTCTTTGGGGGGTGACTAACACCAGGAAAATTTCTTCCTTGTCCACGTCCACGACCATGACCCCGACCACGACCACGATCATGATTAAAGCCATAGCCTTTTCCACGCTTAGCATAATGGGAATATACCTTATCTACTTCAGGCAATAGTGTAGACCCAGTGGGTCGATTTTCGTGATTTCTCATGAGCAGGTCATTGTTTCGCTCAGCCACAAGGAGAAGAGAAATCAGCTCAGAGTACTTTTTGAAACCTTTCTCTCTGTACTGTTGTTGCAGAACCATATTGGAGGCATGAAACGTTGTAAACGTTTTTTCAAGCATATCATAATCAGTTATAGTATCTCCACAGAGTTTCAATTTAGAAGTAATTCTAAACATTGCAGAATTATATTCAGAAACAGACTTAAAGTCTTGGAGCCTCAGATGAGCCCAATCATATCGTGCTTGTGGCAGAGTGACCAACTTTAAGTTGTCATATCTCTCCTTTAAGTCATTCCACAAGATAAGTGGATCTTTGACTGTGAGATATTCAATTTTCAAACCTTCATCAAGGTGATGGCGCAAGAAAATCAAGGCCTTAGCACAGTCTTGGGTGGATGCATTGTTTCTGTCTTTATTGGCGTCTCCAAGACCCATTGCATCCAAATGGATTTCAGCATCCAACACCCATGTCATGTAGTTCTTGCCCGAAATTTCAAGGGCAACGAACTTTCTTTTCATAATGTCAGACATAATTAAAACAAAATTAGGAGGAGAAAAAATACCTTAATTTTCTCAAAGAGATTCTTGAGATAGTAGAGCTTCGTGATGATAACGTGTTATAAAACAATAAAAGAACAAGAGCAATATTGCAGAGAAAGAGAGAGAAAATTCTTATTGAATTTTGGGGTGGTTTACAATGGGGTAAGACCCCTCTATTTATAGGAGGAAAAATAACTTAGCCTCAAAGTAAAACTCTCTACAAGATAGACATTCACTCTAATTAGAATTCTATTCTTAACATATTGGAATTAATAATATTGTAATTAATTATATGAAGATTAGTTATACTGAAATTATTTCTTATCGAGTGTTTGGTTTAGTGTATAAGTAAAATTAACATACATTGCAAAATTTCTTTTAAAAAAATTATTTATTTATAGAAATATCCTCAATATTCTTTATAAAGGATTTGAAATAGATTTAGAAAGGACAAGTTAATAAGAAGAATTTTCAAGTCAAGAAAAAGGAGAGGTGGTGAGGATGAAAATTGTGGTGAAAAAAGAAGATTTAAAGCAAGTTCTTGAAGCACTAAGAGATAGTAATATTAATGAAAATAGAAGCCAAATTTCACCTTCTCAGGCTGCTGTTTTGTCTTTTGGAACAAGAGAAAAAGACAGCAAATTAGAAAAGTCAATCAAATCAAGCCAATAATATTCTATGTTACTGCCCTCACCCCCTCCCCCGAGCTCCCGCCAAATACCTTACGTTTACGGGATGTGCTTTACTTTTTCACATGAAACCAACATTGAAATTTGAACTTCTTAACTGAAATGAAAGTACTATTTCTATGTCAAGAAAATACTCATATCATTAAAATAAAATAAAAAATTTATAACATAAAAAGAAAGTACTCTTTTAATTAAACTAAAAAAATATCTTTTTTACAACACGAAAATGAAAGTACTCATTTGATAAAAAAGAAAATACTTTTTCTTATTAAAAAAAGTATCTATTTTGTTGAAATGAAAAAAAATACTTTTTCCACATTATAATAAAACTTTTCACTCTGTTAAACTGAAAAAGAAAATATTATATCTACAACATAGAAAGAACGTGGTCTAAATAATAAGTATTTCTATTTAGGGTGAGGTAGGGGTTCACGGGTAGGGTAGGGGTTGAGGTGGTGGGAGCTGGGTTGAGGGTAGGCGGGAAATGCTAATTTTACTATTCTTTTTATTGTTCTGATCTTTCTTAGTATTATAAAATAATAAAAAGTTCTGAATCTTAATTGAGGAATGAAATTATTAGGCATGAATTGACATTTATTTCAAAACATAAGACAAGAAGCAACAAGAAAAAGAAAAGAAAAATAGTTATCGCCATAAATCATTCCAGAATGATATTTACGAAAAATGAAAACAAAAATCTTTATTATATATGTAAGAATATTTTTTATATGCTTATTTAAAAGTTGAGAGAATATTACAAAGATTTAGGTCAATTTGGACGGGTTGGATTAGAGGTGTCAACCGGGCCGGGTTGACCCGGGACCGGCCCGGTCAAACCCGGCCTAGACCGGACCGGTTTATAGCGAGGGGGCCGGGCTAGGTTAGGGGAGGAAAGGGGTTAGGACGTTAGGCGATTCCGTCCAATTGACCCGGACCGGACCGGCCCAGGAAGGAAAATTCCGGGCGAACCGGTCAACCCGGACCGGCCCGGACCGGTCCCCAACGGTAAATTTTTTTTTTTTTTTTTTTAAAAAAATTTCTGAAAACATGGGGCCCACTTGACCGTTGGCAACGGTCCAGCACCGTTGCCCAACGGGACTTTTTGCATTTTTGGCCAATTTTGAGTTTTTTTTTGTTTTTTTAAAATTACATTATTAACCCTTCTTAAAATCTATAAATACCCTCCCCTCTTCTTCATTTCCTCACTCAAAATTATCTATCTCTCTCTCAATTCTCAAATTAGCAAATATCAATCACTCTCTTCTCTTCAATTTTCAAGAATTCATATTCTACTTTCATAATTTTATTGTCTTTATTTTCCCGAATTTAATTTATCGTAATTTCTTATTTGGAAATCGGCATTCGAAGCTTGATTCTTGAAGTTCAAGTGTTCAACATTGAAATACTTGCTTGACGTTTGTTCGTGGTAACACCGGATTTGCGTAATCAAGTGCTCAATTTATTGTCGAATTCGGTGCACTCTCTCCAACTCTTTCTCTTATTTAATATTTTAATTGCATATTTGATTTTAGCTTATATATTAATTTTTCCAATATGTTGAATGCTGCTAAAAGAGCGTGTAGAAAAGTTACTGGTAGGAGTGGAAGTGGAAGTGGAAGCAGTAAAAAAAGTCCTATAGCTTCTGGTAGTAATAGTAATAATGAACCAATAACACATGTTTCTGAATCATCGCCTAATTTGCAAGATGTAAATATTGATTATGAACAATTACACCAAGATTTCGGAATAGAAGATAACGAAATTGGAATAGAAGATGAGATACCACCTACACCTACTAGTGGAAATGTTGGTAGTATTGGAGTTGGAGTTGCTAGTGCAACAAGGGGTAGAAGACCACCAGTCGCTCAAACTTCTAAATCTAATCGTAGAAAAAGAAGTCCTGTTTGGCAATTTTTTGATGAGATAGAACTTGGAGATATATTAACGCACGGAAACCCATCCGAATTTAACTCTCCAGAAGAAGGTCATTCGGTTCATATTAATTTTGAAGAACTTTCTATTGCAATGCAAACCATTTGATGTAAATTGTAAACTAATTATGATACATTTTAGTTTTGAAAATTTGAATTTAAGAAATAAAGTAGCACTTGCAATAAGTGCAATTTTTTCCCCATCTTTTGTTGTGTTCATTCAATTATTACAAAGTATTAATATAACTTAATATTTATACTATACGTAATTCCAAAAAAAAAAAAACCCGGCCCGGCCCGGCCCGACCCGGATCAACCCAGCCCGTTAACAACCCACCTCTAATTGAACCCGGCCCGGACCCGGACGGGTCAGAAAAATTGAACCCGGACCCGGCCCGGCCCACCCGTTGGTCACCTATAGGTTGGATTACGATTCATTGTTGAGCCTATTTTGATCCAGACTATCTTAACTCAAGTGAATTTTGGGCATGGTTGGGAAATGGCCCATTTAATAAGTCATTCCATCTTGATCAGCTCAAATACAACTCAAACAGCCTATTTATCCCTGAGGGGTCATTTGGTAGGATGTATTAGAAAAAATAATGCAAGCATTAGCTGTATGCACTACTAATACCTTGTTTGGTATATTTTTTTAACCAATGTATACTTGGTGTTATCCTATGTATAAGTAATGTATAGAAAACTATGACATTAGTAATACCAAGACTATTAATGCATGCATTAGTTTGTTTAAAGATAAAATTATCCTTAAAATCTCTTAAAGCTAGAGAATATGGAGGGCATTTTGGTAAATAACTATTTTTCTTAAAAATTCTGCAATGCATTATAATTTTAGTACACAACACCAAACAGAAGATAAGAAATAATATCCGCATAACTAATACTTGCATTACTAACCCATGCATTATTAATCCATACATTACTAATACACCTTATTCCGCACTATTCGTATACACTCTACCAAACTACCCCTAATTGCATTACATTTTTTCTCATGTTCCATGGTGTGAATGATTAGCTGAACTTTGGTTTAACCACATCAATTGAACACTCTGACCTTGTCACATCCAATTCTCAAACCCGATCGTGATGGTGCCTCTCGTGAAGATAAGGCCAACCAACAGAACAACAATACCTTTTTTAACAGTTACTTAGCATGAATAACTCATAATTCATAGATAATATAATTATAAGTGCGGAATAAACATGATAAAACAAGGAAACCATCCCGACTCAGCCCGAAATCGGGGTGTCACAAGTCATGAGCTACTACAAAGTCTACTAAAATTCTACAAGTCTGGAACTAGGTACAAAGTCTGAGGATAATTGGAATAATAGAAGATAATGGAGAAATGGGGCTGCGGACAACAACAACTACCTCGTCACTCCTAGTCCGCTCGGTCTGGAAGGAATCAGCGCTCAAGAACAAACTCTACTCTTCCTATATTTGCACATACGGTGCAGGGAGTAATGTGAGTACTCCGACCCAGTGAGTAATAAAAATATATAATAACTGAAAGCATGAAATCTCATAAAGGCAAAAATAATGTTATCTCAACAATAAAATCAGTTATACAATAAAACTGTGAAGTATCGGATAAATCTCTTTTAAAACAATTAAGACCAATAATTTCAGTAAGTAAGAAATAATCAAAAACCTACCCCTCGGGCTCAATATCAAATTAGAAACCTGCCTTCGGGCTCAACATCAAATCAAAAATTTGCCCCTCCGGCTCAATATCAAAGTAGCAGTATAGTATCAGCCCCGCAGGCTCAGTAACAGTCACACGGTGCAACAGCAGCCACAGGCTCACTCCCAACTCACATGGGTACCCGTGCTCACTGTGGGGGTGAAGACTCCGGATGGTCTCCTACATCACAAGCGCTATATTATCATAACGTCTTAACGTATGTCACATCAACATAAGACCTTAAAGCCTTCTCACATCACACTCGAGGCTTGAAAGCCTCCTCACATAACACTGGAGACCTGAAAGCCTCTTCACATCACTCAACATATCCTCATATATGACACTCGGCCTCAATCGGTCCAGAAAATAATCACAAGCCCCTTGGGCAACAGTGAAACAACAGTGCTCAGCTCAAACATCAGTTCAAAAATCAATTAAATCCCAAGTTGAGTAAAAGTATAGCTGAGTTCATGAAATAGTGTAATTTAATTGGATTGAGTTCAAATAATATTTCAATTAGTGAGAAAACAGTGATGAAAATTCAAAAAGGATTTCAAATAGTCGGCACGAAGACCAAGTACAGCAATAAGCCCAAGTCATGGTGAAAATAACAAGTCTTTATCAACTACGCGGTAAAATATCAACCGTGATTGACCAAGTCACAATCCCCAATAGTAAATGATCACACGCTCGTCATTGAGCGCGTGTCTCACTTCAATATAGCACTATGTTGTGCAATCTGGGGTTTCAAACCCTCAAGACATCATTTAAAATCATTACTCACCTCTAGACGGTCAAAAGTCTAGCTCGCTATACCCTTGCCTCTCGAATTGGCTTCCTCGCGCGACGAATCTGCCTAAAATCACAACGAAGTTGCATTATACTAAAGAGACAATAACCAATCGAAAGAAATTGAAAATATCAAAATTCATGAATTTGACAAAACCCGAGCTCTGGGACCATGTCTCGAAACATAGAAATTTTTTAGTAAACGGGTTCCTTATCTCGCCACGAGTCTAACCATACTAAAATTATTTAATTCCCATATCATTTCAACCTTCAAATCCATGATTCTATCCAAGATGGTTTTCTACACTTTTTCAAAAAATTCTCAGAATAAATACCAAAACTCATAACAGACTCAAGTTATCGTGTTCGCGGTCCTACTCTCGCATTCGCGAAGAACAGAGTTCCAAAAATTCATTTTCCAAACTTTACTCGGACAGCCTTTAGTGTAATGGTCATAATTTTTTACACACAACTTCAAACAACAATTATAATATATTTCTGGAAATTAAACTCAAAGATCTACAATTTTATTTTTGAATCATCTACAAATTTATTGTATATTGAGAGATATGAGCCTCCGAAATAAGACTTGCGCAACAGAATTTCTTCTTCATCGCGAAAGCGAGGCACTATTCGCAAACGCGAAGAACAAAATCCCATATGCAAAATCCTTCTTCGCGAACGCGAAGAACTAATACTTAGAGGCCAAATTCTTCTTCGAGAACACAAGAGGACCCTCGCGGACGCGAAGAACAACACCAGACACCAGCTTCAGCTATGGTAAAACAGCCCGAAATGATCCGAAACCACCCCAAATCACACCCGAGGCCCCCGAGACCTCAACCAAAAATGCCAACACCTCCTAAAACATCATACAAACTTATTCCAATTATCAAAACGCCTCAACTAACACTAAAATCATCGAATTACATCGAATTCAAGCCTAAGTTCTTTTAAAACTTTCAAAATACGCATTCGATCAAAAACCCAACCAAACCACATCCGAATGACCTGAAATTTTGCACACACATCCCAAATTACCTAATGAAGCTGTAGCAACTATCAGAATTCCATTCCGACTCTCGGATCAAAATCTCACCTATCAACCGGAATTCACCAAAAAATTAACTTCGCCAATCCAAGCCTAATTCTACACAGGACCTCCAAAATTACTTCCGATCACACTCCTAAGTCACAAATCATCCACCCAAGCCAACCGAATCATCGAAATTTAAATCTGATCCCTCTGACACATAAGTCAACGTCCGGTTGACTTTTTCATAATAAACCTTCCTTAAAGAAATTAAGTGTCTCATTTCCTACTAAAACCAATTCAAATCAACTCGTTCACACTCAATACTGATAATGAAGCATAAAGAAATAAAAAATGGTGAAAATGAAACAGTAGCTCACGAGACGACGGATCGGACCGTCACAGTACTAATTAGACGGTGTACGTGAGATATTGTTATAGAAAGCTTAAACTTTTAAACTATTGATAAAGCATTAGTAGCCTGTAGGCAGCCGAAGATGTATGACTAATTTAGGAATAGGCTGGTTGTGGAGATTAGTGGTGGGAAGAAGATCCATATGTTAACGAGTCTACAAAAATGTGACACTTATCAAAGTGTCTTCAGATAACAGTAGTTTTAATTGCTACTTGTATCTTCGCATTTTGCATTATTTTGGCCACAATGGGCCATGCATTTGTCCAGAGGCTGATGCAGTCTCATATCAATAGGTTTATTTGAACTCATTAATTTTGAAGAGGAGTATAAATTTATATATAATAATTGATTAAGACAGTAATAAATAGTGACAAAGTTAGAAATTTCTTCAAGGGTATTTAAGCTTGAAAAAAGTGAAAGAAATTCCTGGACAAAGGGTGTTCAATATATATTATATAACTCTAAAACCCAATATACTATTTATATATACAGTGTAATTTATCGACGAATGGTGGTCAATTAAACATTCTTATGAGAATGTAGTTTCGCCTCTACGTTCAATGCTAAAAACCCCTTACAGAAATGCCCCATATAAGTTTAAACTTATCAATCTCTAGCCAATATTTCAAAAATCGAAACAAATAAGGAACTTTTTAATGGGTATAGTCGAAATTTATTGAAAACATATATATAAGTCAATATACAAAATTTGAGGAAGATTGGAGTGATTTGGGCTGGTTTTGTATCAAAATTCATAATTAACTCGATGTCAAAAAATTCTTCTGTGGCACATGTATCACGCATGTATCTCACACACTTATATACATGGATATACATGTGATACACAATTGATACAAATATGATACATATGTGATACATTGTGTGATACACGTATTATTTTTTTCCATATTTAATTTTTACTTAGAATTTTCAATTCAAACTGACTCAAAACTTCACCAAATCATCCCAAAACTGAGATTCAAGCTCCTTAAGATATACCCAATCTATTCTAATAACACTCACTCAAAAGAAAGCTATGCGGACTCAAAGGCGCAAAACAGTTATTTGGAAACTCTTTCAAGCAAATGTGCATTTCCCCCTTTTTCTTGACAGAATACCCCCCCCCCCCCTTTTCTTATTTCTTTTGATATCTATGGACTGATTAAACCAATATTTCGAAATTGGTCAGGTAAAGAAGGAGAATTCAAGATTCTAGAGTCCAGAGAAGAACAAACAAAAAGAGAAGAGAAAAAGGAAAAGGACAAAAAAGGGGAGAACAAAAGAAAGGAAAAAGCACGCATAAAGAAATATTGATCACTTTTGTCTTAATCTTAAAAAAAAAAAGGAATCAAGCGTCTTGGATTCAAATATTCAAACAGTCTTTCTTGCTATCGAAATCTAAAATATATATATATATATATATATATATGGAAATAAATTGCGTCCAATAGGATTTGAACCTATACCAAAGGTTCAGAAGACCTCTGTCCTATCCATTAGACAATGGACGCTTTTCATTCTGTTTTTTTTTCGTATTTTTACTTTTTGTTTGAAAAAAAAACATAAAGAATCGGATGTGAAAGAATTTTTGGAATTGTATATTCAATGATGTACTAATACTAATAAACTAAATTTGATTTAATGAATACATTAAAATATTTAGAATAAATAGATATAGAGCGGGTAGCGGGAATCGAACCCGCATCGTTAGCTTGGAAGGCTAGGGGTTATAGTCGACGTCGATTCATAATTTTTAACGTCTCTAATTCAAAATCGAACATGAAACTTTGGTTTCATTCGGCTCCTTTATGGAGATGAGTCGATTTATAGATCTAAGATGTGAACAAAATTCGAAAAAAAAAAATTTTTACCCATAACATCTATGTCAGTTTTTGGTTTGAATACAGATAAAATAAATAGTTTTGTAGATGATCCTTCTAGAAGAAGGGGATTCTAACAACTTTTCTAGTTATTTCGTTATCCATTTCTATTTAATAGGATCCTGAGGAAAAGGATTTTGTTTCCACCGAGCTAAAACAATATGTTGATGTCTCTAGTAAACCAAAGTCATCGTTTAATAGCTATTTTGCTTCAATTTCTTCTTTACAAATAAGAAATTGAAGATTTAGTTACGATTAGAAATCAACTTTCCATCTTCATCCATGGATCCTTTATTCATACTTATTCAATTGGAAGTATTGATCCAATTCCAAAATTATGTTTCGCAATTCATAATCTAAATTTTCAATGTCTAAGTGACCCTTGGATACAAATCACGAGAATGTGTATTTGTTCTCGAATCTGTCATTGAGAGGAGAAGGATTTAATCCTTTTAAGAAGTAAAGTTTTTGATCGGAATACGAATTAAACCGAAGAACCCTTTAACTATTTAAGGGATAATAGAACGAATCACACTTTTACCACTAAACTATACCCGCTACAATCCGATTATTCTATACAAATGCAACTTTTGTCGAACATGGAAATTGTGGTAATCAAGATAGGATAAGATAGGGTCGTCACAGAATCATCCAAATTAGAGTGTTGATCTTTTTTCCCGGGGGATTCCAATTTGATGAGATTCGGAAACGAGGGTTCATTTAAATAACTAAATTACAGAATTAAGTTCTATCTTTTCTTTTGTTGGAGGAGTTTTGATAGAGATACGGCTCGTCAAAACCAATAAAATCATAACATAAAAATAAATTTGATTATTTTGCTACAAATAATTAATTGGCCATTTTGGCTAATATTAATAATATTTTATCAATTAACCAATTTTTATAATGCGCTACTTCTAAATGGACATAGCTGATAATTTTCTTCTAAAACTTGAACCAATATAATTTAAACTTTGAATTCGCTTCTGAATTTTTTTCGAAGTCAGTCCGAGGGAGTCACCATCATAAAGCCAGAGTTATTGATGCGCTTAATTACCGAAAGATGTTTGTTAGATCATTGGAAAAATTGTTGTCTTGTTACCCATTTTGATAATAGAAGTATATTAATTATGGATATCTTTGATTACTTATAGATACTGATGCAAAACCAATCTGTAACTAACATTTTATTCACAGACAATAACAACAACAACGACCCAGTATAATTAGAGGCGGCTTAACATAACTGATGACCTAAAGCTAATTTTTAATATGGGACTTTCAGAAGAAAAAAAAATAATTCATTTATATTTTTAATTAAAGTCTATTTTTCTAGCTTTTTAAATATAAAGTTGCTAATAGATTTATTTTATAAATAGTTTAGTCTCTCATAAGATATTGTTAATCTTAGATAATAGAACCAGATTCAATAAGTTGATAACTTGCTATCGAAATAATTTTTTATATTCTAATATACTTGTTGAAACGCTTGAAATGTGAGGGAAAAAAGAATGTGAATATGATTTTATTCAATAGTACTCTTCAGCTCTTGTTTTTATAGAAAAAATAAAATTTTGTTCTTTCTAACACCCTCAGCCCCACCACCTTTTGGCGAGTCGCCGGAACCAACAGGTAAGTACCTCTCTCTCTCTCTCTCTCTCGCTGCTCGGAACACTGTTCCGTCAACAGCCCACAGTGGTCTCTCACGGTGGTCTCTCTTTGTCACCTCCCACACCATCGAGACACACAACGTCAGGCGCATATCCCCTACAAATTCCGTCGCCGGAATCTTCCACACGCGCCGCCACTGCTCACCCACGCGCCGCCACTGCCAGCCACGCGCCGCGCGCGTGACACCACTTCCCGTCACCTTATCCTCCGGCTCCTTTTAGACAGTTTTTTCCCCCACAATTCCGACCAACTTGGTACTCCCGGAATATTCCCCTGGTCACTTTCATTCTCTACTGTTCACTTAGCCACCTCATCTCCTTCTTCTCACTGCTTATTCACAGCAGATCTTGTTGCTGTTTAGAGGTCTGGAATTCTTGCTTTTCGCCGGAAATTTTTCCGGTAACTCCTGCTCTTTTCTTTCTATTCTCTCATCTGCATTTCGTGGGTGTGTTCTGTTTTCTTGGACAGGTGCCTATTTTACCGGCGAGGATTTCCGGCAAACCACAGTACTCTCGGTGACTCCCGTTCAGACTCGCGGTAGGACGCAATAGAACTACACGTTCTGCTAAGCTTCAGAAAAACTTGGGCGCATCAAAGCATACTTTCAGGTTTTTCCACCGGGAGTTGGTACCTCCCGCTCTCGTGTTTACTTTGTGCACCTTTTTACGTATTTTAGCTAGCATTTCGAGTGTGGTTTATTTTGTCGTTATCTAGTTTGCATCTTTTTGCATTTTTCGCTATAGTGCGTGTGTGTGCCACTGTACCCCATAGTCGGTTGGAGGGATAGTGGCCGCGGCGGGAGATGATAGCGTAAGGTCATGTCCTCGGGGGGTGGGGGTGGTAGCGGGAGTGAGTAGGGGAGCAGGGGGTGGTCCTACGGGCAGGGCGGGAGGTAAGGGTGGGAAGAGGGTAGCGGACGCCCATAGATTAAGGATTGGGCCATGGAACATAGGCACTCTGACGGGTAAGTCCATAGAGTTGGCGAAGGTTCTTCAGAAGAAGAGGGTTAACATAGCGTGTGTCCAGGAGACTAGGTGGAAAGGGTCGAAGGCGAGGAATGTAGATGGGTTTAAGCTCTGGTATTCTGGGGTCGTGAGAGGTAAGAATGGAGTGGGCATCTTGGTGGATAGGGACCTAAGGGAGTCCGTGGTCGAGGTTAGGCGAGTGAATGATAGGTTGATGTCTATTAAGCTGGTTATTGGGGGTTGCGTTCTCAACGTCATCAGCGCTTACGCGTCGCAAGCGGGCTTAGACGAGGAGGCTAAGAGGTGCTTTTGGGAGGACTTGGATGATCTGGTGGGCAGTATTCCCCAATCTGAGAAGTTAGTTATTTGAGGGGACTTTAATGGTCATATTGGGGCTGATGCTGGTGGCTATGATGAGGTGCACGGTGGCTTCGGCTTTGGGGTCAGGAGCGGAGGAGGCACTTCGCTGCTTGATTTCGCCAGGGCTTCCGAGCTTCTGATTGCGAACTCGACATTCCGGAAGAGGGAGGAGCATTTGGTCACCTTCAAGAGTTCGGCGGCGAGGACTCAGATTGATTACATCCTCATCAGAAGGAGCGATAGGGTTTTGTGCAAGGACTGCAAGGTTATTCCGGGAGAGTCTCTTTCAACACTTCATAGACTCCTAGTGATGGATGTCGGTCTCTGGGTGAAGAGGAAGAGGAGGGGCGCTCGGGGTCAACCGCGGATTAGATGGGGTGCTTTGACTAAGGAGAAAGCACAGGAGTTGGAAAGGAGGTTAGTTGAGGGCGGAGCTTGGGGAAGTTTTGGGGAAGCGGACGCTATGTGGACAGTGATGGCGAACTTGGTTAGGGGGGTAGCACGGGACGTGCTCGGGGTAGCCAAGGGATATTCAGGCAGACATCAGGGTGATTGGTGGTGGAACGATGTAGTTAAAGGAAAAATGGAGGTGAAGAAGGCCGCGTTCGCTAGGTTGGCAGGGAGCACAAGCGAGGAGGAACGGAGAGCGAACAGGGTGATCTACAAGGAGGCGAGAAAAGAAGCAAAGATGGCAGTCACGGAAGCTAAAAACGCGGTGTTCGGTCGCATGTATGAGGAACTAGGGGAGTGAGGCGGGGATAAGAAGTTATTCCGGTTAGCTAAAGCAAGGTAAAGGAAGGCACGTGATCTAGACCAAGTTAGGTGTATCAAGGGCGAGGATGGTAGAGTTCTGATGGGGGAATCTCAAATCAAATAGAGGTGGCAGGCGTACCTTCGGGACCTACTTAACGAGGAGGGGGATCGTAGCATAGCGCTAGGGGAGTTGGGGCATTCAGAGCAACATAGAGACCTTGGGTACTGCAGGCGCATTAGGGTGAGGAGGTCATGGGGGCTTTGCGTAGGATGAGTAGGGGTCGAGCGACCGGGCCTGACGAGATCCCGGTGGAGTTCTGGAAGTGCATGGGTAAGTCAGGAGGGGAGTGGCTCTCTAGGTTGTTCAATGCGATCTTCAGGACCAAAAGGATGCCGGATGAGTGGAGGTGGAGTACAGTGGTACCCTTGTACAAGAACAAAGGGGACATCCAGTGCTGCAAAAACTATAGGGGTATCAAATTAATAAGTCACACGATGAAGGTTTGGGAGATGGTGATTGAGGCGCGGGTGAGGGAGGCGACATCTATATCTGGGAACCAGTTCGGTTTCATGCCGGGTCGCTCCACCACAGAGGCTATCCACCTAGTTAGGCGGCTGGCGGAACAATTCAGGGATAAGAAGAAGGACCTTCACATGGTGCTTATCGACTTGGAGAAGGCGTATGACAAGGTCCCAAGGGAGGTGCTACGGAGGTGCTTGGAGGCGAAGAGCGTGCCGGAAGCCTATATCAGAGTAATCAAGGACATGTACAATGGAGCTAAGACTAGGGTTAGGACGGTGGGTGGCGAATCAGACCATTTTCCTGCGGTTATGGGGCTCCATCAAGGATCGGCGCTGAGCCCCCTCTTGTTTGCCTTAGTGATAGATGCTCTAACCCGACAATTCAAGGGGATGTGCCTTGGTGTATGCTTTTTGCTGAAGATATAGTATTGATAGACGAGACGAGGGTTGGTGTTAGTGAAAGGTTAGAGGTATGGAGACAGACTCTCGAGTCTAAAAGTTTCAAAATAAGCAGATCTAAGACAGAATACCTGGAGTGCAAGTTTGGCGCCGAGCCGAGCGAGGTAGGCAGGGACGTGATGATTGGTTCTCAGGCCATCGCCAAGAGGGACAGTGTCCGATATCTTGGGTCTGTGATTCAGGGGGACGGAGAGATTGACGGGGACGTCACCCATCGTATAGGAGCGGGGTGGTCAAAGTGGAGGCTTGCATTAGGGGTCCTGTGTGACAAGAAAATTCCACACAAACTCAAGGGGAAATTCTATAGAGTCGTGGTTAGACATGCGATGTTGTATAGGGCGGAGTGCTGGCTCGTGAAGAACTCTCATGTTCAGAGAATGAAGGTTGCGGAGATGAGGATGCTTAGGTGGATGTGCGGGCACACCAGGCTAGATAAGATTAAGAATGAAGTTATTCGAGAGAAGGTAGGGGTGGCCCCGGTGGATGAGAAGATGCGAGAAGCGAGGCTGAGGTGGTTCGAGCATGTACGAAGGAGGGGTCCCGATGCCCCGGTGAGGAGCTGCGAGCGGCTGGAGATTGTTGGCGGTCGGCGAGGCAGAGGGAGGCCTAAGAAGCATTGGGGAGAGGTGATTAGGCAGGACATGACTAGAATGCAGGTTTCCGAGGACATGACCCTTGATAGGAGAGTCTGGAGGTCTAGAATCATGGTTGTAGGTTAGGGGCTCCTAGAGTTCTTCGTACGCCTCATCCGGGGTTGGGTGTGGGTCAGCAGGGTTACCCATAGATGATTTGTGTTTTAGCTTATGTCCCCCCTATGGTTGTTAGTTATGGTAGTTACTGTATGATATTATTGCATGCGATTGTATTTATGTTTCTTATGTTTAGATAATTATTTACGCTATTTCTGCGGGAGTTACTAATGCTCTATTGTTTTTGTTTTTGTTTTTGTCTTTGTTTTTGTTTTACTGCTGTTTTTCCTTTTATCCTATGCGCCGAGGGTCGATATGCGCCGAGGGTCGATTGGAAACAGCCTCTCTGCCCTTTCGGGTAGGGGTAAGGCTCGTCTACATATTACCCTCCCCAGACCCCACCTGGTGGGAGTATACTGGGTAGTTGTTGTTGTTGTTGTTATATTATTTAGATTTTACGATTAACAAAATAATGAAGGACCTATATATTCACATTTTACATTTCTCACTAAGAAACGAGTAATAGACTTTTAGAATTCGTTTTTGATATCTTTAATAGTCCAAGTCTTGTTTTTTTTTTATCTTTTATAAAATGTTTTATTTTCTTATTTTAAATTACTCAATACATTTAGACTCTACCTCTAAAGATTGTTGTGAGATGTATATGATCCAATTTACATTAATTAAATATATTGGGTTCAAATCCTATGGTTAAACAAATCATGTTAAAATGTGTTCTCTCTTTTATTAAACCTTACGCTGTACGAATTCAGATTAGTCGAGGCCTTAATACAAATACGAATAGAAAATAACAAAATGTTGGGGCCCCCAGAATTTGGGGGCCTAAAGCCCTTGCTTTAGTAGCTTGACCTTTGGGCCGTCTTTGAGTATAATCCCTCAAGTGAAATTTGGGGAGGGTAATATGTACGCAGACCTTTTCCCTATTCCGATGTGACAAAGAAATTATTTTCAGAAGATTTTCGGCTCAAGAAAGCAACTAGACACGAATAAAGCCAAATTAATGCAAGTATAGTACTAGTAATTGAAACTGCTATTGAATTGCCACGCTATTTATATGATTTGAAGGTGCACCAATTCATTTCTTTATTACTACTACTAATTTCTTTTACTTCTTTTTCTTTTTTGAAGGTTTGGTGGGGAGTAGTATCATGGAACTGTATGTTAAGGAAAATACAAAAAATAATGATAACAATTGTGCACTAATTTGTTGCTAATTACAGCAAGAATTGTGCATTTTACATTCATCCTTAAATCTGAATGATGTCTCACTTAATTGATAAACAAATTTGATATAGGCCATTCAATTGTGTAAGAGAGAAATTAAATGTCAGTGTTTATAACTGGCTAGAGTTAGGTTCCAGGTTGGTGGTTTTCTATTACAGGAAAACCAACAGTTTGCAGATTAAAGAAACTTTAGCTAACATAGATTTGCATTTACTGTGGTCTGTGGTTTAAAATTTATTTTACTACCAAAAGAAGACTCGAAATTGAAGGATAATAAACATATTTTTACCAAAAATAATGATGAATATTTGGAGGATCAACAGGTTGTAAATTGGAGGTGTATGCTAGCAGAGACGGATTTAGAGCCCGTATGGCTTAGCTGGTTTAGAGTAGTTGATAAGCATCAGGTGCTGAAAAGCACTTTAAGTGCTGAAACTGATTTAAAAAATAAACAGCTACATATTTGGATAAAAGTGCTGAAATTAATAATAAGCAGCTGAATAATAGGGTATACGAAGAGTTTTATTTTAAAAAGAAGTATTTTAGAGATATAATAGTAAGAGGGTGTTTGGCTAAAAGCTTATAAGCTGGTCAAATTGGCTTATAAGCACTTTTTGGCTTATCTACGCGTTTGGTAAAATTAAAAGTGCTTATAAGTTAAGTGTTTATAAGCAAAAAATAAGCCAAAAGCCATAAGTTGCTCTCTCCCAACTTACCAAATTTCAGCTTATAAACACTTTAGGTTTGACCAATATATTTATTAATCTATCCCTAAAATACTTATTTTTAAAATAAAACTTTTTGTATACCCAATTCATTAGCTTTTTATTATTAATTTCAGCACTTTTATCCAAACATTTAACTGTTTATTTTTTAAATCAGTTTCAGCACTTAAAAGTGCTTTTCAGCACATATGCTTATCAACTACTCTAAATCAGATAAGCCAAACGAGCTCTAAATATTTTGGTCAAACCTAAAGGGCTTATAAGCTAAAATTTGATAAGTTAGGGTAGACCAACTTATGACTTTTGGCTTATTCTTGGCTTATAAGCACTTAACTTATAAGCACTTTTAATTTTACCAAACGCGTAGATAAGTCAAAAAGTGCTTATAAGCCAGTTTGACCAGCTTATAAGCTTAGCCAAACACCCTCTTAGAGCCCGTTTAGATTAGCTGATTGTAAATAGCTGATAAACTTTATGTACTCAAAAATATTTTTAAGTGTTGAAACTGATTTTTTAAATAAGCATTTTTGTGCTTTGATAGACATCTTGTAACTGATAATAAGCAGTTGATGTGTTTGGTAGAAAAAAAAATAAATAACTAAGTCTTTTATTAAAATGACTAAAATATCCTTAAAACTTTACAAAAGATTATAGGTTAAAAAAAATTATAAAGAAAAAGATGAACAACGAATGACTTATGCTAGGGGTGACCAACTAATGTACTTTTAATTCTTTTATTAAAAGTACTTTTAAGTTAAGAAGTCATAAGCTGGGGGTGACTAACTAATGACTTATGGCTGATTTTAGCGTATTAGCACTTGACTTGTAAGCACTTTGGGTATTTACCAAACGCGTAGATAACCAAAAAGTGCTTATAAATCTAATTGACCAGCTTATAAGCTTAGCCAAACACCCTCTCAGGAGTTCTCGTACATGGGTACCACTAAAAAGAGGAAAAATATATTAAGCAAGAATTGATCCCCGTACAAATAACTCAACCTTCAACCAAGTGGATCATTCAATATTTTTAAAACATGGATGCCAACAGTTAATATTATATTACTATTAGAATACATATATATATATATATATATATATATATATATATATATATATATATATATATATATATATATATTATCTAATTTGATGGAAATACCACGAATTCACATGCCCCCTAATTTCTTCTATAAATCCGTCCCCTTCGTGCTAGAGTAATCATGTATTGTGGCCCGGGCCTGAACCGGACCGGACCGGGCCCGCGGTCCTGGCGGGCCTAACGGGCCTAGTGGGCCGGTCCAGGTGGTCCTGGGCCTGGTATTACTCTTAAGCCTGTGACGGGCCGGTCCGCACAATTTAGCCCGTGAGCCCGGGACCGTCAGCCGGGCCTGGCGGGTCCAAAAGCCATATTTTTTTAAAAAATATATTTTTGATTTTAAAAATCACCAACTGACAGATTTTAAAAAGTAGCCGTTTGGGCTACAATTTGACCGTTTGGAGGTTTTAAAATGGCCATTTGGCTCTCAAACATTAATTTAATCCCAAACTTTATATAATTATATTTTACCCATATTTCAACTATAAATACCCACTCATTCTTTCATTTTTATTTGCCAATTCATCAATATCTCTCAATCTTTCTACTACAATTGCTTAATTTATTGTTGAAAATTCGTGAAAAATTGTGAAGTTGAATTGAAGTTTTCAAGTGTTCAACGATTTTCAATTTTCAAGAAGTTGTTCGGCAATCCGGTAAACTCGTTTCAACTCTTACGTTTTAATAATATATTTTTGTGTGGTTTAGTTTGCATAATTATAATTAATATAGTATTTTCTTTGAAAAAAATATTAGGTAAAACCGCTAAAAGTAGTGGCCATAATACTACCCTTCCCCCGGCTCCCCGACCTAGAAAATATAAGCAAGTTGAAAGTAGTCGCCAACCTAGACGTCCTCCTCCTCCTCCCGTAATTCTTGATAGTGATCATCCTTGTTTTCAATTTATCGATAGTGAATTTCAACATGATGTTGCAGTAGATGATAGATTAGATGATGAAATTATGAATGCTCTTTATTATAATGAACCTATCTTAGAGGAAAATGAGGATGATGATGATGATGAAACCCAAGCACCGGATTTAGATGATACACCTACTAGTCATGTTAATAATCCAAGTAATGCATCGGCCGACCCACCTGTAGAAACTCCTACTTTTAATAGACAACCTGCTAAATATCAAGAAACATCATTAGTTTGGAATTTTTTTTTAAGTAAGAGAACAAAATAAGGCTAAGTGTAAAACTTGTGGGAAATTACTAGTGCATAAATTTATTGAAGACCGTAACGGCACGGGTAGTTTGACTAGGCACATAAAAACACACCATAGAGATAAGGCTAGATTTTTGCAAATGCAAGCGCAGCAAGAGGGGACAAGTGTAGATTCTACGGTTAACCCTAGTACATGTTAAAATCTAGTTCAATCAGGAATTAACACTGTCGCTGGAGGTATTTTATATTACGATCCAAATAGAGATCGTGAAGAATTAGCAAAGATAATTACTGTTATGTGCTTACCTTATACTTTTGCTTCTAATCCTAATTGGGTTCATTATATTAGAAGAGTCTTTAATCATACATATAAAGGTTGGCCTCGCGCAACAGTTAAGGCCGATATTTATAAATTCAAACATGAATATGAATAATATTTGCGTTATTTATTTACTCATATACCTAATCGAATTTCTATTACTACTGATATTAGTAGAATTGGTAATGATTGTGATTATCTAACTGTTACAAGTCATTGGATAGATAAGGACTGGACAATGCAAAAATGTATAATTGTGTATAGAATAATTAATTCACGTCACACAGGTAAGTTTATAGCTAACATTGTTTCAGATATTTGTAGATACTTTTGCTTTAGCGATAAAATAATGATAATTTCTATGGATAATGCTTCTAGTAACACTAGTGCTATAGGCATCCTTACAAAAACACTAAATCTTCCATTTACTAATATTTGCCATGTTAGATGTACTTGTGATATTTATCATTTAATTGTCGTTGATGGTATGCGAATTTTAAACATAGAAATTGAAAAGGTTCGAATGGCTCTTAATTCTCTTTTTTATTCAAATCGTAGAACTAGACTTAGAGAGTATTTTAAAAAATGTGATGAATATGACCTTAGAGAAAGAAAGGTTCCTAAACCTTGCCCGACTATATGGAATTGTATGTACGAAAGTTTAAAAGTTGCATATGAATATAGAAACTCAATTAATGCAACGTTTAATTCTCGGGTAGGTGGTGAGGATGATGATGAAATGCTTACTACGCAAGATTGGACGAATGATAAAATTCTTTTAGATTTATCAGAACATTTTCAAGTTGCTACAAATACATTTTCTGGACAATATTATCCTACTATTTCAAACTGTTTAGTTTATATTGCAGCACTAGCTGATTTATTTGTTGAATTTGGCGAGGATTGAGACATTTATGAACTTGCTATAAATGAAATGAAACAAAAATTTAAAAAATATTTTTCCTATCCCTCATATTTTTGGTGTTGCTGCAATGTTAAATCCTACAATGAAATTGGGAGGTCCTCATTTTTGGTATTCAAATATTTATAAAGCTTTAAATCTTTCAAACGAGGAAGTTGCTACACTTGTAGATGCAAAAGCATCAATTAAAATTAATGCTCAAACAGTTTATAATGCTTATCAACTTGCCTTAGAGCATGCTAGGCCAAATATTTCAACCTATATTTCGTCTAGCTCACAATCGTCTAAAAGAGCTGCGGGCTTAACAGCTCTTAAATCTTGGACGGATTTCAGGGGTCTCAAGGTGATAATTATGATGAAACTTCACATATAAATGAGCTTCAAGTTTATTTGTCTCAGGGACTTGAAAAGGAGAATCCAGAGGGCTCTTTCGATCTTTTGGAATGGTGGAAGTCAAGGGAAAAATATTTTGCGGTTCTTGCAAGGATGGCTCAGGATATTTTATCAATTCAAGCTTCAACTGTTGCATCAGAGAGCGCTTTCAATCAAGCAAGGCTGCAAATAGGTGATCATAGAACGTCGATGAGGGATAGCTTGGAAAAATCGGTACTTCTAAGAGATTGGATCCGCGCAGAAAGAAGAAACTTTGGAATTGCAGAATCACAACCGGCGATAGATGAAGCTTATGAAGAAATGATAGCAGAACTTGCGGAGGATTCGGCTTCGCCCTGAAGTGGTGATGAACAAGCTTCTTTTCCACCACCACCAACACAACCTCCTCCCAACCTTGACAAATTTATGAGATTTGTTAGAGATATAATGTAGATTATGATGTAACTTGTACATTGGCACATCTTCTTTTAGTTTTTTTTTCCTTTTAATAGTGGTATTAGTGTTGTGCTCATTCCATTGGGGGAAGGAAGACTAAAAAAGATATGTCATTTTTGGTACTAAAAATTATAAGACATACCCTTGAATATCTTTTTTCTCAATATTTCTTTGTCTTTACTTCGAATATATATACATAACATACAACATAAACTACAAGAAAATATATATACATAAGATACAATATACATAAGAGAATATATATACATAAGAGATAGAATATATGTACTACAACAACAACAACAACAACAACAACAACAACAACAACAACAACAACAACAACAACCCAGTATAGTCACACAACGTGGGGTCTGGGGAGGGTAATATGTAGACGAGCCTTACCCCTACCCGAAAGGGCAGAGAGGCTGTTTCCAGTCGACCCTCGGATCAGTGAACGAATACAATATATATACTACAACAAAATATATAACTATATAAGTTATAATATATATACATAAGACACAATATATATACTACAAGAAAATATATAAGATAATATATATACATAATATACAATATATACTACAAGAAAATATGTAAGGGAATATATATACATAACGTACAATATATACTAATTACTACAATACAATATACAATGAAATATATATTATATACTATACTGATAACTAGTATACTATCAATATATTCTATACTAGTATATTATATACTATACTAATAACTATAATACAAGATATTGCCTTAAACAAAAAAAAATACAAAAAAGCTCGCTAGGTCCGCCAGGCCCATGAAGCCCGGCCCGCTAAGCCCAGGACCACATGGACTTAGGCCTGTCACGGGCTGGTCTCACCCATTGAGCCTACGAAGCCCGAGACCGCCAGAGCCCAGACCCGTGAAGCCCAAACCCGAAAAGCCCGTTTAGGCCTGGGCCCGGAACAAAATACAGCACCAGGTGTAGCTAACAAGAAATAAATACATTATCCGTTTTTAGAAAATAACAAATTTTATAGTACAAGACCATCACAAACAACACATCCAAATTCCAACATGAAATATGTTAACTCTTAGAAATTACATAAGCAAGCACTACAATTAGTTTTACTTACAACACTTGGCTATCAAACAATTTCACGAAAACATAATACCTAATAATTGTAGTGTAAATTAATTTTCTCCTCCATTTAATGTCACTATAATATAGCTAATAAGAAATAAATACATTATGTGTTTCTAAACGAACATCAGAATTTGAAGTACAAGACCACAAAAATAATACAACCAAATTTTAACATGAATATTCATTTTTTGAATGCTTCATAAATATTTGAGAAAATCGTAATCAAAGATATTTTTATTTGACTTCCGACATAGTAATAATATTACTATATTTATCGAGATGTAATATTGAATGAATCTACTTAGATATCACCATTTATCAATCAATTAATTACGCGTCAATTCCAAACTAATTTAAATCGACTAAATAAATCATCTATATCTATCACCATTCAATTTGCCCAAGAAATGTTAATCCTTGTAAATTAAAAACAATGTTATGAAGTTCACAAAAAAGGTTTAAAGAAGAAGAACGTATGTACATGAGAAATGAGCACCCTATCACCAGTCACACAAAAAATGCAGCTTTTGCTAAATCAATATCTATTGGCTAAAATTTTGCATCCGCCGCTCATTATCAGTCAACTGAATCTTCTCCATTTTGATTCTCCACTTCCGGCGCCGTCGAAAACAAACACCTAAACATGACGTAAACTACATCATTGAAGCAATTAAACAGCCCAAAGCATTTCTCCTTCACCTTCTCAGAGAAACTCCGATCAGCCTCCGGTATCGCCATTGGCTGAAGGTACGCCCACGCCGCGTGCTGTAACAACGGGTCCTTCATCGGAATCCCTCGCCAGCTGTCTTTCCGTCCATTCTTCGGCGACAAAATCGCCGGCGGCGACGCCGGCAACAGGTCCTTAAGACTCGTGTATGTTAAGGACTCGATAGTAACCATCTATATGTCGGAAAAATAGAACTGGAGAATGCCTCTGTGTATAAGAGGAGGATCATACGTGTACTTGATTAAAGTACTTTCCATATTAGCAAGAGATTATGATTTCCATACAAATCACAATTTTAATATGGAAAGAATTTAGTGATATGTAAGGAGATTTGTGTCCATTGCTTGTATTAAATTGGGGGGAAGAGAGAATTTTTTTCTAATCTGAAGAACAGCTTTATAAAAAAAGAGGGAGAAGGTTCTAAATATCTTGGCATTAGTAAATTGTCTCGTATTTGTCATTTTCATGGATACTAACGTGAAAAAATAGACTTTGTGTATTTAAATTTTTTAAACGATTTCAATTTTGTATTTTAATTTAATCGAAATCAAATTCATCAGAACTAAAAAAAAATCTATTGACATAATAATATTAGACCAAAAATTAAATCGAAATCAAATTCATCAGAATACAAAATGAAAATTTTATCCTATTTAATAAAAATAATGAGAAGAGGATTAAGGGAAGTGACGTAGCATAGTGTTTTAGGTGTGACTGTGAGGAAGGACGTAGGGTCCACGCGCTAATGTGAAAAGGGTTTAAAGAGGACAAGTGGCGAGTGAGAGCACGCCGCGACCAATGGAGTAAACTCTTGTCTTTTCTGGGGAAGTATGCCACGTCAACTCTCTGTCAGGAGGATCCTTCTAAATTAGTTGACAAATTTAGATCTCTTTCCTTGTAATAAGTAATTTGATTAAGTTAATAATTCATCTACTTATTATAAAATGTTACAGATTAGGAAAACAAATAAATGAGCTGAGTTGTAGCTGTGTCAATGACTCAATTCAAATGGGTATTTTAAGAATATACTCTAGGGATTTTTACCTATCTATATCATATATCAATTTTTATTATAAAAAATGTTCATAATTTGGTATATACCCGTATTGTCCACAGTTTCACTAGAAAATATACACCAATCCAAAATTAGGTAGATTTTCCCATAAAAAACGTGCAAAATTATAGGCACCAGATCTGTGTGTGATCCTATCACCATTAAATTCAAATTTTGAAACAGAAGGAAATTTCATTGCTGCGTAATTCTCTCCTTCTCCATATATTTTCCACCATTGATAGCCATTAAAAAGCTTGAAAACTTTGAATTCAAATTTGGTTTTTCAAATATCATTATTTGTTTGGATTGGTGTTGTTGTAAATAATTCGGAATATGTTTAGGAGTTTATATCAAAATTTTGAGGGGTTTTGGTGAAGATTAGACTTGGTTTTGACTGAATTTCAGATTGAAACTCGTCGTCGAAGAAGAAGAAGACATATTTCCAGAATTGTAGTTAAATTATAGATAAATTGTGGAATTGTAGATAAATTGTAGATAAATTCTAGATTGGGAAGACTAAAACTTCTACAAGTCTTATACAATTATGTCGAAAATGCTAATTATGCTACAATTAAAATGGGGATTGGGATATTAAAATTCAATGTATTCATTTTGTATATGTCATGTCAAAAATCCCAAAGTTAAAAAAATCTATTCTTCCATATATTTTCCACCATTGATAGCCATTAAAAAGCTTGAAAGCTTTTGAATTCAAATTCAGGTCATTATTTGTTTGGATTGGGTGTTGTTGTAAATAATTCGGAATATGTTTAGGAGTTTACATCTCAATTTTGAGGGGTTTTAGTGAAGATTAGACTTGGTTTTGACTGAATTTCAAATTGAAACTCGTCGAAGAAGAATAAGAAGATATATTTTCAAAAACTGTAGATAAATTGTAGATAAACTTGTAGAATTGTAGATAAATTTTGGATAAATTGTAGATTGGAAAGACTAAAACTTCTACAAGTCTTCTACAATTATGTCGAAAATGCCAATTATGCTACAATTGAAATGGGAATTGGGATATTAAAAGTTAATGTATTCAGTTTGTAGATATCTTGTAGATAAAATTTCTACAAATAAACTACAAATCAGTTTAAGTATTGTATAAAGTTGTATTATTTTTAAGAGTATCTACAAAATTACTACATTTATACTAGAATCAAACTACAATCTTATGTCAAACAAAATATTGACAACAAAATTTGCTCTTGTATATAAAATTTCTACAAAAAAACTACAAATAAACAACAATTGAACCCACACTGTCAACTTTATTGTCTTCTCAATTGAAGATTCATTTCAGTATAAATCAAATGCTATCTCTCTAATCTCCCTTTCTCCTGAAAGAACATCCTTCGGTAAGTCTAGCACGACCACCAGTAGGCTGGCACAAAATTATCTTGCAGTTTTCGCAAACAAATGGGCGCTTGAATTGAGGATTAGCATAAACATCATCCCTTAATTGCTTCATTAAGTCAGCAAAACACAACAGTAAACAAAAAGTTAAACTTAATAGTTCAAAATTCAAAATAAAAAAGAAGTTTCTCATCTCATTTTTCTAGAAACTTACCTTTTATTCCTCAGTTTTTCTAAAAGAAATTAACAGATCTAACCACTGGTTGAAGAAGAAAAAAACAGTTTTAAAGTTTGGATCAGAAAAAAATATAATCGTTATTGTTTTCTATAATTTTTGGCTTTTGTTCTCTCTCTCTCTCTCTCTCTCTCTCTCTCTCTCTCTCTCTCTCTCTCTCTCTCTCTCTCTCTCTCTCTCTCTCTCAAACATTGGGGAAGAAGAATAACACAAGCTTGAAGTGAAAAAATGTATTACGTGATACAAAATTGGGGAATTAATTGAAGGTAAAACGTGGGGGGTGAGAGGAGAGAGAGGCGGGTAAACTAATATTTGAGAATATAAGCTCCTAAAATCATGCCTATAATAAATGAAGCAATAGTTATAAACCTTAATTTGAATTATGGTATATAAATGATAATTTGGTATGCTTAAATGTAATAAACACAAACCTTAAACATTGCTCCAACCAACTCTCGCGTCAAGACCATGAATGTCGAGGTACAAAATGCTCGTGGGGTAGCTAATGGATTTGATGTCAAATTGGGAACTTGGAAAGGTACGAAAAACTTTACCGTAACTGCTATGGATATCTTTGACATCATACTGGGGCAAGAGTTCTTTAGACATAGTCATACTTTGAATGACCCCTACCTCCAATGTCTCTTGGTTATGGAGCAAGAAGGAGCTTGTATGGTACCTACGGTGACTATGCCACACGGACAGATCCAATCATAACTCTCAGCTATGCAGGTTGTCAAGGGGATAAGGAAGGGAGAGCCGACGTTCGTGGCAACCATTGCAAGTCTAGAAGAAGACAACAATTTTCAAGAGACAGTGCCACCTTGCATAGAGAAGCTGCTTGAGGAAAATAAAGATGTCATGCCCGGGGAGTTTCCTAAGCATTTGCCGCTTAGGAGAGAAGTGGATCACAAGATTGAGTTGGAGCCAGGGACTAAGCCACCCGCATTTTCCCCATATCGTATGGCACCTCCCGAGCTAGAAGAGCTCAAGAAAAAATTGAAGGAGCTGCTAGATGCTTGTCACATTCGCCCCTCAAAGGCACATTTTGGCGCACCAGTATTGTTACAGAAGAAGAAGGATGGAACGTTGCACTTGTGCATAGACTACCGAGCACTTAATAAGGTCACCGTGAATAATAAGTACCCGATCCCGCTTATTGCTAACTTATTTGATAGAGTTGGGACAGTCAAGTACTTTACCAAGGTGGATCTTCGAAAAGGATACTACCAGGTTTGCATTGCGGAAGGAGATGAGCCTAAGACAGCATGTGTGACGAGATATGGATCCTTTGAGTGGTTGGTGATGCCCTTCCGCTTAACCAATGCACCGGCCACATTTTGCACCCTTATGAACAAGATTTTTCATCCCTACCTTGATCAGTTCGTGGTAGTCTACCTAGACGACATAGTCATCTATAGCAACACCTTGAAGGATCACATGGATCACTTAAGGAAGGTTTTTCAAGCCCTGCGGGAGAATGATCTATACATCAAGAGGGAGAAATGTGAGTTCGCACAATCAAAGGTGTACTTCTTGGGCCATGTCATTAGCAATGGAGAACTACGCATGGACGAGGCTAAGTTACGTGCTATCCAGGAGTGGGAAGCACCTACAAAGGTAACGGGGTTAAGATCCTTCCTTGTCCTTGTTCACTACTACCGTCGGTTCATTAGTGGCTACTCAGCAAAGGCATCACCATTTACCGAGTTGCTAAAGAAGAACAATCCATAGGTTTGGACGGAGCATTGTCAAAAGGCGTTTGAAGGCCTTAAGGCAGCTGTAACAAAGGAGCCAGTCTTGGCATTACCTGACTTTTCCAAGACATTTGAGGTGCACACAGATGCCTCAGAGTTCTCCATTGGGGGTGTCCTGATGCAGGATAAGCATCCCAGAACATTTGAGAGCCGCAAGTTAAATGTGACGGAGTAGCGTTACACGGTGCAAGAGAAGGAAATGACTGCAATTGTGCATTGCCTTTGTACATGGAAACATTATCTGCTCGGGTCGAGGTTTGTGGTCAAGACCGATAATGTGACTACTAGCTACTTTCAGACGCATAAGAAGCTCACACCAAAATAGGTTAGGTGGCAAGACTTCTTGGCCGAGTTTGATTATGTGCTAGAGCACAAGCAGGGCAAAGGTAATGTTGTAGATGATGCCTTGAGCCGGAAATCTGAGCTTGCTACCATCACTTCAGCAACTTGGGACATTTGTGAGGCTATAAAAGAAGGCATGCAACGTGATCCAGCAACCAAACAACTTATCGAGTTAGCCAACCAGGGCAAGACGAGACGTTTTTGGGTAGAAGATGGCGTATTACTTACCACAGGTCGGCGAGTCTACGTGCCTAAGTTTGGAGACATTAGACGACGGATCATAAGGGAGAGTCATGACACAATGTGGGCTGGTCATCTAGGTCAATGTCGCACTAGGGCCTTGGTTGAGTCAGCCTACTATTGGCCACGCATGCGAGATGACATAGAGTGCTATGTGCAGACTTGTCTTGTCTGTCAACAGGACAAGGTTGAACAACAACAACCCAGAGGACTTTTGGAGCCACTACCCGTTGCAGAGCATCCATGGGAGAGCGTGACTATGGACTTTATCACTTGTCTACTGAAGCCCGACGGTTATGGTACTATTATGGTGGTCGTGGATAAATTTTCCAAATATGCCACCTTCATGCCCGCCTCACCAGGTTGCACTACCAAGGAAGCCGCCAAGCTATTCATTAAGAACGTCGTGAAGTATTGGGCTTACCAAGGCATATTATCAATGATAGAGACCCCCGTTTTACTGGAAACTTTTGGAGAGAGTTATTAGACATATTTGGTATGGAGCTGCACTTTTCCACTAGTTTCCACCCACAGAAAGATGGACAAACGGAATGGGTCAATGCATTACTAGAATGCTACCTGAGGCATTACGTAAGCGCACATAGGAAAGATTGGGCAAGGCTCCTAGACATCGCCCAATTCTCTTATAACTTGCAGCGAAGTGAGCCCACGGGGCGGACACCATTTGAGCTAGCCATAGGCCAACAACCACAAACTCCACATTCATTACCAGCCGCATTCGGGGGAAAGAGTTTAGGGGCTTATCATATGGCCAAAGGATGGGAGGAACAGCTTGACACTGCTAAGTGCTACTTGGATAAGGCAGCTAAGAAAATTAAGAAGTTTGCGGAACGAAAGCGGTGTCCCACAGACTATAGAGTTGGGGACATGGTCATGGTGAAGTTTAACCAAGGCAGTTCAAGGCACTACGGGGCATGCATCAAAATCCAATTCGCAAGTACGAGGGTCCATTTAAGATCATCTCCAAGGTAGGCAAGATCTCATACAAGCTTGATATGCCATCATATCTTAATATCTACCCTGTCTTCCATGCCAGAATGCTTAAGCCTTATCATGAAGATAAGGATGATCCGAGTAGGGGCCAATCAAGTCGGGCACCAATGACTACCACCGCCTCGCATGATCGGGAGATTGAAGCAACATAGATTACCAGGCCAGGCGAAAACAAGGGTAAAAAGTGACCACTATATACCTCGTCCATTGGAAAGGTAAAATCACCGGAAGAGGCCACGTGGGAATGATATGAAGACTTGTAATAATTCAAAGATAAAATCCGAGAATTTATGCAACAACACTGCGCCGCGGTCGTCGCAATATTGGGTGGGGGAGAGTGTGATGACCCGCCATGTCATCATGCCACATAGGCGCCATTTGGCATTTATTAATGCATGTGGAAGCTTACATAAGAAGAAGGCTAGTATTTGTAAGAATATTCTAGAGAAGTATGGATATTTTCTTAGGAAGAACCTAGATCCTTATGGATTTTCTAGAAAAGTCCTTAGAATCTTCTAGGCTTGTAGAGAATTCTAGAGAAAGCCCTTATCTTGTAAATATCAAGGACTTGTATAATGATTAATATTTATACACTAGCCCCTAGGAGACTAGTATATAAAGGCGGCCATTCATTTGTAACTCATCAAGCAAACATTTCAAGTTCTCTCTAATACAAAGCTTCCTTTAGCGATTCTCTTGTGTTCTTTCTTCCATTCTCTTAGTGATCTTGAGTGTAGTATGGCTGACTTGGCATAGCAAGTACATGATCAAGTTGTGCAAGATCGTAAGTAAATTGTCAAGTGCCGCACGTGTATTTAGTTAAGAACTAAGGACGTGACACATATCTGAAAATAGCGCTTCATTTGTGAAATTTAAATCTCTAGAATATTTACTATGTTTCAAAGATACGGCTGATAATTGGCCGGTGTGTGCTATTTCCACAATAGATTTCGACATTGAAAGACCATTTGATGATCCACTGACCCAATATAGTATGTAGAAATTGCATGGGCGTCCTATTTGGACGCCCCCATTTAATCTATACCCGTTTGTTTAAAAAAATTTAATTTGTATCTATTTTTTTTTAAAAGGATCAGCTCTTTTTCTCCGTTGCAGCTCCATTTTAGCTTGTGCTTCTTTTACTTTCCTTCTCTTCTGCTTTGTCCTTGCTGCTGCTTTCTCCGCTGCCTTTTTCCTTTTTAGACTTGATACCAGAATGCTTGTATAGCTTATCCATGAAATTGTCAGTGATAAAAATTAAAAAAAATAATATTCCTTTTTTTGTTGCAATTTTTGTGTTTTTAAAGTTCCTGATCAGCCTTTTAAATCTTTCTAATACAATTACATGCAACTACAATGAATGTGCGACACAGCAGAAGGTGCCATTTTTAATACTTTCATTGCATAGTCATGTTTATTAGTCGGCTTAAAGTCTTTATTATGATGCTACCAGTTGCATAAATTTCCTTGTTGTTAAGGTTTCCACTGACTTACTGTTCTCTAATTGGTAGCAAAAATAGATCAGGAAATGGCAGATCTATCTTCATCAGCCCCATTAGAGCTAAAGTTTTTATTTTATAACTATCAAACTTCAGTTTTAGAGCTGAAATTTTTCAGTTACAAAGATAAAAACTTCAGCTCTAGAGCTGAACTTCTGACCGGCTACTAAAATGCTGAAGTTTTGCGCGATTGTCTTTGCTACTTCAACCTCGTGTGCTGAAGTTATCTGAAAAAACGGGTACGCTTGTAATTTTTTTTTACAAAATGGACACAAGTTAAAATGTGGTACAAAAAACAATTATAAATACAAATGCCCCATATAATATACATTGTAATCCAAATGATCTGTGTATACTCTAGCCCAACAAAAGAATGAACAAGTGTATGAGTGACCAAGTGTACAACTCTAATGGATCATTTGGTATAATGGTTGGATATTTCATGGAATTAGTTATCCATCTTTTATATAAGATAACTAATCTCATCATCTTATGGGTCGTTTGGTATGAGGCATAAGGAATAGGGGTGGTATAAAAATTTAATACCACCTTAATACTCTATTTATTTAACAAACCAGGTATAAGTTATTTCGGTATTAATTTTAATACCGGAATAACTTATACCTTATAGAGGGCAAGGTAATTAGCACTGGTATAGGTTATACCTTCTTCTTAGAAATTATAAAATTATCATTCTTAATACAACATACCAAACAGTGAATAAACAACAATCCCAATATAACTAATCCCAGCATAACTTATCCCAACATAACTTATACCAGCATAAGCCCTATTCCAACCAAACCACCCCTTAGTGTAAAATTTGTCCTGAGATTAGCTAGTATCCTGAACCAAACATGGGATAAAGTTAATCCCAAATTCTATCCTGTAATTAATATCCTTATCTCATGTACCAAACGAGCCCTTAAATACTTATTCCTGAGAGTTCTTGTAAAACTACTAGTCAAAAGCCACTCTTAGGCCTCATTTGTTTGAACTTAAAGGAGGTCTGAATATTAATCGTTCAGATGTCAGACATTAAGTGTGTTTGTTTTTAAAATCTGAATCTTAATTATTCAGTTCTTAATCATTAAGTATGTTTTTTTTACTTCACAACCACTTAATGGGTTTGAATAGGTTTGTATAATTAAGATCTATAACAGAGACTTAATTTCATTAAGATGCTATCACGTATTCATAATTAACTGCCGCCACTGCCTACCATTATCAACTACCACCATGCCACTGCAACCACCATATTCAACTACCACCACCACATCCACCATCACCACGCTACCATCATCCTCAATCATAGTTGCCACCATTATCGACCATCACCACCCACTATCTCCACCACTCGGACTATCATCATTCTCACCCACAATCAACATTCATCCATCTTAAATACCACAACTGACTGCCCCATCACCATCAACAACCACGGTCGGCACTGCCCATCATACAACATTCCTCAATCACAACTACTACCACCACCCGTTATTATTAACTATTACCACCACCATCCTCAATCATAATCGCCACCACTACCAATCACTTTTAGCTACTAACATGAACCACCATCATCAACCATAAATACCACCAACCACCGTCTCTAATCGGCATTCACCCGTTAGCCATCACTACCAACAACTATCATATTTTAAAAAACTATATATTTTATTAATAGAATATTAGATTAGTTAGTATTTCATTTGAATTTTATGTTTATTAATTTTCAAGTAAAGATAAATTGTATATATTCAGATATTAAAAATCAAACAGTATTAATTATTTAGTATTCAGATGTCTTAATCTTAATACACATCTTGATATTTAAATGTGTAATTAGATTCAGACGTCTTAATATTAAAAAAAAAACAAATGAGGCCTTATTCACATTTTTTTCATTTTTTCTGCTATTCCATGCACTCATATTTGTGTGGTCTGAAACTCAAGGTGTGTTATATCTTTATTCTCACCTAACGTACCATTAGATTACTACAACAATATTTATGGTCAAACGGGAACTTAAACGGTATGGATTTGAGTTTGAACTTTTAATACCATTTGATGTACCGATTTGAAATTTATTACTTACTAATTTAGTGATAACATGTACTGTAGTGAATTCGAAGCACTGACTGAACCATCGGAGCCCCACCCCTGATACTTTATCAAACACGTTTTTCATCAAATTTCAACATGTGTTCATTGATTCTCCATATTACATATTGGGATTCTGGGACGGCGACAGACTCACGCCCCTGTCGATAAAAGACACGTAGCATGACTCTTAATCACAGCCCTCTATTCCTCTCGACCCCTTCGTGCTGCACATGATATATTCTTCCTATTTTCATTCTTCTTCTTCTTCACATTATTAATCTCGCTTATGAACAGTTGATTTTGTTCTCCTTGTGTGTGGATTCTGAGGTAAATTAAGTTTTCATCTTTTACTTCAATTCTTCCAATTCCTATTTGCTCAATTGAAGTAGTGAAATTTATTATTTTTATGAGGTCTCCATTTCTATAAGCCAGAAATGAAAACTTAATTTACCTTATAGTGGATTCTGAGGTCTCCATTTCTGGCTTGTAGCTTCATACATTATTTCGTCCTCGCTGTAATAAATAGTGATTGATAACTTTGCAATATAACTTGTTAAATTACACTAATAAGCATTTAATTCTGTGTAATTTAATTATTTGTGTGATTAAATTCATACGGGCTTGATTAGACATGGAATGGAAAGTACAGTAAGCTTAGGTTGTATCGTCATAGCGTGTATAAGAAGGGAAAACAACAATGAGAGGTGTAAAAGTTATGGATTTATCCGTATCCTAGCTTTAGCTTAATTTTTATATGTGTTAAAATTTAAAAATCCACTAAATAAGTGTAGTATTTGATTATTAATTACTAACATGTTATAATTAAATAAAGATTAAATCCATATAATGATTAGGGGTGTGCATTCGAATCGGTTTATTGATAAATCGAATCGATTATTTGTTATCGGTTCATCAATAAATCGAATCGAAAAAATCGAAACTTTATTGAAACGATAACGATAAGCATATGTGCAAATTGATAATCGATAAGTAATTATCGATAATGGTCAAAGCCGGATCAATAAATCGAATGCACACCCCTAATTATTTCATCTACCACATTTAAGGAATGATCATATTTAAAGCTCAAGGGAATGAAGTTCAAATTAATGGAAAATAGAATTAGCAGTGATGATGTATTTTTATTTTTCTAATACCGTTGGAGTGCTGGTGTCATACGTTTGATCCCTTACTTTAGTTTCGTTGCATGTGCCTGTTGACACAATTTTTATGCTATAAACGGTGTTCGTCTTATTTTTGTTTCTTTTTGTCCATATTAGTTAGGCGTGTTTATAGCAATATACTTTCCGTGGAATCCCGCAAATTTTCTTATTTGTGTAATCAATAACCGAATCGATAAGCCCCAAAAATCGATAAATCGAAATCGAAAAAATCAAAATCTTATTGAAACGATAACTATAAGCATATGTACGAATCGATAATCGATAAGTAATTATCGATAAGGCTCAAAATCGAATCTATAAATCGAATGCACGCCCCTAATATTGATGAGACTTTTGGTTTTTAATAAAATATAATTATGAATTTTTAATTATCTCAAATAAGCAATAAATTTAGGAGAAAAATTTAAGATAAACTTTACACTAAAATTAATATTTCAAATTTTATTGAAAAAAAATATGACATAATCAGTAAACGATGTTTGGCTACACTATTGAGATATAGAGAACGGCCAAATGTTTGCCACAAAGTTTTAACTGAAAGGCTGTTATCCTATGGGAGGGAAAATGTATTGCAGGAACGCAAATTATATAATATAATTATGACATAGAGTTCATAAGATGCTTGGTGCAGTAGTAATATTATGCAGAAACAGCGACCGTTTTCGATAGACCCTCGCCACTAGTTTGATGGAAATTTGAACAACTTAGTTTGACATGGAAAATCTAGTAAGGCCATTGTCTCATCTTTTCTTCAGTAGTTTGTATTTGCAGCATTTTCCCCCATAGGTTACTGAGGCACTCATCATTTGATACTGCATATATGCAGAAACAATAAGTTCCAACAGCTAAGCTAAAATCTGGTCAAATGGGAGTTGAAGATAACAACACTCAATATTCGAGATTACACGAGGGAGGTTCTCCAAATGTGAAGAACTACACCAAGGTTTCATTTATCCCTCTAACATTCCTTATATTCTATGGAGTCTCCGGGGGACCTTTTGGTGTTGAAGACACTGTCCGTGCAGCCGGTCCTCTTTTAGCACTACTCGGTTTTCTAATCTTTCCTTTTATATGGAGTATACCAGAGTCGTTAATAACTGCAGAATTGAGCACAATGTTCCCTGAAAATGGAGGTTATGTTGTTTGGGTTTCGACGACTTTAGGTCCTTATTGGGGATTTCAGTTAGGATGGGTGAAATGGATGAGTGGTGTAGTTGATAATGCATTGTACCCAATTTTGTTTCTAGACTACATTAAATCTGCTGTTCCAGCATTGGCAAATGGTTTTCCGAGAACGATCGCGATCCTAGCTATAATTATAGCACTCACTTATTTGAACTACAGAGGTTTAACTTTAGTTGGTTGGGTTGCTACAATATTAGGAATATTTACTCTCCTTCCCTTTGGAATTATGGGACTTATCGCTCTTCCAAAATTAGAGCCTTCAAGATGGTTCGTCGTAGACTTGGAAAATGTACAATGGGGATTGTATCTAAATACACTTTTCTGGAATTTGAACTATTGGGATGCAGTTAGTTGTATGGCAGGAGAAGTAGAAAATCCTGGGAGAACACTTCCTAAGGCTATATTCTATGCACTTCCCTTAGTTGTCTTTGCCTATTTTTTTCCTCTTTTATTTGGCACCGGAGCTGCTCCATTGCATCGTGATCTTTGGAGCGATGGTTATTTCTCGGATATAGCTAAAATCATTGGAGGAGTTTGGTTAAGATTATGGGTTCAAGGGGCGTCGGCGGTGTCAAATATGGGAATGTTTTTGGCTGAAATGAGTGGTGACTCTTTTCAGCTTTTGGGAATGGCGGAACGAGGAATGTTACCTGATTTTTTCGCTAAGAGATCGCGTTATGGAACTCCTCTTATTGGAATCTTGTTTTCTGCATCAGGTGTTATACTTCTGTCCTGGCTTAGTTTTCAAGAGATTGTGGCTGCAGCCAACTTTCTGTATTGTTGTGGAATGATTGTGGAATTTATAGCTTTTGTGAAGTTAAGGATAAAATATCCAGCAGCATCAAGACCTTATAGGATTCCCTTAAGCACAGTTTGTTCAATTTTAATGTGTGTGCCACCAACCTTATTTATTCTTGTGGTTATGGCACTATGTACATTTAAGGTCATGATTGTGAGTTTCTTGGCAATTCTCTTTGGGATTATTTTGCAGCCTTGCCTAGTTTATTGTAACAAAAAGAGATGGTTAAGTTTCTCTGTTAGCTCTGATCTTGTAGATCTGCAGTCAAGTTATCATCCGATTGGTGCGGCCTAAAATGGTGAATGAGAGCTCCCAGCGCAAACTCGGATTAATCGGGCCCAAACACGAGTATCGAACACCTAATGGGAAATCACAAGAAAGAAAGAAAGAAGAAAAGAGCCTTCTGTTTTCTTTATGTTAGAAGCATTGAATTTGCTGTGTATATATATATATTTGGTTGGTTGTGGGATATTTTAGTATGTTGAGCCCATGACAATTGTAAACATTGAGTGTGCAACTCACTCTGCTTGCTTGGTTTGTATTCAAGTGTTTGAATCACTATCATTGTACTATGATTTGTCTGCTTCAACAATGCAAACCTGATCTCTTCACGGCAACCTCCACTACGATAGAAACTGATAATGAGTTTATGAAGGCTTCGAGTAATGCAGGATAGGCTAATCACCAAACTGCTTTGGAATAGGTTAATCGTTGGAGACAAGGAGTGAATCTAGTTTCGAGAGAATGTCTTACTCTAATAGGGGGCGTAGAGTTCCTAAATGAAGGCAAGCGCAATTATATATGTAATATCCTAGCCGGCAGCAAAGCAGGTCCGCTATAAAGCCTACCGGCTAGAAAGTCCCTAAGAATAAGAAAGATGCTAATGACTCACTCTTTAAATAAAAACAAGAATATGATTTGTGGTGGATTGAGCTTATTTAGATGTGTCAAAATTTAAAGAAAAAAATAAACGAAAAGTCAAGGGCTTTAATAATATTGTGTGTGTATATATATATATATATATTCTCCTTCACCGAGCCGAGGGTCGATTGGAAACAGCTCTCTGCCCTTTCGGGTAGAGGTAAGGCTCGTCTACATATTACCCTTCCCAGACCCCACTTTATGGGACTATACTGGGTAGTTTTTGTTGTTGTTGTATATATATATATATATATATATCCATATATATATATATATATATATATATATATATATATATATAGCGTAATTTATCGATGAAAAAACATAAGTGGCTTCGACCGAATATAACCATGCATATATATCTCCCGAAATAAATTTAGTGATACCCCATATTCACATCAAATTATATTAGTTTACCATAGTGATAAACAGCATCCTTCTTCGTTCTTTTTTACTGCATGAGTGCGCATATAAGAACTTTATAAAATGCCTTGACAGTCTTTGGCTTTGCTTGTGGCTTCCCTCAAACTACTTACCATGATTCTATATAAGAGTGTATCTTATGTAAGGAAGATAACAGAAGAATGTAATTTAGAACAAATTCATGTAAATTACCTGCATACATTTTTTTTTCAATTTTACAAGTTTAACGTTACACAATCGTAAAATGTTACATGCATTATTTCACTTCACAAATTGTAAAGTAATGGAGGCAGTAGTATCCAACTATGTGCATATATTCGAATGATATTTGTTGTTTGTTTTGTTGAACCGAATAAAAATCATTTTTTTACCTCCTACCAGGGGCGGATCCACTTAACATATTTTGGTTCACAGGAACCCATGCTAAGACCCAAAATTTTGTATTATGCTGTACAATTTTTTCACAAATTAGACAAATGTTATCCTCATGCACCCAATAAATTAAAAGCATCTAGTGCACCAAACAAAAGCATGGTGCATTGATCGAGGATCGAGTTATGTGCATATGTATAAAGGAGTCAGGTGAACCCGATGTCAAAAAATGCATTCGTCAAAAGCATGGTGCATTGATCGAGGACCAAGTTCTGTGCATATGTATAATTTTAGTGAATTTTACATATAACTATTGGGTTCAGGTGAACCCGATGTCAAAAAAATGCATTCGTCACCACTCCTCCCTCTTCTATCTTCGACAACGGTGCACCCATCCCCTTGAAATCCTAGATCCGCCTCTACCTCCTACTATATTTTATAAATAAATTTTTTGTTTGAAGTAATGGAAAATTAGCCAAGAGCTTTGCTTTGATGACTAAGTAATGAAGCATCAATATCTCTAAAAATAAATAACCAGGAGCATAGAAGAGCTGGCCATTAATATTCCAGAAACAAAGTTTACCTTATCTTTTACCTATCTGTCTATACTTTAAAAACCTCTTAATCATCGGACATCTCCAAGAATCCTTCCTCTTAAATATCGTGTTTCTTGTTCCTCTTTACACTAATCTATGAGAAAGAATTATACTAATTTTTTCTTTAAATAAACCATTAACCATTCACTCTCACCTTTTGAGGTGAGGACCGATATTGACTCATCTCAATTTTTAAGAAAGTGGTGACGAGTTCGAGTTCGAGTTCGAGTTCGAGTCCTTTTTATCGATTGAGAAAGTCTTTTCTGTCAGAAGAAACAAAAGGAAAATGGATAGATTTAATGGAATCAGCCCGAAAAACTCTCCAAAAGCTTCTCCAAGAAAAACATACAGCCCAAAAAATTCTCCAAGAGCTTCTCCAAGAAAAACACCCACAACTTTAAAACAACTCCTTTTAGATTCCAAGAACATGTCAAATTTTCTTGATAGTGAAACAGAGGAATTACTCTCTCTTATTTCTTACTGTTCTTTCACTTATACATTCACTGATCCACAAGAATCCCCTTCACGACAAGATTTAAAGAGGCTAAAACTCATTCAACTCCTTTCAGTAATCAAGACTCTCATAAAACCACTTGATGATCAAGTACTTTCACCCCTTTTCAAAATGTTGTCCACTAATCTTTTTAGGCCACTCCCTCCACCAATTTACTCTGTTGCATCAATATTACCCGACGACGATGATCTTGTCCGTAATCCTACACCATCTTGGCCACATTTGCAAATTGTCTATGACATTTTCCTCAGGATTGTCAGTAGAACAAGTGTTGAATCGCTCCGAATTTATATAGACCATTCTTTCCTTCTTAATCTCCTCACATTGTTCCAAACTGAAGACCAAAGGGAACGCGAAAGCCTGAAGAATGTGTTCCACAGAATTTATTCAAAATTAACATTCTATAGACCGTTCATGAGAAAGGAAATGAACGATGTGTTTTTGCACTATGTTTTTGAGACTGATCAAAGGCACCCTGGAATAGGAGAACTTCTTGAGATATGGGGCACAATTATCAATGGCTTTAGTGTTCCTTTGAAAGAAGAGCACAAACTTTTCTTAGTAAGAGTTCTTGTCCATTTGCATAAGCCAAAAGGGATGCAAGTTTACCACAGGCAATTGGCCTATTGTGTATCTCAGTTTGTGCAGAAAGAGCCAGAGCTTGGTGGGGTTGTTATTAGAGGTATTTTGAGATACTGGCCAATAACAAATTACCAGAAGGAAGTTCTGCTTATTGGTGAATTGGAAGAACTTGTGGAAACTCTAGATCCTCAACAGTACAAAGAACTAGCACTGCCTTTGTGCACCAAAATTACCAAGTGCTTAAACAGTTGGAACTCACAGGTAAAAGCCAGTGCCTCCCCTTTAACTTCCGCCCATATGTGAGGGAATTCATATTCTCCATTTTTATGATAGATGTTTTTTTCAAAGGAAAACATTTTCTCCAAACCAAACACCACAAAATGACTCTCTAAAAGGTATTTCGCTCGTACTAAACATAACTTATGAAGAGAAGATTTTGGAGACTACTAATGGTTTTGATTTTAGGTTGCGGAACGCGCATTGTATGTGTGGAACAATGAGCAATTCTGGAAGATGGCATCACAAGTAATGGAAGAGGTGTTCCCAGTTCTAGTTGAAGGGATGGAGAAGAATCTACAGGGGCATTGGAACAAAAATGTTCGACAATTGACAGAAAATGTAAAGGGAATGCTAGAAGCTCTAGCACCATTTCTGTATTCCAAGTGCCTTTTACAACTTGAAATCCAAGAAGCCATGGAACTCGTAGAAGATATGAGAAGAAAAGAAATTTGGGAAAAGTTAGAAAATGCAGCAAAGTAGTAAACAGAATATACTGTATATCTGCATTGAAAAAGTGGCTTTGCTGGTGAGTGTTTCGATAGCACCATCATATTCTATCACTCACCACAATTGAATATCCTAGGAAATAACTTCAACCTTAAATGAGTATTAGTCGTTTCAATCAAATGTTCATGCAGCTGCCATTGGCTATCCATATGGAGATAACTATATATACAATGTCTTAGATTTCATTAAAGGGGCAATACTTCCACAAGGTTACAAGTAGATTTTTTCAATCACATTGCAGAGTATAGAATGAGAGTGATGCTTCGAATGGCCCATTTTCAGAGGCTATGATGAGATCATTATTTTGAATAGTAAGATGTGAATTCTATCTAATTTCAGAAAATAGATTTTTTTGGGGGGGGGGGGGTGTGGGGGGTTTTGTGTGGGGGGGTGGGAGGGGGGGAATACAGTTCACCAGCACATGCAGACATTAAACCCAATTCAGCAATTCTTAACAAAATTCAATTGAACATTTACACTCAGAATCTTCAATAAAGTATCTTCGAACACAATGTCGTTCGAATCATAACTATCAAATATTTTTCATATTTTCTATAGACGGGGAGTTGGAAGACATTATCGCAGGATAAAAAAATGTTACAATAATTCCTTTCAAAGGTACGTATACGTAAACCCCCACCAATAAACCACAAAGTACAGACTATTATTATTGCTCACCTCATTCGGCCTCCCAACAGACCATCTAGTTCTATCCTCCAGAAGAAAAGGTGAAACAACAAATTCTCAGACATGCTAAGTAGACTTAAACCAACAAATGGAACCTTACAATTGTAAAGTTAAAAATAAGAAAAATTGCTCCTTAACGCGAGAAGAAATTATCAAACACAATTACCCAAGAACTTAGGATCACCTCCTTCAATAGATCAGGACAGACACAAAAATAAAATGCAATTGTAACAAAGCACACCTGTACACTTAATATGTTGAACCTCAGCTTCCAGGATAACTGCTGTGTCCAAAACCAGAGCAACTGAAGCTTCGAAAGAATATGAATAGCTTCAATCTTCAATGAGAATGTTCCATGGAGGAAATTAAACCCAAAACTTTGTGCTTGCTCCACATGCATGGCTCAACAACAATCAGATAATGCTAAGACTCAAACGAACACGAAGCAAATAGATCCATATATCTGAAGTATAATATAGCCATGACAACAAGCATTGGAACTTGGAAGACATTCTCTGTCAATAAGAAATTAAACTTGAAACTTTAACAACTTGTCCTTCACTGAGGGCTCCAAAGCTGACATGAACTGTTCCCAAGCACCATCCTTGAGCATCTGGCAAAATATTTCCAACCTCAGAATAATGCATTAGACATCTTATACCTCCAGATAATATACCAGTGAGAGCTCATGAGAAAAATGAAATACTTTTCTCCTTTTTCCCCATTTATTCACCAGGTTCATCTCCAGATGAAACGACAAAAGAATTCACTAAGGAAACAGAGATAATTTCATCAGAGCCGATGTTAAACTAGTGGCATCCCAGAAGCAAATTGGTCAGGAGAACTCTCAAAGAACTACTCACAAATTAGCGAGTAAAACGATAAAGACATCATGAAAAGACAACCTTCTAGCAGATAAAAAAAGAAAAGCTTAATGCATCAACATAACCCGACTTGACACCGTTTATTCAGTGCACAGCTGAACTATTTTTGTCCTATGCACTGTGCACCAATAAATAATTTCAAGCTCAGGGGGGGTAGTTAGGTATTATGCCACAAAAAACTACTCCCTCCGTCCCAATTTGTGACTCTCTTTCATTTTTAGTCAATTCCAAAAAGAATGATAGCTTCCTATATTTAGTAACAATTCAACTTCAAATTTTCCTTTTTACCCTTAATGAGATGATTTCTAGCCACACAAATATCTACGATTTGTTTTAGAACATAATTTTCAAAAGTCTTCCTTTATTTCTTAAGCTCCGTGCCAAGTCAAAACACCTTCACATAAATTGGGATGGAGGGAGTATTATATCAAGCAGTGCTTACTTGCTTATATCCTTGCAGAACCAGACAGATTTCTTTGTGCAGATCTTCACTTCTTATCTCCTGAAAAGGATCACAAACATAAGGAAAGCTCCCCGAATTCCTTATTTCCCTCCACTATTGAAATACAACAGAAAATAGAAAGCTTACATGCCAACTTGCAATGGCTTTACACATAAAGAGAAGTGAATTCATTGCACCTGATGGATTTGCCTTAACCTGGGAAAAATGAAACCGAGTAAAGACACTCCTCCATTCAGATAATAAATTTAACAGGTCAAAGAATAACTCTTCACTGGTTTTGAATTTATGAGAACGTCTTGCATTTCTATAATATTTGTATCCATCATAGATATTCTGCCATAATTTTCCACGGTACATTGATATTCTGCCATAATTTTTTTGATAAATCTATATCTGTCATAATCTGAAGTCTTTCATTAAATTTTTGCTTCTCTTTAATAAAGTTATAGTTGATTATACTGAATACTATTGCACATATAGGCTATAGTACCCAAATCTCTAGTTTGATATAAAATCATGACTGCCTCCAACTCCAAGTCAATCGGGCATCTTCTTCATCGCACACAAAGAGATAGTGTCCCAATTTACAAAGTGACGTAAGTGGTAAAGAGAGAGGACAAAGTAAAGTTAAATTTTTTTTCTTTTACAAAGAGATACTTTCCCAATTTTATGGCATTTAGAATTTACTCTTGTCAAACCAGTTCAGTGCTTGAGGATGGGCTATAAAGATTTTCAGGCTTAAAAAGGCAAAAATCCAAAGCTGTCAATAATAGGATAGTCTCAAGAATTTACCAGTATTCAGTCATTGTGATCTAAACTAAAGAGGCAATATTAAAAGACAAAACTACCATTGCACATAAACCACGAAAGGCATCCTCCTTCTCAATATCATCACGTATCCTGCCAGAAAAAAAGCGCAAGTTGTCGGTCATCAACAAGGTATTTTTTGCATTATAATAGTGCTGAACACAGCTCAAACATCAATACTTGAACTCTAACACAACAACAATGATAGGTGCGGAGGAGATCAGGAATGTGCGGGTTACCAATCAGAGATCTTCATCACATTCATTTTCATGAATTGGAAAAGGAAAAGACAAGTTCACTAGCTTCACATGGTGAAATGGGGGTTTTCTTCTCAGGCAAGCATGACTAACTAGTGCACTAGTACTGCGGCAAAGGAAAAATGGGTAGCCAAAGTTTTTATCACCTTTTTTGTTTTTTCCACCTCCCAAACATGAACTTAAAAAGAAAAACAACACTACAGAAACTACTTACATTCGACCATCTGCTCTACGACCTCACACATATGCATCCACTCCCATTACGTAAGAACAAAAAACACAAACACATACCATGACTTCGAAGAAAACGTTCTTACTTTTACCCTAAGTTGCTCGGACACGGGTGCGGGCGTCCGACATGGGTGCGGATTTAGAGGTCGGATCCTTCGAGATGTAAATTCTAAGATTCGGGAATACGGATCCTAGTATGGATACAGGTGCGAGGATCCGGCTAGAATTAATTCAAAAAATAAATAAAAATATCTCTAAATTTGTAAGAAATTTAGTGGAATACTTATGTATAGCTTAGTGTGGATTTCTTTTTTTATTCTCAAGTTGTAAATAAGTAAAGGATTGATGTTGTAGATAAGGTATGTTATTTTCTTCAAAATATATGTTATTTTCTTCAAATTTATCCTAGTTTTGGTTCTGATTTCGGGAATCAAATTGTATCTTGTATCGAATTTTTCGTCCGTTGTGGTCAAAGTACCCAAAAGTGTTTGACCAAATCTAGTACGGATCCCATACCCACACCCACACTAGAGTCATGTCGACCGGGTGCGGCACCTAAATTGAAGTGTTGGAGCAACTTAGCTTTTACCATGCACTATCAGTCACTAAAATAATTTCACTTTGGTGTTCAGCAAGTTAAAGCAAAAATTTCTAAAGCAGGTCTTTTGGGATTTAGCTACCCAACTTCAGTTAAACAGTATTACCATGCTCGGATGGAGGTATGTTAAGTGACATTTGTTTAAGTAAATGGAGTAAGCCAGTCTAACATTCGTTAGACATATTTGGTCAGCTTGACTGCGATTCACTATGTTTAATGCAAAAAACTAACAGTTCATTCTTGTACGATGCAAATCGCCAGTGACAAACGAATGAAACAATTGCAATTGGAGTATACTTACATAGACAGGGCAAAGCACCATGCTTGCATAAAATGCTCCATATGTGGTGACACAAGCTCCGGACAAACCCATGCAAGTCTTCCAAGGGTGATTGCACTGTTTTCTATCAGTGACTTGTTGAGACCCTTTTCAGAATCAAATATAAAATGAGCAAGACAAAACACAAACTTGGCCACAACATAAATGCAGGTATGCATATACAAACAACAGAATTAACCAAACAAACACCAACAATAACTACGCCTTAGCCCCAAACAAGCTGGGACTGGCCATATGAATACTCATAAACCATGCTCACATTTAAATTCCTCCCAGGCCAAAATAATACAAAACAAACATGAAAAATAAAAACGAAAAATACTAGAAGTTCTCTATATGTCCTACTGGCATACATAAAATATTTCAATCTCAGATATAAAACAGATAATTACCTCAGCATGTTGAAGAATTGGTACTAAGCACGAGACGACAGACAGGACTACTGGAGATATCTCTTTCTGAACCTGAAATTATGACGTCTCACATCAAACTTGTGGTTCATAAACAAGACCAAAGAAAATGCATGGTACTATTGGAAATTTAAGTCCAGACAGAAAAGATGGAGCACAAAAGCAGTCAAAAGAAGAACTGCACGCATGAAAGGTAGATATATTTGTCTTCAGAAAAATGTAAGTGCACCTCTGTATGTTTTGTCCTCTCATGAAAAAATGAGATTGAGGCTATGTGACAGACAACTTGAGTGTCACATATTAGCTTCATCAGTTTGTCAGCTACGCAGTCTCTTGGAGAAGTTTCAACCAAAGAAGCTCACTACTTCCAAGAGTCATAGCTCGGGATGGTGCTTCTACACTAGATCTAGGGATATCTTGCTTTTACTTTGGCAGAAAACCTAAACAGCACTGGATTCAAAGCCAACCCACACCTCTCCTATTTCCAATTTTAACACTCAACTTGATGGAATGAGTATTAATAAAGGCCTCAATGACTATGTGGAGAAATGCCAGTCTGAGTAGGAGAGACTCTAATATCATGTTAAGATAATGGACCTTATACCCAACTCAACCACAAACACTAGCTCATGAGGTAAAGATTGTCCACAATCATGTGAGGGGACAGCGACTCATTCCCTCAACCAACGTGGGATACTTTAACAACATTGACGGTGAAGAGTCGGATTCTGTACATATCAGAAATTGCCTCTTCTAATTTCCTTTTGGTGCACCTGAGGTTGCCAGTCTATATGAAACAGTGTTCAGGAAAGCGGTCGCTTTCTCGCTTTAAGCGAGAAACGAAGCGAGGCGACTGGTCAGACGCTTCAAGAGTTAGAAGCGACGCAGGTACAATAAAGCGTGTGCTTCAACCCTAAAAGCATGAAGGGGAAGAAGCGATGGAAGCGATGGAAGCGTGCGCTTCTTGAAATTAACAGCCCTATTTCACTTAAAACACCCAAAAGGGTACTCTGTTCAGCACTAACACAGTAAAGCTGTAGGGTTTTGAAGCAGCATTCTTTCTTCTTCTTCTTCAACCAGTCTTTCTTCTTCAGTTCTTCTTTTTCAACATTACAACAAACAAACTAGGGTTTTTCTTCTTCTTCTTCTTCAACATTACAACAAAAAGAGGACAACTTTCAAGTTTCAAACTCAAGAGGTATGTTTTTATTTTTATTCAATCTTCTTCTTCTTCTTTTTCTTTTTCTTTTTCTTTTTCTTTTTCTTTTTCTTTTTCTTTTTCTTTTTCTTTTTCCAAATAGCGCTGAAATGCTGGCTAATTTTTTCTAGAAATTGTTTGCCCCGTTTCTGTGCCGTTTCTGCCTATAATCTGGCCAAATTTCTTCCCAAATTTCTGCCAAAGTATACAATTACATGTGTTGTCTAGGCCATATTTAGTATAATTTTTTTTTTAAATTCCGCTTCACTTCAAAAAAGCGGGCGTTTCATTTCTCGCTCCTCGCTTTTCGTGAAATGGGGGTTGTCGCTTTTTCTCGCTTCGCGCTATTTTGAACACTGATATGAAAGATTAGGTGCACTTTGCAAAGAACCATACTTTCATAAACTCTCTACTTTTTGTCATATCCATACAGGTTTATTCGCATCTTCAATAAGATTCTTGTTACCTGATAAGGTGATGGACCTCATTTTATAAATTCTTACTCCAGGAGGCCAAAATAACAAATTGAAAAGTTAGTAACTGCCATGAGACAGTTACTCATGAATTGGGTAGTTTTTTTTCCGGAGAAAGGCGGCAGGGAGTTTTTACAGATAAGTATTCAAATAAAGAAACGAATCCTTGGAGAGTTCTAGCCTCTAAAATGTCTAGAAGTGTCATGTCTGTATAATTTCAATGTTACGTACTGTATCTGTGTCACTTATATCCATTTCAGTAATTATTCTATTCTGTCAGAATGTCATTTCGTGTTTTATGCTGTAATTAGGGAGTTCTCAGTGTTGGCGTGGTTATTTCAGACTTGCTGAAGTAAGTTCTGTATTTACAGTGTTATCAGTCAGCTTTTGTTCTTGTTATATCCTACTTTCAGAAAAGTCTATCATAAGGAAAAACTATCTTATTGATTGATTGTCTATACACATGATTTTAGTCACAAGAGCATAAAAGAACAAGTGCTCTCTGAGACAACGAAGGATGAAGGTTGCAGAAGATGAGGATGTTGAGATGGAGGATGTTGAGATGGATGTGCGAGCACACCAGGTTAGAAAGGATTAGAAATGAGGATATTCACGACAAGGTGGGTGTGGCCCCTATTGAGTACAAGATGCGGGAAGCGTGGCTTAGATGGTTTGGTCATGTGAGGAGAAACAAAGACGCCCGGTGAGGAGGTGTGAGAGGTTGACGTTGGAGGGCCTATGAAGAGGTAGAGGTAGGCCAATGAAGAGGTAGGGAAAGGTGATTAGGCAAGACATGCCGCTGCTTTAGTTGACCGAAGACAAGGCCTACTCCTATTTCGGCTCTTATATGATAGGAAGGTATGAAGGTTGACGATTAGGATAATAGAGTAGGTAGCCTAGAGTGTTCACAACAGTAGTATTGGCACACAGTCTTGCTTTCTATTGGTAGAAGGTTTTACGACTAACCGTTATTTTCTTTCATCGTTGATCACCTTACTGTCTTGTTGTTTTATTCTGCTTTTATATGGCTTTTTGGTACTGTCCTTTTTTATCTATATTTTCATTAATGTGGTACTTATGCTTTCCTTAGCCGAGGGTCTTTTTTTTTTTTTTTTTGAAAAAGGTAACATAGTTGTATATTGAAATTTGACTTCACTAAAATTGTGTAGTCCCCCATAATTACAAAAAAGGATGCCCTAGCAAAATTAGGCACTCCTAGTCCTTCTTATAAGGACTCTAAAACATCTAAAATGGATTCATGATCCTCCAAAAGCTGACCTTTACACCAAAAATAAAAAAGAGCTAGACATTTCATCTTAATCTTCTGAATGTTGCTAGTCTTATCTTCAAAGCATTTTTGATTCCTCTCTTTCCAAACTGTCCACCATATGCATGCTGGGATAATTCTCCATCTCTCTCTTTCTCTACAAGGTGTGCCCATTTTACTCCAGCTTGCAAGAATATCAAGGACTCTTCCTGGCATTGCCTATTGAATTCCCCTCAGGCTGATGAATATTCTCCATATCTGAGAGGTGAACTTGCAGTGCAAAAAGAGATGGTGAATTGTTTCTGCCTCCTCTTCACATAAATAACATTCGGAGCACAATTGAAAACCTCTTCTAGTTAGATTGTCATGAGTTAGACTGCTTCTTTTGCCAGTAGCCATGTGAAGCATGCCACCTTATGTGGTATTTTTACTTTCTAAATCATCTTCCATGGCCAACATTCCACCTGATTATTGGACTGATTGAACTCCTTGTAAGCTTCTTTAACTGAGAACTTCCCTTGACTATTACCTTGCCATTTGATCATGTCTTGATCTTGGTTTGAGCTAATGCCACTGAACTGCTGCAGAGATCGGTAGAATTCCACTACTCTATCAATCTCCCAATCATTTAATAGTCTTCTGAATGTGAGATTCCAGCCTTGGTTTGACCACACCTCTTCTATAATAGCATTCTATTGCCGACACAAATTGAAAATATCTGGGAATAGTCCCTTCAGAGATCCTTGGCCTAGCCAGTTATCCTCCCATAGTGAAATCTTTCTACCATTACCAACTTTGAACTTTGCCTTGTTGATTAGCTTTGGCCATAAGCTCCTAATTGATCTCCACAGATCGACTCCATATGGTCTTCTTACTATCTTGGTTGTCCAGCTTCCTTCCTTTCCATATTTTTCCCTAATCACTTTTATCCACAGAGATTACTCATCTATTGCAAATTTCCACAACCACTTCAACATCAGGCTTTGATTCTGTATTTTCAGATTTTTGATCCCTAACTCCCCTGATTTTTTGTTTGTAATTATATCACCCCACTTAACCAGGTAAAACTTCTTTTTGTCACGGTTACCTTCCCATAGAAAGTTTCTTCTACGGGCATCAATTTTGTTCACTACACTAGCTGGCATTAGAAATAAAGACATCATGTATGTAGGTATGGCATCCAAAATAGAATTGATCAAAATCAGCCTCCCTCCCATTGACAAATACTGATTCTTCCAGTTAGACAATTTCTTTTCACATTTTTCCAACACATTATTCCATATTCCTTTTGATTTGCTCTTGGCTCCCAGAGGCATCCCCAAGTATATAGTTGGCAGAACCCCCACCTCCCCTCCCCTCCCCCAAAAAAATATTTGCCAGACTCTGTATTTCCATTACATCATTTACTGGATAGATAAGGTTTTTTTGCCAATTGATGTGCAATCCAGAAGTGGCTTCAAACAGGATGAATATCACTCTTAGGACTTTCATTTGCTCTCTATCTGCTTCACAGAATACCAAGGTATCATCTGCATATTGTAAGTGAGAAATCCTTCCATTGTTGTCTGTTCTATTGGTCATTTTAAATCCCCATATCCAGCTGTTTGTATGTGCTTTCTTCAGCATTTCATTCCGTCCCTCCATGGCCAAGATAAATAGAAAAGGGGAAAGATGGTCCCCTTTGTCTTAGCCCCCTCTGAGAAGGAAAAAATCCAGCGGGAGCTCCATTAATAAAGATTGAGAAACTTACAGTAGAAATGCAGTATGATATCCATCTAATCCACCTCCTTCCAAATACCATCCTCCTTAGAGTTTGTATCAGGTACCTCCAGTTCAAATGATCATAAGTCTTCTCTATATCCAACTTACATAGAATCCCAGGTTCTTCGCTTGAAATTCTTGTATCTATGCATTTATTAGCTACTGGGACAGCATCCATGATCTGTCTTTCCCTAATGAAAGCCATTTGTTGATGATCCACCAGCTTGTTGACCACCTTCTTGAGTCTTCCAGTCAGTAACTTGGAGATAATTTTGTATATGCTACTGATCAAACTTATTAGTCTGAAATCTTTTAGCTCTTTTGCCCCTGCCTTCTTAGGAATCAATGCTACAAAGGTAGCATTCATACTCTTCTCAAACATTTCCTTTTTACCACTTCCCAGCATTTGTTAAGAAAAGCCATTGAAAAACCATCTGGTCCTGGTGCTTTATCCCCTGCACATGCCTTTACACTTTCCATATTTCCTGTCCTCCAAATGGGCTTTGTAGCATTCGGTTGTCCTCCTCTGTAATCATTTGATTGATGTTATTGGGCCCTGATGGTCTCCATTCCTCTTCCTCTGTGTACAGCTTCTTATAGTATCCGATAACCTCCCTTTTGATGTCTTCTAGAGCCTATAAAGACTCCCCTTCTACCACCAGATGATCTATATTATTGTAACTTCTATGAGCATTAGTTGTTCTGTGAAAGAACTTGGTGTTCTTGTCTCGCTCTTTTAGCCATAAAGCCATGGACCTCTGCCTCCATGCTACTTCTTCATAACTAGCAATCTCCTCAAACTCCAGTGATAATGAGTTCTTTGAGAGGATTTCTTCTTCAGTCAGGCTCCTTCGATCATGAATTCCTTCGATCTCTGCAAGTTGACTGAGAACACTTGCCTTCTGCAAAGCTAGGTTGCCTTGCAAGGTTCTGCTCCATTCTTTGAGCTTGGTCTTCAAAGCTTGAAGTTTAGAAACCACTATAAAGTCTGGTCTCCCTTCATAATAAAAGGAATTCCACCATTCTTTAATTCTTTCTTTAAATCCCTCAGTCTGTAACCACCAATTTTCAAACTTGAAGTATGATTTGACTGGCTCCCATCTTCCACATTTGAGCATCAATGGAAAGTGATCTGATTTCTCCCTTTGTAACCTCTGCTGTTTGATGCTTCTGAACTCTTCATTCCAATCAATAGAGATTAAGAATCTATCCAGTCTAGCTGCAATAACATGTCTATCCCCTTTCTTCCAAGTGTACTCCCCCCTGCTAGCTGCATATCTACCAACGCCATATCTTCAATGAAATTTGAGAAGTCCATCATTCCTCTTGAGATTCTGGAACAATTCTTTTTTTCCGAAGGATATCTCACAGTGTTAAAATCCCCACACACCACCCATGGACCAGAAAACAGGCCCCTTACCCCCGCCAACTCCCATCATACTTCTTCCTTATCCCGTCTATCATTGGGAACATATACAGCTGATAGATGTCATATATAGTCCTGAGTCTTGTCTAGAAATTTACAAGTAAGAGAATGAGCCCCCACCCCACATACTTCCCCCTCCCAAGCTCTACCATCCCACATTATTAAAATTCCCCTCTAGTTCCACTGGCCTCCAATTGAGTATATTTCACCCACTTGATATCCCAAAGTTCTCTAATAATCCCCCTGATATCCCCTTGAATTTTAGATTCTTGAAGACAAACTATATCTGCTTTCCATTCTAGTAGTAGGCTTTTGATAACTTTCCTTTTCCTTGCCCTATTCAGCCCCCTCAGATTCCATGACAATATGTTTACTAACATTAACTCTGATTGATAATGACTCCCCCCTACTTCTTGTCCCATTACTCTTAAAATTGCTTCCTAACTCTAGTCCTTTTAATTCTTTGATACCCTTTTTCTTTGGTGTGTGACTCCCTGATGATGCTTGTTTGCATGTATTTACTTGTCTTCTACTGTCAATTTTCATGAACAATTCCAAAGCTTCTCTTTCACAACCATTAAAGTCTACCCCAAATTCTTTGCTAAGCTTTATAATGTTCTAGTGCACCCAAATAGATGCTTCAAACTCTAGGTCTTCTTCAGGTTCTAAAGATCGTTGGTTTGGAGGCACTGCCACTTCTATCGCCCATGCATCTCCTCTATGTGTTTCTACTTCTTGTATCTGCATGTTGCTGTTCTTGCTTGCTTTTACTGATGCTCCGTCATTCTCCGCTTCTGTTACTGTTTCAATAACCTCGAGTAGCACCATCTATTTTGTTCCTTCCTTCTCTTCTTCCATTCGCTTTGCTTGCTCTCCTTCTTCTGTTGCTTCATTGTTGCTTTTGTCTCTTAAATTCTCCGCCAGTGCTAGTATGTTGTTCTCCTTCAAAGGCTCGAACTGGACGGCTTTTAATTCATGGAAGGGATCATATTTGGGCCTAACTGTGGCCTTATTAAAAGCCTTTTCTTCAGGAATTTTTTGTGCCAAAAAATCTGGGCCCATTCTGTTTACTGTATCAGTCTGTATGGCCTTGTTATAAGGTTTTAAAAACTCATGTGACATGTCACGTGAGGTACTAGGTTTAGACCTAGTATCCTCATATCCTGTCATTACTGTATTACCTTGAGTCCCTCCCATTGTACTTTTGTTACACTCTATTACCCGCTGGTGCTTTACCCACTAGTTCAAATTGTTATCTTCTCCATTCTCAGCAGTGATGAACCTCGCCGGCAATTCACACCAGATCTGCATTTCAAAGACCATACCTTCAGATTCCACCTTCACAGTTTTAGGAGTTGAAGAACCATCTCCTTGGACCTTTATTCTTGCCCATTTTAGATGGTTTTTTAATTCCGTTTCCTCCTCTGTTTCAATCCAACCACCACATACATCTCCAATTTCTTTGAACATTGTTTGAGACCATAGATGGAGAGGAAGCCCCACTATCCTTATCCAAGTGTGCTTTATTTTTGTCAAGGCCGGGCTTGTTCCCACCATTGGAGACCACCATTGAAGCTTCACTTTAAGCTTCTTCCAGAACCATTCTATTTTCAAAACTTGGTCGGCTGAAGCTTTCGATGAGAATTCAAAGAGGAATCTGTGCTTGTCCATCTCATAAATGTTGATTTCCTTTGTTTGCTTCCAAGAGTATGAAGCGCACTTTCGAACCTCTGATAAAGTCACTATTTCTGGGCTATCTTCCGAGAAGAACCCTACCAAGCACCTACCCAACAGCTCATTGTGTTTATAGTTCCCAGATATATGAATGATGCCTCCATCTTCATTACCTTTTGCATCATTCAATTCTCTACCTACCCATTTATGGTTCTTGACAATGTTGGAATAGTGAAGTCCTTCTTCAACCTCCTTATAAGCTTTAAAGACATTTCTCCTCTCACCTCCATTAATGAACCTTTCTATCTTCAATGCAATTTCGAGCCACCCTGCATTGAATGCTGTCTCTGGTACAATAATGACCGATCTTCCCCTACCTATTACCCCAATGATGGAAATATAGCGACCATAACTAGTGAAATTCCTTGCACAATATGTCTGTGATGTTCTATCTCTGGTTTTCCACCTTTTCACATAATTACCTTTCACCTTTGATGCTTCTTTCATGTTATCACACAGCCACAGCATCGATTTTCTACTGAAGGTAGTCCTTCTGATTAGGTTCCTTCCACGCTCTGTCCATTCAAACCATTCTTCAGAGTTTGTTGTGCATCTCTCTATCTCGTATGATTTGAAACCCACCGCAAAGTATATAATGTTTTCTTTCATATTGTAACTGGTTTGGAAATATCTTTGTATCTTAAGGAAGAAAGGGAATTTTCCGGCAGGAAAGACACCGGAAAGGTTACTCTACAATCCTATAAAGTAGGAGAGAGAGTGTCCTAGGGAACTGTGCCTGAGAACATCTCTTTTTTGCATCCTCACTTGCAACACTCCTAAACGGAAAACACAAGCCGAGTGTCTATTGGAAACAGCCTTTCCATCCTCACAAGGTAGGGATAAGGTCTATGTACACACTACCCTCCCCAGACCTCACGGTGTGGGATAATACTGGGTATGTTGTTGTTGTATGTGACATAAAAGGGCTTCTTTGTGTTTTTCTTAACTCTTTCTTTCTTCCTCTTTTTTAGATAAACATAGTGGGGATTTTCGAGTATTACCACATTCTACTAACATTACATCAATTCTTCATCTAATCCAGATCTAATGATCTTGGGAGCAACAAATTTGTCAAAATTACCTTGATTGCTAATTCACCAATTGCCCAACATGCATTGTTGGCCACAGAAATGGTTTCCTTCAGCTTGGAAGTGTCCTGTAAAAGCATCTATAGAGTAAATATGAGAAGGAATCAAACAGCTGGAAACACATTAAGAAAGAGAAGAGTAGTTCATACCAGTTGCTTAGTGGAAGCATCAAGAAATTCCGACAACCGAGGCCGCAAATGAATGGAACAAACCTAGTAGCAACAAGCAAAAGAACGTTAGCTGTGAAAAGAAAGACTGCCTTTTCAAGGCATTTGGATTTCCAAACAGAAATCACAGTAATGCTAACTACAGTAAGACCGTGCTAAGAAAATTCAGATACAAGCTGAAGCCTATGAAGTGGCTCAAGCTCAAAGGTTAGGTATCAACTTACCCTTGCAAGATCACCAAGCAAAGCAAATGCACTCTGCCGAACATCAGGTGCATCATCCAAGCAACATTGCAGCAGCAAATCCCTTAAATTACTTTGTGAAACCTAGAGAAATTGCAATTCCATATTGACACATAAAATAAGATTGTCCATGCAGCTTGGTATCAGAATACTGAAAGTACTATTTCAAGCACAGAAACCAAAGTGTGAAACAAGTGATATATAATGGTTGGAAAGAACAATCAGAGGAAACCAACTTGAAATTCAATGCATGCATCAGTTTTGGAAGAAAAAGAATTACCAAACTCTCAATACTAGTGCCAAGACCTTCAGCAAGTCCAGACAGCAGGTCCAAAGAACAAACAATAAACTCTCGGTCATATTGTAATCCAGCTGAAGCAGGATCAACCTGCAATCAAAACTCAGTAATAGTCAGCAGAGAAGAGAGCATCTTTAAAGTCGGGCTCAGGGAGGAAAATGAATAAGTTGTGATAAGAATGGACCTTGGGCCTAACTCAACCCCAAAAGCTAGCTTATGAGGTGAGGATTGACCAAGCCATATAAGGAGACCAAGGACCTCAAATCCCTCCGATGTGGGACAACTCAACACCCCCCCCTCACGCCCAGATCTCTGGAGCGTGGATAACATAAATGGGGGCCCAACATCGGTAATAATAATTGGGATGGGCCTGGCTCTGATACCATGATAAGAATGGACTTTGGGCCTAACTCAACCCCAAAAGCTAGCTTATGAGGTGAGGATTGACCAAGCCATATAAGGAGACCAAGGACCTCAAATCCCTCCGATGTGGGACAACTCAACAAGTTGCTTATCAAGAACAAAAAGCATGCAACTAAAAGAAGCATAACGCTCTGACCTTGCAATGAAAAGGGTTCAACCTTCTCATTATAGCAACCGTAAAATAAAAATATAAACTATGCCACAAGCTAAAAGAGGACACCCTAAATTCAGAAAATTGCCGCAGTATACTATGAAGTAAATAGTAAGACTTAAATAAGAGAATCCCCCAAATTCAAATATACAAACAAAATAGAAATAATATAATATATATGTGACGCTGTGATTAAACGAAGATGGCGGACAAACTTCTACAAATTCTTGAATGAGGAGGGGGACGGGAACATTGTGATGGGTGAGCTGGAGCACTCCAAGAGTCGTCGTGATTTTGGGTACTGTAGGCGTACAAAAGTTGAGGAGGTTGAGGGGGCTATGCGTAAGATGAGCAGGAGTAGAGCAACCGGACCAGACGAGATTGCGGAAGAATTTTGGAAGAACACTGGCAGGCAAGCATGGAGTAGCTTATTGGTTGTCTAATGTCATTCTTAGAATGAAAAAGAACCCCGAAGAATGGAGGTGGAGTACGATGATTCCTTTGTACAAGAACAAAGGTGATATTTAGAATTGCAACAATTATAGGAATATCAAGTTGTTAAGCCACATTATGAAAGTTTGGGAAAGGGTGATCGAAGCGGGGGTGAGGAGGAGTGTGTATTTCCGGGAACCAGTTCGGTTCATGCCGGACCGATCCACTACGAAAGCCATTCGCCTGGTAAGGAGATCGGTAGAATAATATAAGGAGGGGAAGATGGACTTGCATATGGTGTACTGACATAAAGAACATACAACAAAGACCAATAGAGGTTCTACGGAGGTGTTTAGAGGTTAGAGGTGTCCTTGTAGCTTACACTAGGCTGATTAAGAACATGTATGATGATGCTAAAATTCAAGTCAGGACTGTTGAGGAGACTCAAAACACTTGCCAGTTGTGATGGTGTTGCACCAAGGCTCAACCCTTAGTCTGTTTTCATTTGCCTTGGCGATGGACGCTCTGACCCAGGACATTCAAGGGGAGGTTCCATGGTGCATGATATTTGCAGATGACATAGTACTGATTGACGAGACGCGAGGCGGCGTTGATGCGAGGCTGGAGGTTTGGAGACAGCCTTGGAGTCAAAAGGTTTCAAGTTGAGAAGAACCGAAATGGAATACTTGGAGTACAAGTTCAATAATGTGACTAAAACCAGACGTGGACGTTATGATGGACTCATAAGTCGTTCCTAAGAAAGAGAGTTTCAAGTATCTTAGATCAGTAGTCCAAGGTGATGTGGAGATTGACGAGGATGTCACACATCGTATCGGAGCGGGGTAGATGAAATGGAGGCTCGTATACAGTGTTGTGTGTGATAAAAATGTGCCACTAATGAGTATGTAAGTTCTATAAAGTGGTGGTTGAATTGACTATGTTGCATGGGGCTGAGTGTTGGCAAGTCAAGAAATCACATATCCAAAAAATGAAATCAGCAAAAATGAGGATGTTGACATGGATATGTTGACATACTAGGAGGGATAAGATTAGGGACGAAGATATTCGAGATAAGGTGGGAGTGGCCCCCATGGAGAAAAAGATGCGGAAATGAGGCTAAGATGGTTAGGGCATGTGAAGAGAAGAGGCAAAGATGCCGAAGTGAGTAGGTGTGAGAGGTTGGCCTAGGTGGGTTAAGGAGAGGTAGAGGTAGGCCAAAGAAGTATTTGGGAGAGGTAATTAGACAGGAGATGGCTCAGCTCCATCTTATTGAGGACATAATCATTGATAGGAGGGTGTGGAGATGGAGAATTAGGGTAGATGGTTAGCAGGAACGTATTTCTTTTCCATACCAGTAATATTAGTATTATTCTTGTATTCTGATTATTCTCCAATTCCCTCTGGCTGTCCTATATTCTCATATTTTCTGATTCATAGATTTCTACTACTCCATGTTGTCTCTTTCGCTCCGGTGTCTTAGTATCTTTTTGTTGTTACTGTTTATTGCTACTGCTTCTTTTTCGTCTTTCTTTGAACCGAGGATCTATTAGAAACATCCTCTCTACCTTCACAAGATAAGAGTAAGATTTGTACACACTATCCTCCCTAGACCCCACCTTTGGGATTACACACTGGGTTTGTTGTTGTTGTTATTTGTATGGTTGTGAATGCAGAGAGAGTCCAACACACTCAAAAAGATTGCAGACATTACTATAGACTTCAGACTTCCAAGGCCAACATGTGCTGCTGTGTCTCTTTCTCTCAGCTTTTTCCTTGGTTTTTTTATTGGGGGGGGGGGGGGGGGGTGACTTGAACCATCTAACATAAACAGTGAAAACCTTGTCTTACATAGAAAGTATTAGCCAATTTATATCTATCAACAAATATAAAAGAAAGAAAAGAAATGAAGCACTCAAATCAGAGATAAAAACAACAGGATATAGTATCGTATAAAACCTTCGCCAATTGTTGCGACTGGATGATGGTAATGCACCTCTGAAATACAGGTTGAGCAAACGGTGCAAATCCAGTACCCAATGCCTGAAAGAAGGAGTGGATATCTATAATATGTGGTTCTATGCTGTTTCACATCTAAGAGTACTAGCATATGTAGTTTTTCTACAACAATAAACATCTAGACAGCACAAACAAAGTCTAGCATGGTCGCATAACGTGCTAGCAATATAAAATAATGAAACAGAAGTTATTCTCTGAAACTTTGAAGGTATGCCCCAGATTCAGGACTAAAGAGGGAAGTTCCCTGCCGAATAATGAAAAGCCATAACGTACAAGCGTGATTGGAGAGAAAGCAACCGTAATTTGGAGAGAAAGTAACCAAGATTGACAAAGATCCTACCACCTAGACATATAAATAATAAGTAAACCTCCACAATTTGTCAAGCAGACTCTTTTATATCCCTGCAGTTTACGATAGTCAAACAGCATCATTTACCAAACTACTGCAGACACTTTGAAGCATGCAAAATAAACAATAAAAGAAAGCTCCTGCTAAAAATTTAAGCTAGAATGCCCAATGTAACTCAGCGACACAAGAGATACCCTACTCAATTAGTTTTTAGCTTCTCAACATAGGATGATTAAGTGACCATTATGCTTAAAACTGAAAACTCAACCCCCCCCCCCCCAAAACAAACCAACCAACAAGGGTAATAAAGACAAATAACAAAGAAATGCACCTATATCAAGTCCAGAAACTATAAGATGCAAGAACATCAGACCAAAGGCTTACGAATAACAATAAGTCAATATGTTCATCCAAATATTTTACAAGACCACACCAAAAAGAAAAAGTAATTTAACCAATCAGTGCTAAGAACCTGCAGCAATACTAAATGACAATGATATATCAGCTCACAAAGAGAAGGGAACCATAAAAACATGCAAAACATTTACTTGAAAATATTGACGCATTTAAGGCAGTATTAACAAAGACAAGAGGGGTTGCTCTGATGGTAAGCAACCCCACTTTCAACCGAGAGGTTGTGAGTTCGAGTCTCCCCAAGAGCAAGGTGGGAAGATCTCGGAGGGAAAGATGCCGGGGGTCTATTTGGAAACAGCCTCTCTACCCTAGGGTAGGGGTAAGGTCTGCGTACACACTACCCTCCCCAGACCCCACTAAGTGGGATTATACTGGGTTGTTGTTGTTGTTGTTGTTAAGGCAGTATTAACAGCAATAAATGCCATGTGTACCACTTTTTTTCATCAAAAAGAAAATCAACCTGAGCTATTGATGTAAAGCACTCCAGCAGCGGGAAAAGATCCTTGTCTGAATTTGGTAGTTGCTGCCACTTTCCAATTAAAGGGGGCATCAAAATTTCGAGATACCTTGGCTGTGTTAACCAGCAAAAGAATTAAAAAAGCAAAAATCAGATATCACAAGCCGACTAAATTTCTTTAAACATAACCAAAAATCATAAAACAAAAGTAGCACTAACGAGTTAACATGTTAGCTAACACAAAAAGAGTGAGGCACATAATCTACCTGATTAAGCTCCCCTCCAACTGCATCTGCCAATGTTCCAATGGCATCATACACGATTCTAAGGTTCCGTCTCTGTGGACAAATAAAAGGTCAGACGCTTTTAACAAACATAAACACAATAAGGTTCAGCCAATGTAGGGAAGACAAAAAGACCTGGTATTTTCCGAAGGCACACATCAAATGTTGCAAAATGATTTCCAAGCATGGTGCTAACTCTTCTGCAGCCTCCTGCAAAAAGTAAACCATCAGTTAGGTATACATATAACAGAACCTGAATATTACAACAGCTTAGCACAAGACCTCTTCAAGAGTAGCAAAAGCTGAACAAGCAGCTTCTTGCACTCGTTTATTATCATCCAATACTCTCCGCAGAAGACCCATCAAAATTTTGTTGAATTGTTCACGGCCTTCTGGATGATCAGTGCCCTAAAAGAAAGTCAAACAAACAGCATGAAAACATAGAAATTATCCAGCGATGCCAACATATTGCAAAAGGAGACTTAATTTCAGTCAAACGGAGAACTGAAATTAACAAAAGGGAAAAAAGGGTCTCAAGCAGCAAATATAAACTTCAACAGTCGGAAACAAGTAGTGCATGATAACTTTTTCTGAATACGAATTGGTGCAGGATAACTTCAACAAGCTAACATACATAAGTGATATAACATAAAGTATATATAATAATTACGTACTTGATAATTAGTAAAAGCACCAAAACTTAATTTAACAGTCGATATTGGGGCATTCAGATTAGTCAGGTACGCGATGACCACATTGGACCAGTTCATCTAAATCTCATAATATTCTTAACCCTAAGATCAACAAATGTAGATATATTAGCAACTTAAACAACACCTCATACCCCCACGTCAGGCAACGCTTGGGGCTGAAAACCATTTTCCAGTTTGTAACCACTGCTTTACCCATTCTATATTACAAATTTACGACTGAAGGCATAAACAACATTCTTACAAATATATCAATTTGAGGGTGACAACTATAAAACACTTAAACCCTGAAACGAAAAAATACCACATCATTGTAATGAATTTGACCCAAGAAGGGTCGGTGGTTTAGGATCGCCACAAACTCTATGTAAATATGGTGGCCATTTAAGTCACATGTATGATAATGTAGCTTAGAGCTAGAAAAGGAGCATTTATTACCAACCTGAACGATATATTTGCTGAAGCGGGACAGTGTCCAACAAGAGATGCTTCGTATTAGAGGATACTTGTCATCTAAAAGTGGGATGAGAAAGGTAATGATCTGAATGAGGGAAAAAAAAAGAAATGAAAAGAAGGAACTTTTAAAAGACAAGTTTCTTCAATAAGTGCATATCTCAGAATATATATACCACTCACTTCCCGGGAAAAAACCAGAAATAAATTGCAAAGAAATACATGACGTGGTGGTCGCTCAGAAACCAAACTTCTCATACATTTTATATACAATCTCCTTCATCAATACGAATTCTTTTTCTAGGAAGCTTGTCAATGATAGGATTACCTCCGATAAATGAGGGAAAAGCCCATTTAGGCAGCCTTCAGCTATAGCACCCAGAGCTAGTACAGCTGCTTCCCTTTCCTTCCAGGCTTCATCACTCGTATTTGACAATTTAGTCTGTCCAGATGCAAGAAAGTTGCAATGTATTAGATCCATTAATCGCGAACTACTAACCAAAAGTTAAAAGGACAAAATTAACTTCAGTTCTAGTTTCTCTCGTTTCCTTCTTTCATTAGTATGATCAGTGTTTCTACACACGACGATAAAACTTTAATTCTTCAAATAGATGTAATATTGATCCTCCAAGGGAAATGCCGCCTAGAGGGAGTTCTGCTATTGTTATGGGCAACAACCACTTATTTGATGAGAACAGGCCTTTCAAGATATAGACCATTAATGATAATTTATTTGTTCCCTTTATTTAAAATTGCACAAGACTATTTTCACTATCATTTATCTATAGCATCTTAACATTTAACCTAGCATATCTTATAAGGTTGAAAGTTTTATTAATAAAGGTACGAAGAAGGTACACAACAATAATTTCAAGTTACATAATTCCCAAGTGATTATAAGAAATTCATACACTGATCTTCCACTCACGCCAAAAGAAAAAAGATTTTGTAGACAAAGTTCATTGACTCTAGAAACATGATTCTTTTTGTTCTCAAAGCAAGCACTATTTCTCTGAGTCCAAATTATCCTGAAAATACACCAAGGGATAGTCCTCCAAACTTCTTCTGGTTGTTTGCTACCTTCGACCCATTCCTACAGACTTCTAACATCCGAAGGCATTACCCAAAGTCCCAAACTACACCACACAAATTTAGGAAGAGCTCCCAACACTGCTTGACCACTTTGCAATGGATAAAAAAGGTGATTGACTGATTCCAGATCCTCTTCACAGAGATAACATCTACTCCCTCAGTTCCAGTTAATGTGAACCTATTTCTTTTGGTCTGTTCCAAAAAGAATGAATGCTTTCTAAATTTGGAACAATCTAACTTAAACTTTCAATTCTACCATTAATGAGAAGTTTTTATAACCACACAAATACTCTGGACCCCAGTCAAACATGTTCGCATAAATTTGAACGGGGGGAGTATTGCTTAACATGAAACCTCTCCTCTGCAAATTGTCTTGGATTAAGCATGCTTCTCTGATTGCAACCACCCAAAACAAGCTACCTTGACAGGTGCTTTGGACTTCCATATCATTTTCCATGGCCAATTTGGCTCAAAGTACTCTGACTGCTTCTGCAAAATGCTACAACTGCTTTAACAGAGTATTTCATATCACTGTTTCAGTGCTGTCAAAGGCACGCTTTAAGCGCGCTTAAGCCCTAAAGCGAGGTTCAAGACATGTTGAGCGTTTGGCCTCATTTAGCGGGCGCTTCAGTGTCATCATCAAGGCTCTAAGACATACTTTTTCTTGCCAATGAACATAATGCTGAAGTGGCAACACTAAACAATTGATATTTTATTTTATCATAATTTTTTTGCCATATATTTGTCATTCATACTTATAATTATTAGCGTTGGACTACACATACACATTTGTACTTTTTGTTGCCCATAGCATAACACCCTCCTTATCTCCTTCTACCACTGCTGTAGACCTGTAGTCAACAATTGTATTAATTGTCTAACTTCCTCCATCTCCTACTCCTAAAAATCTTTTTTCAAATTCAGTTGCCCTCCACCAGAAGCATAAATTCAGAGACACAACCTTCTGGGGAATCAATACCAATCTACGAAAGTATGCAAACATCTGAGTAAAGAATTTCCTTTATTTACCTCTTTTTGAGAGAGAGAGAGAGAGAGAGAGAGATATGAAAGCTAGGAAAGAATAGCTGGATTTAATTTCACAAATAATCAATCACCTGAACAACAGGCATCAACATTGGTAGAATATCATCACCGAACACATTTGAGAGAATGTCCAGAGCAGCTGCACTGCACTTGCGTAAGTTCCACATATTTACTATGTCTTCATCCTACAATTAGGAAGCATAATGCTGATATCAAAGGCCATAGAAAAAGTGAGCACTAATTAAGAAAATTATTGGTCAATTAAAACCACATACATCATCATCTTCACCATCCTCTGAACCATGAAAACGTGAAGAATGAAATCTAGGTTTGATATCCTGTCCATCATGACTTCCAATGTAATTAATGCCAAGTTTCCAAATGGAAAGGATTAATTTTTAGCTAAAAAGGAGAAATGACAACCAAACCTGATCACGATCTGGCAGAGATCCATCCTCCTGGAATAAAACATTAATGTTTGGTTAAGCAAAAACAGAACACAACAAAACATTTCAGACTTATTTGACATCTGAGATGAACTAAACACCAAACCTCAGCCTCCAGAAGTGACTCGTCATCATCAGCATAAACCATGTTAGACAGCAAAACCTAAAAGTGGTGCAGGAAGCATTATGCATAAGAATATGCTAAGACAGAAGACACATAATACCAATATGAAAAAGATAAATAGTTTGTGGATAAAGCATACCGGAATCAACCGTGGCAAGAATTCTCTCAAATTTTCGGGGAGCAACTGAGCATCAAAGTATGCGGACCTGTCAATGACACCCACATCCAATCAAATTTGACAAGAGACATCAATTCGACGCTTTCCCACAGTGTCGGATAATACTGGGTATGTTGTTGTTGTACATCAATTCGCAGTAGAAGATTCCCAATTATCCAAAACAAAGCAACAATTCTCAACCATAACGTGAGATTTTTGAGAGCAGACAGAACAGGTAAAAGCAAAAACTTCGAGCACCCAAGAGCATAATTTATTTATGAAACGTAATGCAGCCCCGACCACAAAAAAAGAGGAAGATATCCAGCAAGTAGAACTCTAGAAGAACTTAAGCAAATCCATCCTTCTGTATTAATAATAGGTGCAATTCTTGGGTGCCATAACATTTTCTACATACTTCACATAAAGAAAAAGAAAACACTCAGAGGGGGCTCTATTTGAGGCTCACCACATATCATTACCCACATTATTTCTATGGTACACTTCCATGACTTGCAAGGTAACTGAAAAGGTTTAAGTGTCATTACACCAAATTTCAGGCAGTCAGTATCTATTAACTCATTCCCTCTCACACAGTATCTAAAACAATTCTCACATTGCTATGGCTCTTCCCTCCCAAGTATAATCTTAACAACAACAAACAACAACAACTACCCAGTATAGTCTCACAAAGTGGGGTCTGGGGAGGGTAATATGTAGACGAGCCTTACCCCTACCCGAAAGGGCAGAGAGGTTGATTCCAATCGACCCTCGGCTCAGAGAAAGAAAGGAAAAACAAAAACAAAAACAAAAACAAAAGAGCATTAGTAACTCCCGCAGAAATAGCGTAAATAATTATCTAAACATAAGAACCATAAATAAAATAACATGCAATAATATCATACAGTAACTACCATAAATAACTATCATAAGGGGGACACAATCCAAAACACAAATCATCTATGGATAGCCCTGTCAAGCCTCACTCAACCCCGGGTGAGGAGTACGAAAAACTCTAGGAGCCCCTATCCTACAACCCTGATATTAGACCTCCAGACTTTTCTATCAAGGGTCATGTCCTCGGAAACCCGCATTCTAGCCATGTCATGCCTAATCACCTCTCCTCAATACCTCTTAGGCCTCCATCTGCCTTGCCTAACGCCGACCATCGTCAGCCGCTCACAACTCCTCACCGGGACACCAGGACTTCTCCTCCGCACATGCCCGAACCACCTCAGCCTCGCTTCTCGCATCTTCTCATCCACTGGGGCCACCCCCACCTTCTCTCGAATAACTTCATTCTTAATCTTATCTAACCTGGTGAGCCCGCACATCCACCTGAGCATCCTCATCTCCGCAACCTTCATTCTCTGAACATGAGAGTTCTTCATCGGCCAGCACTCTGCCCCATACAACATGGCAGGTCTAACCACAGCTCTATAAAATTTCCCTTGAGTTTCTGTGGTACTTTCTTGTCACACATGACTCCTGATGCAAGCCTCCACTTTGACCACCCCGCTCCTATACGATGAGTGAAGTACAATCTTAATATTTAAAAAATTAAGTATAATCTTAATGATCTCCTCATTCCTTAACTCCCTCTTCATTATCGTAGAGACTCTTTTCCTAATCAATGTTCTCCATCCATCGATGCAAGCATCTGTATAAATGATACCAACTGATCAGGATTAAGGTTAGTCGTTATTGACACACTTACAGTAGGTGTAGTGCTTGACAAAGAACTACTAATGTTGCATAGAGATTGAGTGCAGAATAGGTATGAAATTTGGAGAATCTCTAATTTCTCCAAAAAGACAAACTGTTGATAGGTAAGGATTAACCGCCCAACTAGCTTGAGATTGAAGTGCAGTTGTTGCATGTTCTCCCTCCATCCGCCCCAATTTATTCGGCATCTAGTCCTTACATCATAAAATGATTTAAGTATCGTTTACAAACATCTCTTACTAACTCTCTAACACAATAATCTCACCTAACTTCTTTGAGTCCTCACCATGCTACCTAAAATTCTTCTAACAATGCACACGTATCCAAAATATATTAAGTGGAAGGTGCATGGAGCTCATGTGATCTCTAATATCAAGTATAGCTTTAAAACGAATGATAAATGTATATTTTCGCCAACCAGCTAATTGAAATTTGAATTCAGTCCATTCAGGCAAAGGAAACCTAGACACACTTCAAAATAGAGACAAACATCCAATTAAGGCGACAAAAGCTTAGCACCAACATAACATGTCATTAAAGGTTCCCAAACCATGTTAAATAATATATCATCTTTACAATTCCATCAACCATTTTATCAAAAACAGAATAAATCTGTAGCATAATAATGAAGAATATTGTGCTCTCAATGCAAAGATTAGTAAAGAATTTCCAGCAAAATGGTGTATTCTTCCTCCACCATTGACACAATTATCTTGCCATTGAGCAATATGAATATCTAAAATTGAAGCACTGAAAAGGGGAAGGTTACCAAAATTCACAAGCTTCAAGTGCCACTTCTTCATCTGGATCCTTGTTGACTTGCAATATATATTCTATAACATTCCTTAAGTGCGGCTGTGTCAAAGGACCAGAAGTTGATTAAGAACATGTTAAAAGAATAGGAGTATGCTGTTCCATATTCCTCTCACTCTCTCAGGCAAGACCATTAATTAAAGTGTACAGACTGTTTAGTTTTCTTTTTCCTAAAGCTCCCTGCATATAACATATATGTAATACCTAAAAGGGAAATCAGGAAATGGAACCAGTAGTTTAAACCTTCTATAATGAATTCAACTTCCACATGGTATCCTATTATAGAGGATTCATATCGCTAAGCCTAAGTAGTTTGGGATTAAGGTGTAGTTGATTGCTTAATTGATTCATTGACAGTGCACAAGTGATGCGGCATTTTGCCCCCATTCCCCCTAATCCCAATAAGACAATATTTAGACTTGCTTGGTGCAGTTCAATGATATCTTCACTTATAAAAAAAAAGGCAATAATAAACCTCAAACAATCAAAAAGTACGAATCAAAATAAACTTACAGTTAAAAATACTTTTCATTCAGAATGTTGTTACTTCGTTGTATTTAAAAGTTTAAAACGTTTAGAAACTTGGAACTCTTTCCGCACATAAAAGCAAGTGCAAGCGGAAAGGAGATGTGACAAATAAGAGAATAGGCCATTAATTTAGAGTGGAAAGAGATGTCACCTCCAAAAAGGCAGGACGAACTTCAATTAGTTGAACAAACGCTGCACAAACCTGTTGAGAAAAAGGCAAACTGAGTAATTTGGTGCCAGAACTTTCTTTTTTTTAATAAGGTAGCAAAAGAAAACTCTCTACAACAGTCAAAAGCATAATTGATATCACAGGAACAGACTTCAAAACCTCATTTGTATGTGGGCATGCTAAAATAAAAACTAAAAAAAAATATATTTTATAAAGAAGAGTGATATAAGAAAGAACCAGTGACAACTAATTAGAACAATCACGTCCGCTATTAAAACATCTTCCATGTCTTTTAAGCTAGAATTCCTAACTTATGACTCTTGGCTTAAAAGTCACTTACAACAAGCCCATCAAAACGGGCTCATAGAACGGAACATCCAACTCCCACCATTCTTGACATAGAAAAATCATAGCCCTAACGCAAAAGACAGCTAAGTTCTAATAGACATATAAATTTACCATTGCCTCTTATGACCAAGCTAAACAACTAGAAAAAAAAAAACTCAGAAAGAAACATCCCATCTACCAGGCGCATACTACAAAGACCATTTTAACCTATTAATACACCAGATGCATGATCTGTGAACTAAAGTCATAAATCTCTTAACAGATTTAATTCAGTCTTACGAGCTCAATTTATCCTGCTAAAGCTATCATAAATAGGCGTACATCAAATGATACTGATAGCAAATTTGATGATGGCACCACAGAAGAGAGAGCATGTATATGAATTAGATATCACAGCAATTACTTACCAACTTCCGCACCTCTGGAGCAGGGTCATTGGCAAGAAGAAACAAACCTTGAAGATATTTATCCATGGATAGATACAATACCTAAAACAGTAGCACTGACCAGATGAGCAATGGAGTCAAAATGGCACAAAGGCAGCAAAAAGGGTAATAACTAGATAGCCCAACAGAAGAGGTACTCACTTTAGGCATCAGCATTATAAATTGATTCACAGAACTCAGTGAAAGCTTTCTGAGAGAAGCATGAGGTGACTGGAAAAGCTGTCCTTTTAAAGGTCAAGTTAGAATGATACTATGAATTTAGCATCGAATATCAAATATACAGCAAACTATATGATAAATGAAGCAACATCAGATAAAATTGGACAAAGAAGTGAATATAAGGAAAGGGAAGAATTAGCTTACCAGGAGAAACCTTGGAAGGAAAACTGTAATGGGTCGTTCAGATAATCCAGAAATATCAGAATCAAGAAGTTGAGGAACGTCCTCACAGATCTGCATTACAAAAAATGTTCAGCAGGCCAGTTATGTGTTACTTTAACAAAGATCTGACACATGTCCCACTATGGCGATTTTTACCACTGTTGTCACTTTACACTCACGTTCACTAACACTGTAACAAGAGACTAAGATCATCGCCCTTACAAAATATGTTGCAAAGAGAATTTAGAAATCTTTGAGGATCTCACATAATGAGCACACTATAGAAGAAATAGTTCTTTTTTATTATAGTTATGCAACACTTTCAAATACAGATATTGACACCAAGTTTCACACTATATCCCGTGAAATATTATCGAGTGAAATGTTAGTTAAATAACAGTAAAATGATACCTTTGATAAGGCATCCATGGCTCCTTCCATGTGATTTGTGTCATTACTATCCAAGCTATTGACAAGTGCCTGTAGCAACTCTGGCCATCCAGCAACTCCATCAATCTGTACAAGAACACTAATGATGGTCCCAGCTGTAGACCTGATGTGTCTATCTGCCGCCCCGAGAGAAGGTAGCAACTCAGATTTTATGTACTGCTGATTAGCAGGAGGCATGTTTTTGAAGGCAGTTCTCAGGTTATTTTTCAGTAGCAACCCAGCTGCTTGCCGAACGTCCACTGACTTACCCTGTTATAAGGACCAACCAGATTGTTGAGTGGAAAATATAGTAGCTTTCCAAAATATCACCATGTTTAGACCAAACCCGTTCCAATTGCAATATGAACAAGATGATCTACCATGCACCAAAAAGTATATGTCAATACAAGCCATCTTTTCACTGTTGTGAAATCTACTACATGCTAGCAACATAAGAAAGTTATAATCCTTTAGAATATCAGGGAATGAAAGAAAGAGAGAGAGAGAGATCACAATGCCGCCAATAAAGAAGACCTAGGACTCAATGCAATATTTAAATCAGAGAATGAAAGAAATGGAGAGAGAACTCACTGTCAGTGGCAGACCAAGGAAGGAGGTTCAATTGAATCCCCTTCGTTGGAAAATCGTTCTGTGCAAATAGGACAAAAACAACTTTTTGAAAATATATTAACTTTTGAATCCCCTTGTAGTGGCAAAGGTAGTTCAAAAATTGCTTGATGTCACAAGTTCAATTTTTTTTAAATCTACTTGTTACAATCCTGGCTCCGCCACTCCTCACCGTATCGCCATAAAGAAGACTTAAGACTAAATGCAACAGTTAAGTTTCATTGGCATTGTCCAAAGAGCAATTCAACTATCAAGGAAGCACATAGGTATGACTTTGCTAACTCCATAAAGAAGACGAATACCTTATGCGACAACTAAGTTTAAAATGCATCTTCCAAAGTCAATTTAACTTTCAAGTAAGCACCTAGGGATAAATATGCTAAAAGAATCCACACCACGACCATTTCAACAAGGAAGATTTTCGAACTAAGTAAGAAAAAAATCAATCCCTTAAATAATTGAATTATAAGCTAAGAGTCAAAGAATTTTATCACGAAAGAAGGGTCTCGGATAAAGGAGTGATACCTCAGCACGAGCGAAGATAAAAGCGAGGTAGTTATTGAAATCAGGGAAGTGAGAGTAGTGTTGAAGTTGTTGCCAAATCTGAGACTTATCTGAAGTCGGAGACATCTGTTGCTCCAACAATCCACAGATCTCTTTGAACCCTTCCTCTTGTGGTTGCCATGTTGTTCCACTCGCCGCCGCCATCTCCAATAACGATAATGATCGGAGCAAGTGATTAATCAGCGAAAAGGATTTTTTTATTTTTTATTTTTTACAGAGAGAAAGGAGAGTCGACGACGAGGCTTTTGTGTTTTTCAAAAGCAGAGGGGTTTCGGCCTTTCAGGCATTTGTGGTAAAGGTAGGATCGTCTGTGTGAGGGTTTACGGTGTGGGATTGTGTCGCTCCCAAGTCCCAACCCAAGCTAAAGGAACCGTGTGGGTCAATCATTAGCCTCTCGGAGACGTGAGGAGGTGTGTCGTGGAGATTGGAGGCGCCAGTTTAGCTTTTGTCCACAGTTGTATTATAGCTTAGTTTGGTCATGCTTTTAAAATCAGCTTACTTTGATAAATTTCTCAAAAATAATTTATATGAAAAATATTTTTAATTAGAAGCAGTTTTTATTTAATTAATTAATTTAAAAAATACATCTGAACAACAATTATAGCTATTTATCCATGCTAGAAAATCAACTTATTTTAAGAAGTATTTTTTGAAAAAGTACTTTCGAAGAAAATAATTTATATTTGACTAATCAATTTAAAAAGTATTTTTGAGCAATAATTTGTGTTGGCCAAAATTTTTTTTAAAAATTACTTTTGAGTATCAAATTATGATTAAGATATGAAGAGACGTATTTAATAGTTAGTATAATATAAGTAGATAAATATTTATAAATATTTATTATTATAAATAATAATTAAGTTTTTTATTTTTTTAGGTAAAATATAAAGAACAAAATAAAAGGTACTTTATTCTTTCAAGGTGATATAAATATATGAAAAAATTATTCAACAAATACCAAAATTCATTATATATTGCTTCATATTTTAAAACTAAGTAAGATTAATTTGGTATATACAATATTTTGTCAAGGGTATTTTTGGTAGGAAGAAAGCGTTTGGTTATGCTTCTGGAGAGAAATTACTTTTTTCTACTTTTTAAAGATTGTTTCTGCTTCTCCCCAAATATACTTTTCCTCTCAAAAAACTTGACCAAAAATCTTAAGAAAAAAGAGTGCATGATTTGAATGAAGCTTGGCCAAATAGGCTAGATCAAGCTTTTAAAAAATGCTTCTAAGTCGCTAAGTATATTTTTCTCAAAAGTGTTTTTCAAAAAATTATTATAAGAGAGAAGTTACTTTTTTTGCTTCTTGAACACTACCTCTGTTTCTACTAAAAAGGACTTTTTACTTCTAAAAACTTGGTCAAACACGTAAACTTCACAAAAAAATATTTTTGGCTAAAAAGAAGTACATCCAAACAAGCTATTACTCCCTTCATTTCTGATCTTCTATTTTTTAATTCTCACATTGGGTTTAACCATAACTACACAGCAATAGGGAGTTTTATTTGTTTTCCCTTTTATAGACGGTCAGTTCCGAGAGCATGGACCACGAGAACCTAAAGGAAAAAGTTCTCCAAAAAACTTTCCTTTATCACCATCAGAAGTCGATATTCACCACTAAGCCCGTATTGCATAACGCATAAGAGGTACAATTCATTTAGGTGTTGTTTGGTAGGGTATATTAGAATAATGCGGAATAAGGTGTATTAGTCATGTATGGATTAGTAAGGCATGTGTTATGATGCAGCGGCAATGGAACAATGCACTTTGAAAGAGAAAAAGAAGAAAACTACGCTAAGATAAATTAAGCTATAAGGATTTCATTGATAAAAATCCTATCAGCTATTACAATAGATATAGACAATGAAAGCTGTAAAAGAGTAAGAGTGTTGAGTAAGGAATAGTACAAGCTCCTCTGCCTAGTTGTCCTACAAATAATTGTATTTGCAGAGGATGGAATCTGCTCATAGCTAAATGTCTAAGGACTTAACTTAAATTCCAGAAACTTATAAAATAAAACACTAGGACTTAAGTGTTAAGGACCTAAACTAGATTTCTCTAACTAATTCCAAAGGTTGGGTACACGTCCGCAAGCAGCTAGTACTATCATCCTTCTATATGTATCATTTCTCCCCTCTTGAAATCTTCCTTGTCCTCAAGGAAGAAAAGCTGGAAACCTCGTCTTCAAGACATGATAATCCTCCCAAGTTGTTTGATCCTCAAGCATCTGCTCCTATTGCACAAGAACTTGGGCTATGGCTTTGTTCCCCTTTTTGATCATTCGTCTATCGAGTATGGATTTAGGAGTAGGGCAGTAAGGGCTGGTAATGTCCATGACTAGAGGGTTAGTTATGTTCTCAGGCACCTTGTAACATGGTTTAAGAAAGGAAACATGGAAGGTATGGTGTATGGTGATGTTGGAGGAAATACTCAATTTGTAGGCAACTGCACCAACTTTCTGAATGATTTGATAAGGCCCATAGTATTCGGTTGCTATCTTTGAAAAATGAGTTGCAGAAAGAGGGAATTGTCTATAAGTTTGGATCTTTAAGTATACCCAATCACCTATTTGGAACTGTCTATCTTACCTATGATGGTTGGCTTGAGAAATCATTATTTGTTGAGCTCGACTAAGGTGGTATTTTAGGAGTTGAGTTTTGAATTTTAACAGCATCACCAGGAAGGTAAGGTAAATGTATGGGAGGGGGCAGTCCATAAAGGGCTTCATATGGGGTGGTGTGTGGCATTGTACCACCACTCAGTGAGGGGTAAGTATAAGTACCAATCTTGTGGAGCATTAGAACAATAGCACCTCAGGTAGGTCTCCAAGCACCTGTTGAGAACGTCAATATGCCCATCGGATTGGGGATGATAAGCAGTGGAGGTGATCAAGGTAACTCTATGAGCAGAAAAAATTTCTTGCCAAACCTTGCTGACAAACACTGTATCCCTATCACTCACTATGTTCTCAGGCATACCATGTAATTTATAGACATTATCTAGGAACAATTGAGTTATGTCTACAGCTGTGTAGGGTGAGAAACTCCCATAAAGTAGGCATACTTAGTCAATCCATCCATCACCACCCAAATTACCGATTTGCCTTTGGATTTAGGCAATCCATTCACAAAATCCATGCTAACACTTGATTACACGGTGCTAGGAATTGCCAAGGGTTGGAGCAGACCAAGATAAGGAGAACTATCATATTTGCTCTTTTGACAGACAACACATTCCTTGACATGTGTAGTGACATCCTCCTTCGTGCTTTCCAATAAAATAGTGATGTCAGTTTCATGTATGTCCTGAGTGGCCTCCTACAGGAAGATCATGCAATTGTTGAATCAAATCCTTCCTAAGTTCTGCATTATTTCCCACAACTAGCTTTCCATTATTCCTTAGCTGTTGGTTATCATAAGAATAGCCATGTTTTTCCCCTTCCTTGCTCTGTATCTTTTTGATCAAGTCTTGCAACTCGGGATCATTCTGCCAACTTCCCATGATTATTTGGAACAAGATTTTCCCAGAGTTGTTGATATGGTTAATTCTGCTTAAGGCAGCCTAGACAGTGAATCTGCAGCCTTGTTCTCCATACCTTTCTTATATTCTATAGTGAAATCAAATTGCATGACTTTGGCTATCCACCTCATTTGAGTACCAGTGTGAAGCTTCTGCTCCAAGAGAAACTTAAGTGCCTTTTGGTCAGTTCTCACTATGAAAGCGTCTTCCTCTTAGATATTGTGACCATTTAGTGATAGCCAACACCAATGCCAAGAGTTCCTTGTCATAGTTTGACAGAGTCTGATGCCTATGAGAGAGTCCTTTACTGATATAGGAAATAGTATGTCCCTTCTACATCAAGACTGCTCATATCCCGATGTCACATGCATCAGTTTCCACTGTGAACTGCTGAGAACTATCAGGCAGAGCCAATACAGGAGCAGTGACTAAGGTTGTTTTTAGAGTTTCAAAAGTTGTGGTAGCCTTATCATTACAATGAAAGTTGTCCTTTTTCAACAGATCAGTAAGTGGATTGCTAATCATTCCATACCTTTGTATGAACCTTCTATGGTATCCAGCTAGTCCAAAGAATCCCCTTAGCTGCTTAGTAGTAGTTGGAACAGGTTAATCTTGAACAGCAACAATTTTCTTGGGGTCAGTAGTAATATCATTAGCAGAGATAAAGTGGCCAGGGTATTCAATCATGCTTCTCCCAAATGAACACTTAGCTTTCCTTGCAAATAGATCATGTTTCACCAATAACTCTAAGGTCAGCTTAAAGTGTACCATGTCACAACTCTAATTTACCCACCATCGGGAGTCGTGACGGCTCCTACTACCGAAGCTAGGCAACCAACCTTTATAATCATTTTAACCAACTTAAATCTAAAACAAGTGAAATACTAAAATATTTAATTAAAACATGCGGAAGTCTTTTAACAACACTAGTGAAAATAAAGATGCGGAAACTAACAACATGTCTCTACCCAGTATCTGGTGTCACTACTCACGGACAGATAAAGAGTACTAAAAACAGTAGTCTGAAAGAATTACATCATATGTATGTTTGCTACAAATAAAACAAACCGAAAAGATAAGATAAGGGAGGCTCGGGGCCCGCGAACACCAGCGAACTACCTTAGAGCCTCTGGACTGAAGGATCACTCCCGGTGTAAAGTTGCTCGGACTTGTGCACAAAAAGGCATAGAAGCGTAGTATCAGCACAACCGACCCCATATGATGGTAAGTGCCCTGCATAACCTCGGCGAGGTAGTGACGAGGCTAACTAGACCTACCATAAACAACATGTACGAATATATATACAACAATAGAAAGAGAACAAGAATTTAAACAATAAAAGGGAAGGGGACATGCTGGGGGTATAGTAGTTCAATTATCAAATCAATAACAACAAAGAAAGGGAAGCGGATAAGGAACACCAATAAGATAAAGGCAGTAAAACAAACGTTGCACGGCACCATCCATCGTGCTTTTACTCTCGTCCGCACCCAGTCAATAGCACCACTCCATCTCGTGGAGGAAATCAATAAGTATCACTCCATCTTGTGGAGGAAATCTATAAGTACACGCATCTACAGTGGACGGCGCACCACACGCTCCCGAATTCTCTGTGCACAATGTCACCGGCATCTCAGGCCAATAACAATAGGTGGACGGCGTGCCACACGATCCCATAATAAATATCAACGCCATCTCAGGCCAATAAACAATATGTGGGCGACATGACACACGATCCTATTCATAAAAAATAGGTGGACGGCGTGCCACATGATCCCAATATGTAATACAATTGAATAATTCTAACAATCTCTTCACAGAAGATCCCGATAGGGAAGCACATCAATCTAACAGTTTAACCCGGCAAAGGTAATGCTAATAGCCCAATATATCCCGACAAGAGAAGAACAACTCTACAGTAGGTCCCAACAAGGGAAACAATTCAACAACAAATCCCGGCAAGGGAAGATATCATAATTCCTTCCTTAACTCGTTTGCTCCTCAACTATCATTTCATAGTTCATTTAACAAGTAATTAGCACAATTTTTCACTTATTTCGACAATTTAATAGCAATTATAGACTCACGGCCATGCTAGACTCGGGCGCATAGGTAACCGTCACCATATCTATATACCGACTCCACATAGCACATAGCAAATATTGTCCTAATCTTATTCCCTCAAGCCAAAGTTAGATCGAACACTTACCTCGAATCCGAAAATGGCAACTCAAAGCTCAACAACCGCCTTTCCTCTAGAATTCGACCTCGAACCAACGATATTATCAATAAGGATGCAAAAACACAATCCCATAGCCTAGAAATGTATTTCCTAGCTTACTTTCAAAATACTAAAATTTGACACCTGGCCCACGTGGTCCAACCTCGAGGCTCGGACCAAAACCCAATCCCCATAACCTGACGAGTTCAAATATATGATTAGATTTTAAATTCGACCTCAAATTGAGGTTGAAATACACAAAATCCCATAAACCCTAACTAAACCTGAAACCCACTAAATTCTACTTGGTTTCATGTTTTAGGGCTAGGAATTTAATGATTTAATGAAGGAGTAATGATTAGATGAAGTAGGAATCACTTACCCAAAGAGTGGTGATGAATTGGGAGCTTGAATTTCGTCAATAGAGGTTTTTAGAGAGAGAGCTCGTGTGAAAGATGGGGACAAGTCCGCTGCCACTGGTACGTTTTTAATTAAAAATCGCTGAAGGTTTTTAGCCTATGCGATCGCGGGGCAACAGATGCGATCGCGTAGAGGAGTGGTGAGACTGGCTTATGCGATCGCAGGATAAGTATTGCGATCGCGTAGAAGAGATGAGGTTTAGAACTAAGGTGGGGTCTAACGCTATATCGCACTCAAAGGTATGCGATCGCGTTGAGGAATTTGGATGACTTATGCGATCGCGTATGAAACAGTGTGACCGCATTGAGCAAATGGTATGGCTATGAAGGAACTCTATGCGATCGCATACAAGCTTATGCGATCGCATAGAATAAAAGGTATATGCAGAAAGTGCAACAAAATCTGCTAAGTTTCAAAACCAAAAACAACCTGAACTACCCTCAAAAACACTCCTGAGCCCTCGGGGCTCCCAACCAAACACACACACTGACTCGTTAATGTCCTACGAACTTGCTTGAGCGATCAAATCGCCAAAATAATATCAAAATCACAAAATCACCTCATGATTTTCATTTCTAAGTTCAAAACCTTCAAATTTTCCACTTTTAGTCCGAAACACGTCAAACGACGTTCGTTTTCAACCAAACTTTACAGATAGCGCTTAACGCCCATTTAAGACTTGTACCAGGCATCGGAACCAGAATACGAGCTCGACGTCATTACTTTTGATCAATTTATGCTTTCATTTTTCCTTAAGCATATTCATAAAATAATTTCACAGAAAAGCTCCGAACTCGGGCCTGGTCCTCTGATTTTGATTCTGAGAATACGCCCGGGTCCCATTTTTTATTACGGACCCTCCAGGACCGTCGCATCATGGGTCTCGGTCTATTTACCCAAAACATTGACCAAAGTCAACCATAGCAATATTGGTATCAAAATTCATAGTTTTTAACATAAAATTCAAATATTTTCACATAAAATCTTCCGGCTTCTCGTCCGAACTGTGCACACAAATCGAGGCAAACCAAAAAGAGGTTTTGAAGGCATCGGAAGCACAAGGAAAGGGAGAATTTATGGTGATGACCCTCTGGGTCGTCACATCCTCCACCTCTAAAACAACCGTTCGTCCTCGAACGGACAAAAGAAGGAAGTACCTGAGTCGGGGAATAGATGGGGATAACAGCTCCGCATATCAGACTCGGACTCCCAGGTCGATGCCTCAGGAGGCTGACCTCTCCACTGAACACGCACTGGAGGAAAAACTCTGTGACCTCAACCGTCGAACCTGGCGGTCTAAAATAGCCACCGGCTCCACCTGATATGACAGATCCTTGTCCAACTGGACAGTGCTGAATTCTAACACGTGGGTGGGATCACCATGATACTTCTGAAGCATGGATTCATAAAAAACTGGATGTACAACTGACAAGCTAGGCGGCAACGCAAGCCTATAAGCCACCTTCCCCACACGGTCAAGAATCTCAAATGGGCCAATATACCTAGGGCTAAGCTTGCCCTTCTTCCCAAACCTCATCATGCCCTTCATAGGCGATACACGAAGAAATACTCGATCACCAACCATGAAAGCAACATCCCTGACCTTACAGTCTGCAACACTCTTCTGCCTGGACTGAGCTGATCGAAGTTTGTCCTGAATGATCTTGACCTTATCCAAGGCATCTTGTACCAAATCTATACCCAATAACCGAACCTCTCCAAGCTCAAACGATCCGACAGGGGACCGACACCGCCTACCATACAACGCCTCATACGGAGCCATTTGAATACTAGAGTGGTAGCTGTTGTTGTAGGCAAACAACACTAACTGCAAGAACTGGTCCCACGAGCCTCCAAAATCATTAATGCATGCTCGGAGCATATCCTCAAGAATCCGAATGGTCCTCTCTGACTGACCGTCCGTATGGGGGTGAAATGTTGTACTCAAATGGACCTGGGTACCCAACGCATGCTGCACCGCTCTCCAGAAATGCGAGGAAAACTACGGACCCCGATCCGAGATAATAGATATGGGCACCCCATGAAGGCGAACGATCTCCCTGATATAAATCTCAGCATACCTCTCGGATGAGTAGGTGGTGGCAACTGGGATGAAATGCGCTGACTTAGTCAGCCTATCAACAATAACCCATATGGCATCAAACTTCTTCCGAGTCATTGGGAGGCCAGAAACAAAACCATAGTGTTCCTCTCCCACTTCCACTCGGGAATCTCAATCCTCTGAAATAACCCACCAGGCCTCTGATGCTCGTACTTAACCTGCTGACAATTTAGACAGCGCGCCACATATGCAACAATGTCTTTCTTCATTCTACGCCACCAATATTGTTGTCTCAAATCCTTATACATCTTCGCGGCGCCCGGATGAATAAAATACCGAGAATTGTGGGCCTCCGCTAAGATCGACTCTCGAATACCATCAACATTGGGCACACAAACTCGCCCTTGCAACCTCAGTATGCCATCATTTCCCAAAGTCATCTCCTTGGCACCTCCCCTCTGCACCGTGTCTCTCATGACACATAAATGGGGATCATCAAACTGCCGCTCCCGGATACGTTCCATCAATGACGAGCAAGCAATTGTGCAAGCTAACACTCTGCTAGGCTCAGAAATATCCAATCTCACCAGTCTATTGGCCAAGGCCTGAACATCCAAGGCAAGCCGTCTCTGACTGACCGGAATATATGCAAGACTACCCATGCCGGGGGACTTTCTACTGAATGCATCAGCCACCACATTGGCCTTCCCTGGGTGGTATAAAATAGAAACATCATAATCTTTTAACAACTCCAACCACCTCCGCTGTCTCAAATTCAACTCTTTCTGCTTGAACAAGTACTTAAGGCTCTTGTGATCCATGTACACTTCACACGTCACAACATACAAGTAATGCCTCAAGACCTTCAAGGCATGAACAATGGCTGCCAACTCTAAGTCATGAACTGGATAATTCTTCTCGTGGATCTTTTACTGCCTCGAAGCATATGCTATGACCTTTTCGTTCTACATTAACACTGCGCCAAGCCCAATGTGGGAAGCATCACAATAAACCGTAGAAGGTCATGATCCCGGGGGCAAAATCACTCCCGGTGCGGAAAACTATCTTAAGGACACTGAATCTAATACTCAATTGATGGTAACCAGATCCCAAATTTATCCTTGAGAAAAAACCTCGGTGCTCTGAAGCTGATTGAAACTTATCCTCCTCGAACCATCCTTCCTTTTCGTAATAACATTGGGTACGCCCCAAGGTGAAACTCTGGCCTAATGAAACCCTTTTCAAAGCAAATATGAAACTCTTCCTTTAATTTCCTCAACTTTGGCGGGGCCATGTGATACGATGAAAATTGAAATATGCTTAGTGCCTGTCACTGGGGAAGCTCCCGAACAATAGAAACAGAGCCAACAGAAGGAACCTTTACGCTGAAGTCGCGATCATACGCCAATTAAGCTAAACACTTCTCTCTTAACCATGCGTCGAGCATTCGCATACAATATCACACTGCGAGTCGGATGATCTAAAATCCCTCCTCATCCTAAATGGGGAAAATCATGTAAGCTAAGGTCACGGGGACAACAAATCCTTCATTAATATAACATCAAGGTCCACCATATCTAAGGGCAATAATTCAACACGGGTCTCAAGACCCTCAAATACCACCACACAAGAACGATGCACTCGGTCGACCACTATAGAATCACCAACCGGTATGGACACATATACAAGGATACCCAGAGCCTCACTAGGCATGATCAAATAGGGTGCAAAATAGGATGACACATAAGAATAAGTAGATCCATGGTCAAATAGCACGGAAACATCTCTAAAACAAATCAAAATGGTACATGTGATCACAACATCTGATGACTCGGCCTCCGGCCTGGCCGGCAAAGCATAACAACGCGGTTGACTCCCTCATCCCTGAACTATATCTCTAGGGCGATCTGCGGCGAGCTGACCCCTGCCTCTGGCGGTCTGAGCTCCACCTCTACGCTCCCTACCTCCACCTCTATGGCCTCCACCCCCTCCTCTAGGTGGCTGGGCAGCCTGTGGATCATCTGCTGCCAGAATCTTGAGGTGAGGACCTTGCTGCTGCGAACTGATGGAAACTCGAGGGCAATACTTGGCAATGTGCCTCAGGTCGCCGCAAGTGAAGCAAGTCCTCAGATGCTAAGAATATCGAATCGGCTGCTGGACGGAAGATTGCGACTGAAAATTGCGACCTCCTGGTGTGCCATGAAAAGCCTGGAGGGCTGACTAGAAAGTCCTCGATGGATGGACTCTGTCATGTGAATCCCTACCTCCCCACGAGGTACCACTTAATCTACCAGAATGTCGAGGCCTTTTATCGGACCCCTAACCACCTCCCTAAGATAGTGCCATCTCTATCTAGCGGGCCGCATTGGCCGCCTCTTGAAAGGAAATATCAGTGCCAACTCACATGGCCATCTGAAGACGAATCGGCTGAATCAACTCGCCAATGAACCTCCGGACCCTCTCCCTATCTGTAGGGAGTGTCACTACCGCATGGCGCCCCAAGTCAATAAACCTGGTCTCATACTGTGTAACTGACATGGAGCCCTACTGAAGATGCTCAAACTATTTTTGGAGTGCCTCCCGCTGTGTGACATGGAGAAATTTCACCAAGTATAACTCCGCAAACTGATCCAATGACAAAGTTGGGAACCCTGCTGGTCTAGATAGACAATAATCTCTCCACCAAGTCTTGGCGGAACCCACAAGCCTGAAAGTGCAAAAATCGACCCCATTGGTCTCCACTATCCCCAAAGTCCTTAGGATCTCATGACAACAAAATAGAGAATCCTGGGGATCCTCCAATGAAGCACCGCTAAAAGTGGTAGTGAAAAGCTTGGAGAACCGGTCAAGTCTCCACAAAGCATCTGAAGACATGGCCGCCCCATCTCCTGCCTGAGCTGAATGGCCTGTTTGAGCTGCCACTGCGGGTTGAACCAACGGAACCTGAATCTGGGGAGCTACCTGCTCCGGAGAACGTGCAGCAGGAGTCTGAACCCCTCCCCCAACCTGAGAAGTGGCTGGTGCTAATGGCAACAAACCCACTCTGGCGACACTGTCCATAAAGCCTGCTATGCGAACAAGAGCATCCTGAAGATCCGGGGAAAACATCACCCCTCCTGGGACCTGAGCTGGGCCCACTGGAGTTGGGGGGAGCTGGAACCTCCTTATCGAAGTCAATATGAGGCTCTACCACTGGAATTGTTGTCTGGGGCTAAGCTCTGCCCCTGCCACGGCCTCGGCCCCTGCCCCTCGCGGGAACTACTGCTAGGAGCTCGGGCTACTGCGCGGAAGAAGAAGACGCGCGTGTTCTCGCCATCTGCAAAATAACAGAGTAGAATGACAATCAATATTTGAGAAACATAATCGCACGACAAGAAGGAACAAAGTCAAATTTTTCCTAACTCTGTAGCCTCTGGAGGATAAATACAAACGTCTCCGTACCGATCCCTCAGACCGTACCGAGCTTGTAAGTGAGTTGTGAGACCCAAGTAACCTAGTGCTCTAATACCAACTTGTCACGACCCGAATTTACCCACCATCGGGAGTCGTGATGGCGTCTACTGCCGAAGCTAGGAAAGACAACCTTAATAATCATTTTTACCAACTTAAATCTAAAACAAATGAAATACTAAAAAATTTAACTAAAACCTGCGGAAGTCTTTTAACAACACTTGCGAAAATAAAGATGCGAAAACTAACAACATATCTATACTCAGTATCTGGTGTCACTACTCAAGGAAAGCTAAAGAGTACTAAAAATTAGTAGTCTGAAAGAATTACATCATATGTATGTTTGATACAAATAAAAAAACTGAAAGATAAGACAAGAGATACTCAAAGCCCACGAACGCCAGCGAACTGCCTCAGAGCCTCTGGATTGAAGGATCACTCCCGGTCTAAAGCTGCGGTCCGTAGAATTGATCCTGACCTGTGCACAAAAAGGCACAGAAGCGTAGTATCAGCACAACCGACCCCATGTGTTGGTAAGTGCCCGGCCTAACCTCGGCGAGGTAGTGACGAGGCTAACCGGACCTTCCATAAACAACATGTACGGATATATATGCAACAACAGAAAGAGAACAAGAATTTAAACAATAAAAAGGAAGGGGATATGCTGAGGGTATAGCAGTTCAATTATCAAATCATCAACAACAAAGAAAGGAAAATGGTATAAGGAACACCAATAAGATAAAGCCAATAAAACAAACGTTGCACGGCACCATCCATCGTGCTTTTACTCTCGTCCGCACCCAGTCAATAGCACCACTCCATCTCGTGGAGGAAATCAATAAGTACCACTCAATCTTGTGGAGAAAATCAATAAGTACACGCATCTACAGTGGACGGCGCGCTACACGCTCCCGAATTCTATGTGCACAATGTCACCGACATCTCAGGCCAATAACAATAGGTAGACGGCGTGCCACACGATCCCATAATAAATGTCACCGGCATCTCAAGCCAATAAACATTAGGTGGACGACGTGCCACACGATCCCAATATGTAATACAATTGAATAATTCTAACAATCTCTTCACAAAAGATCCTGATAGGAAAGTACATCAGTATAACAGTTTAACCCGGCAAGGGTACAGCTAATAGCCCAAAATATCCCGACAAGGGAAGAAAACTATACAATAGGTCCCGATAAGGGAAACGATTTAACAACAAATCCCCACGAGGGAAGATACCATAATTCCTTCCTTAACTCATTTGCTCCTCAACTATCATTTCATAGTTCATTTAACAAGTAATTAGCACGATTGTTCACTTTTTTCGACAATTTAATAGCAATTATGACTCACGGTCATGCTAAACTCGAGCGCATATGTAACCGTCACCATACCTATACACCGACTCCACATAGCACACAACAAATATTGTCCTAATCCTATTCCCTCAAGCCAAAGTGAGATCGAACACTTACCTCGAATCAGAAAATGGCAACTCAAAGCTCAACAGTCGCCTTTCCTCTAGAATTCGACCCCGAACCAACGATATCTAACATAAATTGATTCAAAATTATCAATAAGGATCCAAAAACACAATCTCATAGCCTAGAAAAGTATTTCCTAGCTTACTTTCAAAAATACTAAAATCCCACACCGGGCCCATGTGGTCTAACCTCGAGGCTTGGACCAAAACCTAATCCCCCATAACCCCACGAGTTCAACTATATGATTAGATTTTAAATTCGACATCAAATTGAGGTTGAAATACTCAAAATCCCATAAACCCTAACTAAACCCCAAAATTCTATTTGATTTTTCACCTAAGATAAAGATGAAAATCTTAGTCTGTTGGATCTTTCTCCTAAGATGAAAATCTTAGTCTGATGAATTTTTCACCTAAGAAAAAAGATAAGAATGTTAGTCTGTTGAATCTTTCACCTAAGATGAAAATCTTAGTCTGATGAATTTTTCGCCTAAGATAAATTTTAAATTTTAAAGAAAGATTTCACTCTTTAAATTTTAAAGTTGCATTTCAGTCTTATCACAATTCAAGTTTTAGTTTTCAGATTCGTATTAGTATCCGATAACAAACCCAGTCTTCCAAACTGGGGCAGAAAGTTTTCTTTATTTTGATTTTTTTTTGTGACGTCGTAGCCCTCCTGGAGAACAGCGGAATACATTCAAGTTTTGAAGTCAGGAGCCCACCTGGAGAATAGAGGAATACATTCAAGTTTTAAAGTCAGGAGCCGCCTGGAGAATAGAGGTATTACAATTCAAGTTTTAGTTTTCAAATTCATAGTAGTATCATTTAGCTTGAACCCTCTACCTAATTCAAAACCCAAAACAAACCATTTAAACAGTAACGAATCAACTTTCAATCTCACTCTCAGGCCCAACAGGCCGAAACCATATACTACGCACACTAATAGGCTTGGAGGTAAAATAGCTTTCCAGCGTACAAATTGTGTAAAGTATTCAAGTCCTTAATAAGACTTACACCTATAAAAGACCGTATAAATTCCTACTTTGTCAAAGTGCATATGGACATGCGGGCATAGGTCTTAAATGGATAACACAAAATGAACGAGTTAATTACTCCAAAGTTTGAAGTTGCACTGGGTTTCAAAAGCACCTGCACGCCCCATTGTTCCTGATTCCTTTTGATTTCTTTTAAAACAAACATGAACACTAACTAAGCAAGTACTCACTAGAGATGAATTATGGCTAAATGATGACAAATGAGGACAATTCAAACACCATCCAGTTATGCTCATACGAAAGCCTACAACTCCATAGCTATTCTGGATACACAAATTGTACCTAATGTTCTCGAGCTAAAAGCAGTCCAAAATTTATTAACATTCTGTTTTACATTAACTAATATAACCAAAGACCTTGATAACTTTTTCTTGTTTCAAAAATTATCACAGTGCACAGCTATGGCTAAAGATTCAACAGAATTATAATCACTAAACAACCAAACAACTGGAATGAATACAACAAAATCAAATCCTAAAACTCTTCATAGAATCGAAAACACAGTAGAACTTCATTCGGGCCTCAGAATATCAGTGAAATATAGTAATAATAATAATAATAATAATAATAATAATAATAATAATAATAATAATAAGAAGAAGAAGAAGAAGAAGAAGAAGAAGAAGAAGAAGAAGAAGAAGAAGAAGAAGAAGAAGAAGAAAGGATCAACGAGTGACAAACAGCTAGCACTCAGCAATCACAGACAGCAACGAAATGCAGTTGATATTAGCCTAGAAATAATTTAATGATCCCAGAAGTATTTTTAAACCAGATGAGATTGAATATCAGCTTATAAACCACACCAATAGGCCCATAAATGAACACAAGAGATTAATAATCAACATGTGAACTACAGTTGGCTTGAATTAGCCAAATCCAAACCTAGAGGACTTGAACTGTTTTAAAAATACCAAATCGAACAGATTAATGAGATTCAAACAACTTTCATCCTGAATGAGCTAGAAAATCAAAGTAAATAAGGAATTCTAATGTAACATGTCCTTTTTTTTTTGCTATATTTTCTTCTGTTTTTTGTTTTTCTTTTGAAAATGCTAAGACCTAAGGGAATTTTACACCTGAAACTTGAATTTTAGATCTGGAAGGTTGGGAAATATTTTTAAGGGGGAATTTAGGTTGCCAAACTTGTTTATTAAGGTATGGGAATGCCCTTTTATAGGAAAAAATAAGGGCACCCCGCCAATTTTCTGTTTTCAATCTTAGTCCCTTATTTCCTAACTTGTTCCCCAAGTAATTACTACCAAGATTAGTAAAACTTACACTAAATCCTCATTTGGAATGTATTGGAAGGTTCTTTGAGCTATACAATGCCTATACTACCCCTATCCTGATTTTTAAATTACCATTTCTAGTAAAACTAACATTTTACATGCCTAAACTACCCCTGAAACTACCGACCCAACCAAACCCCTTTTGCCTTAGTTAAACTTCAACTATGGTTAACTAAACTAATCTAACCTATTCAGCTTTAACCAAAGTAATTCCCAACACTCTAACATTGAATCCAACTAATACTAATTGAAACTGAAAGTGAGACAACACTAAGCAATCAAAGAACACAAAACTAACACTTGAATTAACTAATCAATTGCAATAAACAATGACAGATCGATTTAACTAACGCAGAATCAGAATGGATTAATATGACGACTAAGAACAGTATTGACAAATGAACCCTTGCGAATTAACAAAACTTGATTAAACCCTGAACATGGCATTCGAAGTAAAACAGAACTGAACTAATTAACACCCTAAATGAATTTAGCAAGTTTAAACAAAACTAAACTAGAATTTAAACCTATGACTATAGTAGAATGAAAACAAAACTAGGGGATTGTGATTAAAACTTACTAACAATTAAGATAATATCAAAAGAAAAAGGAAAAGGGGAACAAACAGAGGAGCTCACTGATGAAAATTCCCAAACCGATCAATTCCTGGACTTGAATTTAATCCACTTCCAGTAACACTTGAGCATCATTCCGGTTGAACTCTTCACGAAGGAGACTAGGGGGTTGTATAATGTCCCTTTAACAAAGCTTTGGGAGATTAGGAATTTTATCCGAAAGCTCAATTTAGGATTCGATGTGCTCCGGGCAAATTCGAAGGAAAATACTCATGGATTTGGACAGGGGAAGGGGATAATGACCTAGGGTGTTAATTTGGTGAGATTTGGGGACGGCGCCGTCGTGGGCGGCGGAGACGGCGATGACAAAATCCCACATTGGAGCAGACTGGGTATGATTCGAGGGAAGCTGATAAGGGATTCATGATGAGGGCGTTGAGGCAGTATATGGGTGTAAATTTGGGAGCCACCGGAGACAGTGACGATTTTTTCGGCGGTGGCGGCGTTACAGGCGAGGGAGTACGAAGAAGAAGGGGGTGTGTCTCTAGGGTTAATACCGGTCTTTAGACATATTTATGTAAAAGTGATAATTAATTAGGGTCGTTGGATTAGATAATATCAATGGCCAGAATTGATCACTTGTCAAAACGGCGTCGTTTTGGATGAGGGGGGTTGGACAGGGTTGTTAGGCTGATATGCGTGGACTGGGGGGTGAGTTGGTTTGGGCCAAGGGGTGACTTGGTTTGGGCTGAGTGAAATTGGCCCAAATCAATTTCTTGTAAGACCAAATATTAAAAAATCTCCTCTTATTTTTCTTCTTCTTTTTTGTTTGTTTTTTTTTCAAATTGTATTTTTTGTTCTATTTTTTTTAATTTTATAAATGTGCAAAAAATTAAAATAAAGTCCTAACATTCCAAAGCTAAACTAATTAAATTCTAGAATTATTTTAAAAACTACTTCGGGACGAATTCACAATTAAACAATTTATAATATAAAAGTAAACTATTTTTTGTGATTTTCATGTTTTGTTCTAAAACAAATTAACCCCTAATTAATTCTAAAATATAAAATTAAATCCTTAATGCAAATGCATATTTTTTATATGAATTAACATGCACATATAAAACACAAATAATTAATACAGAATTCAAAAAAATTGTAAAAATAAGGAAAAATCTTTTGGTTTGAATTTTATGGGAATAATGTATATATAGGGCAAAAATTACGTGCTCACAAATAGCAACCGTGATATTTGTCAACGGAAACATACCAACCAAAAAAGTAATCTAGTACATAAAAAGATGTAAATTTAGATATCATCTTAAATGAAGTTATGCGTTCTATAATCTGGTGAAATAATGCTAGAGTAGTGTAGAGATATACAGACTAATAAAAGTGAAGCAAATGCATTTCAAAGAGCGAAAATGATGCTGATCTGGATTTATATTTTTCCTCCATAAAGGTTTTATATTTTTCATTAAAAATAAAAAGGAAGAGACCAACCACGATTAGACAATTCCTATGAATTTGCAACTTTTCTACTGGGAGGACTGTTTTGAAGCATGCTAAAGTTGAGTCTATAACTTCTTGAAAGCTAAAGCGAAGCACAACCAGGGATGATGTATGACTAACAATATTTATAAAAGATATATCAACTATGACCTAATTTAGTTCTCTTGCTTTCATTCCTCTCTATTATTTTGATTTTGAAAGAATGATCTGCATTTTGTTTTTATATATTTGTAAATATATCTAGCCGTTAGCATACAATGTTCTCTTTATCCGATTTGATATATTATCTCATAGATGAAAAGAATGTTCATTCAATAATACTCAATAGTTAGCATACAATCTTGTCTTTACCAACTTCATAGATTACTCCCACGAATGAAAATAATGTGCCTTTTGTTTCTGTAAATAATATCAGCAGTTGAAACCAATCCCAGGTAACCTTAGTGTTATTACTCTAAATCCATCTTCACTACATGTAATTGCTGTATAGAGTTTTGGGAGAAATCATTTTCTCGTATTGCTCACAAAAATATATATAGAGTACAGAGGTATCAAATCCTACTAAATATAGGATTGTACAATAATGAAGAAAATCAAATCCTACTAACTATAGGACTGTATAATAATGAGAGAATATTCTACCAATAATAAAAAGATACACAAAAGATATTCACAATATTTTCTAATACGCCCCCTCAAGATGGAGGGCCGTAGGACACGCCAATCTTGGACATCAGCAGAAGAAGCCGAGGACGAGATAAGTGCTTGGTGAGAGGTAAGTGGAGAAAGTGATAATTAATGGAGATGTGTTTCATGCGCGAATGAAACGCAGGGTTGGCACAGAGGTAAGTGGCGCCTGCTGTAAATGACAGGAGCAGCCGGAAGAGTGACATGAAGCTCGCGCAGCAGGGAATGAAGCCAACGTACTTCAGCTGCAGCAGAAGCAATGGCACGATACTCTCAGTAGATGATCGTGCAACGGAACGCTGCTTTTTGGAGCTCCAGGAAATAGGATTAGGCCCTAGAAAGACAACATAGACACCAGTTGAGGAGCGGTCATCACAGTTTCCACCCCAATTAGCACCAGAGAAACAATGCAGAGGTATAGCATATGAAGGATGCAGCCAGACGCCAAAGTCACGCGTCCCATTCAGATACCGGAAGAGGCGCTTAACTGCACCCCAATGAGTGACAGTAGGAGCGTGCATGAACTGTGAGAGTTTATTCATAGCAACGGAGATATCATGACGAGTGAAGGAGAGATACTGGAGGCCCCCAAGGGCCTGTCGATAGGCGGATGCGTCGGCAGAGGCCGAGCCGTCGACCAGATGAAGGCGGGTTGACGCCGCTGTTGGCGTTTGAACATGGTTTGACTCCAGCATATTATGACGAGTCAAAAGATCAACAACATATTTACGCTGAGAAAGAAACACCCCTTGGAGCTGCGCAGAACTTCAATACCAAGAAAGTAGCTTAGATCACCCATGTCTTTAAGAGAAAACTGAGTCCCAAGAGAGTAAATCACACGGTTCAAGAAAGCATAATCATTACCAGTCAATATGAGATCATCAACATATATCATGTAGAGAGTTTTGGGAGAAGTCATTTTCTCGTATTGCTCACAAAAGTATATATAGAGTACAGAGGTATCAAATCCTACCAAATATATGACTGTACAATAATGAAGGAAATCAAATCCTACCAAATATAGGACTGTACAATAATGAAGGAAATCAAATCCTACCAACTATAGGATTGTACAATAATGATAGAATATTCTACCAATAATAAAAAGATACACAAAAGATATTCACAATATTTCCTAATAATTGCAGTCCAATTCTTGCAAATTGTTGAATTTGCATCTCAATTTAAAGGGTGTACATGAGGCAACTTGTTAACAAAATTCAATAAAGCTTGCTTATCATTTTCAACAAGAACAATAGCAGTAGTGATTTTTGACAATAGAAACATACCAACCAAGAAACTCAAACGCAGAATCTCCCTCCCCTCCATTTTTAAGAACGTAAAGCTCAAGAATTTAACCATTTCAAAGATTCTTAAAGACCACCTTAAAAAAACTTAGACTCTGTAGTCACATAAATACAAGAAATGAGTATCAGAATTTAAAATTCAAATATATAATATACAAAAACATTCATAGTTTTCCATCGACATTTTCGTAACAGGGACATTTTTGTAATGCACAAATTAAGCAACTCTTGAAGATTGAATATGAATAAATCTATAATCAGAACAATTTAATCTCTCCGCACAACAAATCGTGTTTATATGAAATTTTGACTAATGTTTGGCTCAAAAGTTATTTATATACTTTGTAAGCTTAAAAACAATCAAAAATGAATAAGAGTAAATCGTAATAAAATATAATGAGACCTAGAGATAGGACATGTAATATAGTAAAGGCAGACCTGATAACGCAAAGATAATATTAGCTTAAGAGAGAAGCAATTGGTAGAGATAGAAACATGTATCTAGAGAGAGAGAGAGAGAGAGAAGTATTATTGATAATAACACCGATGCCTGTTACAATGTGAAGATCTCCTTTATATCATATGAGACCTTCCTTGAAATAATCAAAGAAAAAAATACAAAAGTATGTGGCTTCTTCTTAGTAAAGAAGTTAGGTTCTAAACGACGTCGCCTTCATCCCCACGCCCGGGCCGTGCCCTCACTCTGGTCGACGCCTACTCATTGGGCATATCCGTTGGCGTGGGACGTTGATAGCCAAATTTGACCCTATACAGTTAGTCCCTCCGTTCGTTGGAGACGTGCCCGATGGGAGTTTTCAATGGACAGAACTGCAAACCTCCACATCTTTGGGCGTTAGCATGAATGAGACAAAATTGAATCTCATATTAAATTTATAAGGAACAGAAATTTCAAATACCTCTTAGCAGTTTTTTGAAGGAAAAATTTTCGTTTTCGCCTTAGATTTGTTATAGGAACCATTGCCTTTGGTTGTTATGTGTGGGTGCTCTTGCTTTTTTGGGATAATGTGTTCAATTTTTCATTTACTTCCTTCGTAACATCCTAGATGGTGATCGGAACTCGGTAAATAATTAACTCACTCCTCTACCTTTCTCCACTTAACTATCAAGCTTTGTCTATGGTAGGGTTCAGACCCGACATAATCACACACTACCCGTTGCACTCTTACTACTAAGTTGATAATATTATTACAGTAGTATTCAACAAAAGCTAACGTATTGGGAGTATACTTCTAATTTTAGGGACATGCATTTTAGACTACATGAGACTAATATCTAGATACTTCCTAAAAACTTCACAAAAACATACTAATCTTAAAAGAACTTGCAGGAAGCAGTCCAGACATGTGCAAATAGAAAAGTGAAAGACGGAGAGGTCAGTAAAAATTGTCTAGCAAAGAGTTAAACTAAAATATATGCGAGTCTACCTCGTGAACTTATTTACGGTGTCTATTTATGGTGCATCTATGTCAGCTTTCACCCGCGGTTACAAAAAGCAAGGATGAATTTAAAATTAAAAAAAAGAAACAAATAGAAAACGATAAAAAAGGATAACGATATTCGTGTGATTTGCATTTATTTTCTTATCATTAATTTGTTTTCTTAGTTTGTATCAAATTATATCACGTATCCTACTTCGTATAAATTATCCGATTTTGAGGGTAAACACAATTACTAATACTCCATTTTAACGACAAAAATGTCAAAAGATACTTGAAACTGTTATAAATAGAACTCTATTTAAGATGAATGTCTATATTTAGAGAGATTCTAGGGTTTACTACTTGGTGGCTAAGTCACCACCTCCCTATAAATATAGGGCTTCTATTCCATTGTAATCCATCTCAAAGTATCAATAAGAATACTCCTCTCCCTATTCTCTCTATATTGTTCTTGTTCTTGCATTATTCTACTTGTTCTTATATTATTTTATAACACGTTATCAGCACGAGTCTCTAACCAATTAAATTTTCGATTGTTTTAACTTTTGTTTGTGTAGGGTTTTGCTTCATAGCCGATTCTGCTCTCTCAACTCAATCGCCGCCCTTTTTCTATTTTCTATGCGAAAAATTAGAAGAGATGGTATCATCATAAAGTAATGCAACGGGATGGAAACTCAAGAGGTATATTTGATATCACAATATTTATTGGTATACCTTAAAGGTAAGTGCTACTGTCAATTACGAGTACAGTAATTATTATTTGTTATCATGTTTTAGTTGTTGAGGCAAGTTTCTGCACATATTGCGGTTAAACAAACAGTGAATGCATTATGAAATCTCTATACACTCTAATTAACGTTATGGTATTAATAAACGTGCGAAACGATAACGTTTTAAATTTTGCATGTTGTTCAGTTATATGCAATATATGTCCGTCACTATGCAGCATCTGCATATAAATTTTTGTACCTGTATGTACGGAATAGACTTTGGTTATAACATTGCTTAAAAATTTTATTTTACACGATTACTGTCTTCATTATACACTTTTGATGTTTACATTAATCCGATGACTATTAATCCCCTACTGTTCGGTGGGGTAATTGCTTTTCAATACGTAAACATTGAGTGTTGCATTACCGCTTCATGGTTAAATTCTGGATTTAAGGTAAGTAATTTACTTTTCCCTTTTAAATTCTTGAAATTCTGCGATTTGATTTTATATACAAACAAAGACAACAAAGTTTGATTATAACTCTAATGGAGTTTGTAAGAAATTATAACCACGTGAAGTGGTAAAATCTTTATGTCCTGCCATGATTAAATTCATGTATGATTGTGGGCAAAGAATTGAAAATCCGTCCCATTGAATTTGCTCCATTCCCTTTAGAGAATGTGGAAGCAGTATATGATAAGTCTGAAAGAAGACAAAATTATTACCATGAAGGTATCAATGAATGTGGACGTTGCAAAGAATTCCGTCCAATTGAATTTGCTCCATTCCCTTTAGAGAATGTGGTAGCAGTATATGATAAGTCTGAAAGAAGATAAAATTATTACCGTAAAGGTATCAATGGATGTGGACGTGGCAATAGACGAAATTATAATCGTCATTATTGTGATAATGAGAATAATAAAGATTCTCAAAATAATCTTTCACTTTATGAAAGTAATATTTGACATGAGATTGTGTAAAGCACATGATTATGATCCATTCCCTGAAGTGAATGTGATAATTGTAATAGAGCCCGTAAGTATGAACACGCTCTTGATGTAATTTTGTTTTATGTCTGACATTATGAAAAGAAAGTTCGTCGCCCTTGAAATTTCGGGCAAGAACTATATGACATGGGTGTTGAATGCTGGAATCCATTTGGATGCAATGGGTCCTAGAGACGCCATTAAAGACAGAAATAATGCATCCACCCAAGACTATGCTAAGGCCTCGTTTTTCTTGCGCCATCACCTTAATGAAGGTTTGAAACTGTGCCAATGGCCTTGATTCTCTTGCACCATCACCTTGATGAAAGAAGATAGAGTTGTTTGATTTTATTTCACTTATTTGTAATAGTTAGTGAATAAACTAATAGTCATTAGTATCAGCTCGTATTAGTTAGTTTATGATATAATGTTAGTATTAGTTCTTTAGAATGTTTCAATATGCTCAGATTTCAATAATATTTTTATTTTCCAGTAGAGGTAATCGACTAACCTAACAGTTAGTCGATTATCTAATATTTCGCATTAAAACTGCAAAACAATCGATTATCAATGTTCAACAATCGATTGTCAGTGTTCAACAATCGATTGTCAATGTTCAACAATCGATTGTCTATGTTTAACAATCGATTGTCGTAAGACAGTGTGATCTGGAATTTTTCAAAATAGTCAACAATCGATTGTCTATGTTTAACAATTGATTGTCGTAAGACAGTGTGATCTGAAGTTTTTCAAAATAGTAAACAATCGATTGTCTATGTTTAACAATCGATTGTCGTAAGACAGTGTGATCTGGAATTTTTCAAAATAGTCAACAATCGATTGTCTATGTTTAACAATCGATTGTCGTAAGACAGTGTGATCTGGAGTTTTTCAAAATAGCAAATAATCGATTGTGTGTGTTTAACAATCGATTGTCAATGTTCAACAATCGATTGTTTGTGTTTAACAATCGATTGTTTTAAGAAAATGCTTAAACTGAAATTTTCAAACTGCAAAGTAATCGATTATGGAAAACATATAATCGACTATCTGATTTAGTTAGTCGAATAACCTCAGCAGATTTCGAAAATATTGTTTAAGTATGAAACAAACGGACTGAATTTGTTTATTCTCATGTTCGTATATTTTCTTTTGTATGGCAAACTATGGGAATTAAATTGATTAAAGGCTCCTGAAAAGCAACTATAACCCTGCCTAAAGGAACGATATTTTAGAGAATGCAATGTTTTCCTCCAAGTCTAAGAAGAACTTGTTGAGTTTTAATGATATCAGTCAAAATGTTCTCCTCCAAGTCTAAAAGGAACTTGTTGAGTTTTAAAGATATCATTCAAAATGGATATCAGATTGAGACAATACATGAGTATAATCTTGAAAACCTCATTTACTCATGAAAACGAGGCTGCCCACTTCGATTTGGGGTCACGCCATTTTACATGCAACAATGCTAGTTCGTCGGCTGCCCACTTCAGCTTAGGGTCACGCCATTTTGCATACAACAATGCTAGTTCGTCTTTGACTGACGAATTGACACAAATATTCCCCATTGCAATTGGTTTTGGGTCATGAACCTAATATATCCCATTTAAGAATCTTTGGATGCGCAGTATATGTGCTATAGCACCGCCATCCCGCACCAAAAAGGGTCCGCAAAGAAGGTTAGGAATATATGTTGAGTTTGAATCGTCCTCCATTATTCGCTACCTCGAAACATTGACAGGGGATTTGTACACTACACGATTTGCAGACTGTCAATTTGATGAGACACTTTTCCCAAAATTAGGGGGAGAAGTTGGTGAAACCAAACGGGAAATTTTGTGGAAAAATGCATCATTATCTCATCTTGATCCACATACCTCTATTTGTGAAAAAGAGGCGCAAAATATTATCCATTTGCAAAGAATAGCAAATCGAATGCCAGACGCATTTACAGATTTGAAAAGGATAACGAAATCCCACATCCCCGCGGAAAATGTCCCAATCCGTATTGATGTCCCTGTTGGACAATCATCTAGTGTCATATCCAATGAGTCAAATGCACGCCTGAAGCGTGGCAGACCATTAGGTTCCAAAGATCGAAATCCTAGAAAGAGGAAAGCAAATGATCAAAATGACACTACGAAAGAATCTCATGAGGAAATTCATGATTTAACAAATTCAGAGATTCATGAAGAATCCATTGAGCCCGAGGCTCTGGAAAATACGGAACTATCCATAAATCCAATCAATATTGAGGAAAATATTAATCGAGTGGATATAGTGGTGGATAATGTCTTTGCTTATAATGTCGCATCTAGCATTATGCAAGAATGTGAGGACCTCGAACCTCATTCTGTTGAAAAATGTCGAAAAAGACATGATTGGCCAAAGTGGCAAGAAGCAATTCAATCAGAATTGAATTCGCTGGCAAAACGTGAAGTTTTTGGCCCTATAGTTGAAACACCTAATGGTGTTAAGCCTGTTGGCTATATATATGGCATGAATGATCGTTGGTCACGTACCTATTGTACGCCAAAGTATTTTGGAAATATGACTATTAAAGGACAACGATAATGCAAGAAACATATCTTGCATATAAGTTTGACATGACCATAATGGTATTTCTCTTTAAGAAAGATATTCACCACATGGATGTTGATGAATCTATGGTAGTACAAAATTAATTGAGAGCTCTAGAAGAGCCAATTATTACTATGTTGGAGAAACACAATTGAGTATTGTGTTGTAGTAAGTCTCAAAGAAACTTATTTAGTTTCCAAAGTACACGCGAAAGCGATTGATTATATTGAGACTATAAATAAATGAAGGATTTGATATCTCCTATTACTACAACTTGTAGTGGGGTAATTTGTATATGAAAAGCTACCCGCTTTGTTCTCCAGTTTGTACTACACAAACAAAAGAATGCCACAATAAAGTGGATATCTATTGGTATAAAAACTCATGTCATAATAAACCTGAAGTTTATTGATAAGTGCACATGTCATGGTGTAAATTTGAAGTTTACCAATATTGATAATTTATTCAGTTGGCATTCGTGTTAGCCATCTCATTTTAAGTATGATGTGCAAATTCACATAGGTGAATATTAAAGAACTAGAAAGTTCTTTACGAATTCTCTTGTATCACTTGTTCTCATTAATGAACTGACCAACTAAAGAATTCGGGTTGAAGCCCATAAATTCTGGAAATATCAAAGGTGAATATGGGCCCATTCACCTGCCATGTGTACCACATATGATGCATCTATGATATGGTTACATGCGCAATTGTTATTAACCCGCAGCCTGGCCGGTGCTTGCGAGGTAAATTGCTCAGTAATCTAACTTCGAGCATAATTTCCAGATTCTCTACTCAAGATAGTTCATCTTGATAAGTTGGTTTATATCAAAGTTGGTTTAGCAAGATAATTATTGAGTGCCTCCACTTAATAGCTAAACTGTTTCTTATGAGAACAAAGTTATATATATCAGTTTGATATACGTTGTATACGAGAGTATATTCTCCCCTTACAAGTGGTTCAGGGTCAGGAAACAAATAATTTTATCTTATTATTAATGTGTTGTGTATATTGACATGATAATGCACAAAGATGATTTCCCAAAGTTGAGGAAACAAGTTAGCTTTTCTAACATGAGGGGGAGACATGATAAACACTTGAGAAAAGGTTACATGGGATGAATTATCATTTGTATATGTAAATCCCCGAATATCATGATATGAACCTGAAGTTCATAAAAGAGATAATTCAATTGCAACATATTGCAAAGCATGCTATACGCATTTGCTGACCCAAAGAAAGTAACTATATTCTCACTACAAATGCTCATATTAAGTCCCAGAAGGACAAAGTCTTTGATACGCTTTAAGCGTATAGACAAATACTTGATTCCATATGAAAGACATGTAGATTTGGACATATAGTTCAAATACTTGAAAGTATAAAGTCAAAGGTATGTATAATCAGTTTTCGATATCTTATTTGTTTAGCATGACATGAAAACTTGATATGCATCTAAAGTCTATTATGTGATTTATATGACTTAACTTGAAAGATTTAAGTTGCTTGAAGCATATACAATTCTTGGTCCTGAAGTACCACATCCTAAGTACAATTTGTGTACATATGTATCTTGCTATAACTATAAGCATGATGGCATTGAGAATACATCTATGAAGATATTGAAGAGTCATTCCACGACATTATATGAAGATGTTCATATCTATCAAGAATGATGATTTCAAGGTGCGGAATATTTATTCAAGTCAATATGGTTGATTTATTTATCAAACATCTACCAAAGATTATTTTGAAGATGGTGCACAAGATTGGAATGCAAATGCTCAAGGATATAAATTGACGTTCTTATCAGGGGGAGTTAATGCGCGTTGCACTCTTTTTCCCTTACAAGGTTTTGTCCCAACTGGGTTTTCCTTGCGAGGTTTTTAACGAGGCAACCAATAGGCGCATATTCAAACATGTGTACTCTTTTTCCTTCTCTTTAATTTTTCCCATTGGGTTTTGGTTTTAAGGTTTTAACGAGGCACATTGTTGAATAGACATTCAAGGGGGAGTGTTATAAATAGAACTCTATTTAAGGTGAATGTCTATATTTAGAGAGATTCTAGGGTTTACTACTTGGTGGCTAAGTCACCACCTCCCTATAAATATAGGGCTTTTATTTCATTGTAATCCATCTCAAAGTATCAATAAGAATACTCCTCTCCCTATTCTCTCTATATTAGTTCTTGCATTATTCTACTTGTTCTTATACTATTTCATAACAGAAACACTGAAATTATTTATTATTTGTTGAGGTTTGTTGAATAAAAAAGCACATGAAATAAAAAAGAGAATAAAGTGAAGAAAAAAAATTGTATGATTTCCATAAGAAAATAATTTCTGAAAGCGTCGGTTTTTATGCTCTCTCCCGGCAAGATCCGTCGGCGTCTTCCCTCATTTCCTTCTTCGTTAGCTTCTGTGATTCAAGAAAATATTTTGATAAATAGGGATTCAATGATAGCCCTCTTTTTCGCCTAAAACCCAACACATTTTATATTCCAACATCTACAATACGACCATATATTGGCACAAAATCTGGTAAAAGGAGACACAAAAAGGCTACCTTTTTTCTTAGATTTCAAAACTCAAAACCCATTTTAAGTTAGTCTTAGTTTTCGAGTGTGGGGTTTTTAATATAATCCCCCCCCCCCCCCCCCTTTGGATCTTGTGTTCAGGACAGTTTTCACCATTTTATAAGCTGAAAGATCCCCTCATTATGCATTGAGAATGGACAGTGTTTCTTTAAGAGCTATTCGAAGACCAGACCGTAACCATCTTCAATCTAGAGGTAAACCCAAATGTAGCTTATCAATAGTTACATACTCTGTCAATTTATATTTACTCTTTCCATTTTGAAATTTCCAAAACATTTGACAATATTCAATTGATAATATTTATCTGTGTAACTTTAACAGTTTCGAAGAATTCAAAATCATTTATAACTCCTTAACCATTGATGTGATATTTTTTTTGACGACGGTGCTGCTGAGCCAGCTTACACATACCAGGGCAGTTATCGGGTGGGTAGATGGGAAGAAATTATCTTGTAGTTTTTGTTGTTGCATCACTTAGTGTTTTTTTGAATGTGAGACCTCATGGTTCTCCCCTTCTTTGATTGACCACTAGCAACCATTGATCGATGTGATATTTTCCGTAACAAATCTAAATTCATAGCAAGTATTTAGTATTTGATTCTATTATCACCGTTGTAATAAACAAGAAATACATTAATCTCTGTGTTTTATAATTATGACAGAAGGGTGTCCTGCCGTGCAATAGTGGTTGTATATCTGTTGAAACTGAATGGGAAATTAGTGTAATTATGATGAAGAGTGTCTTACATTTCAGCACTGCAGTAGTAGTGCCCTGTATCAGTGGAAGACACAAGAAGTTATACAAGGGGATTCAAAAAAATAACTAAGAATGTCATACCTCGGATTTGAACCTATGACCTAAAGCGAATTTTGAACCCCTAAGTCACTGTACTAAAATTTGCCTTCTTTCAAGGGGATTCAATGGTATAAATATACCGAACAAAAAAAAAGTTGCTCTATTTGCACAATGTAATTTCAGCAAAGGGGATTCAGTTGAACCCCGTTTTGTCAGCTTAACTTTGTCCGTGCACTGTATCTCTACTGAAACTGAACTGGAAATTAGTATAATTATTAAAGGGTGTCTTGCATTGTAGTGGTAGTGCTTGTATTACTGTTTAAATTGAATAGGAAAAATTAACTGTGAATGCAGATGGTAAGGAAGGCTTCCTTGCAAGTGGGAAGTTATACCATGACTCCCCAATGAGAATTATATGGAAAAGGGGCTTCATTCGGTTGATTCTTGTGGCTGGAATTATTTGGGGGATGCTCATTCTAACCGCATTATTATTTCATGCTTGGTCTTGCCAGTCTTCTATTGCTTTCTTTTCAGGTAACTATTTTATGTTTCTTGCTTTCTTTTCCTTTGCCACATATATGGTAGCATTTGCTTTTGCTGTTTCTTTGAGTTACATTGGATTGGATGAGGGGGTTGCGGTAATTAACAATGTGACTTATCATTGCTGGTCCCAATTGGTAACCCTAGCATATTTAGCACCTTGATTCTAAATGTGAACTAAACATTACCAGCTTTCACAATTTCTCTAACTTTATGCTGTATGGTTAATGGAAACATGACCTTTTTGAAGATGGAAGTAGTATGTTTGATCTTGTTATAATCAATTTTTGTTTCAGAAATTAATTAGCAGCCTATACTTTTTACCTTGCATTTATCTTCCTTTCTTGACATGCAGCCCTTTGTAACAAAAGCAGTAAAATATATGAAGTAATTCAGAGTATGGGACTTGTGACACCTCCACATCGTGAGTCTCTCAAATTTATCATTTCAAACTGTGTATCTAAATGTATCGGAAAAATGTTAAGGTTGCTGTTTTATCTCTTGTGAATGTATAGGTTGTCCTATTCCTGTAGCAGCTGATCCAAATGAGATTATTATTCCAAAAAGGAGATCTCCGGAAAAGTATGTGCAATCGCTATCTTACTTTATGGAGGATGTGACAGCAACCAAGGGATCTCAGTCGCCGCCTTTGTTTGGAGGAAATATAACATGGAAACGGAGAGATGAGAGCTTTAAAGTAAAACCAAACATGAAGGTAAACATACCGCCTTATCTAACTTAGTTTGAGGCTTCCACTGTTTCTATACCTGTTTGTTCCATTTACCTGGCCTACTTTCCTCTCGTTCTTACAAACAAAGCTCTGGTAAAGACCAAATCTTGCTCATAGAAGGAGCAGTGAGCAATGACTTGAAAACGAAATCTATCTTTAGTTTTTGGTATATGTACTGCATTTTTGAGTACAAATCAGTTTTGTTGCTATGCTCATTCTTAATTAAGTAGTCCGTTTTTGACATGTCTTTGTATATTCTTACCAATAAACCATTCCCCAAAGTAACAAAATGGCTCGAAAAAGACTACCAAGTGAATGTGACTACTACTCTACTAAGGAATGCATTTGACCGGGAAAGAGGAAGGGAAGTATGTTACATGCTCGGGGCACCCTACTCCTAACTCCTGAGGATTTGGTTTCCTTGTTATTATTCTCGGTAACAATTTGAGTTTGCTACTTCATATGCTTCCAGATTTGATTTATACTTCATCTGTAGGTGCACTGTGGCTTTATACAAAATGGTGGTGCAGAAATGGCTCAGAAAGACATCAAATATGTCAAGAAGTGTAGGTTTGTTGTTGCCTCTGGTATTTTTGATGGATATGATACACCTCACCAGCCATCAAATATAAGTGTACGTTCTCAGAAGCTCTTTTGCTTTCTTATGGTTGTCGATGAAGTATCCCTTGAGTTCATCAAGAAAAATGTTACTGTTAGAGAGGACAACGAAGGGGGAGAATGGGTTGGTATCTGGCGTTTGATTCTATTGAAGCATCCTCCGTATGATGAGCCTAGAAGGAATGGAAAAGTTCCCAAAATATTAACCCACAGATTGTTTCCTCAAGCACAGTACAGCATCTGGATTGATGGTAAAATGGAGCTGATAGTTGACCCATTGCTACTACTTGAAAGGTATGACACTAGTTAGGATATCAGTATTCAACTATTCGTATTTTATTCTTGTTTCACTCCTCGCCAGCATGAATGTTTCCCCCACCCCCTCACCCCCTTTTTTTCTTTCTTTTGATTCGTAATGTTGTCAGATTACTGGATTTACTTGAATAGCATGTGGTTAAGTAATAATGGGTACATTTCCTTAAAAAAAAATGGTTAGATTCAGGATTTCTGTTTTGTTAATTTCTCTCGTTAAAAGTTTTAACCAAATAAAAGAAAGTCTCCTGTGTTTGGAAAGTACTGCATCTTGATTGAGCATGAGTGGTCTAACTTAGACGGTGGCTACTTGAAGATACTTGTGGCGTGAGAAGAATACGTTTGCAATTGCTCAGCACAAGCATCACCGCAATGTGTACGAAGAGGCTGATGCAAACAAAAGGAGAAAGCGATATGCTCGTCCTCTGATTGATCTTCATATGAAGATATATCGCTATGAGGGAATGGAACCATGGAATCCAAAGAAAAGCACTCCTAGTGGTAAGTTAAAGGCCTTTATTGTATGTTCTAATTGGTAACAAGGCTAGTATTTTCTAATCACTAAAAGGAATGTCAACTTCTCCAGGACATTAATTCTTTCTCGTCAGTCACTTCTCAATTATGATGAAAACTTTTTGGTATATGCAGATGTTCCAGAAGGAGCCGTTATCATACGAGAACATACTGCACTGAGTAATTTGTTTAGTTGCTTGTGGTTCAATGAAGTTCACCTCTTCACACCGAGAGATCAGCTGAGCTTTGGGTACGTTGTCTATAGGTTAGGAGGCCTATTCAAATTTTTTATGTTTCCTAATTGTGAGTATAACTCCATCTTTATTTTGCACAATCATACCCGCGAACATTCATCCAAAGTAGAGTGGGTAAAATCTTTGGATGAATTTAAGAAGAAAACCGGTTTGAAAGAGAGTAGGGGAGGATTAGGGTTGTGGACTCCTTATCCGGGGAATCTGGATTCGGTTGTATTACCATCTGTAAAGAGAACTTCAAAAGCTGGATAAGAATGGAGTTATATTTCTATTTCACATTTTTGGATTAGTAGTATTGCCTGCCCACCCAATTATGAAGAACAGTGTAATGCATTGTGTTATCCTACATCAGTTTTGAGGCTTTCTTTGGATGCAAACATATCTGAATTTACTGTTTTTTAATCTGAAGAATTAGTGCATAACCCTGCAAGAAAGATGATTTCTCATGAGACTGTTGAAATTCAAAAGATTTAGTTGGAGTTCCTCGAGTGTGATTCATCTTTTTTCATTTCCTGAGAAGTCAAATTGTAAGTGCTATTTTTCAATAAACAGTTCTTGATTCAGTAAATAGGTGCAAATCAAGACTATTCACACCAAAAGACAACACATCCGCGTAAGGGGAAAAAAAAGGAAAGAGTTTACTCCCTCCAGTACAATAAGTAATAATTTTACCTTTGGCACAACAACAACAACCCAGTATAATCCCATTTAGTGGAGTCTGGGGAGGGGAGTGTGTACGCAGACCTTACCCCTACTCTTGGGTAGAGATGCTGTTTCCAAATAGACCCCCGACATCCTTCCCTCCAAGAACTTCCCACCTTGCTCTTGGGGAGACTCGAACTCACAACCTCTCGGTTGGAAGTGGGGGTTGCTTACCTTTGGCACAACCATTAAGTAAATACAAACTCCTAGAGAACAAAAGATGCAAACACTAAATTAGTCTTAATTAATTTTTACCTCAGACATATTGGAATATGTAAACAAGGGTAAACTTTGGAAGAATAAAATTAATTCCTTCTTAATTATAAATAGTCACTTTTTGTAGACCCGAGGGAGTAGTGACTTATATTTATTAGCTGACAATAAGTGATCAATTTGCTTTCTTATTTTTGTTCAAAATAAGTGTCCATTTATATAACCAAGAAAGAATTCAATTTATTTTTACAAAATTGTCATTATGTATATACTCTAAAAGATTTTCTTACTCCTATTTAAATATTTAATGAAAGATAATTTAGTCATATTAGGTACGTAAGATAGCCTAAATATATAGAATTTAATATTTCATTTTATCATTATGATTTTGGCACGGGAGTGCTTCCAGATAAATTGAGAAATTTAGTATCGTTGTTTTTATCAAAGGCGAAGACCTAGAGCTATTCAGATAGCTGTGCATGGGAGGAATTTTCGGGCTTGCTGAGTAATACAACACACAAACAACGATCATAATTGTTTCGACGGAGGCAAAAACACTGGATGATCTTTTACCATATGTTCAAGTTTTAATGGACAAATTTATCTGATATATGTGCTGATCGGAGTATCTCATGTAATTAGTTAAAGTGCGCATTAGTTGTCCGACACTATGGTTAGAGGTGGCAAAATAGTTAAAAGACAATAGTTATCCATCCATATATTTATCAAAAGAATGAGTTGGACAATGATCTATTTAAGAACAGGTTGAATATGGATAAAGAACCATTTTATCCACTTAGAAAATGATTAACCAAATGGATAACTGATGCGTTTAACTTTTACATTGTAAAGCCACAAATTGGAGTTCCTCAAGATTGGGAGACAAGGAATTCTCTCGTAAGTAATCATATTTAAGAAATCATGAATAATATGGATATTCCTATCATCTGCCGGATAAACTTATTTTTATCTGTCTTAAATACGGATCGGGTCAGATAATTTATTCGCTTTTAAAATTATCCGTTTTGATCCGTTCATATCCGACCAATCCCGTTTGTCACCTCTCACTATAGTTACAAAAAAAAATTAATTAATCAAAAATGGGTTTCTTAGATGAACTAGCTAGGCAGAAGAAATATTGGATAGAAACCAATCGAATCAAAATACCGTGTCAAAGACAGTTCTACCAAATGTCGTTTTCCTAGCATGTGTTTCCTGCGAAATAATTAAGGAAAAAATACCTCGCAGTGATTGATTGCAACATCTTTAACCTTTATTTCCCTTTGGAAAAAAAAAACATTATTTCCCTGGAACAAGGTTAGTAGTATACGCGTTAAATAATCTTGAAAAAGGCCGTTAAAATTAGTGTGTTCAAACAGAATCGAAAAGTCGCACCAAATCGAAAAATCAAATCAAACTGATTTAAAAATTCGATTAGATTTGGTTTCTTGATTTGGTTCTGAGTAAAAAAATCCGAACCAAACCGACATATAAATATATAAATTATATATTGTTATTGAAATAATATAAAAGACAAGAACAATAACTCAAGAACAAGAGCAATAGAGAGAAGAGTAGAGAGTTCTTCTTATTGATACTTAGAGAATGTTAGGAGTTATTTACAATGGTAGAGGGCACCTCTATTTATAGGGAGGAGGATGATTTAGCTACCAAGAATAGAACTCTAGAATCTCTCTAATTAAAGACATTCACCTTAAATAGAAGTGTATTTATAACACTCCCCCTTGAATGTCTATTCAATGATGTGCCTCGTTAAAACCTTAAAACAAAACCCAATGGGAAAAATTAAAGTAAGGAAAAAGAGTACACATGTTTGAATATGCGCCTATTGGTTGCCTCGTTAAAAACCTCGCAAGGAAAACCCGGTGGGACAAAACCTTGTAAGGGAAAAAGAGTGCAACGCGCCTTAACTCCCCCTGATAAGAACATCAATTTATGTCCTTAAGTCTTCGCATCCCGATCTTGTGAACTAGCTTCTTGAAGGTTGACTTTGGTAGAGATTTTGTGAACAAATCAGCCATATTGTCGCTTGAACGAATCTGTTGAACATTGATATCACCATTCTTTTGAAGATCATGTGTGAAGAATAACTTTGGTGAAATATGCTTCGTTCTATCTCCTTTTATGAATCCTCCCTTCAATTGAGCTATACATGCTGCATTGTCTTCATACAAAGTTGTGGGTAGTTTATCACACTTCAAACCACATTTGTCTTGGATATGATGTATTATCGACCTTAACCACACACACTCTCGACTTGCTTCATGAATAGCAATTATCTCGGCATGATTAGATGAAGTAGCCACAATTGATTGCTTAGTCGATCGCCAAGATATGGCGGTTTCTCCACAGGTAAACACACAACCCGTTTGAGATCGAGCCTTGTGTGGGTCGGACAAATATCCAGCATCAGCATAACCAACAAGATTCGGGCTGCAATTCTTGCCATAAAATAAGCCCATATCGGTAGTTCCCTTTAGGTACCGCAATATGTGTTTGATCCCATTCCAGTGTCTCCTCGTGGGAGCCGAGCTAAATCTTGCTAAGACATTAACTGAAAAGGATATGTCAGGTCTTGTAGTATTTGCAAGATACATTAGTGCGCCAATTGCGCTAAGATATGGTACTTCAGGACCAAGTAGCTCTTCATTCCTTTCTTGTGGTCGGAATGGATCTTTGTTCACATCAAGTGATCGAACAACCATCGGTGTACTTAAAGGATGTGCTTCATCCATGTAAAACCGTTTCAGTACCTTTTCTGTATAGGTAGATTGATGAACAAAAATTCCGTTTGCCAAATATTCAATTTGCAAACCAAGACATAGTTTAGTCTTTCCGAGATCTTTCATCTCGAATTCATCCTTTAGATAATCAATTGCCTTTTGGAGTTCTATAGGGGTTCCAATAAGGTTTATGTCATCGACATATACGGCAAGTACAACAAATTCCGATGTTGTTTTCTTTATAAAAACACACGGGCAAATGGCGTCATTTATATAGCCTTCTTTTAACAAGTACTCACTAAGACGATTATACCACATTCGTCCAGATTGCTTTAGACCATACAAGGATCTTTGCAATTTAATTGAGAACATTTCCCGAGATTTTGAATTATGCGCGTTTGGCATCTTGAGTCCATCGGGAATTTTCATGTATACCTCATTATCAAGTGAGCCATAAAGATAGGCAGTAACCACATCCATTAAGTGCATGTCAAGCTTTTCATGGACAGCAAAACTTATGAGATAACGAAAGGTTATCGCATCCATTACAGGCGAATATGTTTCTTCATAATCGACACCAGGCCTTTGAGAAAAACCTTGTGCAACAAGGCGTGCCTTATATCTTTGTACCTCGTTTTGCTCATTTCTTTTGCGTACAAAGACCCATTTATAGCCGACAGGCTTAACACCATTAGGTGTTTCAACTATAGGGCCAAAAACTTCACGTTTTGCCAGCGAATTCAATTCTGATTGAATTGCTTCTTGCCACTTTGGCCAATCCTGTCTTTTTCGACATTCTTCAACAGATTGAGGTTCGAGATCCTCACATTCTTGCATAATGCTAGATGCTACATTATAAGCAAAGGCATTATCCACCACAATATCCACTCGATTAATATTTGTCTCAATATTAATTGGATTTAGGGATAGTTCCGTATTTTCCAGAGTCTCGGGCTCAATGGATTCTTCATGAATCTCAGAATTTGTTAAATCATGAGATTCTTTCGTGGTGTCATTTTGATCGTTCTTTTTCCTCTTTCTAGGATTTCGATCTTTGGAACCTAATGGTCTGCCACGCTTCAGGCGTGCATTCGACTCATTGGTTATGACACTAGATGATTGTCCAACAGGGACATCAATACGGATTGGAACATTTTCCGCGGGAATGTGGGATTTTGTTATCCTTTTCAAGTCCGTAAATGCGTCAGGCATTTGATTTGCTATTCTTTGCAAATGGATAATCTTTTGTACCTCTCTTTCACAAATAGAGGTATGTGGATCAAGATGAGATAATGATGCATTTTTCCACAAAATTTCCCGTTTGGTTTCACCAACTTCTCCCCCTAATTTTGGGAAAAGTGTCTCATCAAATCGACAGTCTGCAAACCGTGCAGTAAACAAGTCGCCTGTCAATGTTTCGAGGTAGCGAATGATGGAGGGCGATTCAAACCCAACATATATTCCTAACCTTCTTTGCGGACCCATTTTGGTGCGGGATGGCGGTGCTATAGGCACATATACTACGCATCCAAAAATTCTTAAATGGGATATATTGGGTTCATGACCCAAAACCAATTGCAACGGGGAATACTTGTGGTAATTCGTCGGTCTGAGACGAATTAGCATTGCTGCATGTAAGATGGCGTGACCCCATATCGAAGTGGGCAGCCTCGTTCTCATAAGTAATGGCCTTGCAATCAACTGCAGGCGTTTAATTAACGATTCTGCAAGACCGTTTTGAGTGTGAACATGAGCTACAGAATGTTCAACTTTTATCCCGATTGATAAGCAATAATCATTAAATGCTTGGGATGTAAACTCAGCAGCATTATCCAGTCTAATGGACTTGATTGGATTATCTGGAAATTGTGCTCGTAGTCGAATTATTTGTGCCATTAATTTCGCAAACGCAAGGTTGCGTGATGACAACAGGCACACATGAGACCATCTACAGGATGCGTCTATCAAGACCATGAAATACCTAAACGACCCACTAGGTGGGTGAATAGGTCCACAAATGTCCCCTTGTATACGTTCCAGAAACGTGGGTGACTCAGTCCCAACCTTTGTTGGTGATGGCCTGATAATCAACTTGCCTTGATAACACGAAGTGCAAGGATATTCATTATTCGAAAGAATTTTGAAATTCTTTAACGGATGCCCATATGAGCTTTCTATAATCCGTCTCATCATGACTGATCCTGGGTGTCCCAATCGATCATGCCAAAGTACAAAGGTATTGGAATCAGTAACCCTTTGGTTTACTGTTGAATGTGCCTCAATTGCACTAATTCTTGTCCAATACAGGCCACAAGATAAAGACGGGAATTTCTCAATAACCCTCTTTTGGCCGGAGACATTCTTTGTGATGACGAGATATTCAAGATTATCTTCATCAATTGTCTCAATATGATAGCCATTCCGGCGTACATCTTTAAAACTCAACAAGTTTCTCTTAGACTTGGAGGAGAACATTGCATTCTCTATGATTAACGTCGTGCCTTTGGGCAGAGTTACAATTGCTCTTCCGGAGCCTTCAATCAATTTACTACTTCCAGAGATTGTAGTAACGTTTGCCTTACACATATATAGTTGAGAGAAATATTTCCTTTCTTTGAGTATTGTATGTGTAGTACATGAATCAACTAGGCAAATACTTTTACAGTTGGACGTTGATCCAAGTTCGCTTTGTGAGATATCCATATTTGCTATCCCATAGTTTGACATACAAAAGAGATACACGAACATAAGAATAAACAAGTTCAATTCGTTTGTGTCACATAATATTTTCAAAATCTGCTGCTAACAGTTGACTAACAAAATCAGATATGTTATCCATAATTGATTACTTTGCAGTTTGAAAATTTCAGTTTATGCATTTTCTTCAAACAATCGATTGTTAAACACAAACAATCGATTGTTGAACATTGACAATCGATTGTTAAACACACACAATCGATTATTTGCTATTTTGAAAAACTTCAGATCACACTGTCTTAAGACAATCGATTGTTATGCATAGACAATCGATTGTTGGCTATTTTGAAAAATTCCAGAGCGCACTGTTTTAAGACAATCGATTGTTATGCATAGACAATCGATTGTGGATGATTTTTGAAAAATTCCAGATTACACTGTCTTAACGACAATCGATTGTTAGACAAAGACAATCGATTGTGGATGATTTTTGAAAAATTCCAGATTACACTGTCTCAACGACAATCGATTGTTAGACAAAGACAATCGATTGTGGATGATTTTTGAAAAATTCCAGATTACACTGTCTCAACGACAATCGATTGTTAGACAAAGACAATCGATTGTTGATCAATTATTTTTCAGCTTTAATGCGAAAATAGTAGATAATCGACTAGTTTTTCAGGCTAGTCGATTACCCCTACTGGAAAATAAAAATTTTATTGATATTTGAGCATATTGAAGATATTCTAAAAAACTACTGCTAACATTGCATCATGAACTAACTAATACGAGCTAATACTAATGACTATTAGTTTATTCACTAACTAATACAAATAAGTAGAACAAAATCAAATAACTCCATCTTCTTTCATCACGGACCCATCGCCGATTAGGTGGTCTATTTTCCCCTTGGGTTGCTCAAAGAAGTCTGCCACATCCAGGTGGGTGATGTCCTCATTGTCGTCATAGACAAAATTTGTTTCAGGGCCTTTTCTCTTTCGAGATGCTTGATAAAGGTCAACCAAGTGTCTTGGTATACGGCAAGTCTTTGATCAGTGCCCTTTCCCACCGCAACGATAACATATAGTTTCTGAACCATTTGCCTTAGGATCTTCATGACCCCGTTTCTGCTTTCGGCGGTTATCTCTCCTTGGGGGTTGACGGACTTCATTGGAATTTCTTCCTTGTCTACGTCCCTGGCTATGACCCCGTTTACGACCATGACCATGGTCCTTTTCATGTTTGGCATAATGAGAGTGCACCTTATCTGCTTCAGGCAGTGGTGTAGACCCAGTGGGTCGATTTTCGTGATTTCTCATGAGCAGGTCATTATTTCGCTCAGCCACTAGTAGAAGAGAAATCAGTTCAGAGTACTTTGTAAAGCCTTTCTCTCTGTACTGTTGTTGCAGTACTATATTGGAGGCATGAAACGTTGTAAACGTTTTCTCAAGCATATCATAATCGGAGATATTATCCTCGCATAGCTTCAATTTAGAAGTAATTCTGAACATTGCAGAATTATATTCAGAAACGGAATGGAGCCTCAGATGAGACCAATCATATCGTGCTTGTGGCAGAGTGACCAACTTCAGGTTGTCATATCTCTCCTTTAAGCCGTTCCACAAGATGAGTGGATCCTTGACGGTGAGATATTCAATCTTCAAACCTTCATCAAGGTGATGGCTCAAGAAAATCAAGGCCTTCGCACATTCTTGGGTGGATGCTTTTTCTCTATCTTTGATGGTGTCTCCGAGACCCATAGCATCTAAGTGGATTTCAGCATCCAACACCCATGTCATATAGTTCTTGCCCGAAATTTCAAGGGCAACGAACTTTCTTTTCGTAATGTCAGACATAATCGAAATTTAAATTAGGAAGAGGGAAATACCTTAGATCTTTCGAGAATGGTTCTTGAGACGGTAGAGTCTCGTGCTGATAACGTGTTATGAAATAATATAAAAGACAAGAACAATAACTCAAGAACAAGAGCAATAGAGAGAAGAGTAGAGAGGGTTCTTCTTATTGATACTTAGAGAATGTTAGGAGTTATTTACAATGGTAGAGGGCACCTCTATTTATAGGGAGGAGGATGATTTAGCTACCAAGAATAGAACTCTAGAATCTCTCTAATTAAAGACATTCACCTTAAATAGAAGTGATTTTATAACATATATATATTTTTAAAACTTTATAGTGAATCTTCTTTAGAAAATGTAGAAATATTTGGGATCCTCTCACGTATTAACTTTGAAAGCATAAATTAATGAAAAATTAATGTTAGACGGCTAAGAAAATAACTATCACGTGTTACTAAAAAAATCTCCCATTAGAATATTTGAATAGATCATATGTTTGTTAATTTTATTCATATTTAGTAAACATATATTCACTTATCAAAGCTTTATCTATAATTTTAATAAAGTAAGATTGAAATAATAATGTACAAAAAACCAAAAAACCCGACAAAACCGAACCAATACAAACCGATATAATTGGTCTGATTTGATTTTGATAAAAACTGAACCAACCCGGTCCATCTACACCCTAGTTACAACAATTGAATGAAAAATTAAGCAGACGTCTGGACATACATTATAAATGTTTGCTTCACACTATTTCCACATCACTTGAATAAAAAGTTCAACCTGTCTATTTCTTATTTCTTCCATCTTAACATCTACCTAAGTATAGACCCACAAAGTGGGGTCTGGGAAGGGTAATATGTAGACGGGCCTTACCCCTACGCGAAAGGGTAGAGAGGCTGTTTCCAATCGACTGTCGGCTCAGTAAAGGAAAGGAACAACAAAAACAAAAACAACAAAAGAGCATTAGTAACTACAACAGAAAAATCTTACCCTTCTATGTAAAATGAATAATCTCCAAACATGTGTTCAGTGTAATGATTTTAAGTGAGCTTTGCTTTTTAATGGTCTGTGAAGTCTGAATTTGTTTCCAATTATCCATATTTATAAGTGGATTCATTTTAAACTCCAAAAGCTAATCTGCCACTTGCAAGTATTAAACAAGAACCTCACAACAAGGCAACATTACAAAAGCTAATCTGCCACTTGCAAGTATTAAACAAGAACCTCACAACAAGGCAACATTATTAAAAAATGATAAGTACCAAAGAATTAGCTCACAGTCGACATACAAAACAAATAAATGAGCACGATACATAACATGGGTTTTGTAATTCCTGGAAAACCCTACAGTTGTAGAATTTAAAAAGGAAACCAAACCCTGCCATATGTGCAGATAATTCAACACAATAAATTACACCATGACTTAACTGGTTCTTAAAAGAATATAAATGTCTTGCAAACGTCGGAGAGCCTTGGTTCTGGGAACTCACTAGAGAAAGCTTTTATTTTTGAGCTGGAAGGAGATTCATAATTTAAGGAGGAAAAGCACATGATATGTATCATCAAGCTCATACCAAGGCAATCACACAGGAAACAAAAGTACAAAGTTGGCTCCTTCAATTAGACGCATCGCGGCTGTAGTACTGATCCAGGGTCTTCGCGGGGATACGGTGAAGAAGCTCACGAGGGAAGATCCGAAGGAGTGTCCAAGCTAAATCAAGCGACTGGAAAATGTTGCGGGTGTCGTAGGCTCCTTGGGCAACAAACTTCCTCTCGAATTTGTCAAGAAACTCTAAGTAAAGCTGATATATTCAAAAAAGATTCAATTAGTGAACTCATCAGAGCCAAAAATAAAGCTCAACAAAATTTTCTCAAGTTACAAACCAGGTCCTCAGAAGATAAGGCTTCTTCTCCGACCACAGCTTTCATTGCCTGGACATCCTTTCCAATAGCATAATTTGCATACAGCTGAATTTTTTAAAAGTATTACCATTAAGCACCATTTATTGCAGATACAGTAGTAATTGTCAAGTCTTACTGAATGTATGTTAATGAACAGTGATGAAACACATCTTTACTGAAAGTTGATCTTACCTGGTTGGATACATCAGAATGATCCCTCCTAGTCATACCCTCACCAATGGCACTCTACAAAAGTTATTAGGGTGAATTAACAAGTCACATGTTTGGTGTTCTATCAGTTTACGGAAAAAGATCTAAATAGATTCATATCTAAACAGATCCATAAGCTCACCTTCATCAACCGAGACAAGGATGGAAGCACATTGATTGGTGGGTATATCTGTTAAATTTCAGACAGGAAAAACAACCATTTGATATTTTTCTATTCAAGCCCAAATACCATTCAAAATGTAAAGATATCCAATCCATCCACACTCGTAAGCTTTATTCATAGTTAATTTCAATAAAGAGAACCTTCCACTGTTGTGACTTGCTGGTTAGTCAAGTTTAGATTTAACTAGCAATGGGCCATTTATCCAAAAGCAAAACATTTAGACTAATTAATTGTAACTTCTTAAAAATAGTACTGCTAAATCGTAAAATAGGGGCCGAGGTGCTTGCTCACTTTCTCTGCAGAAATACTAAGTACCTATTCAGTTCAGTAAGAAATCTCAGGTTATGCAGAACCTAATCGAGATGAAAGTAGAAATAGCAAATCAAGAGATTAAGAGATAAAAAGATTGATAAAGCAAAGGGCATATACTTCCTATATCAGTTTGATCAATTGCTCAACAACAACAACAACTACCCAGTATAGTCCCACAAAGTGGGGTCTGAGGAGGGTAATATGTAGACAGGCCTTACCCCTACCCAAAAGGGCAGAGAGGCTGTTTCCAATCGACCCTCGGCTCCGGGAAAGAAAGGAAAAACAAAGACAAAACAAAAAGAAAAACAAAAGAGCATTAGTAACTCCAACAAATATAGCGTAAATAATTATCTAAATATAAGAACCAGTTTGATCAATTGCTCATATTTTCTAAATCTTCACCTCTATCATTTAGAAATAATGCCCTTTTACTAGTGTGCATACGTTCTCAGTCCGGCAGATTTATTACGTACCTGCCGGTTATGAAGCTGTCGGTCAATATATATTTGTCCTTCGGTGATATAACCTGTAAGATCTGGGGTTGGATGTGTAATATCTGTACAAAATAATAAGAGAAATTAGAGACTCATCAATATATATTAGGAAAAAAGAAGGCAAAAGTAGAAATAATAGCAAAATGATGCTGGCTACGATTTACCATCATTTGGCATGGTCAGAATTGGAATTTGTGTGATGGAGCCCGTTCGTCCCTCGATACGTCCAGCTCGTTCATAGATTGTTGCCAGATCGGTATACATATAACCAGGATATCCACGCCTTCCAGGCACTTCTTCTCGAGCAGCAGATACCTGCAGGGGGATTTATAGTTTTATGTGCCATAAGTCTAAAAGGAGAGGTCCCAAAAAGTGGCAACCCAACACCTATTACGCCTCAATGTAAAAGCAGGTTGGGTTCGGCTAAATACAGAATCCTAATTGGCCCAATTGAAAGATACACTTCATGAACAATACCTCACGAAGAGCATCAGCATATGAACTCATATCAGTTAAAATTACAAGAACATGCTTTCCACATTCATATGCTAGGTATTCTGCAGTTGTCAGAGCAATCCTGGGAGTAATAATACGCTCTATAGTAGGATCATTAGCCTGCAAAAACATAACTGAGGATATCAAATTTGACATTCACAATGAATAACTGCATTTGTTTTCACCGATAAAAAATGATCACTATGGATTCATGGAAAAATTTCAAGCATTACCAAGTTTAAGAAGAGTGTCACTCTCTCCATAGATCCATTTTCCTCAAAATCACGTTTAAAAAATTGTGCTGTTTCCATGTTGACTCCCATAGCAGCAAAGACAATGGCAAAATTGTCCCCTTCACCACCCTGGGTATCAAGTGGAAAGGAGAGGATTAAGTCAATTTGCATACAATCAGCCAACATGCATAAATGAACATGGATAGAAGTGCCTGTCCAGCTATTCACTGGGAGATTAGAGAAGCAACACATAAGGAACTAAACTCGCAAAAGCTAATCAAGCCATGCTAGTTGTAAGATTTCTAAACAGAAACGTTTAGTTTGGTGGCACCCCAATGCTTCAAAGGCCATTCAGCTCTCAAGCAATATATCTGACTTCCACTATCATCGTATTTAGACAACTCCATCAAAATAATTGGCTAATCTATGCATGTGTAAAAAAGTAAACTACTAACCTCAAGAAGGTTGTCAGATTTCTCCAACCTCTTCACCAGTCCAGCCTGACGACAGATCTGGGCTGCAATCTCATTATGAGGAAGACCGGCGGCAGAGAAAAGAGGAATCTTCTGCCCTCTAGCAATTGAATTCATGACATCTACCGTGGAAATTCCTGTCTGTATCATCTCTTCAGGATATGTTCTCTCACTAGGGTTGATAGAACTTCCTAAGGATGACATGTTACACATACGATGATATATTAGAAAGAAGTCACAAGTAAAAAACCAAAATGATGGACTTCCCAGAACTCAATACTTGCCTGAGATATCCCTGTAAGCCTCAGGTAAAATAGGAGGACCATTGTCAATTGGCTTGCCAGAACCATTAAAGATGCGTCCAAGCATATCCAATGAAACTGGTGTCTTTAAAACCTGAAAGCATATTATACACTATTAGCAAACAGTATAAATAAGAAATGATAGAAGCACACAAAAAAATATCCTGTACTATAAAAATTTTAAACGATCCGATAGTTTCCATCTTAGGATACAGAACGTTTTACTATTTTCTCCAATTTGCAAACACAAGATTACTCTGCCAAATCTTTCCATGTTTACTACTGACTGCTTTCAGTAATTTAACGGTATGTAAAAGGAATGGGAAAGCAAGTGAGGAAATTAAAGGATAAAGTAAGTGTGAGAAGGTGATATTTTTAGACCACATCTAGTTAATGAACCATCAGATATTCACGGAATCTAGGGACTTCTACTCATGATTTACATCTTTGGGTTCAATGGATGAAGTCTAGAAGCAAATATTAGCTGCTGTGTACCTCCCCAGTAAACTGCACAGTTGTGTATTTGTTGTCAATTCCAGATGTTCCTTCAAAAACCTGGGAAGGAAGGAGAAAATGACCATGCTTAAGCAAATGGAACTTAACCTAGAAGAAGTGTTACTATAAAGAAGCACATTTTTTTAAATTGCAAACAATTAAATTAGCCAAAACTGATCCCAAAGAACCTGAACAACAGCTTTTTCACCATCAACTTCCAGAACTTGTCCACGTCGAGTAGTTCCATCTCCCAACCGAATGTTAACAATCTCTTGGTACTTGGGTCCCTGATAACATCATATATGAGCACATCATTCCAGTTAAATTAACACGAACAAGTACAATAGGAAAAATCACACTAAGGGAAAAAACAGAAAGGTGCATTAGCAAAGCATGCAGCCATTACCTTAACTTTGTCAAGGATAACCAGCGGTCCAGCAACACCGGAGACAGTTCTATATTCTGCAACGGTACATAGTGTTAGAAATCTGCATCATGCTTATAACTGATGGGTTTGATAAATTTAAGAGTTTATATTGAGTACAAAAAAAAAGGCGTCAACGCCAAACTAGTTAGGGTTGGCTATATGAAGCCCCAGTATAACATAAAAAAAGAGTTGCAAAAACTTGTACTTTTACTTGATTATCCACCGGATAAATCAATTGCATACCAATTGTCCCTTTGATGACATTCGATAAAACTTGAGAGATAAAGAGAAGATGAGAAAAACAAATCCATATGCATTTACAGAATCTATTGACCTCAGACTTAAGAGATTTTCACCTTGTATCATAGATGGAGGAGGTTACTTTTAAAATCAATTTTTAAGTGTTATCTTAAGTTTTTTAGGCATAATGCGCACACAACAACATCAGGTTCATCACAATGCTAAATAGACTTGTATTCTAGCAAACAGATGGCTGAAAAAAAAAAGAGCATCAAATGAAATTACCCATTCCAACCTCCAGGTTTCCCTCCTCCATCTCAATATTGTTAGGTGCAACTCCCATATTTAACCTGACTGTCACAAAAAAGTAACAAAGTTACAGTTTGTGCCCGTTAATATTCCAACTTTGATCATCAGATCATACACATTCCTGAATAAACAACACAGCATCAAAATGCAAGGAAACAAGGCAGTTCAAACACATAAACAGTCCACGACCACATCCATTATTTACTTTCATTCAAAATCAACTATTAACACAGAAGTCAAACAGTAAAACGGAACAATACTAGACCATACAAGTAAACTTCAGAAGCAGAAGATTACAACCAGTGTGATTATGAATCAAATCGGATTGCAGAATTGTGTTTACCAAATGGAAAAATGATGGATTGAAGATTCGAGAACGGATCTGCGAATGGGGGCGTTACCTGTTCTTCTCAATCACAGAGTTAGACTTAGAGCCAGACAGAGAGAGCAAGGTGGACCGTGGAGAAACGATACTGAGATCTAATGGCGGAGATAAATAATTGGAGACTTTGTTTTTATATTGTAAGGGAAAAAATAAAATTAATATGAGAACGTGAGATGGGTGAATAATGATAGGGAATTCGACATGTTACATGAGTAAATACTAGTGATTTTCTTTTTAAATTTTTTGCGGTTCAGAAAAGTGACGAATGTTAACTGTAAATCGCTAGTACATATAGCGACTTATAATTAACATGTATATTGTTTTTGTTATCTAAAAGGAAAATAACTCTTTATGCATTAGAAGTTTAGAACCTGTTTGGCAAGCTTCTGGGAAATAAAAAGTACTATAATTAGATATTTGGATTAAAAAAAAACTTTTGAACAACAGTAGAAGCAATATTTTTGCTTTTGCGAAAAATTACATATTCTAATTTTTTCCAAAAAACTAAAGCATAAGTAAGAAAATTAATTTATACTACACAAAAATATCCTTACATTAAATTTATATTTTTCAATTATCCATCAGTAATTTAATATTTTTATTTTTTCTTCTCTTTTTACCATACATTTCTTCTCTTTTTATTCTATCATATTTTTATATTCTTTCTCCTATTTCTCTTTGGAATATTCTCTCTACTATAAATAGATTTCTTCTTCTATATAGTGATTTATAAGAGTAGATTTTTATTTATATTGAGTGATGTATTTTTATATATCTAAATCATTATATAAACAGTAAGTAATATTGGATGCTCAATATTATCGCTTTGGAATAATTATATTTTATATTGATTAAAATTTTTAGATTATATTTTTATTGTGGTAAATATTTAAATTCATCTATTTCTTTCAAATAATATTAATTGCAAATTAAACTTTTATGGTCCTTTTCGTAATTTGACACTCAAAATTTTTTTTTGTTATGGTTGACTAAACATAATTTGCTTGCAAAAAATACTATTTAATGAATTGTCAAAACACAAATTGTTATTTGCAAAAGTACTTTTTGGAAGGCACTTTTGAATAAAAGTAATTTTTAACCCCTTGTCATTAAGACTACTATGAATGAAAAGTAAGGAAGTCCTTTTCTTGACTTGGCCTGCCTGCATTATACCTAACATTTTAAATTGAATTCAATCTCAACAAAAAAATGAAAGCATAACTCTTTGCAAAATGTTCATTTTTTTTTTCGCCAGGTTTCATTCGATTTGTTATGGATTGGATGATGGAAAAACCAGCAAGCTACAGTTTCAAAGCTTACCTTATTTAAAAAAGAAAAAGCTCTTTTTTATAGATGTTGAGGTTTTGGCCAAATAGGCGCTTAATTACATCGTCACCGTCCGTAGTTATAGATCTCAGGATAAAGCAATAAAAATAAAAATATTATCAATACACACTGTTTTAATCCTTTAATAAGTGTACATGGGGTTAAATTTCACTTAGGCAAACCAATAAATTATGAACACCAATTGATTAAATTTGACAAAAAATAAAATATTATTATCAGCCACGAAATTCATGAAATAGATTAGGATAGTCCCAAAAAATATTTGATCACGAAGTGATGTTCATGGACATTGATATAGTTTTACTTAAGTAATAGGTATCTACTCCAGATTTTAATCGAAAAGTTGGTTTTACGGACAAAATATCAACTTTAAATTTTGAATATTTCAATAAATTCAAATTTCTCAAAATTATGAAAGTTGTTTAATTTAAAAAAGAAAGAAATACTAGTAGATAATCAAAAACTCCAAATGTCTGATTCAAATTAATTGGTGATGCCAGTTGAGTGCTTGGTTGGCGGGACCAACAATATGCCGTGCCCTCTTCTAACACTAGCAAGTCTATTTTGGACTGGAATATTGATTGGGAAATGCTAATAGAAACAAAAAAATAAAAATAAAAAATAAGAAGAACAAAAAACGAATGTCATGCAAATTAACTAATGTAAGATGGTGATATGTATAAACACTTTTATTAATTAATCATGATTAAGTAAATATATTCACACGGTTTTTAAAAATATAAAATGCATTCATAAGATTATGTAAAATAATATATACATTTGTTGGCCCAAGTGAAGGTTAGTTTTGAAGATTGACAAAGGAAGCTCAGGCATGAACCAGATCCATCCCTTGTGGTGCGTAAAAATGATAGATTCGAGCATGTAGGATGCACGCGAAGGAGATAAGCTTAACTTGGTATATTTGATATCTCCTGATCGAAAAGGCTACATAATTGATAAGGAGAAGGACTCCTTACTCAAAGAGAACACTGTCAAAGATAGGGAACGAGTTAGAAGTTGAGATCAGTTAGAACTCTTCCATTAACGAAGAGTAGCATTAGAACTCTAGTTATTTCTCCATCTACTAACTCTATATATTGTAGGATGTTCTCATTTATTGGCAATGCACAAACGCATAAGTTAAACGTGAATTGAAAGCAAAATAGCAAGGCTTTTTGCAAGCAGTTCGTGTATGATTCAAGTGTGCAAACCTGAAGCTACATGAACCAGATAGAAGAACCAGTTCCAAGTGTCTATCTTTTATTCTAGTTCGGTTGTAGTAGATGTTTTCATATTGTACCTTTCAGTTTTATCTAGAGACAATTGTAATAAGTAATCAGAGTATTCAAGTTAGAGCTGCTTCGGACTTACACATTCAGACGGGATTGATTTCTGCTTTGTCACTTTAGGCGGTATCAATTTTTTTTCATGTGTACTCGAGCGGGGTCGAGTTTGGCATCGCCGTCTGGGGCGAGTTCCATTTCTGACTTTATTTTAACGTTCGGAGTCTCCGTTTTGGGTGAAGTCGATTTCTCACAAACAATTTTGACCTTTTCCTTTTAGTTGACTGTGGCTAGCGGCCGTAAAAGGTGTTGTCCCGAATGAGGTCGAAATGTGACCTACTTGTTTTGACAATGGCCAGTGGTTGTAGAGGTGTTATTTTGAGTAAGATTAAAATAGTAATCTATTCGATTCGGTGATGGCCAGTGGCCGTAGGGGTGTTATTTTGCACAAGTCAAAATGTTAACTCGTTGTAATTCGAGCGCGGTCGAATTCTTCTTTTGGCAATATACGACGGCCGTAGGGGTGTTATTTCTCAGTAAGGTCGAAATATTAACCCGTTATAATTCGAGCTAGGTCGAGTTATTTTTTTGTCGATGGCCGTAGGGGTGTTATTTCGCACAAAGTCAAAATGTGACGACCCAAAGGGTCATCACCGCAATTCTCCCTTGCTTTATGCTTCTGAGAACTTGAAAACCTCTTATTTAGTTGCCTCGATTTACGTGCACAATCCGGGCGCGAAGCCGAAATTTTTTTATATGGAGATACTTGAATTCTGTGTTAAAAACTATGAATTTTGATAATAATATTGCTATAGTTGACTTTGGTCAATATTTTGGGTAAACGGACCCGGACCGTCATGTGACGGTCCCGGAGGGTTCGTAGAAAAATATGAGACCCGAGCGTATTCCCGAAATCGAAATCCGAGGTCCCTGGCCCGAGTACGGAATTTTTGAAAGAAATTATTTACCTGAAAATGATATGAAAAATCTAAATGAAAATGAGTTAAAAAATGATGGTATCGGACTCGTATTTTGATTTTGATGCCCGGTACAAGTCTTAAATGAGCGTTAAGTGCTATATGTAAATTTTGGTTGAAAACGGACGTCATTTGACGTGTTTCGAACTAAATATGGGAAATTTGGAAGTTATGAACTTTAAAATGAAAATTATGAATTTTTGGAGGTTAATTCTTTGATTTTGATGTTATTTTAGCGATTTGATCGCTGGAGGAAGTTCATAGAAGGTTAATGAGTTAGTGTGTGTGTGTTTGGTTGGGAGTCCCGAGGGCTCGGGAGTGATTTCGAGGGTGGTTCGGGATGTTTTTACAGTTAGGAACACATTAGATTTTCTGAAATTTTTGCACAGAGAAATCCTTCTACGCGATCGCGGCCTCAGCCACGCGATCGCTGCTTTGGCTCGTACCTCTACGCGATCGCATCTTCGTTCATGCGGTTGCGTAGCTTCCAGCTTCCCCCTTCTCCGCGTTCGCATACCAGCCCACGCGATCGTATAGGCCAATTGACCCCTCAGAGATTTTTCCTTTACGCGATCGCAGCAACCCTCACACGATCGCGTAGCTCTCAGACTTCCTTCACCACCATCACATCCCCATTCCCGCGATCGCGAAGGGCAATTTTGCCCATTGAATTTTTAAGTTTAAAATTAGAACAGTGCACGGGATTTCTTCCTATTTTTCACATGAACTCCTTCCTAAATTCCTCCATTGAAGAGTCTCAAGCTTCCCTTCCTACATAACTCTTGGGGTAAGTAATCTTAACATAGTTTCTTCTTCTTTTTTTTGAAAGAAAAGTATATATTATATTATATATAAGGCTAAGTAGGGAGGGTTTTCTCCCCCCTATTGATATTGTTTATACATGCATTACTTTTGTCAACCATTAGGCTATCTATGACACTAATATTTCCTAGAGCAGCTAGAGTTTTGCATTGTTTAGTACTACACGATCTTACATAAATATGGTCCTCCATATCTCTTTCATAGAGATCGATTACAAAACTAGGAGGCTTAGCAAAAATACATAGTTTATCAAAGGTCTTGTTTCTTAGAGCTTCATTTGCCAAAGTGTGAGCCACGCCATTTCCTTGTCTGAATCTATGCATGAATGATATCCTCCCCTGCTTGGTTGCCTCATCCACTAATGATCTGCATTCAAATGAGAGTTTGTCGTTAGCAAGGGTGTTATTGTATATTATGTTTAATATATCTGTTGCATCAGTTTCCACTTCCACGGGGAAGAGTTCTTCCTTGATTATTAATTGAAGACTGTGGCGTAGAGCCATAAGTTCTGTTTGTAATGGTGATGTTGCAAGAATTTTCATCGATGATCCTACACACCAGCGTCCTTTCAAGTCACGTATCGCAGTTCCAATGCCACCTTCCATGATTTTTATGTCGAAGGCACCATCAATATTTGCTTTGTACCATCCTAAGGGTGGTTTCATCCAATTTACTTGTAATAATATAGTCCTCTCCACTTTCACATTTTTATTAGTGTAGAAGTAATATTCATTTATGTAAGCAAATATTTTTTTGATGTTGATAGGGTTGGTATTATTATTAATATTGTTTTGATTCTTGTTGTTCCAAATTTTTCATAATATAAAAGGAAGTAATTGGTGCCAATGTACATATTTAGGACTTATTTTTGGTTGTGTGTTCAAGAGGAAGTCCATCCAAAGTTTGTTGCTAGGGTTGTCAACAGTGTTGATACCAAAGTTGTGCCAAAGGTGTTTGGCTATATGGCATTCCCAAAATATGTGGCGAATAGTTTCATTGTTATTTTTACATATTGGGCATAAAGGATCAATGTTTATACCAATTTTTGATAAGAAGCTTCTTGTGGGAAGGCGTCCATTGTATATTTTCCATAGGAGGAATTTATTTTGTTAGGGCATTGGAGCTTCCAGAGCCAGATGCTATTTAAGGTATTGTTGTTGTTATTGTCAATTAGTTGGTAGGATGAAGAGGTCGTAAACAGTTCATTTGAGGTGAGACTCCAACATATATTACTTAGGACAACTGAGTTTTCATTATTACAGGGAATGGAATTGATACAATTCTTGAAAGGGGTTGGTAGTTCAAAGGAGATTTTTTCTAAGCACCAAGTGTATTATACCTAATATTTTTAATTTGTAGTTTATCCTCTCCTTTTGGGAGAGGCCCTTGTAACTGCTCCTAAGGTTCTTATAAATAGGGATCCAATTTGTGTCCCAAATGTTGTGACATGAGTTGTTATGAACTGGCCATTTAATGCCTTTTTTTACAGATATTCCATCCTTCCAAAAGACTTTCCAAGTGATTGATGAGCCAATTGTTTTCTTTTTTCTCCCATAAATACTAATTAGTGCCTTTGCCCATAAGAAGTGAGTATTGTTGAGGATTCTCCAAGCTAGGCCTGTGATTAGGTCTTGGTTTTTTTGGTAGGCTTTTCTTATACCTAACCCTCCTTTGAAACTTCCTTAGTGACAATGTCCCAGTTAATTAGGTGCAGTTTCTTTGGTCCTGGGTAGTACCCCATAAGAAATTCCTTTGGATTTTGTCGATTTCCTTTAAAGTTTTTTAGGAAGAATGGATGTTTGCATAAGGTGATTGGGAAGAGTGTTAAGGGTAGACTCTATGACAGTACATCTACCAGCCACACTGATCCATTTAGCATTCCAGTTGTTGAGTTTAGCTCTCATTTTATCAAGAAGAGTAAGGTAGTCTGTATGCCTTGGAATGACCTTTAGCATGAGAAACCCTAAGTAGTTCCAAAGCTAGTACTTGATGTTATTCCCAGTGTATTTATTGTAAGAGTCTTTGTGTCATTCCAACAATTATTGGACACTATTAATTTAGATTTAGCTTTGTTAACTCTTAGGCCTGAAAGCTTACTAAAATTTTCTAGGCATTGATTAATGCTGGTGATGGTCTTATAGTTTGTTTCTCCCATAAGTGTTATATCATCCGCAAAAAAAAGATGGGATATACTAGGTGCCAGGGAATTAAGTCTAAGTGGAGTCCAGTTCTTGATATCCACCTCTTGCTTAATGTTGTTAGATAACATATTCATACATAGAATAAAAAGGTAAGGGGATAGGGGGTCACCCTGCCTGATTCCTCGAGAAGGGGTAAATTCTTCAGTTTTATTTCCATTGACGAGGATTGAGAATGAGCTAGCCGTGATAGCGTTCATTATGAGATTTGTAATCTTTTTAGGAAAATTATAGTACTTAATCGTTCAATAAATATAGGACCATTCGAGCTCATCGAAGGCTTTCTCTAGATCAAGTTTTAGGATCATTTTTCCTTTTCCCTTACATTTGTTGAAGTGTCTTAGGATTTCATGAATTATAATAGCATTGTCACTACCTCTTCTTCCCTGTACAAAACTGGATTGCTCAATGTTTATAAGGTGGTCTAGGAAGGGCTTTATTCTATTTGCAACTATCTTGGTAATGGTTTTGTAAATAACATTGCATAAACTTATAGGACGAAAGTTTTTTAATAGGTTAGCATTGTTATTTTGGGGATTAAACAGATGTACGTGTGGTTCATCCATGGAGTAATTTTGTTTGTAGTAAATATATTGTGACAAAGCTTGATTATTTTCCCTCCTAATAGATACCAAAATTTCTGGAAGAAGAACGGATGAAAGCCATCCGGTCCTGGTGCTTTGAATGGTTTAAATGAAAAGATAGCTTTTCTAATTTCGTGGGTTGTAAGGGGTCTATCAAGGATTGATAGGTCACAACTGTGTGAGTAATAAGCAGTGTCATTGCATTTGATAGAGCACTTATGGGAGGTCGTGAATAACCTTTTAAAGTAATTTGTGACATGATTTCTTATTAGCAAAGGGTTTTCTATCCATTTTCCTAAGACATCCTTAAAGAAAACTATGTTGTTTCTTCGTCTTCTATTTGTGGCCTTGATGTGGAAGAAGCTAGTGTTGGCATCCCCTTCGCGTAACCAATCCACCCTTGATCTTATTTTCCAATAATTCTCCTCTAGTCTCAGGATTGAATTAAATTCCTCAACTAGCTTGGTTTCCAAATTCCTGAGGAAACTGCTTGTTTGGTAGTGTGGGGAATTTTGGATGCCATTGATTCTATTTAGGAGCTTCTTTTTCCTAGTAAAGATGTTTCCAAAGGTTTGGTTTTTCTAACTTATCACCATATCTTTGAAACTCTCCGTGCCCTCTAGTAAGTCTTTGTCACCCCAATTGACGGATATTAAGTTGCTACATTCTGGATGATTACACCAAAAACTTTCTAGCTGGAAAGGTTTATTCCTAATGGAATTAATGGTGTTGTTCAAGTTTATCAAAATGGGATTATGGTCCGAATGGACTTTAAGGAGGTGGGTGACAGTGGCATTGGGGTAGGCTTCTAGCCAACCTTTATTTGAATAGACCCTATCAAGTCTTTCCATGATCAACCCATTATTTTTTTTCTTAAAATTTGTCCAAGTATATTTGCACCCTTTAAAGCCTAAATCTAATAGGTTACCATAGTCAAGGCAATTTCGGAGGGATTTTACTCTCCTTTGATTAATAGATCTACCTCCAACATTAGTTATTTCATTAAAATCCCCGCCTATTAGCCAAGGCCCTTTGTAACTATCATACATTTTTCTTAGGTTATCCCAAAGCATGTATCTATAATTAACATCATTACTAGCATATATAACACTAATTAGCCAAGTTAATTTTTTAGGTCTAACCTCAATCATGGCATGAATAGCTTGTCCATTTCTATTGAAGTTTTTGACAGTGACCACCTCGTTGTTCCAAAAGATCACAAAATCTTCACTTTGTCCATTGGAAGGCACCTCTATCATCTCTGTGAAACTAAATGCTTCCAATTTTGAGAGGTGGCTTTCCATTATTTTTTCTAATAGTGCGACTAGACACGGCCTATGTGAGTCCATTAGTTCCCTAAAGTTTCTGGTGAAATTTTCATTATTTGCACCTCTAACATTCCAAATGACTACGTTATTGGGCTAGTGCATGGGCATATTATTTGGTGGATTGGTGTTTTGCATCACTCTTTAGGATGGAATCATAATCACTACATTTTTCCTACTGTTGGATACTGACGTGGACGGATGTCCAACGAGCACTTGCACAATGTCATCGGGCAGTTGAAGATATACTTCCTGTCGAGCATCTCCCTGAATATCAATATTTTTACCTCGTTTAGACTTGAAAGAGTCACAGCTGGTTCCACTAAGTATGCTAAGTTTTCCACTGCCTCGTCTCCCTCTTGGTTCCCTACTTGATTTGGTACGTTCATTTGTTGAACTTGCTCCATGGGATCTGGTTTTGGGTCTGGATGGTTGGGGAATACTGGAGCATTCCATTGGATGAAGACTGGGTTGAGGAGCATCATGTCCTCCGGTGCAAAGAAGGGTAGATTGAGGGGAGGGTTCTGTAAGACTTGTTGGTTTGGGTGATGAGGAATGTTCCACATCTGCTGCATGTTGTTCACCAAGTTTTGGTTCATATTGGGAGCTATTGGTTGGAGTATATTGTTTAACCACATTTGGTTCACATAATTGTTCATTGCTAAGTTCATGCCCTCCGATATGAGTTGGAAAAGAAAGTGAGTGTTTTGTATTACAAGGATCGATTCCTGGCCATTGATTTCCATATTGAAAGTTACTGCATGGCCTTGAAGTCCCAATTCTATCCATGAATGGGCAGGTGATTTGGTGGTGTTGCTGGTTGGGCATAGATTGTCGGATTTTGTTGAGGATGGGGAGGAAAGTTGGGAGGGTTATTCATATTTCGGTTGCGTGATAGGCGGAATAGTTTGAGGAGTCGGTATCTTTTCCTGAGGGGTAGGGAGGTTCTGGCCATTTTTTGAAGATGGGGTAGTGTTTATAGGGGGTGGAGTAGTGGACGAAGTAGTAGTAGTTCTAACGATTGGTTCTATTTGTGATTGGGAGGCACATACTTGCGTGTTTCTATAGCAAAATCTCCCATGGAGATGTCATTTGCCACTTGGCCGTGGATATCATCCAAGTGTTTGTCGTTTGATTGGGTAGTGGTTAACGGACATGCATGCATGGGGGTAAGATGATCATTAGGATATAGGTTAGTATTATTAGGGGTAATGATAATATTGTTATCAATCTTATTGGATAAGTTGGGGTGGAGTCTATTTCAAGTTATTATGCATTTTTTTGTTATTCATTTTGTTAGCCGGATGGGTGGGCATTCTTGTGCCATTTATCACTTGAATTGCATTCAAAATATTAGAAATTATTTTTAAAAAATTTTGTTGTTGTAGATCATCCAAAGCCATGGGCTGGTTTTGTGGGTTTTTTAAACTACTTTTGTCTTCCTCCATTTGGTCCAAAGATGTGTAATTAAATAATAAACTTTGATCAATGCTAACGGATGAATTAGCATTTATTGATATGGCTTTAGGAGGGTTGGTTAATAGTTTTTTGTTCACATAGTTTAAGTGTTGAGTTTTGAGGTACTTACCTGATCTTGCATCGAACAAGTGGACATTCATACCTGGAAGGGGATTTGATTCAGTTTTTGCAGTGTGGGTATTGGCCATTTTGGCTTTATCTTTTCTTGGGAACTTGACTGTCATCCATTCTCCTTCTTCTTCTAAATTTTGTCGGTTGTTACCTTGCTTTGCTGCATGGATTTCCTTTGCATTGGTTTCTCTTGCTGTGATTGGCAGCTTTTCTTGTGTGCAATATTGAGTCGTGTGTCCTAGTCTGCCACAAGATTTGCACAATATATCATTTCCCTCATACACGATTGGTTGTTTATGTTTTCCAATGATTATGTGGTGTTGGACAGGCTGGTCAAGTGGAAGTTCAACACATAATCTGGCATAACGTCCCCTATGTGTAGCTGAGGTGCATGCATCCACTTTGAGAAGTTTGCCAATTGAATTACCAATTTTTGCAAGGACTATTCCATCATAGAACTCAATGGGTAATTGTGGTAATCGGATCTAAATGGCAGTGAAGTTAAGTTGTGCTTTGTTTGCAAGAAAGTTTGGAACCCATTTTTGAGTGGATAGAAAAAAACCATTAACGAACCAAGGTCCGTTATGTAGGATATTTGTCATATTTTCCTTGCTAGTTAGTTTGACTGTATTGTAGTCTTCTCCAAGATCAGTTAGAGGAAAATTCTCGTTGAGTTTCCATAGGTCTTGTAATTTCTTTTTGAGGTAGTGGTGTATAAGTCTCTTCCCTATTGGTTTGATGATTATCGAATATTTCCAAGGCATGTACATTCGATGAAGGTCATCTTGGCTGAGGTTTATTTGCCTTAGTGAGCTAGTTAAATCATTTTGGCTTAGATCATCAGCTTGGATTTGGGCAGTGTCCATATCCATATGATTTTTTAACTCTTGAGGTGGTGGATTTACTACTTTGGTAGTGAATTCGTCTTCTAGGAGGGTTTCCTTATATGAAATAGAGTCTTGTAGTTGGTGGCTAGATTTATCCGGTGGCTTTGGTGGGATATTGGTGGTAGTAGATGGTGGTTCTTGTAGTAAGAGGTTGGATATTCTCTTACTAACTTTTGTAGATGATGGGTTGTTTCTGTTTATATCGTTTCTTCACTATTTAATCATTTAATCACTAAAATCCTAGCCTAAAAACATGAAATCAAAGTAGGAATTAGGGCTTTTGGGTAAAGTTAGGTTTTTGATAATTTTGGGCGATTCAACCTCAATTTGGGGTCGAATCTTAAAACAAATTGCACATTTGAACTCGTGGGGTTATGGGTGATTGGGTTTTGGTCCGATCCTCGAGTTTGGACCATGTGGGCCCGATGTCAGATTTTGGTATTTTTGGAAAAATGATAGGAAATTCATTTCTAGGCTATGGAATTGTATTTTTAAGCTATTATTGATAAGGTTGAACTAATTATGACTAGATATCGTGGTTTCAGAGTCGGATTCTAGAAGAAAAGTGGTGTTAGAGGCTTGATTGCTATTTCGGACCGAGGTAAGTGTTTGTTCTAACTTTGGCTTGAGGGAATAGGATTAGGATATTACTTGCTACGTGATAAGTGTGGAGTCGGTGTATAGGCATGGTGACGGTTGCCTATGCACCTGAGTCTAGCATGACTGTGGGTCTTAATTGCTTTTATTTCGAATAATATGATACGGTTTCTTGTTGGAATTGTATTAGTTCACATGATATGAACGGTTGAGGATAAAAAGTGATTTGTAAAATTGTGGAGCATTGGCTCGACTCAAAACTTGTTGGCAGCTAAGTGTTTACAAGCGAGAGGACTGTGATCATTCCTTTGCCGGTATATTTGAGCTGTTAGTTGCACCCTTTCCTGGACTCATCGGTTGTTTGCGTTCCCCTTGCTGGGGTTATTATTATTATGGTTTCGTTTATACCTTCGCGCTATTTGTGATTATTGTTTGGGTGAGGATGAGCAATAAAGCACGATGGGTGATGCCATGTAACGATTGATTACTCCATACCATGGACTGGGTGAGGCTGAGTGATAAAGCACGATGGGTGATGCCGTGTAACCGTTGATTACTCCATATTATGGACTGGGTGAGGAAGAGTGATAAAGCACGATGGGTGATGCCGTGTAACCATGGATTTACTTCATACTATTGATTGGGTGAGGAAGAGTGATAAAGTACGATGGGTGATGTCATTTGGGTTTACAAATGCCCGGACAACATTCGTGGAGTTGATGAACCGAGTGTTCAGGCCATGTTTGGATTTATTCGCTATTTTTTTTCTTCATTGATGACATTTTTGTATACTCCGGCAGTCAGGAGGAGCATGAGCGGCACTCAGAGTTGTTCTTCAGACTCCGAAGGATAGTCAGTTGTATGCCAAGTTTTCGAAGTGTGAGTTTTGGTTGAGTTCAGTCGCATTCCTGGGGCATGTCGTATCAACAGAAGGTATTCAAGTGGACTAGAATAAGATAGAGGCAGTCAAGAACTGGCCCTGACCAGCTTCAGCTATAGAGATCCGGAGCTTCTTGGGGCTAGTTGGTTACTACAGATGTTTTGTGGTGGGGTTTTCTACATTGGCCCAGAAGGGTACCCAGTTCATGTGGTCATATGAGTGCGAGGCGAGATTCTAGAAGCTCAAGACAACTCTGACTACGACACCGATATTGGTTTTGCCCACGTGATCTGGGCCTTATACTGTATATTGTGATGCGTCCCGCATCGGTCTTGGCGCAGTGTTGATGCAGAATGGCAAGGTCATTGCATAAGCTTCGAGGCAGTTGAAATTCCACGAGAAAAATTATCCAGTTCATGACCTAGAGTTGGGAGCCATTGTTCATGCTTTGAAGATTTGGAGGCATTATTTATATGGTGTGACGTGTGAGGTGTACACGGATCACAAGAGCCTTTAGTACTTGTTCAAGCAGAAAGAGTTAAATTTGAGACATCGGAGGTGGTTGGAGTTATTGAGAGACTATGATGTTTCTATCTTATACCACCCGGGGAAGGCCAATGTGGTGGCCGATACATTGAGTAGAAAGTCCGCCAGCATGGGTAGTCTTGCCTATATTCCGGTCAGCCAGAGACCACTTGCCTTGTATGTTCAGGCCTTGGCCAATAGATTTGTGAGATTGGATATTTCTAAGCCTAGCAGGGTGTTAGCTTGCACGGTTTCTCGTTCGTCACTAATGGAGCGTATTCGGGAGCGGTAGTTTGACGATCCCCACTTGTGTGTCCTGAGAGGCATGGTGCAACGGGGAGGTGCCAAGTAAATGACTTTGGGAGATAATGGTGTATTGAGATTGTAGGGGTGAGTTTGTGTTCCCAATGTTGATGGTATTCGAGAGTCGATCTCAGCGGAGGCCCACAGTTCTCGGTATTCCATTCAACTGGGCGCCGCGAAGATGTATCAGGATTTGAGATATCATTATTGGTAGCGCAGAATGAAGAAAGACATTGTTGCATATATGGCTCGTCGATGAATTGTCAGCAGGTTAAGTACAAATATCAGAGGCCAGGTGGGTTATTTCAGAGAATTGAGCTTTCCGAGTGGAAGTGGGAGACAATCACCATGGATTTCGTTACTGGCCTTCCGATGACTCGGAAGAAGTTTGATGTTATATGGGTTATTGTTGATAGGCTTACCAAGTCATCGCATTTTATTCCAGTTGCCACCACTTATTCATCCGAGAGATATATTGAGATCTATATAAGAGAGATCGTTCGCCTTAATGGGGTGCCCATATCTATTATTTCAGACTTGGTTCCGCAGTTTACCTCGCATTTCTGGAGAGCGATAGAGCATGAGTTGGGCATCCAGGTCCAGTTGAGTATAACATTTCACCGTTTGTCAAACGGTCAGTCCGAGAGGACCATTCGGATTCTTGAGGATATGCTCCGAGCCTGCATTATTGATTTTGGAGGCTCGTGGGATCAGTTTTTGTCTTTAGCAGAGTTTGCCTACAACAATAGCTACCAGTCCAGTATTCAGATGGATCCGTGTGAGGCGTTGTATGGTAGGCGGTGTCAGTCCCAAGTCGGATGGTTTGAGTCAGGAGAGACTCGGTTATTGGGTACAGATTTGGTACAGGAGGCCTTGGATAAGGTCAAGACCATTCAGGATAAATTTTGGTCAGCTCAGTCTAGGCAGAAGAGTTATGCAGATCGTAAGGTCAGGGATATTGCTTTCATGGTTGGTCAGCGAGTATTGCTCCGGGTATCGCCTATGAAGGGCGTGATGAGATTCATGAATAAGGGCAAGCTTAGCCCTAGGTTTATTGGCCCATTTGAGATTCTCGATCGCGTGGGGAAGGTGTCTTATAGACTTGCCTTGCCTCATAGCTTGTCAGTCGTTCATCCGGTTTTTCACGTATCTATGCTTCGGAAGTATCACGGCGATCCCTCCCACGGGTTAGATTTTTAGTACTGTCCACTTGTACAATGATCTGTCATATGAGGAGGAGCCGATGGCTATTTTAGATCGGCAGGTTCGACAGTTGAGGTCGAGGAGTTTTCCTTTAGTGCATGTTCAGTGGAGAGGTCAGCCACCAGAGGCATCGACCTGGGAGTCCGAGTGTGATATGCGGAGATGTTATCCCCATCTGTTCCCCGAATCAGGTACTTCTTTATTTTGTCTGTTCGAGGAAAAATGGTTGTTTTAGAGCTGGAGGATGTGACGACCCAAAGGGTCATCACCGCAATTCTCCCTTTTTGTGCTTCCGAGGCCTTGAAAACCTCTTATTTAGTTACCTCGATTTGCGCGCGCAGTCCGGGCACAAAGCCAGAAAATTTTTATGTGGAGATACTTGAATTATGTGTTAAAAACTATGAATTTTGATAATAATATTACTATAGTTTACTTTGGTAAACATTTTGGGTAAATGGACCCGGAAACGTGATGTGACGGTCCTGGAAGGTCCGCAAAAAATATGGGACTCGAGTATATTCCCGAAATAGAAATCCGAGGTCCCAGGCCCGAGTACGGATTTTTTTCAAAGAAATTGTTCACTTGAAATTATACGAAAAATCTAAATAAAAATGAGTTAGAAAGTGATGATATTGGGCTCATATTTGTGCTATGACGCCCGATACAAGTCTTAAACGAACATTAAGCGCTATCTGTAAAGTTTGGTTGAAAACGGACGTCATTTGTTGAGTTTCAGACTAAAAATGGGAAATTTGTAAGTTATGAACTTTGAAATGAATATTATGAGTTTTTGGAGGTTAAATTTTTATTTTGATGTTATTTTAGCGATTTGATCGCTCGGCAAGTTCGTAGGAGGTTAATGAGTTAGTGTGTGTGTTTGGTTGGGAGTCCTGAGGGCTCGGAAGTGATTTCAGGGGTGGTTCGGGATGTTTTTACACTTAGAAGCACATCAAATTTTTGCAATTTTGGCACAGAGAAATCCTTCTATGCGATCGCGGCCTCAGCCATGTGATCGCACTGCTTTGGCTCGTACCTCTACGCGATCACATCTTTGTTCACGCGATCGCGTAGCTTCCAGCTTCCCTCTTCTCCACGTTAGCGTACTAGCCCACGCGATCGTGAAGGGTATTTTTTGCCCCGCGAATTTTTAAGTTTAAAATCATAACAGTGCACGGGATTTCTTCCCATTTTTCACACGAACTCCTTCCTAAATTCCTCTATTTAAGAGTCTCAAGCTTTCCTTCCTCCATAACTCTTGGGGTAAGTAATCTTAACATCGTTCTTCACTATTTCATCATCTAATCACTAAAATCCTAACCTAAAAGCATGAAATCAAAGTAGGAATTAGGGCTTTTGGGTAAAGTTATGTTTTTGAGAATTTTGGGCGATTCAACCTCAATTTGGGGTCGAATCCTAAATAAATTGCATATTTGAACTTGTGGGGTTATGGGTGATTGGGTTTTGGTCCGAGCCTCGAGTTTGGACCATGTGGGCCCGGTGTCGAATTTTGTATTTTTGGAATAATGATAGGAAGTTCATTTTTAGGCTATGGAATTGTATTTTTAAGCTATTATTGATAATATTGAACCAATTATGACTAGATATCGTGGTTTCGGAGTCGGATTGCAGAGGAAAAGCGGAGTTAGAGGCTTGATTGCTATTTCGGACCGAGGTAAGTGTTTGTTCAAAATTGGCTTGAGGGAATAGGATTAGGATATTACTTGCTACGTGCTAAGTGTGGAGTCGGTGTATAGGCATGGTGACGGTTGCCTATGCACCCGAGTCTTGCATGACCGTGGGTCTTAATTGCTTTTATTTCGAATAATATGATACGATTTCTTATTGGAATTGTTTTAGTTCACATGATATGAACGGTTGAGGATAAAAAGTGATTTGTAAAATTGTGGAGCATTGGCTCGACTCAACTTGTTGGGAGCTAAGTGTTTACAAGCGAGAGTACTGTGATAATTCCCTTGAATGGATATTTGAGTTGTTAGTTGTACCCTTGCCGGGGCTCAACGGTTGTTTGCGTTCCCCTTGCTTGGGTTATTATTATTATGGTTTCATTTAAACCTTCCCCCTATTATTTGTGATTATTGTTTGGGTGAGGATGAATGATAAAGCACGATGGGTGATGTCGTGTAACCATTGATTACTCCTTACCATGGACTGGGTGAGGCTCAGCGATAAAGCATGATGGGTGATACCGTGAAACCATTAATTACTCCATACTATGGACTGGGTGAGGAACAGTGATAAAGCACGATGGGTGACGTCGTGTAGCCATGGATTTACTTCATACTATTGATTGGGTGAGGAAGAGTGATAAAGTACGATGGGCGATGCCGTACAGTTTAATTGATTATCTTGGTGAGGACAAGAGTAAAAGCACGATGGGCGGTGTCGTGCAACAGTTGGTTATTCTGCTTCTATCGATTGTTGTTGTTGTACATTTTTATTCTTTTCTAACTGTTGACTTTATATCTGAACTGCTTCACCCCCTATAGCATGCTCCCCTCCCTCTTAATTGTTTAAATTCATGTATCCTCTTCTATTGCCCATATTTGTTGAAATGCACAGGTATATATGGTAGTCCTGTCTAGCCTCGTCACTACTTCGGCGAGGTTAGGCCAGGAACTTACCCGCACAAAGGGTCGGTTGTGCTAATATTACACTCTGTGCTCTTTTGTGCAGATAGAGGATTCGTTCGGCAGTAGCAGCACGGTACATGTGTTGGCACTCTGATCCAGGAGACACTGAAGTAGCTTGCAGGCGTCCGCAGGATCGGCGTCTTTCCTATCCTTAATTTATCCTATTGTCCCATGTATTCGGAACAAACACTTATATGTATTTCCCTTCAGACTGATGCTGTTAGCACTCCTTAGTAGTTCGTGAGTGGTGAGACCAGATACTGGGTAGAGACTTGCTACAAACTTCTGCACTTTATTATTCTTTTAGTTAAAAGTCTTCCGCATATTTTAATTATTTATTTCAGTTATTGTATTGTTTCGATTAAGCTTGTGAAATGTTTTAGGTTGGCTTGCCTAGCTCCGACACTAGGCGCCATCACGACTCGGGTCGTGACACAAAATGTTACCCCCTTAATTTGAGCGAGGTTGAATTCTTCTTTTGGCGAAGTTCGTTGGCCGTGGGGGTATTATTTAGAACTAAGTTTGAAAGTTTAACCCATTGTAATTCGAGCGGGTCGAATTCTTCTTTTGGCGATGGCCGCTGGCATAGGGTTCTTATTTTGCACTATGGTCGAAATGTTAATCCGTTGTAACTCGAGTGAGGTCAAATTCTTCTTTTAGCCATGGCCGTTGGCCGTAGGGGTGTTATTTTGCACAGGTCGAAATGTTAATCCGTTGTAACTTGGGCGGGTTCGAATTCTTGTTTTGGAAATGCTCGTTAGCCGTAAGGGTGTTATTTTGTACTAAGGTCAAAGTGTTAACGCGTTGTAATTCAAGCGAGGTCAAATTCTTCTTTTAGCGATGGTCGTTGGCCGTAGGGGTGTTATTTTGCACAGGTCGAAATGTTAAACCATCGTAACTTGGGCGGGTTTGAATTCTTCTTTTGAAAATGCTCGTTAGCCGTAGGGGTGTTATTTCGCACAGATCAAAATGTTAACCAGTTGTCTCAATTTTGTTTTTACTGGATAATATTGGGTGTTCTCTAGGTGAGTCCCGTTTTGCTTAGCTTTTGCATTTTATTGGGAGTGCTAGTTTACTTAACTTTGCTTCCATTGGGGAATACTATGTGTTTCCTGGGTGAGCCCCAGTTTGCTTTTGTGTGTTTCCTAGGTGTGTCTTTACTTCGCTTGATTTGAGAATGCCTTGGTGGAGAGTACAACTTGTTGCTCTGTTTCATTTACTGGAGAACGTTATGCATGTTCGTTTTGTGTATATATTGGAGAAGTTTCAATGTATCTAGTCCCTTCATCGCTCTCCCTGTAGAGGCAGCCGGAAGGCGGGGCGATGGGTACTCGAACTTCGAGACGTCTCTCTCGTTGCCTCGCCAGAAGTCTCCCCGAGATGATCCAATTGGGACATAACTTAGCTGAGGAAAAAGGGTACGACGTGGTGTCCTTGTTTTGGAAGTTGAAGTATTTGAGGTGGGCGATATTCAAATTACTTTGTGGTAGCTTTCCTTTAATTGTTTCTAGTCGGAATGCTCCTTTTCTTACTTGCCCATGCGAGTGCTCGCATTCCTGTTTGAACCAACACAAGAGTGAAGATAAACCAAAATAAAATGTTCTATTACCTCGACCCAACGAGTCAGTGAAAGAAGGAGTGACGTTGTAGTATTAGAGTCAGTGGAATTAGAGTCTGGTGTTCGAATGGTGGTTTTAGATTTGGTGGTCATGTTCGGCTCCATCGTTAACAGCGTCTAGGCTTTGCATGGGTTGGGTCCATTTCACTCGGTGAAGTGTTGAAATCGAGTCCCAGTCCGATCTCGTCCGATTTGAACCAACAACAAGGGAAACATGTCATACTTCGCTCATAGATCATCCAATGTGTGAGGGATGTGAAATAGTCCGGGGTGTGCTCATTATTTCAAAAGACCACGCATCAAACTGTGGTCCCCTCCCAAGGGGTAGGAATGCGGGTCAATATATAAGGTAAATACGTCAAATGAGGTTGTGGTCATGCCAGATGACTGTGATTATATTTTGAACGTGCATCTTTCGTGCCAAACTTATCGTTACAGGTGAGACGTGGATTTTGCATAGACATTAGTTATAACCTCTACTTTATGTAACAACCTGACCTAGATCGGTACGGTTGTCTTGAAGACTTACTTACTACTCTTTCGGGTGGGTAGTGACATTTTGTTGGTTCTAGATCTAAAGGAAACTAAGAAATTTGGCTAAGAAATCTCCACACACGACACCAAATTGTTTGACCAAAAAAGCATTGAACCCTTTTGTTAAACTAATTAAAGAGATATATAAGGTAAATCTTAGGCAAACATAATTAACTTCATATATAAATATATTGAGTACAAATATTGAGGAAGAGTAAGAATGCATAATATTTCTTAAGATAATTATCATACATCAAGTGTGAATAATAGGCTTACATATGTAACATGTGTGTATCATAATCGTAGAGACAAAGAAGGATAAAAGAGGGAACCGTCGACGACCAAGGGGTATTTCATGCTGATTCCATGAGGGCAGTCATCGAAGCCTCTCTTTTCATCTGGGCTCAACTCCCCTTATATATATTGACAATTTCTTATTTTATCCAATGGTCTTTTGACCAACGTACTTGTTTTAAAAATAATTTATGTGTTCTGAATACTTAAAAACCTCTTTCTATCTCACATCGATTTGCGTGTGCAGTTCAGGCGCGTATCCGGAAAGACATTGTGTGAAAATCTATGATAAATTTTGCTTTTAAAATGAATTTAAGTTGACTTCGGTCAATATTTGGGTAAACGGAACCAGATCCGTGATTTGACTGTCCTGGAGGGTCCATAGGAATATATGGGACTTGGGCGTATGCCCAGAATCGAATTTCGAGGTCCCAAGCCCGATTAATGATATTTTTAAAGAAAATTATTTTCTGGAATATATATGAGTTTCTAGAAATAAAATATGTTTGGAATTTGATAGTATCGGGCCTGTATTTTTGTTCCAGAGCCCAGTACAGGTCTTATATATGATTTAAGTCGAGCCTGTAAAATTTGGTAAGAAACAAAGGTCATATGACGTGATTCGTAACCTTAGTTGTAAAATTTTAAACTTTGAATGTTCTTGAGATTTTTTTGATTTTGATGTTAAATTTATAGTTGTTGACATTATTTTGGTGATTTGATTGCATGAGCAAATCCGTATGATGTTTTTGGGTTAGTGTGCATGTTTTGTTTGGAGCCATGAAGGTTCAGGTGAGTTTTGGATAGGCCACGAAGTGAAATTTGGACTTAGGAAGTTGCAGGTTTTTAGTTGGTATGTTGCAGGTTGCGAAGCCTAACTCGCAAATTCGAGCCCGCAAATGCGAACGTTTATCGCAAATGTGAAAAAGACCTAGTTTGCCTTAAGGTCGCAAATGCGACGTATTCATCGCAAAAGAGATATCACAAATGCGAAAGGCCCATCGCATTTGTGAAGTGGCCTGGAATCCTTCAGTGTCGCAAATGCGACAATCCCATCACAAAAGCGAGTTCATAATTGCGAACATTAATCACAAATGCGATGCTAACAGTCTTCTGAAGGATTCGCAATTTTGAACCATGGTCAGAAAGTTTTTATTTTTCAAAACCTTTCATAACCAAAACACCTTTGGGCAATTTTTCAAAGACAAGTACTCTTCCAAAGCAATCGTAAGTCATTTATAACTCGTTTTCATTAATCGTTAACATCTTTTCACATGATTTTAATCAAAATCAACGGTTTTCACGGATAAAATTGGGTGTTTTGGATAGAACCTAGGTTTTTCAAATTTTGGGGATTTGGACCTCGATTTGAGGTTCGATTTGAAAATAAATTATATATTTGGATTCGTGGGTGAATGAGTAATTGGGTTTTGATTTGAACCTTGAGTTTTGATGTGACGACCCGGCCGGTCGTCTTGGAATTTATGCCCCGTTCCCCCATTAACTGCTTCCCCTAAGCTCATTTCTGCTATGTTGGTTTGCCGGGACATTGAGTAATAGAATTCGAAGTGCTATGGGACACTAAGTCCCTAAATGAGAGCTTATGTGTTAGAAAATGGTCTGTAATTAGAACAATATGAAGACGACCTCGCAATGGAAATCTGATGGTTCTGTCAGCTTCGTTAGGTGTCTTCGGGGTTGGGAGCGTGTTCGGAATGTATTTTGGATGTCCCTAGCTCATTTAGGCTAGAAATGCTGAAAGTTAGATTTTTGAAGTTTCCGGTCCGATAGTGAGTTTTTGATCCGAGGGTCGGAAGGGGATATCGGAAGTTGCTGGAGCACCGTCATGTCATTTGGGACGTGCGTGGAAAGTTTTAGGTCAATCAGATGAGTTTGATTAGGTTTTGAATCAAAAGCGTGTTTTGTATGAACTTGAAGTTCTTAGGCTTGAATCTTTGATTTGATCGAGGTTTCGGTGTTGTTTTAGGTGTCTTAAGGATTGGTGCAAGATTGAATGAGGTATTAGGTGGTATTGGTATTATTAGTTGAGGTCCTGGGGGCCTCGGGATGGTTTTGGGTGGTTAAAGGAAGAAATTCTAAGTGTGTAACAGCTGAAGGCATCGGGCTTCTGGTATTTTCGCTTCTGCGGCTTGGGATTCGCAGAAGCGGCTTGGTGCGCTGCAGATGGGAGTTGGGGCTTATGGCCTGGAATCGCAGAAGCGGAGTCGCTTCTGCGACTGAAGGACCGCAGAAAGCGGTAGGTCGGCACTTTTGAAAAACCGCAAAAGCGGTTGGATTCTCCGCAAAAGCAGGACCGCAGAAGCGGTCCCTGGATCCGCAAAAGCGAAAATCACTATAATGTTAAGGGTTTTATCCGAGGCTTAATTTCAAAGTTTTAAAAATCAACTTTGAGCTCGGGCAAAGGCAATTTTGTGACGGTTTCGAAGAGGAAATTATTGGGTAACGTTTCTATGATCCTTTTAGGTTATATTCCATCACTTTTTGGTTGAATCCATCATTTAAATTCAGATTTAGGATGAAAAATTGGATAATTTAGGTAAAACTTTTTTGACTAAACTATTGAGTTTTGAAGGGGCATTTGACCTTCGATTTGGGAGATTTTTATATGGTTAGACTCGTGAGAGTACGAGGTTTCTGAAAATGTGAAAATTATTCGATTCCGAGACGTTGGTCTGAGGGGCATTTTGGTCATTTTACCTGTTTTCGCGCCTTAGCTTTAATTTAATAGTGTAATTAGTTACTTGCAATGTTATTTACAATATGTAATCAGTTTGAATAGATTTGGGCCACTCAGAGTCGGATACTCATGGCAAGGTCATTGTTTCTTAGCAATTTTTGTACCGGTTCGTGGTAAGTGGCTTGTCTAACTTTGTGTGGGGAACCTCTCCCTTTATGATATCTTCACTGTTGTTTGAATGCCTTGTGTACGAGGTGACAGGCGTGTACTTGTGCTAATTATTGAAAATTCACCTTACTTGACTTATTTAAGCTGTGTTTCTTCACATATTTAACTGTTAAAAATGCAAATTTCACTTGTTTCCGCTTAGGAAAAGCATGTTAGTAACTTATTTGCTCTATTTGACTAAATGGCAATATCTGCCTTTTTGTGAAGCATGATAGACTCTAGATTTTACTTGTTGTCCGCACTTAGCTTTTTTCTGTTAAACATTTATTTGTTGTGATGTGTTTACGATTGGTTCTACGGGGCGGCATCTCGGGAGATTCCCCTGTTCGTATTTTGTTCCGAGATTTGCAAGAACGGGATACTAAGAGATCCCCGGCACAGGATTAATTATTCGGAGGATACTAGAAGATCCTCGGGATACTTGGAGATCCCTCGTGATTAAATTGAGGATACTAGGAGATCCTCGGGATACTTGGAGATCCCTTGTGTATATGATGAGGATACCAGGAGATCCTCGGGATACCAGGAGATCCTCGATAACAAATAGCGTGTAGTGATCATTCTTGTATATGTAGCCTGTTCCGTTTTACTTATTGTTTTTGCTAGATTCTCGAGATTTATTGTATTTCCTACTGTCTATTGATTTCATATTTATTCTTATGTTTATCTCAGTAGGGCCTCGACCTTCCTCGTCACTACCCAATCAAGGTAAGGCTTGGCTCTTACTTAGTACCGCTGTGGTGTACTCATGCTACTCTTTTGCACACTTTTGTTGTGCAGATCCATGTGCATCCGGCCAAGGGTATCATCAGTGAGTCTGGAGTTTTCTATCAGAGACTTGAGGTATATATGTTGCGTCCGCAGACTGGAGAGTCTCCGTACATTCATGTAGCTAGCGCTATTGTTTCCTATTTTTCTCTATTGAGTTAGACACTCCGTATATTATAGTTGTACTTATAATCTCATAGCCTGTGTTGCTTATGAGTTTTCGTGTTTTGGGATATTATTTTTAGAAGTTGTGTATTCAGTGGATGTGCTAAGCGGCACCGTTATACATTTCTTATTCTACTTAGTGTTTGGTTACTGTTTTATTTTGACCTGTTAAATTCCGCAATGTGTTAGGCTTACCTAGTCGCGAAGACTGGGTGCCGTGATAATTGGTTCACAATTGGTGAACTAGGGTCATGACAAGTTGGTATCAGTGCTCTAGGTTCATAGGGGTCACGGGACGCATGCCGGTTTATTAGAGTCTCGATGATCGGTACGGAGACGTCCGGCACTTATCTACGAGAGGCTATGTAACTATTTAGGAAAAATCTACATTTCATTGAATTCTTTGCCGTGCTATGTTTTTTACATCGATTATAAACTTTTGACTTCTATTCTCTTATAGATGGTGAGGACACGCACGACCCGAGACGATCAAGCACTGCACCACCTCCTGCAGCCACTAGAGGCAGCGGCCGGGGCAAGGGTCATGGGCGCGCGCGGGGTGCAGCCAGAGCACCTGCAGGAGCAGCGCCCGAGATACCACCAGGGGATCCATCCAGGACTCAGGCACCTGACACGCCCACAGCTTCCACTACTGCAGCTATTCATGAGGCATTGGCGCAGTTTCTGAGCATGTATACTATGTTGTCATAGACAGGGTTGCTTCCTCTTCCTGCGCCCACGTCCCAGGCGGGGGGAGGAGCCCAGACTCCCGCAGCCCGCACCCAGAGAAGAGGGTACATATGAGACAGATTCCAGATATTATTCCTGTCCAGCCTGCGGTGTCGGTTCAGCCCGAGGATGGGGCACCCACTTCAGAGGATGAGCAGCGTAGATTGGAGAGGTTCAAGAAGTATGACCCTCCTATTTTCAGCGGGCTAGCTGCAGATGTTGCTTTGGGGTTCTTGGAGGATTGTCACCGCATCTTTCACACCATGGGTATTACTGCCTCGAGCGGGGTTTCTTTCGCAGCCATCTTCGGGGAGCTGCCTATGACTGGTGGCACACCTTTGAGTTAGACAGTCGGGACGAGGTTTCCTCCTTGACATGGAACCAGGTTTCAGATATGTTTATGCGGGATTTTATTCCCTAGAGCCTTCGAGATGCATAGCGCGCGGAGTTTGAGCATTTGCGCTAGGGCCCTATGACTGTCTCTGAGTATGTCATCTGTTATACTAGGTTGGCCAGGCATGCGCCTGCTTTGGTAGCTACTGTTCGTGAGAGGGTTCGTCGGTTTATTGAGGGTCTTATTCATTCCATCTGGTCTAGCATGGCACGAGAGTTGGAGATGGATATACCCTATCAACAGGTAGTGAGCATAGCCAGGAGGATAGAGGGTATGCACTCCAGAGAGAGAGAGGAGAAAGAGACCAAGAGGTCTCGAGAGTCGGGTCATTTCTCTTGTACCTGTACTTCAGGAGCAGGACATCATGGTAGGGGCTTAATGGGTCGCCCAGTTCACTCAGCTCTTCCTTCACCCAGCAGCACTCCATCTCCTCTCAGATCTCAGGAGCCTTATTATGCACCTCCGATTTCTAGTGCGCCTCCTGCGCGGGGTACCTCCAGAGGTCAGTCTACCAAGGGTGGACTCAGTCAGTCACATCCACCGCACCCTCCCAGAGCTTGTTATGAGTGCGGGGATACCCTTCATGTAGTGAGGGATTGCCCTAGGCTTGGGACGAGTTCACCTCCACAGCACTCTCTGTAGCAGCGTACCCAGCGGGATTCTCAGGCCATTGTTCCAGCTCCAGTTGCCACCCCACCAGCCCAATTTGCCAGGGGTAGAGATCGGGGAGATAGAGGTCACCCTCGAAGGAGAAGCCGGGCCAGATTTTATGCTATTCTTGTGCCGAGGCCTCCAGTTCTGTTACAGGTATTATATTGGTTAGTCACAGAGAGGCATCGATTCTATTCGATCCAGGCTCTACTTATTCTTATGTGTTATTTCATTTTGCTCCGCATTTGGGTACAACCCGAGAGACCTTGAGCTCTTCGGTTTATGTTTCTACTCCCATGGGAGATTCCCTTGTTGTGGACTGCGTATATCGGTCATGTTTGGTTACTATTCGTAGTTTTGAGACGATGACAGATCTTTTACTACTTGATATGGTTGATTTCGATATTATCTTAGGCATGGACTGGTTGTCGCCCCAGTATGCTATTCTTGATTGTCACGTTAAGACCGTGACACTGGCTATGCCAGGTATTTCACGTATTAAGTGGAGTGGTACTTTTGATCACACTCCCAGTAGAGTTATATCCTTTCTTAAGGCTCAGCGTATGTTTCAGAAGGGGTGCGCCGCGTATTTAGCTTATGTGAGATATGTCATTGCTGATACCCCTTTTGTTGACTCTGTCCCAGTAGTACAGGATTTCCCCTATGTGTTCCCAGCTGATCTTCCGGGCATGCCGTCAAATTGGGATATTGATTTTGGTATTGATTTTTTGCCGGGAACTCAGCCCATATCCATTCCTCCTTACCTTATGGCTCCTCCTGAGTTGAAGGAGTTGAAGGATAAGTTACAGGAATTTCTTGATAAGGGTTTTATTCGACCCAGTGTTTCACCGTTGGGTGCTCATGTCTTGTTCATAAAGAAAAAGAATGGTTCTATGCGTATGTGTATCGATTATCGTCAGTTGAACAAAGTTACAATGAAGAACTGATATCCGCTGCTTCGTATTGATAATCTATTTGACCAGTTTTAGGGCACACATGTATTTTCTAAGATTGATTTGCGCTCAGGTTATCACCAGCTAAAGATTCGGGAGCCGGATATCCCGAAGACTGCTTTCAGGACTTGGTATGGTCATTACGAGTTCCTTATCATGTCATTTGGGTTGACCAACGCCCCAATTGCGTTTATGCATTTGATGCACAGTGTATTCAGGCCCTATCTCGACTCGTTTTTGTCATTGTTTTCATAGATGATATTCTTGTATATTCCTGGAGTCGGGAAGATCATGAGCAGCACCTGAGGACAGTGTTTCAGACCTTGAGGGAAAAGAAATTATATGCAAAGTTCTCAAAATGTGAGCTTTGGTTGATTTCGGTGGCGTTCCTAGGCCACGTGGTATCGATTGAGCGCATTCGGGTAGATCCGAAGAAGGTGAAGGCCGTGCAGAGTTGGCCCAGGCCCTCCTCATCTACAGAGATGCGTAGTTTCCTTGTGCTGGCAGGGTATTACCGTCATTTTGTGGAGGGGTTATCATCGATTGCATCCCCTATGACTAGATTGACCCAGAATGGTGCTCATTTTCAGTGGTCAGACCAGTGTGAGGCGAGCTTCTAAAAGCTCAAGAGGCCTTTGAATTCAACATCTATTCTGATTTTTCCTACTGGTTCGGGGTCCTATGCGGTTTACTGTGATGCCTCACGAGTTGGAATTGGAGCGGTGTTGATGCAGGACGGTAGGGTGATTGCCTACGCGTCCAAACAGTTGAAGGTACATGAAAAGAACTATCATGTCCATGACCTTGAGTTAGCTGCCATTGTTCATGCCTTGAAGATCTGGCATCATTATTTGTACGACGTTCCTTGTGATATATATACGGATCATCGAAGTTTGCAGCACTTGTTCAAGCAGAAGGATCTGAACTTGCGCCAGAGGAGATGGTTGGAGCTACTGAAGGATTATGATATTACTATTCTTTATCATCCAGGCAAAGCCAATGTGGTAGCAGATGCCTTGAGTCATCGGGCGGAGAGTTTGGGGAGTTTGGCATATTTAACAACTTCAGAGAGACCCATGGCGATGGATGTTCAGGCTTTAGCTAGTAAGTTCGTGATATTGGACCTTTCGGAGCCCAGTCGGGTTCTAGCCTGTGTGGTTTTCAGTCTTCATTGTTTGATTGTATTAGGGAGCGGCAGTATGATGACCCTCATTTGCTTATCGTCAGGGACACAATTTAGCATGGCGATGCTAGGGATGTGACTATTGGAGATGACGGGGTATTGAGGATGCGGGGTCGAATCTGTGTACCCGATGTAGATAATATTAGGGAGTTGATATTGATAGAGGCCCATAGCTCACGGTACTCCATCCATCCGGGTGCCGCGAAGATGTATCAGTATCTGAGGCAACATTATTGGTGTAGGAGGATGAAGGACATAGAAGAGTTTGTAGCTAGATGCCTCAACTGTCAGCAGGTAAAGACTGAGCACCAGAGACCGGAGGGTTACTCCAGCAGATGAAGATTCCACAATGGAAATGGGAGAAGATCACTATGGATTTTGTGACTGGTCTCCCTCTAACGGCGAGGAAATTTGATTCTATTTGGATTGTTATGGATCAGCTGACCAAGTCTGCTTATTTCATTCCAGTGTGTACTGCTTACTAAGCGGAGCGATTAGCAGGGATTTATATCAGGGAGATTGTCTGTCTGCACCACATTCCAGTTTCTATCATCTCACACAGGGGTTCAGTGTTTACATCATGGTTCTGGAGAGCCGTCCAGCACGAGTTGGCTACCCAGGTGACTATGAGTACAGCTTTTCACCCTCAGACGGACGAACAATCCGAGTGAACTATTCAGATTTTTGAGGATATGCTCCGTGCATGCGTGATTGAGTTTACAGGGTCTTAAGATCAGTTCTTTCCATTGGCTGAGTTCGCGTACAACAACAATTGTCAGTCCAGTATTCAGATGGCGTCGTATGAGGCCTTATATAGTAGGAGATGAAGATCCCCGGTGGGTTGGTTTGAGCTGGGTGAGGCCAGTTTATTGGGCACTTATTTGGTTCGGGATGTGGTCGAGAAGGTTAAGGTGATTCAGGATAGACTCCGTACGGATCATTCCAGATAGAAGAGTTACACCGACCGGAAGGTTCGTGATGCTTACTTTATGGTTGGTGAGTGGGTTTTGATTATGGTCTCACCTATGAAAGGCATCATGAGGTTTGGAAAGAAATGAAAGTTGAGCCCGAGGTTCATTGGCCCATTTGAGATTTTGAAGCTGGTTGGGAAGGTTGCTCATGAGCTTGCTTTACCTCCCAATTTGGCCGGGGTTCATCCCGTATTCACATCTCGATGCTTTGAAGGTATCACGGTGACCCGTCTCACGTGTTGGAGTTCTTTTCAATCGAGTTGGACAATGACTTGTCCTATGTTGAGGAGCAAGTGTCAATATTAGACAGGCAGGTCCGAAAGCTCTGGTCAAAGGATATAGCTTCAATAAAGGTTCAGTGGCGGGGTCAATCGGCCAAGGAGGCGACTTGGGATACCGAGCGGGATATGCGCAGCCGATACCCTCATTTTTTGCTACTTCAGGTATGTTCTCTATGCTCGTTCGAGGACGAACTAATGGTTAAGTGTAGGAGGATGTGACGACCCGGCCGGTTGTCTTTGGAATTTATGCCGCATTACCCCATTAACTGCTTCCCCTAAGTTCATTTCTACTATGTTGGTTTGCCGCGATGATCAGTAATAGAATTCGGAATGTTTTGGAACACTTAGTCCCTAAATGAGAGCTTAAGTATTGGAAAATGGTCCGTAACCAGAATACTCTGAAGACGACCTCAGAATGGAAATCCGATGGTTTGGTTAGCTCCATTAGGTAATTTCAGGGTTGGGAGCGTGTTCGGAATGTATTTTGGATGTCCGTAGTTCATTTAGGCTAGAAATGCCGAAAGTTAGATTTTTGAAGTTTCTGATCTGATAGTGAGTTTTTGATCCGAGGCTCAGAACGGGATTCCAGAAGTTGCTGAAGCACCGTCATGTCATTTGGGACGTGGTGCAAAGTTTCAGGTCAATCGGATGAGTGTTGATTAGGTTTTGAATCGAAAGCGTATTTTGGATGATCTTGAAGTTCTTAGGCTTGAATCTTTAATTTGATTGAGGTTTCAGTGTTGTTTTAGGTGTCTTAAGGATTGGTGCAAGTTTGAATGAGGTATTAGGTGGTATTGGTATTTTTGGTTGAGGTCCTGGGGGCCTCGGGATGATTTTGGGTGGTTAACGGAAGAAATTCTAAGTGTGTAACAGCTGAAGGCTTCAGGCTTCTGGTATTTTCACTTTTGTGGCTTGGGAACCGCATAAGTGGCTTGGGTCACCTCAGATGCGAGTTGGGGATCAAGGCCAGGAAGCGCAGAAGCGGAGTATTTTTTCGCAGAAGCGAAGTCGCTTCTGCGACTTAAGGACTGCAGAAGCGGTAGGCCGGCACTTTGGAATAACCGCAAAAGCGGACCGCAAAAACGGTCCCTAGATCTGCAAAAGCGGAAATCACTGTAATGTAAAGGGTTTTATCCGATGCTTAATTCAAAGTTTGAAAAATCAAGTTTGAGCTCGGGCAAAGGCAATTTTGAGAGGGTTTCGAACAGGAAATTATTGGATAATGTTTCTATGATCCTTTTAGGTTATATTCCATCATCTTGTGGTTGAATCCATCATTTAAATTCAAATTTAGGATCAAAAAGTGGATAATTTGGGTAAAACTTCTTTGACTAAACTATTGAGTTTTGAAGGGGTATTTGACCTCCAATTTGGGAGATTTTTATATGGTTATACTTGTGACAGTACGGGGTTTCTGAAAATGTAAAAATTATTCGATTCCAAAACGTTGTCCTGAGGGGCATTTTTGTCATTTTACCTATTTTTGTGCCTTAGCTTTAATTTTAATAGTGGAATAAGTTACTTGCGACATTATTTATAATATGTAATTGATTTCAATAGATTTGGTCCACTCGGAGTCAGATATTCGTGGCAAGGGCATTGTTTCTTAGCGATTTTTGTACCGGTTCGAGGTAAGTGGCTTGTCTAACTTTGTGTGGGGGACCTCTCCCCTTAGAATATCTTTATTGTTGTTTAAATACCTTGTGCGCGAGGTGAAGGGCGTGTACTTGTGCTAATTGTTGAAAATTCACCTTACTTGACTTATTTAGACTGTGTTTCTTCACGTATTTAACTGTTAAAAATGCAAATTTCACTTGTTTCAGCATAGGAAAAGCATCTTAGTAACTTATTTGCTCTATTTGACTAAATTGCAATATCTTCCTTTTTGTGAAGCATGCTAGACTCTAGATTTTACTTGTTGTCCGCACTTAGCTTCTTTCTGTTAAACATTGATTTGTTGTGATGTGCTTACGATTGGGTCTACGGCAAGGCATTTCAGGAGCTTCCCCTATTCGTTTTTTGTTCCGAGATTTGGAAGTGCGAGATACTAAGAGATCCCCCACACATGATTGATTAATCGGAGGATACTAGGAGATCCTCGGGATACTTGGAGATCCCTCGTGGTGTACTGGAGAATACAAGGTGATCCTCAAGATACTTGGAGATCCCTCGTGATTAAATGGAGGATACTAGGAGATCCTCGGGATACTTGGAGATCATTTGTGTATATGATGAAGATACCAGGAGATCCTCGGGATATCAGGAGATCCTCGATAATAAATAGCCTGTAGTGATCGTTCTTGTATTTGTAGATTCGTATTTGTATCCTGTTCCGTTTTACTTGTTGTTTTTGCTAGATACTCGATATTTAGTGTATTTTCTACTGTCTATTCAGTTCATATTTATTCCTATGTTTATCTCAGTAGGGCCTCGAACTTCCTCGTCACTACCCAACCAAGGTTAGGCTTGGCACTTACTGAGTACAGCTGTGGTGTACTCATGTTACTCTTCTGCACACTTTTGTTGCGCAGATCCAGGTGCATCCGGCCAGGCGTATCATCGGTGAGTCCGGAGCTTGCTATCGGAGACTTGAGGTATATTTGCTGCGTCCGCAGACCGGAAAGTCTCTGTCCATTCTATCCTGTAGTTAGCAGTACTGTTTCATGTTTTTTCTCCATTGTATTAGACACTCCATATATTAGAGCTGTACTTACCTTCTCATAGCCTGTGTTGCCCGTGGGTTTCCGGGTTTTGGGATATTATTTTCAGAAGTTGTGTATTCAGTGTATGTGCTAAGCGGCACCATTATACATTTATTATTCTACTTAGTGTTCGGTTACTGTTTTATTTCGAACTATTAAATTCCGCAATATGTTAGGCTTACCTAGTCGCGAAGACTGGGTGTCGTCATGGGAGGTTCACAATTGGTGAACTAGGCTCGTAACATTTGACCATGTGGGCGCGGGGACATTTTGACTTTGGGGAAGATCTTTAGAAAACCTATTTTCGTGCATTAGAATTGATTTATTTAGAACTTGTTGATATAGTTAAGCAACTTGTGGCTAGATACGAGTGAATTGGTGATGGAATCAAGAGGGAAAGTGATAGTTGAGACTTGAATTGTGTTCATGGCATCGAGGTAAGTGTTGGTCTTACCTTAGCTTGAGGGATTAGGAGTTGTGTCCTATTTTCTACGTATTATTTGTTGAGTACGACGTATAGGCATGGTGATGGGTATCTATACGTTGGTGTCAAGCATGCCCGTGAGTCTTATACTATGATAAATGTGACTCTTTTGTATTGTTCATGCCTTATGTGATGATTTTTGTTGTTGAGCAAAGCCTGTCGAATTAATATTGGTATTTGAATATTTATGAGTGTTGGCTCAAGTTGTAAAATGAATTGTGGAAGTATAATTGACAATTGAACCTAATAGAGCATTGGCTCAAGTTGAGAAGTGAGTTGTGAAGTAAATGTAAAAAAGAGAAGAGGATTATTATATTGTCTCCCTTGTCGGGATGTCGTTGCTTTTAATGCTATCTCCCTTGCCGGGATGTTGATGCTTTGATATTGTTCCCTTGCCTGGATCTGGTTGTTTTATCATTGTTCCCTCGCCGAGATTTTATTGTGGTATTATTTATTTCCTTTCCCTTATTCTTGTGATTGTTGTTTGGGTGAGGAAGAGTGTTAAAGCACGAAGGGTGATGTCGTGCATTGTTTTGGCAAGAGAGTGTTAAAGCACGTAGGGTGATACAATGTACGATTTTGTGAGAAAGAGTGCAAAAGCACGAAGGGTGATGTCGGGGCGCACGATGTACAATTCCGTGCTATTTGTATTAATTTTATGGTGAGGACGAGAGTAAAAGCACGAAGGGTGATGTTGTGCACTTGTCCTTGATTTTCCTGATTCTTGCAATTGAGTTATGTTGTCCTTTATATTTAATTACTGATTTTCTGTTGTTATTTTATTTTATTTTGATGCTATTGATTCCCTTACCCAAATTGTTTTTTATTGTCGCTTGGGTGAGGAAGAGTGTAAAGTACGAAGGGTGATGTCGTGTAATATTTTGGTGAGAGAGTGTTAAAGCACGATGGGTGATGTCGTGCTCTTGTCTTGATTTCCTGATTTTTATTGATAACTGAGTTATGGTTTCTCTACATTTAATTGTTGGTTTTCTATTGATACTTATTTTACCCTACAGCATGATTTCCCCATCCTATCTTCAATTGAATTGTGGTGATCCTTATATTAATTTGTTGTTCTTCTGTTATTATTCGATGTCCCCGCAACATGTTTCCCCTTCACATCCTTAACTGTACATTTCTGCTTTATCTTCCTCTGTATATGATTTAACTACACAGGTTTATTTTGGTAGTCTGGTCCTAGCCTCATCACTACTTCGCCGAGGTTAGGCTAGGCACTTACTAGCACTTGCGGTCGATTGTGCTGATACTACACTTTACATTGTGAGCAAATCCCAGTGCTGTAGCTTTTGGACCGCATGTCGTGCCCCCTTTTTCCCTCTTCATATTGGAAAATCGAGTTTATGAAATTTTTGGGTATGGGACAACTCATTCCTTTTGAGAACGGGTTTGATTTTTTGAAGAGTCGCCACTTAATAATTTAAGGTGCATTAGGACACCTATAGGGTTCATTTCTAAGTTTGTTTAATAACCAGAGATAGGGTAAAGGCTTGAAATTATCCTAAGGGGAAGGTGTTAGGCACCCTCAGGATCCATTAGTATGGTTCCCAGCCAGACAGTTTTTGTGAATTTTGTACAATTAGCAAATAGACAAGTATAGGCTCAAATAGTAGGGGATTTAAGTTTAAACACATAAGAGTTTGAAAATAATTAAAAGACAACTTTTGAAAAGGAGTCACAATTTACACATACTTGAGAATGTAAAAAGGAGGGGGGTCCTAGGTTTGTTTATTATATGGATCACATCAATGCGATACTCGGTATGACACTCCTCATAAGAGGGGATACACATGGTATTAGCGCATCGGTCATCATATTTATATCTATCCTTCTCATCCCATTAAGGTATTAAAGCGCGGATTGGTCTTGACTTCTATTGTATGCTATTACCCGCCCATTTTCTATCAGTCCCGGAGGAATTTAGGACTACTACTCCTATAAGAGGGAGGATTTTAGGCTAACTCTTAGGTTTTAAAGGTAAAAGGCTAAAGCGACAGACAAAAACATGTAGGACTGCATTTAAAGGGGAAGCACATAAGCAATTAAGAGACTCATATATACCTTCGCAGACAATGCATATAAATAGCATGACTTAAACACAGTTAGGGTCAGAATTTAAAGTACTAAAGTAGGGTGTTTTAATTGTTGAAGCAGACCAATTTATTACATAACTCAGATAAGAAGTCCGAATCAAGTATACCTGCTAGTTGTAGAAGTTGCTAATTAAACAAAGGCGAGTTCGGTTTTATAATTATTACCTAAGGCTTGCCTAGGCATAATAGTAAGATCCTATGAGCATGATGTCTATTACTGATTAGGAGTATAGTAAAAGTAAACAATTTTAAACAAGTGATTTGGATCCTATAAACATGCTTTCTAACTGTATTAATTAAAAAGAGTAGGTTGTTAAACTGATTCAGAATAGTACGAGTTAAACTGATTTTTAACTAAACTGGTTTCAGATCCTATAGACATGATTTCTATTATAGCTGATTTTAATTCTTACAAGCATGGTATTAAGTATTAAAGGCTGATTTGGGTCCTATAGGCTATGGTATCTAGTTGAACATGAAATGAAGTAGGCATGATTTATTTGATCAAAGCGATTCCTATAGGCATGATTTCAATTAAAACCCCATTTAGATCATACAGGCATGGTTTCTATTCATGTGAAAGCAAAGCATGAAGAACTTAATTTAAATCAAAGCAGTTCTTGTAGGCATGTTCTCTACCCTTCTAATAGCTAAAACATGCATAATAACCCCCATCCCATTTCACTAACCAACCCCAATATTTGTTGCAAATTATTACAAACTGAATGATTGAATTACATCATAAAAAGTGTAAAATAAGAAGTTACAACCATAGGAAGCCCGGTTCTTGACTTTTTCTCTAAGTTATGGAATAAACCACCTCAAATGACAATGTTATTTTAAAGTCTTTCTCATATCTGGGTGTGTTAGAGTTCCCTAAAGACCTCATTGGATCCCGAGCAGTGCTCACACCCATATTTGCGTAACCAGACAGAGTGAGTGCACTATGAAAATGACAACTCTTATGTGTCCAAGTTCAGAGGGAACTCAAGGGTCCCAAGGCAAGGCTCACACAAGTGGGGCGGAACCTATATTCTAAGAGTATCGTGGAAGTGCAGAACACACAATTTGAAAAAAAATAGAGAGTTTTTTTAAATCTGGACTGGTAAGTCCATTTTTATAGAGTAATCAGTAGTAGGAGTGCTTGAAATCAATTGTAGTAATGAACAAAAAGTCAAACACATGAAATTAGTAGCTATACAAGGGATCAGGGGGTTTTGGGAATACATTGTTTGTAAGCACATGACCCAGTAAGGGGATATGGGGTTTGGGATTCATAATTCAGCAAGTACACAACAAATAACTGACAGAGTACACACATAGGGGAGCACTAATTTAAAAGGAGAAGGGAACATATTTCAGCATGCTAGTAATGTAAATTAACTTCAGAAACATAAGCAGAAGTAAACAAGAATGAGAGAAATTGGAACAATTAAAGAAAACATGTTGTTGTTAAGACTTGAAAATTAACTAGGACATACCAGTAGAGAAGCAAAGTGCAGAAAGGAAAAGTAAGCAAAATTCCACAGTTTAGCCTTGGCTTTCAACTGGCTAGATAAAGCAATAGCCAAAGTAATAGTAAAGAAAGAGAGAGTTTTTGAGTGTAAGTGTATTCTGAACTCAAACTGTTCATGTCTGAAAGAAAAAGAGGATATTTATAGTTTCAAAAAAAGTGAAGAATAAGGTAACTAGTAAAGTTTTAATAAAAACATGAAAATTAATCTCAATCAGAATCAATTAACACAAGTGATTCCCTTTAATTAAGGAAACACTATTTAACGGATACCAACAGGTTTAATTAATAAAAGAAATCAGTTTGGGGATAGATTTATTATTGCCATATAAGGTACAATAAAAGCATGAAGTAAATAATTGAGTCTAAGTACAAAATGGTCTTAATTTGTTTGGAAAAGATTCAGCAGGGTAAAAGACTACAATAATTAATGGGGGAAATTAATTAATTCAAACAGATGAGTAAAATTAGGGATCATAAGAAAACTTTTGCAATCACTCTCAATATAAAGGGAATCCGGATCAATCAAGAAAGAAACATAATTATGCACTTCAACATATAAATAGAATGAACAGAAGTATTAGACATGCAAGGCCAAACACATTGGTTAAAGAAACAACATAAACATATAGTAGTAGCAGGAATATGCTAGGATTCAGTAGTAAAAGAGATCTATTCGTAGCATAGTAGTCAACAAGATCAGGTAGTTACATAGAATCAAAAGTGAAGAAAGCATAATAACATGTTGAGAGAGTCAGAAATAAGTAAAGGTCTCACAGTAACAAGTGAAGAAAGCCTTTTTAAGAAATTAGGGTTTTAACAATAGTCGAGTTTAAAAGACAATAAGAACTCAGAGTCAGATAAGTCTCAAAAAGAAAAAGGAATCAGAAACAAAGAATTTAATCAAAAAAATACACATCCAAACAAACAAAGACATTTTTAGAACTCGGATAAGACCAAAAGACCTAGGGTTTTCAATACGTATGATCAAGTAGGAGGAAAACATAAACAAGTTTTTTGAACATAGTAAAATTATAAAACAACACCAAAAATCAGAGAAGAGATCTAAGAAGTTAAAGAAACCCTTAAATCGTTAAAAATGAAGAGACACTTTGAAAGAAAATCGAAGAATTTTTGAGAAAAACACTCAAGAAGTTCATAGTAAGCACAGATGTAAGATAGATCTGAAAGAAAATTGAAAGATCTTAAAGCTAGGGTTTCAGAAAACCCAGAAAAAATGAAAATGACTTTGAAAGTTACTGATCTAGCCAAAAATATCAAAGAGACTTGAACGACCATGGATGACCGGAGAGAGGCCAGGCATGGCCGGAGAAAGGCCATGAATGGAAGTTGAGCAAGGACTGGACCGGATCGCTTTGAGATCTGACCATGAAATCACGCAAATGGGCCACTAGAAGATTCAGGAGGTCGGTATACATATCAAAAGACCATATGAGACCATGGATTAGGTGGGGATTGAGGTGGATTAGGGTGGAATTAGATGGCGGTGGCTAGGGTTCATATGAGGTTGCACAGAGAATTGGGAGAGGAAGGGGATTCAGAGGCGACGGGTGGTGCAAAACGGCTTAGGTTTAGGGGCCGTTCAGGGTTAAAAATGGTAAGGGGTAATGGTGGCCGTTGATTTGAATGATCAACGACCTGGATTAAAAGGGCAGGTGGGGAATCCAGGTTTGGGCTGTTTGAAATTGGGTTGGGTTCGGGTTTAATTGAAATTGAGTCGGGGAAATTGGTATGATTTGGGGTTCAATTTAGGCTAGAATTTAAACACAAATGGGTTATTATTTAAATAGCCAATTTTCTCCCCTTTTAAATTATTAAAAATAGTAAATTAATTTCTAAAAATAATTAAAAAGTGATAAAATGATTTAAAATATATAATTTATAAATTAAAAATACAGGACCCCATTTTATAAATGAAAAATCTAATTAAACCTTAAAAGTTCTAATATTGCAATTATATGCAATTACCTTTATAAAATATTAAATGAAATTTTAAATATATGTATAAAGTTATTTTAGAAATATTTTTGGCATAAATATGAAATACAATAAATGAATTAGTAAAAATAATAATTTGGAAATAAACGTTGGGATTTTTTGGATGAAAAAGGGAAATAAATTGATTTAAAAACCTTTAAAAAATTATGAAAAATTAATAAAATATTTGGACATACTTATATATGCATATATATGCTATTTTGAAGTTATTTTGCATATTGAAAATATATAAAAAAAAATTAGGTATCAACACAAAAGTGAGATTGCTGCCTTCAGTCCAACAGGCGACCTGAGGTAGTCCTGCAGGCGTCCGCAGGCCTTGACATCTCCTCCCATCCTTTCAACCCGTTTCTTCTATGTATTTCAGAGACAGTGTTGTAATAAATCTTTTGGACCTTTAATTGTAATATTCCTTGACAGTCTGTGAAGTTGTGACGCCAGTCTTGGGTAATTTATCTGTGGATTGGTATTGAAATCTTTATTAAAATATTTTATTTCAGTCTTTCACTTTTAAACTTTTGTTGTTTATGTAATGTTGGATCTTAATTGTTAAAGGATTAAAAATGAGAGAAAGGTAAATAATTTAAATGGTTGGCCTGCCTAGCTTTCACTAGTAGGCGCCATCACGACTCCCGAGGGTAAAAAAATCCGGGTCATGATAGTACCCTTTATCGTTCGCCCGAATAATACGTTTGTTCTATGATATAACTTTTCGACGATTTGACCCCGGTGATGGCCGAGGTGTTCTTTGATATCTCGCCCCATGGGCATGATTATGGCTTGGTCGACCCCTTATCGTTCCTCTTAAGGGAAACCATCTTATGGTCATATTTGGACCCACACAATTAATCCCTCCATCCGTCGGGGTCACTTCTTGGCGAGCTCAATGGACGGACTTTGCCGATTTAAAAGTTAGGAGAAATCTAAATACTACACGTTGAACGAGATCCCTAGGTTGGGTGGCAACCTGGCACTTCAATGGTACCATCGGACCATTATGTTAATTAGGAGTTGAATAATTGCATCGATCTGAGACATCCGGAATACCCATTATGCATCATTATAACGTACATTTCCCAGGCGATGTATCGTTTCGCGTGCCCTTTCAGTATTTGATTTCAGTTCTTGGGTTTCCCACTCAGGACATTTACGTTCCTATAAATGTAGGGAAACCACCATTCGATTGTTATGCGTTTCGATTCATGTGAGGTATTTTTCAAACCTCCACCTTCTTCAGGATTTCATACTTCGGGTTTCATACTTCTGCTTTTGTTTGAATTTGATGCTACCATCCCCTCTTTTCCTACATCACACTTGTTTATTCAGATCAATCCAGAATATTGGTTGGTTCTTCTTCCCAGACTAACATATTTGTCAAAGCCCTAGTGCCGAAAAATGACGTACCTCCCCTTGGAGGGGGAGTGGAGGCAGTGGAAGATGAGGGAATTCTAACAACGGCTGAGATACTGCTCCATCCCGGTAAATTATGGGCTGACTTCAACAGCCCTGCCGGATAAGAATCGAATCCTGCACCCTCTACCATGGATGAAGTGCCGATTGCGACACTCAAGACCAAGTGGGGGATTACAAACCATATCAAAATGGTGTTGTCGACGGGGACGAACATTGTGCATTTGCACCGCTTAAGGTACTGCACATTCTATGTGTACTCCTTTTGTTGTCGAGTATACGCTCCCCTCCCTAGTGATAGACCTCTGCTGCTTCTAAGAAGTGTGCCCGACTCAGCTTTCACCGTAAGTGTACAAACTCTTCCTCATGCTGCTCAAGTACGCGGAGCTCGCAGTCGAGCCGTCACTTTGGGCACATGCTTAATATTTGTTCCACATGCGCCATCGAGGAACAAAGACTTGGGTGGTGAAGATGGACGATAAGGCTAATCGCTGCTTCTGGGAAAGCTATTTTTACCTGTGGACTGAGCACTTTCTAGCGGACTCGGCAGGGTTCCATGAGATGTGGAACTTGGCACATATGTTTTGATTTGGTTATTTTGTGATTCCTCTCGAGGCGGTGGCCGACCATTCTTCTTTAGGTGGCATTGCTAATTTTCTTTTGCTTTCGCAACCGAGAGATTACCTCCCCCGCCAATTGACGACCTCAACGAATGGGTAAACTCCATTCTTCCCTATACAGTGGGGTTCCGTGAGTGGGCACCTTCTACGAGAGATACAGACCTAAGCCTCTCAATGGTGAGTTGGCCCATTGTAGTTTCTTTGTTCTTTGCCTTATTGTTTCATCTTGTCATTATATGATCATTTTTCTTTGTTGATGGGGAGAGTGCGAAGGACGAGGGCTCCCCTGCTCGCATTCCATTAACCGACGCCTCCTACCCAACTCGCGTCGAGGTCCACGGCTCGGCCTACATCGAGAACTACTCAATCTTTACAAGCGGTCGAGGTTGTATGCGTGGACGTTACTCCTCAACCTGAGACTCTGGCTTATGCCGTTTATTTAGCAGGCGAATCTTCCCGTTCTAGTAGCGGAGAGGGCCCGACGAAGAGGCGATGAGTAGAGTTAGAAGGGGCTCCACCAGATGAAGCATCTTCAAGGGGAGAGGGGGACGACCCTCCTTTGTTAGTGTCAGAAATTGGCAGTGGTGCTAACCCGGCCACATAGGCAAACCCAGTGTCAGAGGCTACGCCCGTTGTGAGCGATCAATAGGCTATTGTGATAGAAAGATAGAGTACTAAGGCTGTTGTTGCCGTATTGGGCGACCCTTCATCATCCGAACCAAATACCGCTTCTTCTTCGGCCGCAAAGAGGGGAAAAGGTATTTTGGTTGTTGATTACGAGTCTGGATCTGACCTTGATCCTGATGATGTTAGGATGTTTGAGGAAGGATTTTCTCGTACTGTGGGAAGAGCGGGAGATCCTTCCTGAACACTCGATATTCTATCGGACCTCAATCTTCTTCGAGATACGATGGATTTAGTACCACAGATCGACCTTCTATGCTTTGCCGCAGAGTGTGAGGCTCTTCAGGACATAAGTGATGTCGAATTATCGCATGAAGTGGCAGCAATAGGCATGAGGGTAAGTTTTTTGGCCTTGGACTTCACCGACTTTTCTCTCTCTTTGTATTTAGTCTTATATGTTGGAGATCGAGAGTTCTCACGGGGCCGAGACTCAGGCCAAGATTTTTTTGATGATGCTGGAAAAGTATCGGCTCTATCGCAGCAAATGTTGTGATATGCACGAGTGGCTTAGGGCGAGCACTGGCAACCAATCTCTAGGGGAGGGGCTGGAGAAAAAGGATCAATAGCTGATGTAGTCCATTTGTAGGTGTAGTGAGCTCGAGGAGATACTTCGTGCTAAGGACGAAGAACTTGAGTTAGGAAAAGGGGTCGCTATAGAGTGTGAGCACCTTTAGGTGAAGGTGCTGTCATTGCAAGCCGAACTCGACCAGAATACTACCAGAGTTGAAGCTTTGAGTGCAGAATATATGGGAAATTTAGCTGAGCTGGAGAGAAAATTAGTCGATTTGGAGAGCGCCGAGAAGCTAGGGCAAGGGCGGTGGCATTGGAGGACACTATCTGGTTTCTTCATTCTAAGCAGGAGTCTGAGAGGGCAACGACCACGCTCAAGGAGGTGAGGCTCAAAGAGAGCATCGACAAGATTGATCGGGAGGCTTTGATCTTAGGGATCGAGTTGTGGCTCTTGAGGCTGAGAGGGCGCATCTGTTGATCCAGGTTGAATCTGCCTCTATCGTTGTTCCTCATCACTTGCATAAGCTTTGGGTTCATGCCGAGGCGCAACGAGACATATACAAGAGTTTGTGGGAGGTGGGACATGTTCATGAGGATGCTTATGAAGAGGCCCAGGTGAAGTCACAAAAGGCTCGAGTCAACTACAGCTACGACTTAGCGATGCTAAAGGCCGAAGAGGACGCTGACGTTGAGGAAGAGTTTCTTGAGAACAATGGTGGGGATAATGTCGGTGATGACATCGAGTGAAAAGTTGTTGTTGCTTTGATATTTATTTGTTTATTTTTATCTTTTTTATTGGTCCCCTTTTGGCCTTTTGTAAGGTGCGGTTGTTGCACATGTATGTATAAATAAAAAAGTTTTTTTGCCTTTGTATATCCTTTGATTTTCTTACCTTTCCCCTTGCTTGTTACATCTTTTTGTTTTGGCGTAGACCTTTGGATTTTTGTATGACGAGTCCCTGATTTTTCGATTTGGGAATCCAGCCTTGACCGGGTCTAGTACGGTCTCATCACGAGAGTTTGAATGGAGCTGCTTCGGACTTACACATCCGGGAGGGATTTATTTCTGATTTCTCACTTTAGGCGGTATCAATTTTTTCATGTGTACTCGAGTGGGGTCGATTTTGGTATTGCCGTCTAGGGTGAGGCCCGTTTCTGATTTTATTTGAACGAGTTCAAATTCAGAGTCGCCGTTTTGGGCGAAGTCGATTTCTGACGAATGACTTCGACCTTTTTCTCTTAGTTGAATGTGGCCGACGGTCGTAAAATTTGTTGTCCCGAACGAGGTCGGAATGTGACCTACTTGTTTTGTCAATGGCTGGTGGCCGTAGAGGTGTTATTTTGAGTAAGATCGAAATAGTAATCTATTCGAGTCAGTGAAGGCTAGTGGTTGTAGGGGTGTTATTTCGCACAGGTCAAAATGTAAACTCGTTGTAATTCGAGCATATTCAAATTCTTCATTTGGCACTGGCCGATGGACTTAGGGGCATTAATTCGCACTAAGGTCGAAATGTCAACCCGTTGTAATTCAAGCGGGGTCGAATTCTTCTTTTGGCGATAGCCGCTGTCCGTAGGGTGTTATTTCTTACTAAGGTCGAAATTTTAACCCGTTATAATTCGAGCGAGGCCGAATTCTTTTTTTTGGCAATGGACGTTGGCTGTAGAGGTGTTATTTCGAACTAAGATCAAATGTTTGTTGAAACACGTTATCAAGTCGCTAAACTAAACGTGTGTTCATATTTGTAGGTTTTGATAAATGACAAACCGACGTGAACGGAACATTGACATATGCCGAAGTCCAAGCACAAGAGAACCAAAGATCAAGATTAAGTAAAGCAACAAAGTTATACATGAGTCGTTCTATAATTGTGATCTTGATCCGACAATTGATTCAAGACTTGGCTTCTCTCGTAAAATCATTTTTATCAAACCATGCATCTTTAATTTTAAGCAAAATGATTTTCAAACATTTCATTTTAACCAAAATGAATTCTAAAACATGTCTTTCAAATCTGGACAAACAAAATCGATTATGTACTTTATGATAATCGATTATGTTAAAGCAGTGTACACCAGATTTTACAAAGCTGTAAGATAATCGATTATGTACTTTATGATAATCGATTATGTTAAAGCAGTGTACACCAGATTTTACAAAGCTGTAAGATAATCGACTATGTACCTTATGATAATCGATTATGTTAAGACAGTGTACACCATATTTTACAAAACTGCAAGATAATCGATTATGTACCTTATGATAATCGATTATGTTAAGGCAGTGTTCACCAGATTTTTCAAAGCTACAAGATAATCGATTATGTGCCTTAGACTAATCGATTATGTTGAGACAGTGAGCATCAGATTTTACAAAGTAGCAAAATAATAGATTATGGCTTTTCTGGTAATCGATTATATTAAAGACCGTTGCCAAAGTATTTTCAAACGCTGAAAGATAATCGATTATGTTTAATCAGACAATCGATTATGTTAAGCATAAAATCGGGGATTGATTTTTGAACGTTGTCAGGTAATCGATTATACGATTTGGATAATCGATTATTCTGCTTAAAATCTAGGAATGATTTTTAAACGATTGGCAAATAATCGATTATGCAGAATCAGATAGTCGATTATCCTAGCACAAAATCAGCAATTTGTGATTGGCAATTAAGCAACGGTTTTGGGTGTTTTGAGCACTATAAATACAACTCAAATTCACTCTTCTAAGCACAACAACTGATTACATTCTTGCTAAAGCTTACATACTCTCTTTGCAATCATTTTATATTCATTTCATAAGTTTTTGAGAGCCAAACTCTTGACGAAGTTGTTGTGTTCTTGAGCGTATTGTTTTTACTTATATCTACTCTATAAAGAGAGTCTTGTCTTGAGTGCTAAGTGTTTGTACACACTTGAAGAGATATTCTAATCCCTTGTTGTAAGAAGGAAAAGTAGTTCCTTGGTTTGAAGTCTTGAGGTGCGGTATCCTCGAGCTGGTTGAAGTCTTGTAGAGTGTATATCTACGAGCAAGTGTAACGGTTTGTTAGGCACCCGTAAGCTTAACGAAGTTAGTGTAAAACTCGAGAGAGTCTCTCGGTGACTGGACTAACCACACGTTGTGGTGAACCAAGATAAAATTCGGTGTGTTCTCTCCTTATCTTTTTAATTACTGCACTTACGTTATTCCTGCAATTTTTAATTCCGCAAATTTACATTGTTTTTTATTATAACGCTATTCACCCCCCCTCTAGCCTTAAGCGTATATTCTAACAATTGGCATCAGAGCCTAACCCTCTGAAAGACTTAACAGTTTGAGAGAAACAATCCATGGCTTCTACTCGTAACATTAATGCAGGACTAGGTGAAGGACAATGCTTCACAAGGCCACCACTCTTTGATGGCACAAATTATACTTACTGGAAGGAGAGGATGAGGATTTTTATTCAATCAAACAACTTCCAATTATGGAAAATCATAAAGAATGGAGAACAACTTCCAACTAAAAAGGTTGGAGATGAACTCGTCCCAAAGTCGGAAGACGAATACGATATGGACGATATTAGAAAGGTGGAATATAATGCAAAGGCCATCAACATGCTATTTTGTGCTGTAAATCCCGATGACTATCGGAAAATCTCATGTTGCACCACGGCTAAGCAAATGTGGGATAAATTGGAGATCACCTACGAAGGCACGGACCAGGTAAGAGAAGCTAAAATAGATTTTCTAACCCACGAATATGAACTTTTTCATATGAAGGAAAGCGAGAAGATAGACGATATGTTCGAACGATTTTCAAAAATCGTTAATGATCTTCATGCTCTCAAGAAGACTTCCACGGATAGGGAGCTTGTCCGTAAAATTCTTCGAAGTCTCACTCCGGAATGGCGCTCCAAAGCCAACGCTATTCAAGAGTCAATCGGCATCACAAATGTCACAATCGACGGGCTTAGAGGTAATCTCAAAACCTATGAATCTACTATTCTTAACCCTCCTTTGGATGATCAAAGGAAGCGAAGAATCGCCCTCAAGGCAAGCATGGCTCAACCTCAAAATGATGAGGATTCAAGCGACAAAGATAACGAATTCGGACTCATTATTAGGAAATTTCACAAGTTCATGCGAAAGGAGTTTGAACGAAAAGGTAAGCGACAATGAGACCAATTAAAGTGCTATGGATGCGGGGAAATCGGGCACATAAAATAAAATTTTCAAAATGCTAAAAGGAGAAGAAACCCGTCAAGAAACAAAGAGCATACATCTCTTGGGGAGGCGACTCCGGAGACGAATCAAGTGATGGAGAAGGAAACGAGACCGCAAGCTTTTGTCTTATGGCACACGAAGAAACTCAAAATGAGGTATGTACTTCTTCTAAGAACTATTTCACTTTAGAAGAAATGCAAGATGCATTTGATGAGTTTTATAAAGAGTTTATTAGCGCTTCTAAATTTATAAAAGATTTAAGAAAACAATTTTCTTCAAAAGAAAAGGATTTTGAAAAACTCACTCTTGAAAATGAGAAATTAAAAGAGGAAAACAAGTTTTATGGCAAAAGAAGCGCCGATAAACCCGAAAGCTCAAATAAGGATTGTACTTCTTGCAAATCTCTAAAGGAAGAAGTAGACAGTCTTAGAAGCACTTTGCACAAATTCAATTCTTCACACAAAAATCTCAATGAAGTGCTTGTAAATTTGAAATCCACTAAGCACGGTATAGGCTTTAAACAAGAGCCAAAAGAAAAAGTTGAGTCCATTCCTAAACCACCTAAGACTCAACTTAGGAAAAATAAAATAAATGTCAACACTCAACCTAGAAATTTTAATCCTAGAATTGCAACTCATCCTAGAACAAATGCTAGAAGAAAATAGTGGCATGTATAGACCACCTAGACAAGATTTTCGAAAACCACATCAAAACTATATTCCTAACAATAGAGTAAATACTAGAAGAAATATTGGCATGTATAGACCACCTAGACAAGATTTTCGAAAACTACATCAAAACTATATTCCTAAAAATAGAGTGAATAAATTTAGACCTCTAAATTATTATCATCATATTTCTTCACAATCCGAATGTCATTTGTCATTATTGCAATAAAATTGGACATATTGCTCCCGCATGCTTCACTAGACATAGACATTTCACTGCAGGACAATCACACCAATATGTTGCACCTAACGCACAAGGACCTAAAATGGCTTGGGTACCAAAATCTCATTAATTTGTTTTGTAGGTGTGTTTGAAGGGATCAAGTGTACTTTGGTACCTTGATAGTGGATGCTCCAAACATATGACCGGGGATGCATCAAAATTCCTTCAACTAAAACCCACGGAAGGAGGAAATGTTATTTTTGGAGACAATAACAAAGGAAAGATTATCGGCATTGGATCCGTCGGTAAGGACGAATCCTCCTCCATTAGCATATTTTGCTAGTTAAAGGTCTTAAACATAATCTCTTGAGCATAAGTCAATTATGTGACAAGGAAAATCTTGTATTGTTTGACTCCGAAGAATGCTTAGTTATCCGTCGTAGTGATTTTAAAATTATTCTTCGTGGTATTAGAATGGATAATATCTATATGGTTGATCTTGAAAACTCTTCATCAAGTTATGTGAATTGTCTTTTGAGTAAAGAAGACGACATGTGGTTATGGCATCGTAGAGTAGCTCATGTAAATATGAATCTTTTAAACAAACTAGTTTCACAAGATTTAGTAATTGGTCTTCCAAACATGAAATTTGAAAAAGATTCTACTTGTGATTCATGTCAAAAAGGGAAACAAACAAAAGCCTCTTTTAAATCCAAAAATGTTGTTTCAACCACTAGACCCTTACAACTTCTTCACATGGATCTTTTTGGACCATCTCGTGTTGAAAGTCTTGGTGGAAATCTTTATGCTTTTGTAATTGTTAATGACTACTCTAGATTCACATGGACGGTATTTCTTGCTCATAAAAGTGATGCCTTTCATGCTTTCAAAAGTTTTCTTAAACGTGTTCAAAATGAAAAGAACACAACCATCACTTCCATATGGAGTGATCATGGGGGAGAGTTCGATCACAATCTCTTCGCGGATTTTTGTGACGAACTCGGTATTGAACATACCTTTTCGGCTCCACGTACACCACAACAAAATGGAGTGGTGGAACGTAAAAATCGATGTCTCGAAGAGATGGCTAGAACCATGCTCGATGAGGCTAAGATTTCCAAAAATTTTTGGGCGGATGCCGTGAGTACCGCAAGCTATGTTTTAAACAGATCTATCATTAGACCGATACTCATGAAAACTCCCTATGAACTCTATCAGGGAAGAAAACCAAATCTTTCCCATCGTAGAGTCTTCGGTTGTAAATGTTTTATTCAACACAACGGAAAAGATAACTTGGGAAAATTTGATGCGAAATCTGATGAAGGAATTTTTCTTGGTTACTCATCACGTAGCAAAGCATATAGAGTGTTTAATAATCGAACCAAAACCGTTGAGGAATCTCCTCATGTAGTATTTTGTGAAAATGATGCTCGCTTGGCGAGAAAGGATTCTTGTGTTGATCTTACAGATGCTTTAAAGAAAATCAATCTTCAAGACGAGGTACAAAAGGAGGATCCAAAGGAAGTTCAAGATGAAGTCATGGAACAACCTTCGGAAGAAGTACCACCACAAGAAGAAGAATCAATGATGCCTAAGGCTTGGAGGACATCTAAAGACCATCCTCTTGACAAGGTAATTGGCAACATCGAGAAAGGTGTAAGTACACGAAACCTTCTTAAAGATACTGTAGGACATATGGCTTTTGTTTCACAAATAGAACCTAAAACCATTTCTGAAACAATTGGGGATGAGCATTGGACCTTGGCAATGCAAGAGGAGCTTAACCAATTCAAACGTAATGATGTTTGGGAATTGGTGCCAAGACCCGATAATCACACCATAATTGGTACAAATGGGTTTTTCGGAATAAATTAGATGAACATGGTATAATCACTAGAAACAAAGCTAGGCTAGTTGCTAAGGTTTATAATCAAGAAGAAGGCATTGATTATGAAGAAACCTATGCACCCGTTGCACGCCTAGAAGCCATTCGTTTATTACTTGCTTTTTCATCATCTATGAATTTCAAATTATTTCAAATGGATGTCAAAAGTTCCTTCCTCAATGGGTTTATTCAAGAGGAAGTGTATGTTGAACAACCCCCGGGCATTGAAGATTTTACATCTCCCGACCATGTCTTCAAGCTTAAGAAAGCTGTATATGGTCTTAAGCAAGCTCCTCGAGCTTGGTATGAACGTCTAAGTAAATTTCTCTTTGACAATGAGTTTGAAAGGGGGAAGGTTGACACCACACTTTTTATCAAAAATAAAAATAATGACATTCTATTAGTTCAAATTTATGTCGATGATATTATTTTTGGTGCTACTAATGATTTTCTATGCGAGGAATTCTCTAAGTTAATGACTAGCGAATTCGAAATGATGGGTGAGCTAAACTTCTTCTTGGGGCTGCAAGTAAAACAAATGAAAGAGGGAACTTTCATTTGCCAATCCAAATATTGCAAGGAGTTGCTAAATCGCTTTGAAATGAGCAACGCCAAAGCAATGGCCACCCCAATGAGTACATCCGACCATCTTGACAAATATGAGAAAGGCAAGGAAGTAGACACCAAGAAGTATCGAGGTATGATCGGATCTCTTCTCTATCTTACTGCTAGTAGACCGAACATCATGTTTAGCGTGTGTTTATGCGCTCGATATCAATCATGTCCAAAGGAGTCACACTTAACTGCGGTAAAACGAATTATGAAGTATCTTGTTGGAACAATAAATGTGGGACTATGGTATCCCAAAGATTCTTCATGCCAACTTGTTGGCTATTCCGATTCCGATTTTTCGGGTTGCAAATTGGACCGCAAGAGCAATAGTGGCACTTGCCATTTGCTCGGTAGCTCCTTAGTTTCTTGGTTTAGCAAGAAACAAGTTAGTGTTGCGTTATCCACAACCGAGGCTGAATATATAGCCGCGGGGAGTTGTTGTGCTCAAATCCTTTGGATGAAGCAACAACTCTCGGATTATGGTATTCGTATTGATCATGTTCCTCTTCGATGTGACAATACTAGCGCCATAAGCTTGACGAAGAATCCTATTCTTCACTCAAGAACGAAACACATAGAAATTAGACATCACTTTATAAGAGATCACGTTCTCAAGGGCGATGTTGAAACTAAATTTGTTGAAACCAAAAATCAATTGGCCGACATCTTCACAAAGCCTTTAGAGAAAGAGTCCTTTTTCCGCATTCGTAGTGAACTCGGAATTCTCGACTCCACGATGATCTAATTCATGCATTGCGTTTGTTTTAAATAATTACTAACTTGAGCGTCGGAGGCGCCTAATTCTTTTTTGCAGGTATCGCCCCAAAGACAGGGGGAATTATCAGACACTGGTGCAGAATAATCGATTTTTCTAAAGTCAATAATCGATTATTCCCCATTTACGTTTTATGTTTATTATGCTGGAAAATTGACATAATCGATTATACAACACTACAATCGATTATCTAACAGTTTTGGCTTTGCAGGATTTTAGCCGTTAATTATAAAAATCGATTATCACATATCCCTAATCGATTATGTTGACATTTATTTTCAGGTGTTAAGTCACTGTGTGACAATAATCGATTATTTAAAACAGTGTAATCGATTTTCCTATTACCGTCTCGGATGTCCGTTACTACATTTCCTGAAATAATCGATTATCTCAAAAGCACAATCGATTATTCCCCGAGTCAGAAAATCACTGGGCACTGTGTCAGAATAATCGATTACCATAGTTCCATAATCGATTATTCTCAGTCAGTATTTCAAAATAGTTACCGTTTCTGACTGTTTACTCCTTAAATTTTTGCAGATTTCTTAACTTTAATACAATTTCATTCTTCACATTATAAATAGGTGCATTACATCTTCAATGTCTTCACTCAAACATCAATCTTAGCTCCCAAATTCTCAAAAATCTCTCAAAACTCTTCAAAGGCTGTTACTATTTATTCAAAATGACGGGCAAAACTTCCAAACGTGCTCGTTCCGGCAAAAATGTTGCCTCCTCTTCCGTCACTCGTCCACTAGTTCATTGTTATAAAGATGGCTCTTATTTACGATTCAATAGTGAAGCCAAACTTATGCGCTTCATTGAAAAATTTGAAAATCGAGAAATCCTTCCTCCTCGATTTTCCACGGATCGTTTCCTTAATCACAGCGCCCCTCCATCCACAGCAAATATGCTTATGCAAAGCCAACTCCTTGAATTCCTATATCTTCACACTTCTTACATTCACCCTCCTCTAATTCGGGCCTTCTATTCAAATCTCGAGAAGGACGAAGATGGTGAAATTATCTCGAACGTCAATGGAATTTCAATTCTTCTATCTGAGGCAAATATTCAAGCCCTCACTAAACTCCCGCGCAATGGGGAAGACATTTCTCTCTATACTAGGGAAGAAGGCGCGTTATTTGATGAACAACTTCTCTTCACCCAAATTGGCATCAGTAAATTTATTGCAACTCCGGACCATCGTCGTCCAACCATCACAAACATGCTCCCGGAATATCGTCTTATTTTTTATTTCATTACCCGCGTTCTAAAACCGCGAAAATTCAATCACACAACTATCTCTCATGAGGATTCAAAACTCATGCATGCCATTATCACCGGGGCTCGCATCAATTGGTGCAAATTCGTCATGACTCACTTATATGATGCAATTGGGGAAGATAAGCCACTCCCCTATGCTTTTGTTGTTATGACCATTCTTGTTGCTTCCGGTATCGACACCTCCGTCGGTCCTCACAAAAGGCGACAAAACGTTGGGAAATTCAAGAATCTTCATTTCCCAATATCGGTGAGCATCCGCCTCCTCCTCCACCTCAAAGACGTCGTCATCCGGCCCCGTCCAATGCATTCCTCCAATCTATTTCCGAGCAACTTGCCTCCATGTCCACATCCCTAAATCGTATTGATATGAATGTCAATCGATTGACTCACGACCTCCATGGATATTTTGATCACGTCAATTATCCGTATGCCCAAATTGTCCTTCGGGAAGATGTACCGGATGTCGAGACGGAAGTCAATGATGATAATGAATAATGTCTTGTCACTTTGTTTTTCTAGTTTGCATAATATTCTGTCTTTTATTTTTATGTATTTGCAATATTGTTTAATCACTAAAGAGTTAGTTATTTTTTTGCTAATGTCAAAAGGGGGAAGATATGGGCTATGCACACTCTATGCACACTAATACATATTGGCATAAATTGAGGGGGAATTCATAAATTGAGGGGGAACTCGTTGCATATCTATATACTTGTCTTGGATCGTCATTATGAATTAATTAATATGCATATCCCGATATTGGTTTGCCATTATCAAAAAGGGGAAATTGTTGAAACATGTTTTCAAGTCGCTAAACTAAACGTGTGTTCATATTTGTAGGTTTTGATAAATGACAAACCGACGTGAACGGAACATTGACATATGCCGAAGTCCAAGCACAAGAGAACCAAAGATCAAGATTAAGTAAAGCAACAAAGTTATACATGAGTCGTTCTATAATTGTGATCTTGATCCGACAATTGATTCAAGACTTGGCTTCTCTCGTAAAATCATTTTTATCAAACCATGCATCTTTAATTTTAAGCAAAATGATTTTCAAACATTTCATTTTAACCAAAATGAATTCTAAAACATGTCTTTCAAATCTGGACAAACAAAATCGATTATGTACTTTATGATAATCGATTATGTTAAAGCAGTGTACACCAGATTTTACAAAGCTGTAAGATAATCGATTATGTACTTTATGATAATCGATTATGTTAAAGCAGTGTACACCAGATTTTACAAAGCTGTAAGATAATCGACTATGTACCTTATGATAATCGATTATGTTAAGACAGTGTACACCATATTTTACAAAACTGCAAGATAATCGATTATGTACCTTATGATAATCGATTATGTTAAGGCAGTGTTCACCAGATTTTTCAAAGCTACAAGATAATCGATTATGTGCCTTAGACTAATCGATTATGTTGAGACAGTGAGCATCAGATTTTACAAAGTAGCAAAATAATCGATTATGGCTTTTCTGGTAATCGATTATATTAAAGACCGTTGTCAAAGTATTTTCAAACGCTGAAAGATAATCGATTATGTTCAATCAGACAATCGATTATGTTAAGCATAAAATCGGGGATTGATTTTTGAACGTTGTCAGGTAATCGATTATACGATTTGGATAATCGATTATTCTGCTTAAAATCTAGGAATGATTTTTAAACGATTGGCAAATAATCGATTATGCAGAATCAAATAGTCGATTATCCTAGCACAAAATCAGCAATTTGTGATTGGCAATTAAGCAACGGTTTTGGGTGTTTTGAGCACTATAAATACAACTCAAATTCACTCTTCTAAGCACAACAACTGATTACATTCTTGCTAAAGCTTACATACTCTCTTTGCAATCATTTTATATTCATTTCATAAGTTTTTGAGAGCCAAACTCTTGACGAAGTTGTTGTGTTCTTGAGCGTATTGTTTTTACTCATATCTACTCTATAAAGAGAGTCTTGTCTTGAGTGCTAAGTGTTTGTACACACTTGAAGGGATATTCTAATCCCTTGTTGTAAGAAGGAAAAGTAGTTCCTTGGTTTGAAGTCTTGAGGTGCGGTATCCTCGAGCTGGTTGAAGTCTTGTAGAGTGTATATCTACGAGCAAGTGTAACGGTTTGTTAGGCACCCGTAAGCTTAACGAAGTTAGTGTAAAACTCGAGAGAGTCTCTCGGGGACTGGACTAACCACACGTTGTGGTGAACCAGGATAAAATTCGGTGTGTTCTCTCCTTATCTTTTTAATTACTGCACTTACGTTATTCCTGCAATTTTTAATTCCGCAAATTTACATTGTTTTTTATTATAACGCTATTCACCCCCCCTCTAGCCTTAAGCGTATATTCTAACAATGTTAACCCTTTGTAATTTGAACGAGGTCGAATTATTCTTTTGGCGATGGCAGTTGGCCGTAGGGGTGTTATTTCGCACTAAGATCAAAATGTTAACCCGTTGTAATTTGATCGGGGTTGAATTCTTCTTTTGGCGATGGCCGCTGGCCATAGGGGTGTTATTTTGCACTAAGGAAAATGCTAATCCGTTGTAATTAGAGCAAGGTCGAATTCTTTATTTGGCGATGGCCGTAGGGATATTATTTTGCACATGTCGAAATGTTAACCCGTTGTAATTCGAGTAGGATCGAATTCTTCTTTTGGTGATGGCCGTTGGCCATAGGGGTATTATTTCGCAAAGGTCGAAATGTTAACCCGTTGAATTTGAGCGGACACGAATTCTTCTTTTGGCGATGGCCGTTGGCCATAGGGGTATTATTTCGCACATGTCGAAATGTTAACCCGTTGTAATTCGAGCGGGCACGAATTCTTCATTTGGCGATGGCCGTTGGCCTTCAGAACCCACAAATTTCATAAACTTCCGAACGCTAAACTTTCGAAACCGCAAACTTTCGAAACCGCAAACTTTCGAACCCCTATACATTATAATTTCTAAACTTGTATACTTCTAAACACATAACCTCCAAACTCATAACTTTGAAACTTGTAGAATTTCGAACCTGTAAACCAAAAGATAACAAAACTAAAACTAAAAATATATTCAAAAATATTTGTTTTCCCGGGGGGGGGGGGGGGTTGCAGAAAAACAAAAAAATAGAATTTTAAAATTGCAAAAATAAAAAGTAAAAAAACCTTCTTCTTTTTTTGTGCGAGGAGGGGGGAGTGGGATAGGGTGGCTGGTGTAAAAAAACGAGAATTTTTATTTGAAAATTACAAAAAAAAATTGGGGAGGGAAGCAGGGTGGGTGGTGACGGAAAAAAATTGAACTTCTTTTAAAGAAAAAGCCTTTTAGAAGAGAGAGGGTGGGATGGGTAGGCATGGGGTGGGATTGGGTTTGGGCAGGGTTGATGATGGTGGCGAATATGGTAGGGAATGTTGAGAAGGAGTTTTGAAAAATATTTTTCCTTCTCTTGATAAGGAAAATATTTTCCCCCAATTGAAAAAAAAAACGAGTGCATAAGGAAAATATTTTCCAAAATTTTTGAGCCAATCAAACATGAAAAAATTGGAAAATATTTTCCTTCATACAAAACACACACTTAATATATAAATATATTTTTTATATATAAATTTATTTGGTACGGTTCGGTATTCTTTCAGTTTATTGTCATAAAATAAAAATATGCCCTAATTATTGGTACAATTATCGATTTATATAAATACATATGATTTTATTAAAAGAAACCTAAAAATCGGTTCGATCAGTTTGATCAGTTATTAAATATCCATTAACACCCCTATTGGTTCTAAAGCAAGATCCACTTTTCTCTATTTCTTTATAGCATGTTTTTCAAGCTGCAAAAATCAGCTTATTTTGAAAAGTATTTTTCTCAAAATTAGCAACTCTTTTGTCAAGTCATAATTATGTGTTAAATACATTGCAACTGCTAATTACTAAAGGGATTTTTACATACCTATATCATATACCAAAACTTATTACCAACCATGTTTAAGGATTGTGTTTATTATATTTAAGCATACCAAATTACTATTTATATACCATAATTCAAATTAAGGCTATAATTATTGATTCATTTATTGATTCCTTACCGACAACTATCCCAAAGTTTATGAAGCTTCAAATGGTCATTTGGTATTCTTAATTTTTCAAAAAAGTTGACCAAGGTATATGAATCATAGAGTAAATAGTTGAATTTTGAACTGTTACAAAAAGTTCCTTGTTAAGCTCTTGTAACTGGGGAGGAATTTGCTAGTTTATCGGGACTAGCATATGAATTTTTACGATTTCCAAAAAACTTAGTATTCTTATTGAATTTGTCAATATAACACCTCATGATCCACTGACATTCCTTCAAATGCTTGAAATCCAAAACATTCGTAGGAAATAAATAAGTGATTAGTAATGGCACCTATATAGGATTTAGGAACTAAATTAAACCTTTACCTAAATTTGTGGTTAATCAATGTTGGGTCTCTTCTTTACTTTTTCACATTTATCGTGCTGCACACCCTTCTTTATTCTTGTATGCTAGACTGGTTCTTGTTCATATTTGATCTACAAGATATCTACAAACAGAATACATTGAATTTTAATATCCCAATTTCCATTTTAATTGGAGCATAATTGGCATTTTCGACATAATTGTAGAAGTTTTAGTCTTTCCAATCTACAATTTATCTACAATTTCTAGAAATATGTCTTCTTCTTCTTCTTCGACGAGTTTCAATGTGAAATTCAGTCAAAATCAAGTCTAATCTTCTCCAAAACCCCTCAAAATTGAGATATAAACTCCTAAACATATTCCGAATTATTTACAACAACACCCAAACCAAATAAATAATGATTTTTGAAAACCCGAATTTGAATTCAAAAGCTTTCAAGCTTTTTAATGGCTATCAATGGTGGAAAATATATAGAAGAATATATTTTTTCAACTTTGGGATTTTTGACATGATATCTACAAACTGAATACATTGAATTTTAATATCCCAATTTCCATTTCAATTGTAGCCTAATTGGCATTTTCGACATAATTGTAGAAGACTTGTAGAAGTTTTAGTCTTCCCAATCTACAATTTATCTATAATTTAACTACAATTCTGAAAATATGTCTTCTTCTTCTTCGACGAGTTTCAATCTGAAATTCAGTCAAAACCAAGTCTAATCTTCACCAAAAACCCTCAAAATTTAGATATAAACTCCTAAACATATTCCGAATTATTTACAACAACACTCAATCCAAACAAATAATAATTTTTGAAAACCCAAATTTGAATTCAAAGCTTTCAAGCTTTTTAATGGCTATCAATGGTGGAAAATGTATGGAGAAAGAGAGAATACGCAGCAATGGGATTTCCTTCCGTTTCAAAATTCGAATTTAATCGTGATAGGATCACACGCAGATCTGGTGCCTATAATTTCGCTCTTTTTTTTGTGGGAAAATCTGTCTAATTTTGGATTGGTATATATTATGTAGTGAAACTGTAGACAACACGGGTAAATACCAGATTATGAATATTTTTAATAATAAAATTTGGTATACGATATAAATAGGTAAAAATCTCATTACTAAAACAATCCTTCTAAAAGTAACCATCGTGCACTTTACCTAGATAAGATCATCATATACAACTCTCATAGCATTTAATATTTCAATTTCATTTAATTATCAAATTAAATAATGAGGTAATATTTTCCGTTTAACTAACCTTTTAATCATCACTTTTTCATCATAATTAATAGTCAACATGTATAGAAAAATATGACAGGTTTCAAAAGTTGATAGCTAAAGTGTATAAACCTCGATGTACACTCTGACATGAATTTCTTAATACTTTTTATATATGTGAAACTACATATATAAAGTACCACTATAAAATAAAACTTCTTTTTATAATAAACTTTTTTCATAAGTAAGGTAAAAAGGATAGCTATATAAACTCTCGCTATGCATAAAATTTGGAGAATGACAGGATCATAATGATCTATTATACATATTTTATTATGTATTTCTGCAAGTTTCTGCAAGAGATTATTTTTGTGGCTTGAAATTATCTTAAAAATTTGAGGCCAAAAGGTGCAAGTACTAGAATGGAGATCGTTCAAACTAGATGGATATAAGTCGGAAAGATCATATAACTTAGTGGACCAGAAAAAGCAATTCACACAAAGCGGAGCGCTGTCATTTTTGTGTACACATCACTAGTTGCCTAACTAGAAACGCCACACACACACACACACTGTGACAACACTTCCGGTGCTTCAACCGTTGGTTTTCTATTTCAACGCACGGTTAGTCACACGTTCAGATATTCACTGCGCCAAAAACAAAATAATGGCCACATCTCTCTCGGTCCGGCCCAACCGCACCATCATCGGCAGTGACCCGGCCGGTTCAGTCCGGCCTACACCAATCCGCCGCCGTCCAACCTCCGCTCATTTGCCGAAAATTCCAAACTCCGATTATTCAAGGCGGAGGTTGGCGCTTCTTTCCCACCGCCGCCGGAAATTGGGTACCGCGGTGCAAGCAGGTTCTAGAGCTGACGATTCAGCTCCTTTCGAGATGTCGGTAGAGAATGCTATGAAGCTTCTAGGTGTATCTGAGGGTGCGAGCTTCGACGATATTCTTCGTGCTAAAAAATCAATTATTTCTTCTTGTAAAGATGATGCGGATACAATTGCGCAGGTTATGAGAGTTTACTCTGCTTATATTTTCTTCAATTTTACTGTAGAATTGTTGCTTTTAATGGATTTTAAGTAATTTTTCTGATAATTAGTAGTTTCCCTGCTGATCGACTATGTTTTTGTCAAGGATGGAAGTAGGCTTTAAGATATGGTTTCGGCAGCACTCTCTTTGTGCCAAACCCTATATATGTGTTAAAAAATCTATTAAATATGTACACAATTTAAATTCAGCTGTCCTAGAATCCAGAGTCATAAAGTTCTACATATTTTTTTATTTTATTTTTTGCATTTGGAACTCCACAGCTATGTTTCAAACTCTCTTTGGCCGAATGCATATTTAAAAAGCATATTCGTCTCAGCAGCAATTGCCATCAGCTGTTATCTTATGTCAAGTGGTCATTAATCAATCAATCAACTATATCTCAATTTCGAATTAATTCTGATGGGCTATATATAATGTAGAACTTGACATCTATTCTGCATGTTCTAGCAAGTTAAAAGTTTAGAGGATTCATGATATATTATTATGGCTATTTTTATCCTGACCCTCAACCTACCTCCTTATTTGTAATTGGGACCGGCTATGTGAAACTCACATAGGGCAGTTATTTGAAGTAATTAGCATAAGTCAAAATTTCTAGGAGGAAAAGAATAGATCTTTGAGTGCAAATTACATATGACTTTCTCCTACTCAATGTGTTTGTTTTACTGACTATAAAAAATGGCACGTTTCAACAACTTTCAGGTTGAGGCTGCATATGATATGCTTCTCATGCAGAGCTTATCACAGAGGAGAGCTGGAAAAGTTGTGGATAGTAGTGTACGCTTTGCTGATGTTAAATCTGCTAATGCTTCCGGGATCGAATCAATACCAAAGTGGCTGCAGACGACTGTCAAGAATGCCCCGGTTTCAGTTGAAGCACCAGCTGCTCGAGAGCTAGGTGTCCAAGCAGGAGTATATGGAGCTTTAATGGTCTTAACATATGTTAATGGAGCCTCAACACCTTCAGGAGTATCATATGGAGCTGATGTTCCTGGACTAATCTTAGCCACGAGCTTTGGGGCCACCTTGTACTTCATGACCAAGAAAAATGTCAAGTTGGGTAAGGAAGACAGTATGCTTTTCTTTGTTTCACTCCTAGATTAAATTCAATAAATTTGAGAGTCCAAATAGAACCATCAGCATGTGAATTTCAGTCATGCTAGAGGAATGGCGAAGCTGTTAGTTGAAGTTAATTAGGGGCTGAAGAAAAAAAGAAAAGAATGAAATATATGGAAGTGTTTGTAAAGAGCCACATGGCGTACGAGGACTATAAAGGAAGGAGGAGTTTTCCGATGCAATTTCTATTTTCAACCCTCACACAGCCCCCTTATATGTGTTAAGTTTGTTCATTTACATTCTATATTCCCACCTTTGATTTGAATTAAAGCTGTTAACTCTTTGATGAAGACCTCTTTCAATATTTCCTATAGTAAAAAAACTATGTGATGATTTGACTTGGTGAGAGTTATCAAGGTGAGATTGAGGATACCTTTTAAATAGGGATACGGATCATGCAATATGTAAATAGGGATGAAGTTTGTCATGTATACATTGGATTCTTCAAGTGTTCTGAACTGCAGTTGTGTTTTAGTGTTACATTATCTATAGAAATATAAAAAGGGGAAAAAGTTGGTCCCAAAAAGTTCGTCTCGAATTTTAAAAATAGATAGGGAAAAATCACACTATAGAATTTCTCCATTTTGCAGACGTGGACATCATTTTAAGGTAGTTGAGAGTGGAGACTTTGATTTTTTATTGAAAACTGGTTTATATAATTCTTATAGTATCTCATATGGCAATGACATAGTAGCCAAATAAGAGCCAATGAAACTTTGAAGGAGTTGATACATGTGGCTATACTGGCTTCTGGATAATGCAAATTGGGACTTTGCAAATAATAACCAATGGAATTATACTAAATTATGCCTCTGATAAGTGGTTTATTTCATCCAAACTGTATTTCTGCCAAATTTTTTTAGTAGAACTAGATACTAGATATTGGCTTTCTGGGAAAAGCGACATGGAACATTTTCTGGGAAAAAGAAAAGAAAATTGACACAGAACTTTACTTGTCAACAGGGAAAGCAAGCGTGATTACAATTGGTGGGCTGGTTGCTGGTGCAGTGGTAGGTTCAGCAGTAGAAAATTGGTTGCAAGTAGACATTGTCCCGTTTCTGGGTATACACACTCCTGCTACGGTTGTGAGTGAATTTATACTTTTCTCGCAATTTATGGTCTCATTGTATCTGAGATAAGGTTAACAAGAAAGGCTTGTATGAAACTGCTACTGCAAGGTCTATGGCTATTTGTTGCCTACTCAGGTTCTTATCGAGGACCAGTAATTTGTCAAATGTACAAAAAGAATGTTCTTAAAACTCTGGAAGTTCTGATATTTGTTTTATAAAAGCTAGTATAGATTCCCTGCTTCACTTCTTTTATCAAAGGTAATTGTAAACCCCCCTGCCTGATCTGGTAAAAGTTTGTGGCTTTCTATGTGTTAATTGGGGTTAGACAAATTCTTATTATTTTCTTACAGAAGGATTCATAGATGATAATAGGCAGGGTCCGAGGCGGAGACACAGTGTTGCGCCCGTACCCAGTAGTTTTGGTTCAAATCATATATTTATCTTAAAAGTTCATTAAATATGTAAAACATATTAATTTAGAACCTAGTAACTTAAAAGGATTAGGATCCCGAACCATAAGTTCAAAATCTTGGCTCCACCTTTGGGTCGGGACTCCTGCAGTGAAGTGCAGTGTTAGCTCCTTTCCGAAGTACTCCATTTAGAGTATGCTTTCATTTGTTTTGTTAGGATTTAACAGTGTTTAAAAGGTTAGGTTAAGGTTAGGTATAAGTATAACGCAGGGGCCAAGTCACGGAAAGACTTACTTTTGATGTCATTCATAGTAGTCTTAATGACTATATAGTAGTTTGAAGTTCATGAAATGGTTTTCTTTTTGGCACCCAATTTCATGCATATAATAATGCAGTATTTGAACCTGTTACTAGGTTCTACGAACTGGTTGATTGGGCCGATCATTTGTCTGTGATGCAGAGTAATACCATTTCTTTCTCTTGCTGTTGAACTTACTTCATTGCATGACTCTGGCAATTACTATCTTTGAGCCATAAACCACAGTTAATGTGTTTGATGGTAAGCGCGGACTCTTATTCTTTGGGAGCTTTTGACTGATCAACCAAGAGAACGCCCTTGTATCTCAAGTCTGTGGCCACTTTTTTGGGGAGCTTTGACTTTATTGGGACTGTGGTCACTTAAGACGTAAGAAAGGGGAAATTAATAACTGTCCAACAAATTGTTGCCTTTGACCATCAAGAAACTCAACCATGAATACAAGTTGCTACATCTCAGCGAGCTGCTTAGATGCCACAATAATATACAAACTAACAGTTCAACCTATGCATATAAATAAGGAAATTACAACCAGCCAAGTCATCTTTTGATATCTTCACCGACTTGGGAGCTCTCTATGGATGGTGGGTTACCGACTTTCTCAGCTTTCTCATCGCTGCTTCGTAGTTCATTATACATATTTAGTGCTGCCCTGGAAAATTCTGTAATAGACTCAAAAACTCTGCAAAACCCAGTCTGAAAGCCGTTAAGAGTGATCCTCTGAGTTTCTTGCATGCATTTTTGGTGTTCTTCCTTCTCTAAATCCACCCTTTTCCTGAAGTTGTCCAGCAAGTCTTTCCTCTCCTTCAAATACTCAGCTCTATGATCAACTTCGAGCTCCGAGCTTCGGTCTGTGAGCTTGAACTCATAAAGCTTGTTCTCTACCTTTTGGAATGTCAATGTTTTCCTGTCTAATTCTTTGGACATGCTGTCAACTTTTCGCTTTTGTTGCTGTTCCTCTCCCTGCTGAACCCACAAAGCTCTTACATCCTTTCCGCAGCCTTTTAGGGCAACAGAAACTGCTCTATCTGGCAACTTGTTCATGGCAGACAACCAATCATGACAAATCATGAGAAGCGGAGGACCATTAGCTCGACACTGTGGGGTTGAACTCCTCTTTTTGGAGTAGAATTCAACTTCAGGGATTGTAAACTTGGACAGCCATCCATAGAGTGCCTCCACGTAAGCCTTCTGGGCAGCAATGTAATCTTGGAAGCGTGTGCGCCAATTTTGAAGCTCAACATCAAGCTGGAGTGTGGCAAGCCGGTGAGAGTCATTGCAGAACTTCCCATATGTAGGACAGGTGAAGCTTTTCACGTCGAATATAATCTTTTTCTGGATCTCATGGCATTCCAGCATGATCTTCCAGGTCCTCATCATACTATACCAAATAGAAAGAAATTGTCAATAAGTCGGAAAATGCAGATCTTCCATTAAGTGATATTTTACTAGTCAGGTAAATCCTACTTACCCTTGAAGCAGTTCAATGATTTGAGGCTGCAGTTCTTCATCTCGTAATTTCTCAATTCTTGTTGATATGGTTTCAGCACTTCGAATAGCAACTAGGATCCGGCTATAGAGTTCTTTTACTGCTGCTCTGGTTTTGTCCGTTGTCCGTCCTTCATCTCCTCTTGCATCATGATTTCTTAGTTGATTGCACTTCTTCTCATATAATTTCCAAGTGCTATCTCCAGCCTGAGGGTAAGTCTAGATGTAAGGAACTGTGCCAAATGAAAAGAGAGAAATAATGACAGGACTTGACAACTTAATTTTGTGGATTTGGCATTTCTAGCAGTAAAGGGGTGGCACGAAATTGAAGTATTCTTATAACCATGTGTAGCGTCCCCCTATTAGCAGCAGAACTAGGTAGATATCATTGAAAGTCCCTAGAAAGTTAAGGCATTCGTCCTACCGCTACTTAATATTCTTCAATAACATTCAAAGTAGAACCACTTCTGTACTATTGAAGTACCATCTTGGCACCAGTGACTTCCCAAGTCCAGGGCCAAACACTGTGATTGTCGCTATTGTACAAAAGAGGGGGTCACAACTTACATGAGACTGATATGGAGAAATTTTCCTGCATGAGAATTTGCACCAACCTTAAGTTTCCAAAGTATAGGATTCATATCAGTCTAATACCAGATGTACTTAAAACATATTGGTAGCAGATCCCAGTATTACTTGTTTTCAGGCTTAACTAATGCACGCGACGTATCTTCTCATAGTGAACACATGAAGCTTTAAGGATTCAAAAAGAGAGTAAGTTTAGCCAATATGTATGTACCTTAACCTCCTCATATAGCTTCTTCTCCCAAGCATATAACCTTCCTAGCGTCAACGAATGGCTCCCAGAGCCCATTCCACCATAGTCATCAAATAGATCATTCTTGAATTCTGTCCATGTTGAAGAGCTTTTTGAACTAGAAGCTACAAGACTCTTGTATGATGACGACCGAGATGAAGGTGACTTCCAAGTAATGGCAGGGATGATTTTCGTTGAGTTGTCTGCATACATGAGATAATTGAACAAATTCAGAAAATAATGATATTGAGACCCTTAAAGTTGAATATAATACCTGAAAATCTCAAGCATACGTCAGAACCAGGAATAATTGATAAGTTTGGAGATTGAACTCTCACCAAAGAACTACGATCTCTTACCCCCCACTGACCAGCGAACAGAACAATCTCTTACCCTTATGACCAGCTGGTGTTTAATTCAGATGGCCCATATATTATTCATAGAATATTTGAAACCACAGTTAACGGGCATTGAAGGGGAGCCTTAGTGTAACTGGTAAAGTTGTTGTCATGTAATCAGGTCACGGATTCGAGCCATGAAAATAACCTCTTGCAGAAATGCAGGGTAAGACGCAGTATGATAGACTCTTGTGGTCCGTCCCTTCCCCGAATTCCATACATAACAGAAGCTTAGTGCACCAGACTGCCCTTTTACAATTGAGGGGCATTATTTGTACTCCAGAAAGGTTAAAATGACTACTTAATAAATAAAAAATGTGAAGTAAATGATGAGGAACTAATTTCTAAAGTTAGATCGGAGTAACTGATTTGGGAAATGGGACCACGGGATGGATAATTATCGGAAACTTCGATATGACTTCCTTGTGAGGGACATAATCATGACAGGAACTAAGATTATATAGATGTTTTTATGTTTATTTTTCTTTTTCCATAAACAAGATTTTGAGCTAAGCCTCGCTGCCTTACTCAACATATCCTTCTTAACAGGAAAGAGTAGTGAACCAATACAAATAAAGCCAAAGCAAAGATTTTCAGGTAAGCCCAACTGCAACATATCCTTAGCAGGAAAAAGTAGTACAGCCAAAGAGGAACATAAACTTACAGCAAAACAAGAGATTTCAAGAGAATAGTTAGTCTATATTCTTGAAGTTCACAATGCAATTCACTCACTCAAAAATTAAAGTAACTTAATTCATACTAGTATCTAAAAAGAACTACCTTTGGGTTCCCCCAAATTGGGCTGTGAATGTACCCAATTTGCCTCCAGCATTCTTGATACTTCCTTTCCAGAATCATATGCCTTAACAAAATGGTCTTCAATATCAGTCAATGCTTCAAGTAATTCCCTCCCCTGTAATGGATTATCCACAACTGTCAAACCTTTATTTTGTTCCTCTTGGTTTACATTAGCACTATGCACTGACTGTACAACTTCAGTCCCATTTTCCCTCTGCTCAATCTTTTCTTTTTCTGCAGTAGCTACTACCTTATTTTCTTCCTTCTTTCCATTCCCTTCTTCTTCCTCCTCTTCCTCATCTTCCTCTTCTTCTAAATCTGGAATTCCTTCTTGCTCTCTTACTGCCCTTATATCCTCTTCAGAAATCCTATGATACCCACTAATTATCTCTGGCCTTACACTATTAAAAGGGTTGAAAAAATCCCAACCAAAATCTGTTGGTGGTGAATGTACCATTTGGGGCATTTCCATGTAAAAATAGCCATAACCAGGTTGTTGTTGTTGTTGTTGTTGTTGCTGCTGCTGTTGTGTCTCAACTTTCTCTACTCTCTCTTCTTCCTCAGAAGAATCTGATGGGTTTGTACTAGATTTGCATGTTGCCCCACAACAAATAGATTCTTGGGTTGGTTCAGAAGGTGTTTGCTGAAGAAACAGAGGGTTTGAAACCACTTTTTCTTTAGGAGGAGAAGAGGGACAAGGTGGTGGAAATGTGATGAGATATGGTGAAGTTGGAGTAGAATGGCGAGCAACAAAGAGCTTAAGTGCTGCTGAAACTCCATACAATGCTTGACAGTATTTGTAATGTGTATCAGCTAAAGTATACCTTCTCTCAACAGCTAATTTCAGCTGGCGTTTTCTCTCTTTACAAATGGAAACTACCTCTTCTTGTTCTAACTTGGATGCAACACACCCCATTTCACCCCCAAAAACTCCTCAGACTTGTTGAAAGTTTACACCTTTGTTAAAAAAGATACCAAGAATTAGGAGATTCTTGAGAAAAAAGAAGGAAAAAAGGTTGTTTCTTGGAGGGATGTGGGGTAAAAAAAAGAAAGGAAAATGGGGTTTTGGGAAAGTATGTTTCTTTTTTGTTGGTGTTGGAACAGAGATTCTACTGTAGATAAACAGGTAGTTGAAAAATGTCCCTTTTAAGGATGGTTTAGAACAACCCATTGAAACATAAAAAGAGGTTTTCAGGGTAAAAAGCAAGTATTGGGAAAAGCAAGAGAAGAAGTACCCACTTGGCCTTAGCCTGAACCATAGCCATTTTTCCTTTGCAAATAGAGCAAAGTTTTTTCACCCAAAACTCAGAACAAGAAAGAGAGAGAATGAAACAACCTTTGTCAGTGAAAAGAGGATGTTTTTCTTTTCTTTTTTTAATTCCTCTTTTTCTAGAGTAAAAATGCTGGAGTAGATAGTACTAGTAGTTCTGAGGGAGAGAGAAATAAGAGAATCAAAAGGTGTTAAGAAGAGATGGAAGGGGCTCGAGGTAAGGGAACAGTGATGAGGGTATTCTTGTGTTTGGTAAAAGAATATAAAAAATATAAAAGGACAGTGTAATAAAAATTTTGTACTATCAAAATAATCTAATCTCCTATACTAGTAGCAGATTAATTATTATTACTATTTATTCTAGATTACAACAACAACAACTACCCAGTACATTCCCACCAGGTGGGGTCTGGGAAGGGTAATATGTAGAGGCCTTACCCCTACCCGGAACTATTTATTCTAGATTATCAATCAATATTTATTGCTCCCTCCGTTTCGGTTTATGTGAATTATTTTCCTTTTGATCCGTTAAAAAAAAGGCTGTTTTTTTTAATTTAAAAATAATTTAGCTTAAATTTTAATTTTATCATTAATAAAATATTTCTATAATCATACAAATACTTCGGTCCCTTTTTGATATGTTTAGGACCACAAATTCGAAAAGTTTTTAATTTATCGGATAACATAGATTGAAACATAGGAAATACTATATTACTTAATTTGTAAATATTTTTTAAAATTTAATTTTGTAAATATTTTTTATGCTGTCAACATATTTAAACTTGGTAAAAAAGGTGTACTTTGCATTTAAATTGTGCCTGAGGTCCGTCACAAGTATGCAAGATGAGAATCTAATTGAGCTGCTTTTTTTCTCTCTGCCAAAATTTAGCAGAGATTTTTTGGTTATTTTGGGAGAAGAGACAGAAGAGAGTCAGTGACTCAGTGAGAGAATAGAGGAGTCAAACTTTGGTCAAACCTCAAAAGGGTAATTTAGTCCATTCTCTTCCCTTTTTTCCATACCAGGTGGTACAGGTAAGAACTAATCTTGCAATTATTTGAAGATAATGAGGGTCTTTACCACTTGTCAGATTCTTAGCTAGTCATTAACTATAACATATTACCTTAATCCTTATGCTCTGTAAAATGACGATTTTATCCTCTCCTTTGACGGCCTTCTTTCAACAGTTGGTAATTATTTCGATTCTGGATTTTTTTTCCTCATTGTTTTTTTGGAGTAATGTCATGCATTTGGGAATAGTGCAGAATAAGAACAGTCCAGTATTAGCGGGAAATGTTACCCTTTCATTAAATAGGGAATGCGTTAGTAGGAAAAGTTGCGGTCTTTTTTTATTTATTCATTTTATTCACAAAAATTAAATGTACTTACTTTCAACATCTTATGACGTTTTTAATGATTTTTTTTATTAATTTATACTACATGTTTTCAAATGTGCTCGTACTTTCGACTTCTGGATTTTGGCTTGCAAAGATTATTAAGGATGTTTAGCTATTCTATCAATCCGTATTTGATAGTCTTTCTTTAATACCTTCCGCATCAACAATTTAACGTCATTGTTATTTTTGTTATTTTGAATTACTATATACTCTCTCCGTTTACTTTTAGTTGGCATGTATACTAAAAATAGATTTTTATTTTTTACTTGTCTCTTTACACATATCAAGGGAAGATAAATTTCTTTTTCCTATTATACCTACATTATTTATTATTCATTTCAAATTATTTTCTCATATCCAATAAAATATGCATCAATTAATATGGCTATCATGATAAATTATGCACTTTATTTGTTATTTTTAAGAGGTAAAAAATTAAAACGTTTCAAGTAAAAATGAATGAAGAGAGTAGATGTTGTGTCAAACACTACATGGAATGTATGCTTTAGTGTGTAATTGACTTATTTGTCTTATACTAATAATTTTTCTGTTTTATTTGATACATCACAAATGACTTAAATCGTGACAACTTAGTTGAACTTAATATAAGGGATTATAATGTCTGTCTTGAAAAGCTAATATCAACCCTTAGAGGTTGTTGTTTTCTCTCCATTCTTAACCACAAGTTTCAGTTCGGGAGCTCGATGTATTACTAAGCTTTTGTTATGTGCGAAAAACTATGAATTAATTAAAAATTTCGAGTTCGAGCTTTAAAAATAAAAAATAAAAATCATACAAACAAACTTTTCCCTTTTTAATAATAACGCGATGCAAATCTGGATTAATCGGAAATGCCAATACGAATACTAGATTCCGGATTCAAAACCAAGAAAAGAAGCTAATTAATATCAAGTAACGTGTAAGCCAAATGGATTCTGAACATATAAAACTCAAGAAATAGAAAACTGTAATTTATGAAAAATATTACGAATAAAGAAACATTTCTTTTTACACCTTATACGAGAACAAGGTCAGGATATTGACCGAATCTGCACTATTTTTATGGTGGAACAGTTGAACCAAACTGTGCTCAGCACTTGCCCATCAGCCAATACTTACTCCTACAGCCACTAATTTGGTTTTCTTATTTTTATTTTTTATTTGATATTTGATATTAGAATTGGAGTCCAATTAAATTTGGCTTTAAGAAAGTGTTCTTTAACAAAGATAATTTTATACACTAGACTTGAATCCAAGCCTGCAGTAATTAAAAATAAAAAGTATTTGTCGCTCCATTACAATTTTTAATTTCTTTTCTGCAGCTTAATGTAGGTCAAAGTTTATGACCGATGACTCACGAGCATGATATAAACTTTTTAATAACACTTTTTAAATAGATGTAATGTTCAAGTTTCACTTACCTCTTACGAGCAAAGACATAATTAGGAGTATTTTTAATGAGTTGATTTCAGAGGATCAATGCATGTTATTATTTTGTTACCTTTCGCTGTGAATTTAGTAAGAAATTTCTACATTTTTAAAATTTTCAATTTCATACTATGAGTGTCAAGTTGCCCATCAACCGTTTGTTCTTCCAAGTTTACTAAAATGTAATCTCCTTCGCATTATATCCCATCTTTGTATTTTGATGGCAAAACATATAGTTTACTCATCAAACTTACAACAAAATTTCTGTTACACACTTCTCTTTCACAAAATTTTTGTTACACATTAATCTTTTAAAAGTGTGTCTAAGACACATTATTTTTGTGCTTGACTAATTTTTCGGTCAATATGAAAGTCACGCCCTAATAGGGTCGTGATACGTGTCATTGACTTTTAAAAGGAAAAAAATTAGAAATCAAAATTAAAACTCATTTTGTTCATCTTTCCATTTTCTATCTTAAGTATTGTTGTTGTTATCACCATGGTTGTGAGAAGTTTACAACAACACTAAAATTCAACCACACTATCTAAATAACTAGCCGAAAATAATCGATCAACAAATTTAGTTCGCAAACCCAATAATCAACAAGACCCAATTGAATTTTCAAGTTTTTTTTGATACCCTAACAATGGTGATTCTAAATTTTCTCACCAAACCTTTAATACTACTGTTAAAGCTTTTAAATCTATCACAAATAATAGTTTTTATAATATTTGGACAATAAATCAATTAAATCTTCTCAATTTTAGATCTAAAATTGATACGTTCATTTAAAATTTGTACTTGGGGAAGGAAATTGGAGGGCGGGGGGGGGGGGGGGGAGGGCGCTGAGGAAAAAGATCAGAGGGAGTGGGAGGGGTTCCTGTAGGGAGGGGAGACAAACAAAGGGATTTTTTGATGGAATTTGTGTTTTTTGTATGTGTAAATACGCAAGTGGTATTTGGTCAAAAGTAGTGTGTTTTAGACACACTTTTAAAAGATTGAGTGTATAAAAAGTTCTTTGTGAAATAGAGATATGTAACAGAGATTTCGCTACAACATTTACGGATAAACTATGTATTTTTGCCTATTTTGATATTTCTTTTAAGTTTAAAGCGCGATTAAGCACATGTTAGTGTACTTTTTATAGGTTCATGACCAGGCTCACACTAATATTCCTTCCGTTTCATACCATTTGAGATAGTTTGACTCGGTACGGAGTTTAAGAAAAGAAGAAGACTTTTAAAACTTGTGGTCTTAAAAGATTAAGGGGTAAAAGGTTTGTGGGGCCATACCATTGTGTAGCTATAAAAGCTTCTCATTAAGGGCAAAAAGGGTAAAATGAAGAGTTTAAAGTTGAATTATTTTCAAATTTAAAAATATGTCATTCATAAAAAAGAAAGTATTTCAAATAATATAAAACGGAGGGAGTACCATTTATTGGTTTGAATCACACCACGTTTCAATATTGTTTCCTTATAGTCATTGGATAGTAGATTAAACAAGACAGTAAATCAGGGACTGTGTTACTTTCACAGGATGACTAAGCTATAATAAAATAATCATGTACCAATTTAGTACCTAGTACTAAATATTTACACTAAATTATTAATTTATTATAAATAAGTAAAAAATCAACATCAAATATGTATTCATTAATTATATTTAATATTAACTAATGTACCATATAAAATTCATTAATTTAGTATAAATATCGAGCCTGAATAAATTTTAATAATCATTGTATTTACTGAAAATCCCATGATGGGGTTGTTGATAATTGAGCCTTGATTTAGACTTTACCAAGGTATATAGTACAAGTCATAATATAGAAAGTTTAATTTCTAATTTTGACCGACTGACTACTTACTCGAATGCATAGACGTCTTCTTGCGGTAGGAGGAATATGCCTGACATTCTGACACTTCATATATTTAAATCTTGCCAAAAACAACAAAGAAGCTCTCACAATTCCAAAAGATATAAAATAAATTAGTTTGGATGCTGGTGATAATAAAATTATTCAAGACCCTAATCCTGTCACGATTCCAACCCGATTGTGATGACGTCCGGCACACTACTAGATAAGCCCGACCATTTATAACAGTTACTCCAATTATTTAAACAAGTAAAGATAAAGTTATTTAAGTCAAGTCTAAAATACTGATAATAATGCAGAAAATCTGACAAAATACCGATACAGCCCAACTAGAATCCGTGTCACGAACATGAGCCTCTAGAATACAGAGTAATATCCTACTACAAAGTTCGTCTAAAAATTGAAAATGCAGAAATAAAGGATAAAGATAGCGGGGAGAATCATCGGTTGCGAACGCCCTGCAGCTACCTTCCGAAAAAGAACTCTGGATCAGCTGGAATCACTCAGCCTGAGACTGCCCTGGATCTGCACACAAGGTGCAGGGAGTAAAGTGAGTACTCCGACCCAGTGAGTAATAAACATAACTACAGTCTGAAAGTAAGAAAACGCAGGAAATGCACAAAGTACTCTATATCTACCAATTCATATCCAAAGCAGTGGAAACAGTATATAACAAATAATATAGTCAAGAAATAATGCATGAAAGAATACAACACATATAACGGTACATTCCAGTACCCGCTACGACGTGCAGCCCGCTCCACTTATTTTACGTCGACGACACTCACTGGGGGTTTGTGCAGACGCTGAAAGGGCTCCTACAGCCCAAGCGCAATATCAGCCAGGTATTGGCATAAAACAGACTCTCGGTCTCAATATTAATATATAATAATCGCTACAGCATATAGCCCGATCTATATCAAGGAAACATCCTCACCACTGGGTCCCCGATCCATCTCAGTCAAATAAGTCCACAGTCAATCGGGCGTGACATACTATAAGGATCTCAGCCCTCATATCCTTTTCATTTAAGGTTCATGTATAAAACACAGTTATTATATTATTTTTACAGGTCGGCACAAGGCCCCAAACACGGCGATAAGCCCATTTCACTATAACAAAGTATGAGTTTCAATCGCCAATATAGTAGAAATTAACACTCGGGATGGACTAAGTCTCAATCCCCAATAGTATACGACCCCGCACTCATCGGGGAATGCGTGCCACGCCTCAATATAGCGTTATGATGTGAAACTCCGGGGTTTCAAACCCTCAGAGCAGTAGTTACATCAATTACTCACCTCTAGCCGGCCAAAAACTAGCTAGCAATGCCATTGCCTCTCGAATCGACCTCCCCGCCTGTCGAATCAGGCCAAAACCATAACGAATACATTACAATAGGCTAAGGGAATATAATCCAATTGAAAAGACTCAAAAAATATCGAAAACCACAAAATTTGCAAAACCCGAGTCCCGGGCCTACTTCTCGAAAGTCAGAAATTTTTACACAAAAAATGTTCCTTATCTCGCCACGAGTCTATACATGTAAACTTCATCAAAATCGGATTCTGAATGCTCCCTCAAAATCCAATTTCTCATTCAAAAACACAAGCCCTAGTTCTTCCCTTTTTACTCAAATTCCATGAATTTAGTTGTTGAAATCACAATTTGATGATGTTTCTACGCCATAGGACTTACCTCCAACCGATTCTCAGTCAAAACCCTCTAAATTCCTCGTCAAAAGCTCCCAAGGTTGCTTAACAATGGTGGAAAATAGACCCAAATCGCGGATGGAATGTTATTAAAACCTTCGACCTAGGCATTATTTAACCATTTGTGATCGCAGCCTCGCTATTGCGATCGCATAGCACAAATTTTCAACCTCCCAGAAATGCTCAATGCGATCGCACAACTACCCCCTGCGATCACAGAGCACAGCTTTCCAAACCTATGCGATCGCACATCCTCTTACGCGATCGCATAAAACAAATCTGATCCCCTTCCAAAACCTCCTATGCGATCGCATAAAGCAAATTCTCTGCACACTTCAACAATTTTTCTGTAACTCCCAAAGGCCAAGATTGGTCTGATTGACCACCCAAAAATACCCTGAGGCCCCAGGACCTCAACTAAAAGTGCCAACACATCCTAAAACATCACAGAAACATGTTCCAATCATAAAAACACATCCAACACACACAAGAATCATCAAATTACAACGGATTCAAGCCTAAGTTAAACTAAAAGTTTCGAAACTTGCATTCGATAAAAAATCAGACCTAAACACCTCTGAATCATCTGAAAATTTGCACATATATCATAATTCACCTAATGAAGCTACTGAAACTTTCGGAATTTCATTTCGACCATCGGATCAAAATCTCACCTATCAACCGGATATCGCCAAAATGCTAACTTAGCCAATTCAAGCCTAATTCTACACCGAGTCCCCAAAATTACTTTCGATCGCTCTCCTAAGCCTTAAATCATCCCCCCCAAACTAATTGAATCATCAGAAATCCATTCCGAGCCCTCTAACTCACAAGTCAACATTCGGTTGACTTTTCCAAACCACCCCTTCCTTAAAGAGACTAATTGTCCATTTCAAACCAAACTCTAACCGAATTACTTCAAATTCGCCAAACACATACAATGAAATATGTAGAAGTATTTAACGGGGAAAACGCCATAAAAATACATGAGACGGCGGATCGGGTCGTCACAAATCCTTTTATTTTTAAATAAATAAATTAAAATGTAGTACTTTAATTGTCCCATAAACAACGAAAAATTTCACACAAGAACAATTGGATCCCTTCTTTTTAATTTTATAGCCGATATTTTAATTTATTATCAACTAGCCCAAAAAAAATAGGCTAAGATTCAATATCCAACTCTAATAGGTACTTAAAATTACTATTTAATTTTTAAAAAAGATTGCTCAAGCTTATAAGTTAATTTTTGAATCAGTAACTGTAACTCAAATATTAGTTCAACAAATCAAATCTATTTGGATGGTGAAAATTAAATTTTTAACAAGCTTAAATATATGGGTTTAAATTTCGAATTCGATTTTGTGAGAAATTTGGAGTGGGTATTAACTAGAATTGTTAGAAATAGAATAAGGAGGTTGTATATAAAATTTGAAGTCATTTAATGGAGATTTGGACTGATTTTGAATAAGAATTGCAACTAAAAATCGTATAAGAAGTTCGTCTACAGACGCTTATATAAAGGTATATAAAAATGTATAATAGCGTATAAGATGTGTTTATAGACTCGTATATACTATTATACAAGATTATATATAGATTTAATTCCATGGCTTTTAGAAGCAATGATTGTAAGAAAACATATTTTGAATTTGCTAGAGCTTTCAAAATATGTACAATATGAACTAAGTCGGATAAAACTTAAAATATAAGCTATTTTCTGTTATGGTGTGAAGTCGAATGTAGTTTTTTTTAATTCTTTCCATAAACAATGACACATTTTGGTAGTTAAAGAGTAGAAATATTTAATGGGAAACCTTCCCGCAAGATTCGAGCACTGAATTAGAATATTTAAGTAATTCTAATTTCAAGAATGGTCCGACTCGTATTTCACTTTTAACTCTTTGTTTAGCTCAAGTATAGTAATGTTAGTTGTGATTATACGGGGTAAATTTGACCATTATTTTTTCCGATGTAAAATAACTTAATATTATTCAGTCGCGACTTACGTAACTAAATATGTGTAAATTTTTGAAAAAGATCGTAGTAAAACCACTAATTATAATAACATCATATGAAGAACATGAAAATATTAGTAATATAAATTGATAGCCGGATGTTAGGGTACAAGACATGATCGCGAATTACAAATAACTAGGATATAACTAAAATCTGATGTACTAACAAAATTAATATGCTTTATTATTTCTTCTTTTCTTGAACTTATTATGGGAAATTTCCTATAATAGACTTTGCAAAGATTTCTATCACTTTTCTTGTTCTTTGAACAATGTTGTATGTTGTTGATGGATATGCTAATCATTCTTTAATTCCTTGATTCAAACTTCAAAGTCCAACATACACTCTTTTCCTGCTCATCTTCAATTGCTTGGCTAGGAAATAAAATAAATTAATTATTGAATTTAAGAGAATTGATTTTGAATTCGTTAATTTATAGAAAATTGCATCTTCTACATATATTTTACACTGAGGAATATCATAGACTGATTTAAGATTTTAATTTGATGGGTGTTGCTCTGATGGTAAGCAACTCCCACTTCCAACCGAGAGATTTTGAGTTCGAGTCTCCCCAAGAGCAAGGTGGGAAGTTCTTTGAGGGAAGGATGCCGGGGGTCTATTTGGAAATAGCCTCTCTACCCAAGGGTAGGGGTAAGGTCTGCGTACACACTACCCTCCCCAGACCCCACTAAGTGGGATTATACTGGGTTGTTGTTGTTGTTGTTGTTGTAATTTGATGGGTGTTTGACTCAAAAATTGTAAAATACTTTTTAAGCAAACCAATCGAAAAAGCTGAAAAGGTAAATCGTAGTCAATCCTAATTCACAACGGATAAAACACATTTGGAACACAGAAGACGTTGACGCTATAACATTCGAAAAACTTTGTTGATTATAGAAGCAGGCCCTACCCCTCCTTAGAGGGGTTCAGGGAATTACAATCAACATGATTCCTCATAATAATCGAAGTATCAGTTTTTCCTTGCCCGTAGGTTCAAGGTTGCCTTCGTGGAGCTGTGTTACTCCCTTTTTTGGAGAACTTAGTAAATGGAGAAGATGACTTGGCCCGGGGGCCCCTATTTCACCCTTCCTATTTTGTATTTATAGTTGGAGAGAGAAATCCCTAGAACTTGTCAGTCCTTTTCATGGCCAAGTGGAGGAGATTTTATCTTGTCGGGGAGAGGCGTTGACCTCGTTGTTTGTTCAGGGAATAGCCGCAACAAGTCGGGGCGGGTTCGATGACTACTCCAACGAGCTGGCCAAAACGGGGTTGTCGCTATCGTAATCATATGGTCGAGTTTCGTACCAATACAGTTAGTCCCTCTGTTCGTCGGGGTCGTGTCTTGCGGACCTCGGCAGACGGATCATGTGTGTGACGCGGTCGGGAGTAATTAAACTCGTCCTTTATTTTTTAGTCGCGTTATGAGTTTTGCAATTGCTCGGGGGCGTTATTATGGAGTTCGTGTACTATCATGTCCGTTTCAAAGCTGAAGCGCCGGTTGGTAATCAAAAAATCACTTCGTGCGAACAGTTATAATGGTGCACGTTTCAGATAAGTTGAACCGTTTTGCGACTAGTCAGGTTCTAATGGCGGTTGTTGGGTTTCGTGCTTGAGGAATTGATGTCTTATAAATTGAAGGGATCTGTCATTTTTTGTTCATATTTCGTCACTCATCTTCGAGAGAATTTCCAGAATACCTTCCTTTCTACTGATTTGAGCTTTTCTTTACTCCCTTACTTGGTAGCCTTCAGTTTTCTTACCCCTCATGCGAAGCTTTCTTTCCTCTTGTTTGAGGGTCAAAAATGACAGGAACTTCATCCCATGATAATATTCAGGTTATACCCCCATGGCAACTGAGAACCCTGTTCCATCAACCGGAGACACGGAACAGATGCAGAGCGAGGTTTTTCCTTCGGTGGATGAGATTTTATCCCGCCCAGGGAGGGACGTGATGGACTTCAGCGGTGATGAGCCGGTGATGAGCCGGTGAATATCCCCCCCCCCCTTATTGGGGATGTTGGGATAAAGGATTTGCGGGAGTGGTGGGTCATTCCCAGTTATGTTGAGATGGTACTTGCGAAGACGGAAGACAGGGTCCAGATTGCCGCCCAAGGATCTGTATGTTTTACGCCTATCCTTTCCTCGTGGGATACACGCTCCCGCTTCCCCTATTGGTGGTCGAATTTTGCTGCTATTACGAGGTGTGCCTTGCCCAAATCTCTCCTTATCTGTACAAATTGTTCCTCATGTTCGTTAAATACCCCGAGTTGGCCGGTCGTGAGGTCACCTTGAGACATGTACTCAGTTTATTCCCCCCCCCCCAAAAAAAAAGATTCGTGCCACTATGCTCCATACGCGTCCCCGAGGGTCAAGAAGTTTGGTAGTCAAGATGGACGACAGGGCCAACAGTCGCTTTTTTAACAATTTTTTCTATGTGCGGACCAATCATCTCATGGCGGACCTAAACGGATTTCCCGAAGTGTGAAACTTTGATGACTATCAAATATTCATATATTATATACGTAAAAATAAATTATTTTAAATTATATATATATATATATATATATATATATATATATAACATGTCAATTATCTGTATTTTCTAATAGTATTTTGCAGGAAATAAAAATATCATGATAAAGAAAATAAAGGAATAAAAAAGAAGCACGAGGCATCATGACAAAAGAAGGACGAGGCATCGTGGCAAAAGAAGCACAAGGCATCATGGCAAAAGAAGCACACGTCATCATGGAAAAAGAAACACGAGGCAATATGGCACCTTACGATATTTGATTTCTATAAATAGTATGTCATATTTGTGTTGAAGGGAGAAAGATGAGACGTGCCTAATTAGAACCTTTTCTCTAGCTTTGATCTTTACTTCTTTCTTTATTTCTTTCACTTTCCTCTTGTAGTTTTTGAATTTTCTAAGAGTGTTGATAGTATTTTAAGAATTTCTTTCTTTGTGAGATTTAAATACTCCATAATGGAGTAATCTCTTTTGTTAGGATAGTTGATGAAGCTCGATATCGTTATAATATTAATCTCAATTTTACTACATGCTTAACCTAAAACTTTCTAATTATATTTCTATATTGTGCTGGAATATTAATTTTAATTAATTATTATCATTTCTATCTATTTATTCTCCAAAGTTAGTTGTATGTCAATTTTGTAATTCTCACGAAGCAAAATTGATATACGATATTTATTGGGCAAAATAATAGAGTGAGAGTAATTCTTTTTAAGCTATCATTCCAAGTCTGTAATCTTGCTTACTTCCATAGTAATTCTCACGGAGGAGTTGTAGTTTGCAAGATTATTTATTATTAGTAAAAAGTAATTGCAAGAGATATTTGCTATCTTTTAGCACAATTCAGGCATGAAAACATTTTCGATTTAATCATCACGAATCATATATCAATTGATTTACATAACCTCGCGGAGTGTTGTTAACTGATCATTTCTTAGTGACCAAAATATAATTGTATTAGCAACAAGCAATTATTCCCAAGAGAAATACATGTAGAAGCTAAGATTTTATTATTATCACGATATCGAGTGAATTCAATGATTCTCAACTCTATTGAAATATAAATCTTCCGAAAGTTATATTGTTTCAACGTAAGCAATTTGCCTTTTCAACAAATAAACTTCATCAATTTGATTCTCTCAAATAGTAGAACGAATATTATAAGTTTGTAGCTAGATTCTCCAATCTCTGTAGGACGATATCATAAACTACACTAGAATTTGACGGAGTACGAGTAGCAAAATTTTATACGCATTGGCCTCGTCAAATTTTTGGCGCCGTTGCCTGGGATTGGCATACATCTACTTCAAATTAATTATTTTATTACTAATTTGATAACTTATATTAATTTTTTTCTTCTCATTATAATTACTACCAACTTTATTTATTAAATCACTTAGTATATCTAATACAATTAGACTATTATTATTATTTTACTAACCAAAAATAAATAAATATACTATAGTCAATTCTTTCACGGTCTTACACACTATTAATTGCCCTCTTTTATATTATCATTGTAATTTTAGATAATATTACGAGTATTAATACTAATATTTTGAATAATATTATATTTTATTGTCACAGTTTACTTGCTGTGTCATTTTTATATTTCTATTTTATTTCAAATGTGGTATAATTTTACTATAATCAATAAATAATAAAATTATTGTACTAATATTTTTTTCCCTTTAACGCCTAGTTTTTTTTTCCATCTTTGCAATCTTTTATTATTGTTTATTGCCATTATTATTTTAGGAACTATTTTTCTTTACTTTATCAATTTCAAATAGTTTATGACCTGCTCTTCCACAAAAGAGTAGGCAAGTTACGATCCTGAAATTGAAAGATCTCTTCGATTGCGCAGGAAAGGACAAACGTCTTCTCAAACAATAGCTTGTGAAGAAATGGAGAATCAGGAAGCACAAAATATCAATCCACGCGAAGTACCACCACCAGTCCAAATAGAGGATTAATTTGATGAAGCGGCGCCAAGACTAGCAAATAGAATCCTAAGGGATTATGCTAGACCTGACCACTTCAACTGTGAATCTAGTGTGAGGAAGCCCCCAGTAGCAGCCAACAACTTTGAAATCGGGACTGACCTGATTCAAATGAACCAACAATCTTGTATCTTTACGGGAGATTCAAGTGAAGATCCACATAGTCATATAATTTATTTTCTAGAACTAGTTGAAACAACTAAGTATAATGGAGTATCCCCCGAAGCAATTAAGTTAATGCGATTTCCTTTTTCTTTAAAAGGAGATGCTAAGACTTGGTTGCGAACTATGCCTCAAGGATCAATTACCACGTGGGACCAAATGACTCAGAAATTTTTAAATAAATACATTTCCCCAGCTAAAACCACAAAGTTAAGACAAGACATATCTAATTTCTTGCAAACTGACACAGAGTCAGTTTATCAAGCTTGGGAAAGGTTAAAAGCAATGTTAAGAAAATGTCCACATCATGATATTCCTGAACATATGCAGTTGTATATTTTTTAGCACGGGCTAAAACTCTCTTCTATAAATGTGATAGATGCAGATGCAAGAGGTTCAGTAATGGGAAAAACAATAGAGGAAGCATTGCAATTGTTGAATGAAATTTCTGAGAATGCCATTCAATGGCCATCTGAGCGTATATTATCAAGAAAGCTGCTAGAGTAAATCAGGCAGATACTTTAAATACACTAACAAAACAGATTGTTTCTTTGGCACAAAAGTTTGAATCTTTTTAGGTTAATACACAACAACCAAGTCAGTCTGAAGTTTGCGACATGTGTGGAGGAAATCATCTAAACCATGAATGCCAAACAATCCATCAAAATGATGAACAAGTCAAATGTAATAGGCTACAAATCTTACCCTTTTGGAAGTCCAATAGCACATAAACATCAAGGATTTCAATGGAGAAATCCAAATGGTGCCGAGGACTCTCAAAAATTTCAGAAACAACCTGTGCAGGGTCCACCCGGATATCAGAATCAAAACCGAGGGCAATTGAATTTTAAACCTTATCAGCAAGTAGCCCCATATCAACAAAGGCCTCAACAAGCTCATCCAAGTCTTGATGACCTTATGTACAAGCACATTAAGGACACTGACGAAAAGATGGAGCGTCAGACTTTTACCCTTAAGAATTTAGAAATTCAGTTGAGCCAACTAGCCACTCTTGTATCAGAAAAGATTCAAGGTCCCTTACCAAGTAATACAGAGAAAAATCCAAAGGAGCACCTTAAGGCCATCACTTTACAGTCGGGTAAGGAGTTGGATGAACCCTATGCAGGCTGATCAGAACAACATGTAAACAACGGTAAGAATGTTAAAATACCCTCTGAACCATCTAAAAAGAATGAAGTCAAGAAAAAAGAATAAAAAAAATATTGAAAAATTAACTCCTCTCCCTGTGACTATTCCCTTTCTACAAAAAATGAAAAGAGAAAAGCTTGACAACTAATTTACAAAATCTTTGGAGATTTTAAAATAAATTCACATCAATATTCTGTTTAGTGATGCTTTGTTACAAATGCCTTCATACGCCAAAATTTTAAAGGAAATTTTGTATAGTATAAGAAAATAAGAAGAAGTTTATGTGGTAATGCTTACGGAAAAATGCAGTGCTATACTTCAAAATAAGCTACCACAAAAACTTGGTGATCTAGACAGTTTTACAATTCCATGCACATTGGGAGGAATATATTTTGAAAAAGCACTTTGTGGTTCTGGAGCTTCAATAAATTTGATGCCATTTTCTATATTTAAAAAGTTAGATCTTGGTGAAATAAAATGCACAAGTGTTTCTCTTCAATTTGCAGATCAAAGTACTAAGAAACCTAAGGGAATAACTGAAAATGTACTCGTAAGAGTAGATAAGTTCGTTTTCCCTATAGATTTTATAGTGCTTGAATTGAAATAATGTCCTAATGAACCAATAATTTTAGGTATACCATTTCTTTGCTACATGAAGAGAAATTATAGATGTTCATCAAGGACAACTAATTTTGAGAGTTGATGAAGAGAGAGTCATCTTGGATATGCAAAAGATACTAAGATATTCGAAAGATGAAACACCATCTTCATGTTTTCAATTGAAATGATTAGTTATCTTACAGATGAATACAAATATGATCAGTTAATTCTAGATTCAATGGAAAGATGCTTGATCAAGTCAGGTACCACATAGGATGATGATCCCACCATCAGAAGAGAAGCTGAAATATTGGACAAAGATTCAGAGGAAGAAGAGATGAATTCCGAAGAAGTTCAATCAAAAATTGAACTCAAAATTCTCCCTTCTCATTTGAAATATGTATATCTTGAGAAAGAATTATTTTCAGTAATTATTTCATCTTCTCTTACTGCAGAATAAGAAAATAGTTTGATTAAAGTATTGAAAGCACACAAAGGAGCCTTAGGGTGGACTGTAGAAGATATTAAAGGGATTAGTCCGGCTATTTGTACACATAGAATCCTCATGGAGGATAGATACAAGCCAATTGTCCAGCCGCAAAGAAGATTGAATCCAACAATGTAGGAAGTAGTGAAGAAAGAGATCATAAAGCTGTTGGCAGCAAGTATTATATACCTCATTTCTGATAGCCAGTGGGTAAGTCCCGTTCAGGTAGTACCAAAGAAAGGAGGTATGACAGTTATAAAAAATAAAAATAATGAGCTCATACCTACCAGGACTGTTATATGATGGAGAGTCTGTATTGACTACAGACGTCTCAATGATGTCACTAGAAAAGATCATTTTCCTTTGCCATTTAGTGATCAAATGTTGGAAAGAATTGCAGGATATGATTTTTATTGTTTTCTTGATGGTTATTCGGGATATAATCAGATACCAATTGCACCAGAAGATCAAGATAAGACAACCTTTACATGCCTTCATGGAACATATGCCTATAGTAGAATGTCATTCGGTCTGTGCAACGCCCCTGCTACATTTCAGCATTGCATGTCAGCAATTTTTGCTGACATGACTAACAAATTTCTTGAAATTATTATGGATGATTTTACACGCTTTGGCAAAATGTATAAGGATTGTTTTAACCACTTGACCTTAGTTCTTAAAAGATGTGAAGAAACGAACTTAGTTCTTAATTGGGAAAAATGTCATTTTATGATTACGGAAGGAATTGTTTTAGGACATAAAATCACTGCTAAAGGGATAGAAGTTGATAAGGAAAAAATTAATCTTATAGAAGGATTACCCCTTCTTACAACTGTGAAATGCATTAGGAGATTTCTAGGTCATGCAAATTTTTACAGACGATTCATAAAAGATTTCTCAAAGATTTCAAAACCGCTGACTAACCTCTTGATGAAGTACTTTAAGTATGATTTTTCATATGAATGTGTGAAAGCGTCTGAAACCCTTAAGGAAAAGTTATCAACTGCACCTGTAGTTGTGTCCCATGATTGGAACCAACCTTTTGAGGTCATGTGTGATGCTAGTGATACAACAGTTGGAGTAGTTTTAGGCCAAAGAAAAGATAGGATATTCCGTCCCATTTACTATGCTAGTAGGACATTTAGTGAGACTCAAGTGAATTATGCCACGATAGAAAAAGAGTTACTAGCAGTAGTGTTTGCTTGTGATAAATTTCGTTCCTATTTGATGGGAACAAAGGTCATTGTTTTTACTGATCATGCAGCTTTAAAATACCTCTTAGCTAAGAAAGATGTTCGACCTAGATTATTAAGATGGATTTTACTTCTGCAAGAATTTGACCTTGAGATAAAGGACAAGAAAGGGATAGAGAACCAAGTAGCTGGCCATTTGTCTAGATTAGAAAATCCTCCCCTTGAGTTTAATGAGATAAAAGAAGAATTTCCTGATGAACATATTTTTTCAGTTAACACAATTGAGACTCAACCACCCTAGTTTGCGGATATACCGAATTGCTTGGTTGGAAAGTGGATACCGCAAGATTTCTCTTACCAGCAAAGAAAAAAGCTTATATCTGATGCAAAGTATTATCTGTGGAACGAACCTTACCTATTCAAAAATTGTGCAGATAGTATCATTAGAAGGTGTGTACCTGACGAAGATATGAATAAAATTCTATATCACTGTCATGATGGAGTAATTGGAGGACATTATGCAGCAAATCGACCAACTTTTAAAGTTTTAGAAGCCGGATTCTTCTGTCCCACACTCTTTAAAGATGCCCGAGCATATGTAGCACAATGTGACAGGTTTCAGAGAACATGTAATAACACCAAGAGAGATGAGATGTCACTGCAATCAATACAAGTATGTGAAATATTTGATGTTTGGGGAATAGATTTTATGGGTCCTTTTTCTTCTTCTCACTCTTTTGAATATATTCTTGTGGCTGTGGATTATGTGTCAAAATGGATTGAAGCCATATCCACAATAAAGAACGATGCTCGTACAGTGTGTAATTTTCTTAGAAAAAAATGTTTTTACTATATTTGGCACACCACGAGTCATTATTAGTGATCAAGGAACTCATTTTATCAATAGGCAATTTGCTACTTTACTGTCAAAATATAATGTGACTTACAAAATAGGAACACCATGTCATGCTCAAACTCATGGGCAAGTTGAGGTTTCCAATCGCGAGTTAAAAAGAATTCTTGAAAAAACGATTGGAATCTCAAGAAAAGACTAGGATTTAAAATTAGATGATGTACTATGGGTGTACCGTACGACTTTCAAAACGCCAATTGGAACATCTCCATATAGATTAGTTTTAGGAAAAGCTTGTCATTTGCCCGTAGAATTAGAACATAAAAATTTTTGGGCATTGAAAGCACTGAACTTTGATTTAACCTCTGCTGGTAAAAACGATTTATTCAGGTTAATGAATTGGAAGAGCTGAGGTTGGGAGCCTACGAAAATGCTAAAATTTTTAAAGAAAAAACTAAAATATGGCATGAAAAGTTGATCCGACCAAAGAGTTTCAAAATTGGAGATAAGGTACTTCTTTACAATAGTCAACTCAGGTTATTCCCAGGAAAATTAAAATTTAGGTGGACAGGTCCTTACAATGTTACAGGCGTTACTCCATACGGGACAATAGAAATTCAGAATAATGGAGGAGAAAAGCTTAAGGTAAATGGTCACTGGCTAAAATTGTACTATGGAAGACATTTTGAACAACATCTATCGGTTACCTTAATAGACTGATGAATTTTGCAACTAATAAGTCGAGATGACGACATTAAACTCAGAACTAAGATACAGAACCCGTAGCCATAAAGGGAGAAGCAGTGGAGCCTCATAAGCCCGGCATAGATTTGGGTAATTAAATGCTTAATTAATTTATCTGGTCAATATCTATGTTATTGTACAACCAGAACATCTCATGAAGGCCTTTACAAAAAAGCGTCACCTGTGTAGGAGTAACTCCATGGTGATCGGTATGCCTAAGTAACTGGTTGATTAACCATTTAATGAATCAATTCAATATGTTGGAACAGGTAAATTTGTTGGTTTATATTTAAACCAGGACCAAATGACTAATAAAGTCTTAAATTAGTCAGTCTATTACATATAAAAATATGTGTTGTCACACACTCTATCAAGTTTTTTCTTCTCTCTCCTATATATATATATATATATATATATATATATATATATATATATATCCATCTTTTATTTTATTTTTAATTGTTGTTCTTGTACAATATTAAAGTTTTAAAATAAAAGTTTACATATTTTTCAAATATAAATTTTTTCATTTATGCCATAGAACTTTCAAGTTTGTGATTTTATTTTTGTGAAGGCAAGAACGAGTATCTCCAAATTTGAGAAAGTGTTGAAATTGAGAAACATTATGATCTCAATAGGTAGAATCAATAAAATTCTGCTAGAACTTTCCCCAAATATCTATTAAGGCGAATTCTAGACAACACTATTTTTAGAATGAAATTAGGTTTTCTTTGACACCCCTTTTAGCCTATCTATTTTTAACCACAAATACTTATATTTGACCTTTTAGCATCCAACTTTGAGCAAAAAGAAAAGAAAAGAAAAAACAGAGGGATAAACCAACTTTTATTGATACACCATATAGGTTTATCTTACAAAAAGATTGATACTACTCCTTCTGGTTATAGATGAGCAAAAATAATTATTAAAGCAAGCGATGAAGGAATACTTATGGAGTAAATGTTTTATTTCACTCTTTAAGAAAACAGCAGAGGAAAACGAGGTAAAGATTTGGCGACTTGAAAAACTTATACGTTTGAATTTTATGTGAAACTTTATTTTTTTACTTTTCTACTCTACAAGAAACAATAATTATTAATAAAATTATTGCCTCGAGGACGAGCAAAGATTCAAGTGGGGAAGGGGGGGGGGGGAGTTTGATGACTATAAAATATTCATATATGATATACGTAAAAATAAATTATTTTAAATAATATATATATATATATATATATATATATATATATATATAATATGTCAATTATCTGTATATTCTAATAGTGTTTTGCAGGAAATAAAAATATCATGATAAAGAAAATAAAGGAATAAAAAAAGAAGCACGAGGCATCATGGCAAAAGAAGGACGAGACATCGTGGCAAAAGAAGCACACGGCATCATGGCAAAAGAAGGACGAGGTATCGTGGAAAAAGAAGCACACGACATCATGGAAAAAGAAGCATGAGGCAATATGACACCTTATGATATTTGATTTCTATAAATAGTATGTCATATTTGTGTTGAAAGGAGTAATATGAGACGTGCCTAATTAGCAACTTTTCTCTAGCTTTGGTCTTTACTTCTTTCTTTATCTCTTTCACTTTCCTCTTGTAGTTTTGAATTTACTAAGAGTGTTGATAGTATTTTAAGAACTTCTTTCTTTGTAAGATTTAAATACTCCATAATGGAGTAATCTCTTTTGTTGGGATAGTTGATGAAGCTCGATATCGTTATAATATTAATCTCAATTTTACTACATGCTTGACCTGAAACTTTCTAATTATATTTCTATATTGTGCTGGAATATTAGTTTTAATTAATTATTATTACAAAATTTAGTTGTATGTCAATTTTGTAATTCTCACGAAGCGAAATTAATATACAATATCTATTGGATAAAATAATAGAGTGAGAGTAATTCTTTTTAAGCTTGCATTCCAAGTCTGTAATCTTACTTACTTCCATTCTAATTCTCACGGAGGAGTTGTAGTTGGTAAGATTATTTATTTTTAGTAAAAAATAATCACAAGAGATTTTTGCTATAGCAGAATTCAGGCAAGAAAATTATTTCGATTTAATCGTCACGAGTCATATATCAAGTGATTTACATAACCCCGCGGAGTGTTGTTAACTGATTATTTCTTAGTGACCAAAATATAATTGTATTAGCAATAAACAATTATTCCCAAGAGAAATACATGTAGAAGCTTAGATTTTATTATTATCACGCTATCGAGTGAATTCAATGATTCCCAACTCTTTTTAAATATAAATCTTCCGAAAGTTATATTGTTTCAACTAAAGCAATTTAAATTTTCAACAAACAAAACTTTATCAATTTGATTCTCTCAAATAGTAGTAAGAATATTATAAGTTTGTATAGATTCTCCAATCTCTGTGGGACGATATCATAAACTATATTAGAATTTGACAGAGTACGAGTAGCAAAATCTTATACGCATTGGCCTCGTCAAACTTTGCCCGTAAGTCTTCGTCCCCGGTTAGAAGAGCTCATTTTTGTCCCGGTTCTCTCTTTTTTTTTTTGCTGTGAATGCTGATTTACTCCGTCGATTTTCAGCCGAGAAGCTACCCCCGACTCCTTTGGAGGGGATTAGATAATGGGTCGAGGCCATCCTTCCCCATATCTCAAGGGTTCACGCGTGGGCGACGTTCTATGAGAGATACGGGTGTAGACCTCTCACGGGTAAGATAACGCGCTTATTTTTAGTGTGTCTTCTTTTGTTTTGATCTTAGTGCTGAATATTTGTTCGCCGTGAGCAGGTAGGGCTCGCAGAGTCAGGGCTCCTCAGCTAGCCTTCCGTCGGCCACCTGCATATGTCTGCCTTAGCGCGATACCTGCTGCTTGTCCATCAAGGGTTGCCTCGGTTGAGTCTACGACATTGGCCACTCTGACTCAGGTGGTTTCCCAGGGCAAGATCCCTTCTGGCATTATTCGTCCTCAGAATGACTCTCTATCAACATGGGAGGAGGAAGTGCCATCGAAGAGACAAAGGGTGGAGTTCGAGGCAGCTCCCCCTACTGTGATTAGTTTGGACTCTCCTCTGATAGGCCCGGTGGAAAATATTGTTGCATCGTCTTCCACAAGGGTAGAGCGGGTAGAAAGTGTTGATATTGGTGTTCAGAGCCACGAGAATGTGTCTACTATGGTGGTTCGGTCTAGCGCTGTGGATGGTGCAGAGCGTCCTACCTGAGTTGGGGTCCCATCCCCTGATGCGGCCGTTATGACCACAGTAGAGTTGTTGCGACTTCGAGCACGCCTTTTTTATTTGCGACAGGTCGTGTTCCCCCCTCAGCGGCTGAAGGGGGAAGAATGTGGCGGTCTATGAGTATAAGTCGGAATTTGACTTGGACCCCGACGATGTTTGAATGTTTGAGGAGGGCATTACTCACTCAGTGGTCTATGCGGGGGGAACGACCCATGTGATTGAGATCCCCTCGGAGTTGAACCTCTTGGCGCAGGGGGATAACTTGGTACCACAACTTAGCCTACTGTGTTCGGATGCCGAGAATGAATCTTTGCGTGACATACTAGATGTCGAAGTGAGGGATGATGTGGCTGTGATGGGTTTGCGGGTATGTCATATCTGATTTTTGTCGTACTTATCTCTTCTTCCTTTTTTGCTAATGTTTGTCTCTTTGACTATTTTCACTTTTTTCCATTTTCAGACGTACTTGTTGGAGGTGGAGAACATCCGTAGTGCCAATATCAGGTCGATGATATTTCTGCAGATGTTGGGGAAGCATCTTCGCTACCGCGATAGGTGGTTGCATGAGAGGCTAAGGACTGGCCCTCACAACCGGGCTCTAGGAGAGAAATTGGATAGGAGGGATCACGAGCTAATGCAAACAATCTGTACTAAGAGTGAGCTTGAAGAGCAACTTCGCCTTAAAGACGATGAGCTAGAGCTGGGGAAGGGGGTTACCGCCGAGTGCGAGCGCTTACAGGGCGAGCTGAGGGAGGCGTGGTTGGAGGTAGATCACCGTCGTGCCCAGTTTGAGGAGTCGAGTGCTGACTTGAAGGGGGAAACTCTCTGTAATGGAGGGTAGGGTCGCCGGCTTGGAACGTATTAAAAGGGCCTGGTCTGAGGCCTTATCGACGGCAGTTGTTTTGGAAGAGACAATCCGCGTACTTCAGTCCCAGCAGGAAACAGACAGGGGGACCGCATCCCTCATGGAAGAAAGGATCAAAGAGCGTACAAGTGCACTTGATGCTGAGGCGGGAACCCTGGCAGAGCAGGTGGCAGCCTTGGAGTCAGAGAACCAGCAGCTAAGGGACCAGGCTGGACCATCCCGTGCTACTGTCCCTCGCCAGACTTACGAGCTTTGGATTTATGCAGAAGCCAAAAGGGACATATTCAAGAGCTTATGGGAGGCAGGTACCGTTACAGAGGCCGCATATGAAGAAGCACGAGAAAAGGCTCGCGAGGCTCGTGCTAATTGCGGGTATGACACGGTGACGCCCAAGGACGGTGAAGATGCAGGCGACGATAGTGAGGAGCCCTACAGGGATGGTGATGGTAGCGGCGATGGTGGCACCGAGTGAAAGAAAAATTGCTTTGTTTTCTTTGTTTCATTCGCCGGTTGGCATTCATTTATTTCTTGTTGTTCTCCATTTTCTTCATTTTTCTTGTGTTGACCGGCCTTGGCCGAGTGTAAGCGGGGATGACCCGCATTCTTAACTTCATGGACAATAAATTCTCTTTTTCGTTACTTGTGTTGCGTTTATTTTGTGTTGTTCCTTTTCTTGAATATACTCGAAGTGAGAGACCGTCTCGAGTTTGATTGAAGTCGAACGTATCAATGTTATGATGTCGAAGGCACTTAGCCTTATAGTCCGGACAAAGTCGAATCTGTCTAAATATTGATGGCGAAGCACTTAGTTGGAGTCCCGATTTGACTGAGGTCGAACCTATCTAAATGGCAAAGGCGCTTAGCCTTATAGTTTGAACGAGGTCGAACAATCCTAAATGGCGAAGGTGTTCAGCCTTATTGTTCGAGCGAGGTTGAACATATCAACCTTCGATGGCGAAGGCACTTAGCCTGAGTCCCGGTTCGACTGAGGTCGAACCTATCTAACTGGCGAAGGTGCTTACCCTTATAGTTCGAACGAGGTCGAATATATCAATCTCTGATGGCAAAGGCACTTAGACTGAGTCTAGATTCGATTGAGGTTGAACCTATCTAACTGGCGAAGGCGCTTGGCCTTATAGTTCGAACAAGGTCGAACATATCAATCTCTTATGGCAAAGGCACTTAGCCTTATATTTCGAATGAGGTAGAACATTCAATCTCTTGCCCGGTTTGAATGAAGTCGAACTCATCAAAGATTGATACTTTTGCAGGGCATGTTTCGTACTTTTGCCCAGTGATCGAAAGGGAAAAAGGGAAAGACTCATCGCTTCTCACCTTGTTTCGAGCTTTCCGGGATTAGCAGGGTGGGAGATTTCAATTCCCGTTGGCGCGCTTTGATTTTTCTTTCTTTGGTGCGCTGCCTTTGGCTCTGGTTTGAGTTAGGTTTCCCTTTTGGTGTTTCTCCCGTTTTGATCCATAAAGAACTAGGTGTTTTCACTAGGAAATCCCCATAGACGGCGCCAAATTATTTGACTCAAAAGTTGTAAAGTACTTTTTAAGCAAACTAGTTGAAAAATATGAAGGGATAAATTGTAGTCAATCCTAATTCACAACGAATAAAACAGATTTGGAACACTGAAGATGTTGACGCCATAACATTCGGGAAACTTTATTGATTATAGAAGCAGGCCTTGAATTACAATCAACATGATTCCTCATAATAATCGAAGTTTCAGTTTTTCCTTGCATAGGTTCAAGGTTGGCTTCGTGGAGCTGTGTTACTCCCTTTTTGGGAGATCTTAGTAAATGGAGAAGAAGACTCGGTCCGGGGGCCCCTATTTTAACCTTCGTATTTTGTATTTATAGTTAGAGAGAGAAATCCCTAGAACTTGTCGTCCTTTTCATGGCCAAGTGGAGGAGATTTTATCTTGTCGGAGAGAGGCGTTGACCTCGTTGTTTGTTCAGGGAATAGCCGTAACGAGACGGGGTCGGGTTCGATGACTAGTCCCGCGAGCTGGCTAAAACGAGGTCGTCATTGTCGTTATCATATGGTCGAGTTTCGGACCAATACAATGGGTTCAATCTTTAGGTTCTTATTCGGAACCTCTTACAATTTTGAAATATGAATTTGGAATCCATTATTTATTACTATAAAATTTTAGTGATCACGCAAAAAGTTGAGTAACATTGAAATTACCCCAAGCATTTCTTTATTTGGATAACCTCTTTCTCTTCGTACTTTAGGACAAAACTTAAATCACTTTTTCTATGGTCAAGTATTCATAAAATTTTAGGGCACGCCATGTGATTTAGTATTTTTATGTATTTCGCATACTTTTCAATCGTGAATTTTCTCTTTTAGTGGTAGTCTTTTTTTTGGGTCCAACCGTCAACGATGTAGGAGTCGATCCTTATGGCCCTTTAATTTTATCTATCTATGATTTGTAGATTTTGTGTGTGTCTTTCATTCTCTACTGATTTATCCCAAAAAGTGCACTCATGACAAAAGTTAAAATATTTTTTAACATTATGTCGCGTACAGAAGAAGGGACTTGCTTAAAAATAAATCCAGCGCCAATTTTCATTTGTTCTCACATTTATTTATTTTTTATAATTGCTCTTCTTGAGATGGCCAAAGATATTTGTTATTTTCTACAACTGCTGGAAGCTTTTTGAGATGGCCGAAGACATTAAACTTTCGATCAAATTATGTGTTCGGCTCAACCCAATAACTTTAATCCAAATTCAATATTGTTTTAAGAAATTTATTGAATATGAATAAATAATTCATTTAAAACTATCTCGAACCCATAAATTTAAAATTTTGGCTTTACCTGTACAACTTCATTATCTGACTGAAACTTTTCATATGAGAAAGAAGTCGAGTTTAACTTTTTAATCCAAAGCTTTCTAGACGGGGAAAGAAGAAAAAAAAAAAGTAAAATGGATGGTCACATGTCTGACAAGCTTCCATGCATAGTCAGCAAAGCATGAGCTAGATATTTATAATTGAATGAGCAAATCACTAGCATTTAAATGGTAAATAAATAAAGGGTTGTTTGGCAGAATGTTAAGATAATGCGTGGTCAATAGCAGTGTACATGGATTATGAAGTGAGACTAAATATTTGGAGTGATTAGCATAATCTTCTAAGTCAGAGAATACCCATGAATAAGATCTTATTACATAATTCGCAATTTTGAAAGTAATCCTAAATCAATCAGTGCTTAGAGGAGAGCAGGGAATTCTTTACAAATCAGGTGCTACTATCGTATTATAATGATTATTCCGACGTCAGAACAGACGAGGCTACAGTATGAGCCATAATCTTGATCTTTGGTATGATCTTTATATGATTTTATGTAATTCTTAACTCATGTCATAATCTCGATTCTATTCTGATGTTATTGTCTCTCATGTTGGTCCAAGTACAAACACCTGACTTTTGATTATGAAAGCTAATACCTTTTATGAAATCTTCATAAAACTTACATTTCATATTTATCTCATGAAATAACAAGGAAAACACTAAAAAAGTTAAGTCCAATATAATATTAATTAGCTGTAAGATTTATTTGGTCTGGATTATTTTTGTTTAAATTAATTTGATTTTTCAACTAACTGCAATTTTACAATCTGAAAACTCCAATTACAAATTATAAAAAATAAATAAGGCTCTTAAGGCATTTACAACCTCCAGATTAACTATATAATAGAAGCAATAAGGAATTATTTCAAGGAAATAACTCAACTGATATTTGTGAAGATACTCTTTGTTTCCAGTTCCTTTCTTGGGCACTGGAACTAAATCCAAGTTTAAGTCTCAGTTAGATTACAGTTTAAAAAATTGTTGGATTGCTTTTGAACTTTTAGAAGTACTACCTGGTATTCACAAGATACATAGTACAACAACGACAACATCTGCAACAGCTTCATAAAGTTGTGCCAACCAACTTATGTTGGGGTAGTTTTTGTAGGCAAACTAATGCCACCTCCTTTTACAGATATATTAGGACTTTTGACTGAGCTAGCCTGGCTCACGAGATTCGAGTCCAGGAAAATAACCGCCACTGAGATGTCGTCGTGGAAATGTCGACGAACTCCACTATCAATTTTCTTCAAGTCTGAATACCTCATTTCTCTTTTCTTTGCTGCTTCTTGTAGTGCAGTTTTCACTAACCTTCTAGCAATCCCCTGTCAAGTGGCAAACAAGTCTCTTAAGTTTTGATCCAACTGTTTTTTTCTACTTAAAGGAGTTGAGAATATAGATATTTTACTACATCTATCTACACCAAAAAGAAGTTGGAAACATGGGGAAATACTTGAAAATAATATAAGTGCAGTTTGTCGCACTAAGCTCCCGCAATGTGCAAAGTCTACAAAGGACCGAACCACATTAAGGTCTATAGGCCACAGACTGACTTTGCATTGCATTTCTAGAAGAGTTTGTTTCTACGGCTTGAATCTGTGGTCGCACATGAGCAACTCTTACCGTTGCACTAGACTCCCCCTTTTAAACACTTGAAAAGTAAAACTGAGGCAAAATTATTAAACATGCATTTGACACAGTGGCCGCACAATTTAATTAAGTGGCTTTCTACTGCTCAGCATATGGGTAGAGAGGAGGCTCAATGCACCTCCGGAAAACGTTTAACAGAAAATTCCCCACTGTTCCTTAACACTTTTTCTTTTTCTTTTTCCATAACAAAGAGGAGATCCCTTGCATATAAGAAACTTAGATGTAAGCAATTTTGATGCAAAGTGCATCACCAGATTATTTCAATACCAGCTATATGCCACTAACTCTTATCGTGACCTATCATGTACAGGAAAGAAGTAGGATTTCAACCAGTAAAATGAACAGATTAAAAGTCATCAACAGTCAAACAATGATTATTCTTTATTCACCTGTATGAGAGATTAATATTCATCCCATTGTTTATTTAGCTTTCATTGCTTAAAGGAAATAAACTTTTTCATGAAAACAGCTTACGTTGCGTGGGTGATTTTGTACAATGTCTACTGCTCCTTGGTTAGTTAGATGCTCCCAGAGACCATCTGATGCAAATATGATAAACTGGTCATCAGGTTGCAGATGGTGCACTGAAATTGTTGGATCAGAGCTCAATATGGGCTTGACAAACGGTTCTCGAAGACGAAACTTTGCATATAATGGCTCCTTGTTGAATTCAGCTTTTTTTAAATATACATCGCCAATGGATCTTGAAATCTGCAAAATAAAGTATTCAGTCCATTTTAGAGTGCAGATCAAAGTTTTCCGAGTCAGACAAGAAACAACCATATTAAACAAGCTTCCTAAAGAATGTACTATTCCACTAATTGACATCAATAGCCTTTTATTAGCACACAACTGATTTTGTATTGCTCCTCCCATAAAATAGAAAAGGTAATACAACAAATTAGCAACACTTTGAGAAATTAATCTAGCTCTTTAAGGAGTAGTTGCAGGCTCCTTCAAAGTGAGAAACTCGGCGCCATGACAGCGAGTCGGCAAGTTTAATACTAGATGTTGGTTAATCTGAGAAGAGTCGACACTTAAAACTTAAGGAATAAAGCAACACACACCTGCATAACTAGGTTTCTCAAATAAAATTTGGAACATTATTATTGTTTCAGATACTCTCTGCATGAGAAACCCGAGATATGGAAGTTTTGATACCTTTACCCTATTTATGTCGCTGTTTATCCAGGGTACCAGAGGCGGATCCAAGATTTTAAGTTTATGGGTTCCTGTCGCAATTTCAAATTAATATACAATAATAACTGGGTTCACAAATAGATATTTAATAATTTTTTAACAAAAATACAAGGTCTACGCGAAAGTTACTGGGTTCCCGGAAATCCGTATCTTACATCCTAGATCCGCACCTGCAGGGTACAACAGAGCTACAGCTACTGAGCACTGAAACTTACGTAAAAATCTCAGTATGTAGCAACACAGATGAGGAAGCAATACCGTAGCATTGCTCCCAAGCGTGTATTTATAATTAAACCATTACATGAATAGTGAAAGTAGAACCAAGATAAAACTGGCAATATGTTTTTTTTATTCCATAATCCTGAATAATCAACAGTGCAGTGCTAGTGTTGAAATCAGAGCTCCAACCGTGAATAGCTGGCAGAATAATGAAATGATCACAAAAATAAGAGAAAAAGAATGCCAATTTCTAAAAACTAATATCCTGTTGATGTAGTAAGGCCAATACAGTCAGAAACTTTATATTAAAACAAGTTCAGCATAAGCAAAGAAAGATCACCATTGCAATCACACAGAAATATAAAAAATAATCTGGGAGAAGTTAAAAATCACTGGGGCCTCACTTTCTACTAATTGATTACAAATAAGTTAAGACTAAAAGCATCACCAGCTTACAATATCTCATGCTTGCTACTCGCATATTCATATTGCTTATGCCTTATGGCACACATTGAAGATAATATATCTGCTCATGAATATCACAAATATATCAACTGAAAAGAATAATGAAGTGTCTCCAGCAAAATCTACGAAATTCTTTATATATGTAAATATAAAAGAAATCAGTAAAATATATCACGTCTACTACTTTTATCACAGCAAAGGAATCATTCCACCACATAAATCATAAATAAGGAGTGTAAAAACGAAGAATCTGTTTATGAAATAACTCCTTTTAACAATCCTCAATTATTCATTCCCTTCTCAAGTTGGATTAAACTCTAACAATAACGGATTTTGGTTTCTTCAGATAATCTCGTATATGAAAGTTCCTTCCAGAAAGAATTCCTTGACTTTATGAAGAGTGGAAGACCTTGAGATTTAAGCTTCTCAACTTCTTGCCAACTCTTTGACAAAAATGCAGGTGCTATATGTGAAAGCAAATAAAGTGTATCACTCAAGTGCCGTGCACAACAACCCAATACTATAGGCTCCTCGAATGGCAATTTCATAAGGCTACCGAGGAAAGGAGAATGCAAGGACACAAAAACCCTCATCTTAAAGTTCTAAAAGACGCTAGTGATTAGGGAGCAAACATAAAAAAAAAAAAAAAAAAGTACGACCCAGTACAATACCACTCAGTGGTGTCTGGGGAGGGTAGTGTGTACGCAGCCTTACCCCTACCCTGGGGTAGAGAGGCTGTTTCCAAATAGACCCCCGGCATAAATCCCCAGAATTTGCTCCTGGGGAGACTCGAACTCACAACCTCTCGGTTGTAAGTGAGGGTTGGTTACCATCAGACCAAGTCCCTCTTGTCTTAGGGAGCAAACATAGTATGAAGAAATTTAGAATTCAATGAGTAACCCAGTTACCAATAGACGCAACATGTATATTGGAATTGAAACAACACTCTGTAATAATAGCAGCAAATAGGCACTTTGAGCTGAGTCAATTCTAAAACAGAGACTGGTTCGGAAGATAGAATATAGGTTACCTGTATAAGCCCCTTCACGCGCCAGACATTGTGCTTTAAAACTACAATTTGTGAGTCATTTGGATGCAAAGTTTGCAACTCTTGTCTTACAGATTCAATGCTAACATTGTGTTCTGCAGAGAGCTGAATCGAGAGAACCTCTCCAGTAGACTTGACAAGTCTCCCTAAGACTGCCCTTGAGTCGCCAAGGTTGGCGATATATAAGGTTCCACTGCAGATAACTCCAACAAGACAGCATGATCCAACTGCAGCAATCTGTGGTTTTGTGGGCCATTGCCTAGTCACAACCGAGAGGAAACCGTCTTCTGTTGCTTGAAATGCTTTCTTAATCACCTCAACAGACATAGATTGGTGCTCAGATGTGAACCCTACACAATTCGGAGCAAGTAATTCAGTGAAGACCAAAATGGCCAAAAAAATATACACAGCAGTCCATGTATGAATCCATTAACCTAGACAGTCGCCTTCACTAGAACTAATTCTGCTAAAGCAAATTCCAAAATTGCAAAACCAAATAATTGGTTTGCCAATGCATGATTTCTGGTGACAGAATTAAGAAACTAAAAACATTTCCAACATCATTTCCAGTATAGGCAGCAGCTCTCGCTGAAGCAATTGTAGCAGCTCCTGTGCCGATTAATATTGAACCTTCTAATCTTACATAATAAATAGTTGAGACTTTTGATTAGTAACCACACTCCATAACAGGTAAACTGTAATACAATTCTAGTACTTGGACACTGGCACTCTCGAAAGATATCAAAGGTAACAACAACAAGACAAATATGAAATAGATAAAATTCAACCACTTTAGCCATGAAAACATATCGAGAGGGAAACAGTTCAATTGGCTCGAAGGGCTTACTCTTGAGATTTTGAAAGAGGTGTTCATTGATGAACCTTGAAGTTTCAGGGCCCCCATGCCCATCATAAATTCCAACGAAGGTACCATATGGACCAGAATCCTGCAAACTCAAGCACCCTGATTCAATTTGGCTCTGATCTTCTAGTAGATTATTAGCTTGAACTACAGCCATTGAAAACTCTCCATTTACATGTTGCCCTGTATCCTTATACCATAAAAGCCCATCTTGGCGACCGGCGGCATCTGAACTTGTATGAACATGTCCATCTGCCCTTGGCTGAAAACAAGCCCTTAAGATATTCATCAAACCAGATATCATACCTCATCTCATCCAAAACACCCTCCAATTTCTCCACATCTAATAGGACCCAGTTCCACTTTTGCTCTTAAAAATCTCTACTTTGCATTTGTTGTAAATCTACAAGTGCGTAACAATACAAATGACAAAAAGTAAGATTTAGACAAACAATGAAATTGCAAAATCTTGAATATTGCACCCAACAATCAAATAATACACAAAGAAACCACCTTTAGTTTAATACTTCTATTCAAACAGATGCAAATGCCTTCAAAAATGAAAATTCTATTAAAATACAAAGAAAAGGACTTTCAAAGTGGTCTTTGCTATTAAAAATCTCAACTTTGCATTTTTTGTAATACTACAACTCAATAACAATACCACTGACAAACAAAATGAAGAAAAACAATGAAATTGGCAACTATGATAATCTTGAAAAATTGCAGCTGACTAATAATAATACACCAACAAGACACCTCTAGTTTAATACTTATAACAAAGCTGATACAAATGCCAAAACTGATTTGTGGTGTACTTATGACAGAAAAATTCAACAAAAATACAAAAAAGGACTTTCAAAGTAGTAAAATTCAGTTTTTCAACATAGAACAATATGGTCAGCTAGTTTGAATCCAGAAGGTCTGACTTTGGCAAAGAAAAATATATATTTATAACTGGAAAAAGAATAAAAAGACAACTTTTTCTTAACTAGCCAAATTTCAAGAATACCAAATAAGTGTTCTATATTTGAAACCAATTTAGTACTGTGATACAGCAGAGAGAAGTTCAGAAGGAAAATATAAAAAAACTCACCTTTGAAGATCTGAAAGTGAAAGGGGGTTGTTTAGATCTGTGAAACCATCAAATCAAAGGGAAAGTAAGGTGGGATTTTGTACAGTTTTTCAGTTTTTTCTCTAAATTTTCTTTGAGGATGAAGATGCTGAAGTGATTCAAGAAAACACATAGAGAGAGAAGAGTGAAAAAGTAGTGATCAAATTGAGAGGGAGAAGAAAAGAGAGGAGAGTGTTATTTGTTCAAAATTAGACCAAACTAAAACAATGGTCTCTTACAGCAGACAAATCCCATAAAAAACCAACAAGGGAGAGCTTGTAGCCGGCAAAGCAATGGACCATTTTGGGCTCCACACATCCTTTTATGTAAAATTACTCTACACATCAAATATTTATACCATATTTATCTGCATATACTTTCAGCAAATTTATTATTTATAACTGTATATTAAATTTTCATAGTAAATTTATGAAATAAGAGAGCAATAGCTCTCGTAGCTCAATTAGTTATGGTGCTTGCTTCGTTAGCGGAGGTCTTGAATTCAACTCTCATATTATATTTATCATATACATATGATTTATACAAGTTGTATTCTTTATATACTCCATATATAGTTGATACAAGTTGTATTCTTTCTATATATCATTGTATTTCGTCTTGATTATACAGTTGATACATATTGTATTCGTTATATGAATGACTACAATTATGCGTACAACTACAATTAATACACAATAACGAATACAACTGATACATATTGTATTCGTTGCGCATTTAAATACAAATAATATAAGTGAGTAGCAATTAAATAATAATTATGGACAGTAATTAGGCAAATTATATTTATAGGCTCTAAACTATAGTAATTTATGAAAACTCTTTTAGATATTTATTTGCACTTAATATTTATATCGAGCAAATAAATATAAAATATATTCATCAGTTAACTAATTATATATTCTTACTTTAATATTTACTACAAACTATCAAGATTAAATTATTTAATTTGATATAAATATCAGACGTAAATAAATATTTATTACCTTATCTCACCCTAGCTTTAACGTTAGAGTAGCAAAATCTAAAGAGAGAACAAGAAAAGTAGTATAGATATTTAATTGAGAGGCATGAAATTTCCATGAAATACCTCCTTATCAGGCCACGTTACATGGATGTTATAATAATAGCAATATTATCTCTAAGATATTATTACTCAGTCATGTGTTTCCCTTTTCTTTTTCTTTTATTTATTATCCCCTATTGTTGTTAGGTACGATTTTGTGCATGAGTTGTTGACCTTAAGGAAATGCTTTATTTGAGATTTTTGATCCTATCCTATTTTGTTTATACTTATGTTTTCCAATTACAGTATGTTGGATTTCGAAAAAAAATTACAACTGAACGACTTCTATACTGGAATTCTTGTTTCATTTTTTTTTTCTGGTTCCATTTAAAAGTTTTTAATTGTATTTTGTGTGTGTCGGTGGTAAAAAATTTACGAGATGAATTATTTTATCTTTTAACAATGGTGTGGTGTGCAACATGTCATAATCAAACGTCGAAATTGTGACCTTCCAGTGCGATCAACAAAACATGCAGTTGGATCTCACGAGTGAAATTTTGGGAGGATAGTATATACGTAAATATTACTCTTATCTTGCGAAGGCAGCAAGGTTCGTTGTCTCGAATAAACCTTCTGCTCAAGAAAAGCATGTAAAGAGAAGAATCCATGTAAAGAGAAACAGTAACCAGAAAATAAGATAACCGAACCAAAAAAAGACATGTAGTTTTTAAAAATCTAAGAATTAATAGAAAATACGAGAATACACTAGTACAATAGTACTATACGTATAGAAAACCTATATAGAATAATGTTTGACTATTCACTAACGTACTATTCTAATTCTCGACTTTTACTAGATCTCGCCTATCAAATATTATATTCTCGGCAAGCTGAAGATGTGTCATGTCTGACATTCATATTAATTCGGATGAAAAAAATTAACATGACAAAAAAAATACATAAATATGTTAATAAAGTTTGTTGATCGTTCGTGGAACTAGCCGAAAGGAAAACCACTTTCACCTTTTTTCGAAAGGTGAAGGTAAAAAAGAAAAGCAGAAAAAACTAGAACTTCACCTCAAATTTATTATCATTTGTTGTCGAACTATAAATGCATTTTCTCTACTTAGTATACACATGTCCAAGTGTCAATACATCAATTTTGGTCCAACCATTTTGAGGTTAACTCATCACTTTTCTGAAAAAAAAGAAAAAGAAAAAGGAAAAGAAGCTAAGACCAAGACCTAAAAACAGCAACACTATGAGATACCTTTTGTTGCTGGGTACAATTTAGAGGTGCGCCGACCTTTAATGAGCTTTTGGGAGGTTGGGCTGCCTTTCCTATTTATTGGCTTCTGATATTATATTATTATGTTACAGCTAATATAATATAGAAAAACATGAGCTAATAATCTAAGAAAAGTACATTAGTTTTTACATTTTTTTAAAAATAAAAAAGAAAAAGGAGATTAGGTTATGTGAACGGCTTGAGATATGACTGGTTATTTGACCCATTTTAACCTAATTCTTGACTCAAGTAAAGTATTTTAAACGACTTGGATCATGACATGTTTACTCATTTGACTCGCTCAAATTTGAACCTTCCATTTGTCACCTCTGCCGTGAAGCATGCAGAGGTGGATGTAGGGCAAATGGTACTGTTTCTCGTTAATTCATAACTTTTATATAAATATTGTATTCATATTAAAAAGTTCATTATAAATATAAAAATATTTAGCTTGGAACCTAATTCGTTGGTCCCGTTATCATGTAGATTAGCTGGAAAATTATTATAGAAACCCATAAATTTAATTTTATTAGTCTTAGGGTACGCGCTTTGTGCGTGTACTTATGTCAATAAATATATAATTTTTAAAAATTACATAAATATTATTAAATAATGTGTTTGAGTTAAATATTAAAAAAATAAGTTCCTAAAATTAACAACATTTACCTTACATATTTTATTAAGAAAGAAATAAATGACAACTTTTATAAATTAGTTGCCTTCTACAATTTTACCTTATTGCTTAGATTAAGATGAAGCAGAGAAAATATATTATTCCATTCTAACAAATAACATTTGTATTTGATTATATAACAATCAACGATTGAAAAATATCATTATTAGAAGTTGGGTTTTCAATTATTCTTCACTTTTACACACCTAAAGGAGATAGTATATATTCACGTTCTTATGTATATAATTATTAAGAAAGAAATAAATGACAATTTTTATAAACTAGTTGCCTTCTACAATTTTACCTTATTGCTTAAAATTTGTTTTTCACCGATTTGAATCTTTATTTTTTATTATAATTAATTTTGCTATATTTTATGATTTATTTTACTGTCGATACTCTCTTTGCAAAAATAAAATTTAGGTATACATTTTTTCAATTTAACAAATAATTTTACTTATATGATAAATTTGTAAAATGATTGAATTGGATTCATTTTCTAATTAGTTAATTTAGCGATTTAATTATTTTTTCTCAACATTAAAAAACTTAAACAACAACAACAACAACTATTCAGTGTAATCCCATAAATTGGGGTCCGGGGAGGGTAATATGTAGACGAGCCTTACCCCTACCCGAAAGGGCAGAGAGGCTATTTCCAATCGATCCTCGGCTCAGTGAAGGAAAGGAAAAACAAAAACAAAAACAAAAACAAAAACAAAAACAAGTTTTAATAAGTCCAGCAGAAATAGCATAAATAATTATCTAAACATAAGAACCATAAATAAAATAGCACGCAATAATATCATACAGTAACTACCATAAATAACTACCATAAGGGAGACACAATCCAAAACACAAATCATCTATGGGTAGCCCTACCAAGCATCACCCAACCCCGGGTTAGTACGAAAAACTCTAGGGGCCCCTATCCTACAACCCTGATACTAGACCTCCAGACTTCCCTATCAAGGGTCATGTCCTCGGAAACCCGCATTCTAGCCATGTCATGCTTAATCACCTCCCCCCAATACCTCTTAGGCCTCCCTCCACCTCGGCGAATGCCGACCATCGCCAGCCGTTCACAACTCCTCACCGGAGCATCAGGACTTCTCCTCCGCACATGCCCGAACCACCGCAACCTCGCTTCTCGCATCTTCTCATCCACCGGGACCACCCCCACCTTCTCTCGAATAACTTCATTCTTAATTTTTATTAATTCAAATTCTGAATATTTGCTCGTTCTAATATTTAAATATTTAGGAATAATTATAGTTTTTCTAATAAGAACTCGATTTTCAAATAGTACCAAAAGTCGTATGTTTTGAATCTTTGTGTTTTTAGAATTCGTTGTGAGTTTGACTCCTCCAGAATTTCTCAATCATAATAAAGAATCTTATAGGAATAGTTCAATACAACTCTAATATTAATGGGCTTTAAATAAGAAAAAATTTAATAATACAATTTTAGTTGATTTTAAAGTCATAAAATTAGAAAAATAATTAAACGACTATTTTATCTAGTATAATCTATCTATTATTAAAAGGAAGAAAGTGTAGCCTAGAATTATGACAAATGGCAGTGTAGGAGAATGTCATGTGTTAGTGTTTAGGACAAAATTTAGTTAATAAGTTGATAATTAGTTATTACTTATTTGTTTTTAAATTTAAATAAAAATATTTAAATATCTATTATGTGAAGAAGGGGTAGTTATTTACTCAATTCAAATAAGTAATTAAAACTAGGCAGTTACTATTAGAAGTAAAACTTCCCATGGTTGCTAAGAACCTAAATTAAGGAATACAATCCACGAACTCCCATCCCTCAAAATGTGATCAGCATCCCCTCCTTTTCTTTTCCATTAAATTTCTTAATAAATTAACTAAGTATCATTCTAAAAGATATGACATTTTTTTTACATTAACTTTTTAACTTTAAAAATAAATTTTAGTTATACTTTTTAAATTAAAGACAGTTATAACTTCTATTCACGTTTTAGGATTATCCAATATTTCATCTAACATAAACTCAAATTTAACCGCTAATGTTGTTATTTAGGTATTTTCGTTCCTCAAATATTTATAAGAAAAGAAAGATGATGCAAAATATGTTTTTCACTTTTACACGTAAGTAATTTTTTCTTATATATATTAAGTTGTTTATTTTATGTATTGAACTAGAAGTTTTAAAACTACATGTAATTTTGCATGTTGTTTGAGAAGACTGACACTTGATCTTCTGGATACTTTTGTCCAATCCTTTATTAACGCTTCCGTGTTTAAGTAGATTCAAGTTGAAATAAATTGCAGTTAATTGGAACATATAGACTTCGTTTTTGCAGTCTATTAATTTGTTATTTTTAATTTATGGCATCTGAATAATACGAACTTTGTTTTTGCAGATGATTTATTACGTACCAAATATCAAAAAATACCATAATCTTCTATACTTGAAGAAAATTATAGGCGTCTTTCTTATGTTTCTAGAAGAACATTAATCAATAATTTTTAGCAACATAAGATTAGATGTTCTTCTCTAAAAGAATCTATTACTAATCTTTGTTATTCTTCTATCATCAGATTTGATTTTATAAATTAATTTGAAAATATTTTCCAATATGCTTAGCACCATAATATTTAATTTTTAGCCGCAAAAAAAATAAAATTACAACCAAAAGTTATCCTTGGTAAGTTGGTAAGCTATATAGATTGTTCCTTTTAGATTATTAGGTGAGGTAGGTATGTTATTTACATACCAACATTGAAGTCTTTCTATTAAAAGTTTATTTTTCTTCTTAATACTATTTAAAATTTACATATATGGGAAATCTCTTTGTAGTAGCAAAATGGATTGTGTTGTGTCGAAAGAAACATACAAGGTAACGTGCATAGATTCAATGAGTTTTTTCGGGTTATTTAGGTGTATTAGTGTTGTACAAAATAGTATATCAAAAATAGTAGCTCTATCCTATAAAAGTAGTGATAAGATTTTCGTACATCTTACTCTTTCGAGACCCCATTTGTGGATTACATTGACTATATTATTATTTTTATTGTTTGCGCATTAGTATTAGGGTGTTTAAGTTATTGGTTAATAGTAATACACTGTTATCTTCCTAAAAGCATACTAGATTTGAGTGTTGTTATAGTTAGCTTTTGAATTAGTATGGTTAGTTTTTAATTTGTGTGATTGGAGTTATTTTTATTTTTAATAAGATGATGGATGGCGGTGGTGGATTTGTAATGCATTAGTTTGCAATATAAGTTTTTGAAATGGATAAAGATAAATAAACGGATTTTTAATGACAGTTGTATTCGTTCAACGTAAAATAAGAAATCGATTCTTCTGTATTAAAATTTTAAAATTCATCTTGGTAATAGAAGTCTAAATCTGAAATAAGAGTTTTGGCAGCTGACTGCTATCATGAGGAAAACAAATTTTAGAACAAAAATGAAAATATTTTTTTCTTTTCATTTGAATTGTAAACATTATATTTCATTTAGCCTAAATTGTTATGCATGCATTTATTTAATGAAATTTAAGTGCTAAAATGAAAGATTATAATATTACACGATATGCTATATAAGAGATATCAAATTTTTAATGGTTGCCATGCAAAATTCTCAAGTCAATTTTTTAAATTCTTCTTTCTCTTACTGATTGTTTGTCTCACGATCGATACATTAGAGGTACATTATATAATTTTTAAGTTGTCATATGTAGAAAGGTAACATGTAATGATTATACTTTTTAGAAGTAATTTATGTGTTATTTCATATGGCTCATCAACTACATCAAATTCAAAATGTTTATCTACCTAATAATTTACAGAGGAAAATAATTATGATAGTTGCACCAAATAAAAGTCATATTATCAGTGCATGAATTGGTTGAATTATTCTTTTTGTCACAAATGATTAGCTTTCACTTTATGATTTCTTCATAGTGATAATTACCAAAATTTTAACATTAAGCATGGATAAATTCAATTTCGTATTTCATCGAGGGTTTTGTCAAAAGAACCAGCATTGTTATCTCATTATTTTACAATTCAAAGTCTCAATTAGATTTTAAATATGCTATTATTTAAATTATAGGTAACTAAGTAAAAAAAATTAATTGTCAATAAATAGGAAAAATGCACAAAGCAGTATATAGAAATAATGGCGATGTTATACTTTAAATTTTAAAATAAGATGAAGTAAATAATTCAAATAAATATTATTGATTATTGATAAATGATCGTATTTTATTAAAACAATACAATTCAATATGTTCAAATAAATTCGCTCACAATTCAGTATTCTTTGATATGATCCGTGCATCATGCGGGTACGAATACTAGTCTATTTTTAAAAGACAAGATAGGCGAATGAATGACTTTTATGCTTTTAATATAATACTATAGATAGATAGATAGATAAGATTTTTATGATCTACTAAGATGTACAATTGCTCCAACTACACCAAATGTGATTAGGATACGTTAGGACAATTCTAATTAAATCTGTAAAAATGTCAACGTAACATTTTAATAAACAGAGAGAGAAGAAACCAAAATCAAAAGAACAATATGTTAAAAAACTTATTTTGTTTTTTTTTTCTTTCTTTTTTTCCTTTTGGTTCCAAATTAGCAGAAAGTAACAGAAATAGACTAAAAAGGTGTAAAACTTATGTATAATTTGAATTTGGACAAAGATATAGTTTTGTTATATTAACTATTAAAGTTCAAGCATAATTTATATTATTTATAACAGAACAAAAAGGGTAAAGACTTGGAAAATAAATATACTTGACCGGGATTTGGACAAAGATCGAATTTTATTACATTTAAATATCTAAGTTTGATACATAATATGATTAAATTATTTTTTTATCAAAATAAAAAGGTCAAAGACTTGTAAAAAGTTGCCCAACGTTTCCTAACATGGTTCTAAAAAAAAACTTGGAAACTTAGAAGGATTTAAGAAGAGTCCTAATTTAGGATCTTGTACATAGTTAATAAGAAAGTATTCAATAAATAAAAACTTTGTTGATTTTAATGTGCAAAATTTTAGAGAAATATTAAATGACTATTTAGTTCATGTATGAACTCTATCTTCAGAGGGTAAAAAAGGCCAACGACATTTCACCAAGAGCCTTCGTACTTTTAGTATTATATAGATTTGTGGCGAATTATTTCCTTGTATTTTTAGGAAACCCATAATCCCTATAGGTTTAGAAAAATTCATTGTCCTAATAGATTTGGGAAAGAAAAACCTATAGTCCTTGTAAAATTAGGAAACCTTTCTCTTATAGCTAGGTTTGGGACATTTTGGGATCTATATATAGGGGTTGTAGTTGGGGATCTAAGGTGTATTGCGTTTTTCTTCTCATTCATAGTGAAATACTCTCTCTGCTTTTTTCTCGAGGATTAGGCTTAGCCGAACGTTTTCTTCTCTATTTGCTTTGTGTGTGATTGTGTGATAGTTAACCCATGGTATTCCGCAACAGTTGGTATCAGAGCAAGGTTCACGTTTCTACATATAATCTAGGCTTAAGATATCTTCATCACCTTCAACAAAGTACAAAGTCGAGAAATTTGACTAGGGTTCTAGATTCGATCTATGGAAGATTATGATGAAATTGTTCTTGGTGTTACATGGGCTATGAAAGGTAATTGATGAGGATTTTCCTGGAGAGATGAAAAAGACAAAGAAGATAGACCTGAAGTAGAGGGATTTGAGTGTTATCTTCATGAGTGTTACATATAGCATTCTTCGAGAAATTGCTGAAGAAACTTCTGCAACAATGGAATGGAAGAAGTTGGAAGATCTGTATTCTAAGAAATCTCTAACAAATCGCCTCTACCTGAAAATAAGGTTATACAATATCCGTATGAATGAAGGTACACCTGTTAAAACTCACATTGATGAGTTTAGTTCAATTATAATAGACCTGAAGAATGTGTATATCAAAATTGAGTGAGGTCAGGCCTTGATTGTGTTATGTTCTTTACCACCATCTTATGATACTTTTCCCGATACGCTACTATATGAGAAAGACAGCATTTTACTAGATGTTAGTAATTCACAAAAATCTAAAGAGTTAAAAAGAGCTTTCCAGACAACATAATTGAGGACGAGGGTCTTGTGATTAGAGGAAGAGCAAACAAAAGGACTTTAACAGGAAAAAGGCAACTGCCAGATCAAAGTCTAGATCGAGGAAGCAACATTGTTATAAGTGCAGGGAGCAATGTTACTTTAAGAGAGATTGTCCTAAGCTGAAGGAGAAAAGAGGAAGCAGAAAATAGATAATTTGGCAATTATTATTGACACTGGCAATAATTTTGATGATAATGACTATGACGGGGAAGTCTATGATGTGAGTTCTTGCCATGGGCAGATTCTTGGGTTCTTGATTCTGGTGCTACTCTCCACATGTATCCACACAAGAATTGATTCACAACTTACAAGCAAATGAGTAGGATTGTCTACATGGGAGATGATAATCTATTACCAGTAGAGGGGTTGGTAACATCCGATTGAGAATGTTTGACGGAATTATCAGAAACATTGGGTGTTGGCATTGTATAGATCAAAATCTGGCCATAACAGTCGACCTAGTTGGGACCCCAGCTAGGTGGCGAGATAGTGAGAATCACCACGACCCACTTCAGCTAAAGCAGCTACAACATACATTAAGTTAAAAAAAATATTCAAATAGCGCCGAAAAAGGTTCGTAGCATAAGTGCAGCACATCAGACAAAGAGCATAGCAAGGATCCCAGAACTATATATAGAGGGGGAATGCTCGAAGTAAGGGAGCTTTTCTCTCTCTTTTATTTCTCCTTCAATTTCTTTTTGAAAAAGATGCAAATTGATCATCCTCTCTGTCTCATGAATGAAGAAATAACAAACATCAATAAATATTGATCGCTATTATCTTATTTTATTCATCATTTTCCGATTCATTTTTAGGTCTGGAGATTATTACGCTTGGTTAAGATTTACCACATAATTATCATTAATTAATTTAATCAAAAAGGTTTGAATATCTTTTGGTCAAACAATTTGGCACCGTCTATTGGGATTTCTTAGTGAAATTTCCTAATCTCCATCAGACAAAAAATCGAAAATATAATCATCCACCAAAAAGAGGGGTAAGTAAACCTCACATGCTAATCTAGAGCATGATGCTGCATATAAGCAAAAGTTACAACCAATATCTACGCGAAGCTTGCAAGAGAAGACAACGCCTTGTACGCAAACACCATAAGAGAATGTGCACATCTTATGGGATAACCCACACACCAAATGATCCACAAACCCAACCTACACAGAGCCAAAGCATGTAAAAGGGGGAGAGGGAAGAAAATAAGGACGAATACGGCTGTCGAATCCACAAACCTCCATTCCATCAACCACTTAAATGATAAGCACATCGAATAATGCCATATGTCTACCCTCGTCCATCGACTCATCGGATATAGGTAAGGAAAATCTCATCTCAGTTTACCTTAGGTTGTTAGCTTAAACAGGAACACAAGCATCGCATGGGCAAGCGAGCAAATAAGCACTTCAACTGGAGAGTAGAAGAACTGTTATGAAACAACTTGAATATCGCCCGTCTCATACATTTCAACTTCCGGGCAATAACGTCCCCTAAGTCATACTCCTTCTACTCACACAGGTGTTTTCCTAATTGGGACTCTCTCGGGGAGGTTTTGAACGCAGTAATGAGGGAGACATCACCAAGTTAAGAAGACAATTCACCGCCTCGCTTATCGGCAGTCTCTCTAGGCCGAACGAAAAAAAGGTTAAACATGGAAACTCCAATATATGCATAAAACAAATGTTAGCAAGATAGCAACTTTCAATAATTTCCGGCATCACACCCTCCAATACAGAACAAATTAGGCAAACATGGACTCACCCAGGAGAGACATGAGTTATGCAAAGCCGGGACTCCTCCATAGGGCACCTCTAAACCCTAAAAGAAAAGTAGGACTCACGATGGTTTAACATTTCTATGAAAGCTCGAAATAACACTCTTAAGGCCAAGGGTCATCGCTAAAGAGAAGAGTTCTCCCTCGATCGAATAACGACGGGGTGACATTTCGACGAAAGCTAGAAATAACACCCTTAAGGCCAAGGGCCATCGATAAAGAGAAGAGTTCCACCTTGATCGAATAACGATGGTGACATATTTTGACGAAAGATCGAAATAATACCCTTAATTCAAAAGGCCATCGGTTAAGAGAAGAATTCGACCTCGATCAAATAATAACGGGTTAATAGTTTGTCAAATGCTTGAAATAACACCCTTAATGCCAAGGGCGAAGAGAATAATTTGACCTCGATCGAATAACGACGGGGTAACATTTAGACGAAAGCTCGAAATAATACCCTTAAGGTCAAGGACCATCGCCAAAGAGAAGAGTTTGACCTACATCGAATAATGACGGGTTAATATTTAACAAAAGCTCGAAATAACACACTTAAGGCCAACAACCATCGCCAAAGAGAAGAGTGCGATCTTGATCGAATAATGACGGGTTATCATTTTGAAGAAAACTCAAAATAACATCCTTAAGGCCGAGGGACATTTCCAAAGAGAAGAGTTTGACCTTGATCGAATACCGATGTGTTAGCATCTTTACGGAAGCACGAAATAACACCCTTAAGGCCAAAGGCCATCGCCAAAGAGAAGAGTTCGACCTCGATCGAATAATGACGGGTTATATTTTGACAAAAGTTTGAAATAACACCCATACAACCAAGTGTCATCATAAAATCAAAAGGAGAAAGGGTTCGACCTCGCTCAAATTAGAATGGGTTAGTATTTCGACGGCAGTTCGTAATAACACCCCTACGACTAAGGGCCATCTCTAAAGAGAAAAGCGACTTTGCTCGAATCAACGATAGTATGGTCCCACACGAACAACCCAAGTCAAGACTGGCTTCGTCCGAAATAATGAATATGCTATATAGTCTCGTTTTAAATCAAGAGTGAATATGCTCAGAATGGTAAGTCTCATGTCAACCTCGCCCAAATGGGCAGATCAGATGAGACTCTATTCGGACTCATATGACAAAGTTCTACTCAGTCTAGGTGAGATTAAATTCCTTGAAAATTTGGAATTCACCATACGAAAATCCAAAATGTCATGCAAAAGTTATGTAAAGCAAAAAGGAAGAGAAGTGCAAAAGACATACACCGATGAAAACTTCTTTTCATTTAAAGCAGTTGCACAAATAGCTGCAAATTAAACATGGCTAAAACCGGTCAAGTAAAAAAAATGCAACAACAGAAAAACAACAAACAAACAAACAAAAGAGATAAAAACACCAATAAAGATAAACAACTCTTTCACTCGGCATCATCAATCGCCATCCTCCTTATCACCATCTCTAGGAAGTCCCTCTTCAGCATCAACATCCTCACTGGCCTCCGGTATCTCAGGATCATATCCACAGTTAACACATGCCTCTCATGTGTTCGCCCACACTCCTTCATATGTGTACTCATAAACATTGCATGCTTCCCACAAATTATTTTTTGTCCTGCTGGTATTCGACATGGACCAGAGCTTGTGGAGATGACGGGGAATAATGGCGGAGGCAGATTCGACTTGAGCCAACAATTGCGCCTTTTCGACCTCAAGAGAAGCAATTAGGTCCCATACAGTCGAAGCTTCCCAGTCGATTTCACCAATGCGCTCTTCGAGCCTCGCTTCCCTCTGCATGGTCGTCGCCCTCTCTCATTCCTACTCGGATTGAAGAACGCGGATCGTGTCTTCAAAAGCCTCCGCCCTTGCCGAAGCCAACGAATATGCACTCTCAATATTCTCATATCCGGAGATCTTTCTCTCCAGATCGCCCAACTTTCCCATCCATTTCGCACTCATCGCCTCGACCCTGATGGCATTTTGATCCATTTCATATTGCATCAAACGCACATTTGCCTAAAGACACTCGCACTCCACAACGACCTTTTTTCCCAACTCAAGCTATTTTTCCTTCACACGAAGTTGCTCCTCGAGCTCCCTACTCCTTTGAATTGTCTACACCAGTTCCGAGTCAACCTTCTCCAATTCCTCACCGAGAGATTGTTTACCAACACCCGCCCTTATCCGCTCGTGCATCTTACGACATTTGTTTTGGTAGAGACGATACTTCTCCATATCATCAGAAAAAAGTTTGCCCGAGTATCGGACCTACGAGAACTTTCAATCTCCACCATGTACATCTCAAAGAGGAATATATTGGTTAAGGCCAAGATCGCCAAAAATGAAGAAAACATAAAAGAAAGGAGAAACCTACCCTCAGGCACATAGCGACCACTTCGTGCATCAAATCAATGTCACGGATGTCTCGGAGAGCCTCACTCTTGGAAGAAGATAACAGAAGGTCAAACTGCGGTACCAGGTTCTCCGTATGCCCCAGAAGGTTAATATCATATGTGATTTCAAGTATAGGGGACGAGCTTCCCGCATGTACCACCATATGAGTGAGGCCCTCCTCGAACATCTTGACGTCATCAAGATCAAGATTAGTCTCAAATTCGTAGTCATCAACTATGACGCCTTTCTCCCTTTCTGTGGCCAAGGAAGAAGCGCAACCCGGCCCGAAATATGAGGGTCCGCCCAAAGTAACAACAGCGGCCTCCGAATTCTGACTCCTCGTCGTGGTAGTCAGTTGGTCAATCATAACGGCCAGAGTATCTATCAACGATACAGTCAAGGTAACCTACTCTACCTCTGCAGACGGGTTAATATTTTTTCCCGTCTCAGACTCCGCCAAGGGGAGACCCCCTCAGAATATATCACGACTGATGGAGTCGTTTTGGACTCCACTCACCGTCTCTTTGATGTCCCTTCCCCATCCTCAACATGGGAAGACTCCCCCATTAGGTAGAATGTAAGAGTCGGAGCCCCAGATTGAGGAACAATTTCCGTGGACACGCTATAATCGTAGATTCAATTTGAGCAGCTTTCACCGTAGGTTAGACAGTAGACCGTGGTATAGGCTGAATGGGGGACGTCGGCTGATGAAATACGAGTGGGGGAGCTCTCGACTTCGCACTCTCCCTGACATTGATAAAAGTCGTATAAGTAACAAAGTCAAATGGCAAAGTGGAAAACAGAAAGTGCGATAGTACTTACCAGTAAGGGGCTTACCTCCATACTTCTCATAGAAGGACGACCATTCCCGGACTCCCACCATATAAGGAAGAATGGAATTCACCCACTCATGGATGTTTTCAATAGGCGCAATGGGTAGTCTCGCGGCTGCAAGAATGAACAAAGCTCAATATTACCCAAATAAAAGCGGTTGACCATTACTCCGAGAAAAGGTATAAAAACTTATGTGTGAGTTCCATTTCTCGGGAAATCCTGCAGGATCCTCCACAAGGTGTTCGGTCCCCACATCAAAATAATTCTCATAAAGATGACGGTTGGCTCTGTCGTCCATTTCACCACCAGATTCTTCGTCCCCTGGTGGCATGTATGAATAATCATGCCACGCATGAGTTGAGGAAAAAAGATATTGAGCATGTGTCTCAAATTGGTCTCCCGACTAGCAAGTTCTCGAACTTGAGAAGCGTAAGGAACAAGTTATACATGTATGGTGAATGTTGAGCCTGGTACACCTCACAGAAACGACAAAAATCTACCACCAATGGAGGAGAGGAAATGTATACTTGACAATAAAGGGATAGGTGTAGAATGCACAAATGTATAATATCATCCCCCACCACCGAAAACATATAGACATGGTGAGGGATCCCCCATCTACAATCCCCGCCTCAGTCATAATAGAGGAAGTAGGTTCCGCCTCTTCTTCGACAGGATGTTGGCTTTCCAAAGTGAGGCACTATTTCGGCCGCTGTTGGAACCCCCCATCCTCTAACACTTCTACTCCTTCGGGAGCAGGAACATCATTTTTCGATGCCAGAGTTGCGGCAGAATTTTCAGCACGAGAAAAACTACCAGCCATTTGTCTCGATTTAAAAAGAACAAAGGGACTGAGAAAAATGAAGAGATTGAGATGTCAATTTCTTGCTAACGGGAGAGAATAAAAAATGCGAAGTATTGGAAAAGAGGAAGATCCACAAAATTTTTTTGATAAAAGCAAGAAAGTATGCCAATCGAATGGTATTTTTCTCCTATTTATAGGGACATAAGTTCTCCAAGCGGGAAATCCATAAGTCGCCATTCAGAAATGTTAGAGCATGAAACGGTCTTGATTACGAATGGCGGCGATGGTCAAAAGGCATCATTGAAACGTCACGCTATTTCCTCGATCTAAAAACTTCGCCCAAAGCATGAACAATCAAATTTCTCCTAAGTGTTCGAAATAATAGTCCGCCCGCCAGCCCACCAAGAGATGACCCTGACGGATGGAGGGACTAAATGTATATGTCAAAATCTAAACATAATAGTCGACCCAGTTGGGACCCTGTCTAGGTGGCGAGATAACGAGAATCACCACGACCCACTTTAGCTGAAGCAGCTACAATGTACGTTAAGTTAAAAACAATATTCAAATAGTGACGGAAAAGGTCGTAGCGCGAGGGCACATCGGACAAAGAGCACAACAAGGATACCAGAACTATATATAAAGGGGGAAATTATCGAAGAAGGGGGCTTTTTTCTCTCTTTTCTTTCTCCTACAATTTGTTTTGGAAAATTGGTCATCCTTTATGTCTCGTGAAAGAAGAAATAACAAACATCAATAAAGATTGATCGTTCTTATCTTATTTTATTCATCATTTTTGATTCATTTCAGATCTGGAGTTTATTATGATTGGGTAGAATTTACCCCATCATTATTATTAATTAATTTAATCAAAAAGGTTTTGATATCTTTTGGTCAAACGTGAATGTTCTTCGGATAAAGAGAAATTTGATTTCTCTTTTGACTTTGAATGATCAAGGATATAAATTTCACTTTGAAAGTGGAATACTTAAAATATGTAAGGGCTCCATGGTACTTATGAAGGATAAACTGCATTCTAAATTGTATCATCTTCAAGCCAGTATAGTTGAAAGTGAAGCTGTTGTAGCATCTGAAAAAAGTTATTTGAATCAGTCTCGGTTGTGGCACTTTCCACTTGGCCATATAAGTGATGATGGATTGTCTTTGTTGAGTAAGGAGAATTTGTGGAATGGGTACAAAAATCAAGTTTTAAAATTTTGTGAGCATTGTATGTTTCGTAAACAGACAAGGGTAAAGTTCAGCAATAAGGTTGAGCATAAGACCAGAGACAAGTTAGATTATAGACACTCAAACTTGCGGGGTGCAAACAAAATTCCATCCAAGAGTGGTGCCGGGTATTTTGTGACTTTGATTGATGATTACTTTCACACCTCCTTTTTACACACCTACCCTGAAAGATAAATGTATAAGGGAGATTTTCCATTTAAAGTGACACTATTCGGATCAGGATTATTTATTCAATCAGAGTCGCCACTTGGGAAAGGTTTGGATTTTGGTGTCCCAAGTCACCGGTTTAGCTTGAATCCCAACTCGAGAAAAATGTTCGACTTCCTAATTGGAGTCTGCGAACCAGAAATCTGAATAAGGAATTTTGTTGACCCGAGGGAAGGTTTTAGGCACCCTCGGATCTCGTGATTCTAGCACGGTCGCTTAAATTGTTACGGATGGCTAAAATATGATTTTTATTACATGAAGATCCTATGTGCTAATTTTACTTTTTACCTCTTTTATTTAATATGCATTTATTTAAGAGAAAATGAACGTCATTTAAAGTATGTTTTCGGATTGCGCCGTATCAAATGAACCCGCAATCCTAGACACACTCTATTCAACATTTTAGAATTTGGATTTGGGCCGCATAAAATGCCCACCCATATTTAAAAAGGTAAAATTATTAAAACACGCGCCTAAAAGAGTCTAGCGCGTTATTATCTTTTGGGAGGACCGTGAAATTCGCTAAACGGTTCTTCTCGATTTTTTTCTAAAAGTTATTTTAAACCTTTGTTGGGGGCCCCACAATTTATATTTTTATTGAGCGAGGCTCGTCTCATTTTATTTTAAAGGATCAGCCTAAAGAGACTATATTTTCTATTTTTTAATTTTTTGTCTCTAACAATATAGGAAAGATCTTAATGAATTATATTCAAACACGAGCCTTATGTTCAAGTCCGGGTCCAAACAAAAGGACGAACCTTTTAGTTTAAAACCAGCTGCCCAACTCAAAAACCAAATTTTAAACATCAATTAATATCAATCACGAACATGGCCCAATTGACTGGCCCAGCTCAGCTTCTAGCGAGATTATGAAGGTTGCGCCTTCAGTTTATAAGACACAACCCAACTTGTATTATTGCCTTGTTTGGATGGCTGGTTTAGCCCAAATTTCAGGCTGTGCCGCCCGATATGCTCATCACTTGAACAAGAAAGGGCCATGTACTGGGCTTTCAATTGGCTAGCAGGGCCCAACTTTTCAACCCCAATTGAGGTGCTTCATATCACAAGCAGTATTTTACTAGTTCAAATCAAATCTGCTATCAGTTGCGCAACCATTATCACTAATGACTTAACCGAAGTGTTCAAAACGAAAGATGACAATTATTAATTCTTACTAACGATCAACCATAATTTTGATGACAAATTCACATGAATAGAACTCGTTTTAAAAATGAAGGTGTGTTCTAGAGGTTATTATGCTCTGCACACTTTGATTCTGGATTCGGATAATATATGCACTACTTTAACTGGATTCATGCTAACAAACGAAAAAATAAATGTTAAAAGCCAAACATGTTACGACCAGTAATGCAAAGGTCTTTTTGGACTTTTTAAACTAGAATCTGTTGGAAATACGTTCTCAAGGCATTATACTAAACGTGCGTTCATATTTGTAGGTTTTGATGAATGACAAACTATGCGCAAATTGACATATGACGAGATCCAAGCACGAGCGCAAAATTGATATATAACGAGATTCAAGCACAAGACAAAGATCGAAATTAAGTTTTATATGAGTCGGTATTTAATTGTGATCTTGATCCGACAACTTAAACTCAAGACTTGGCTTCTCTCGTAAAAATAATTTTAAATCATGCATATTTAATTTAGAGCAAAATGATTTTAAATAATGCATATTTACCTTAGTCAAAATGATTTTTAAACATGCCTCAAAAATCTGGACTAAGATAATCGATTATGTACTTATGATAATCGATTATGTTTAAGTCAGCTGCTTGACAATCAATTGTGAACTTATGACAATCGATTGTGTTAAGGCAGTGAGCATCAGATTTTTCCAATCTGCATGACAATCGATTGTGAACCTTATGACAATCGACTGTGCTGAGGCAGTGTACATCAAAGTTTTTCAACGCTCAAAATAATCGATTGTGAAGTTAATGACAATCGATTATGAAGAGACAGTGTCCATCAGATTTTTCAAAGTCACAAAATAATCGATTGTACACATATGACAATCGATTGTATTGAGGCAGTGTCTTCCAGACTTTTTCAAAGCTATTAAATAATCGATTGTGAATATATAACAATCGATTGTCACGAGGCAGTGTCTAAATTGATTTTTCAAGTCTGATATATAATCGATTGTTAACTTAGTATAATCGATTGTATAACTAACCGTTGCCAAAATATTTTCAAATACCGTCAGGTAATCGATTGTTGATATTCTATAATCGATTGTTGAAATTAAAATCTGGAAAGGATTTTTTGAACGTTGCTGAATAATCGATTATTGATTTTGTATAATCGATTGTTTTACGTAAAATCTGGAAATGATTTTTTGAACGTTGCCAATAATCAATTGTTGATCTTAGATAATCGATTGTTAAGCGTAAAATCTGGGATTGATTTTTGGAACGACTGGCAAACAATCGATTGTGGCTTCTTGACAATCGATTGTCACAGAGTAAAATCAGCAGTTCTTAATTGGCAATTAGGCAACGGTAATACAAGGTTTTTCAACTATAAATACAGCTTCAATTCAGTATTTTGAGTATAACAACACACAACAACTGATCATACAATTGCTAAAGCTTGCATACTTTATTGCTTATCATTTTATATTCATTTCATAAGCTTTTGAGAGCCAAATTCTTGTCTAAAGTTGTTGCGATCTTGAGCGTATTCTTTTACTCATATCTACTCATTAAGGAGTGTCTTGTTTGAGTGCTTAGTGTATTGTACACTTGAAGAGAATTATTATTCTCTTGTTGTAAGAAGGAACTTGTGTTTCCTTGGTTGAAGTCTTGGAGTGTTGTATCTCCGAGCAAAGGTGTTGAGGCTTGTGTCCTCAAGTTGTAAAGGTTTGTTAAGCACCCGTAAGCTTGACAAGTTAGTGGAAATCTCGAGAGAGTCTCTCGGGGACTGGACTAGCCACGGGTTGTGGTGAACCAGAATACATCGGTGCGTTCTTTCTTATTTACCGCACTTATTTATTTCCTGCAATTTTTAAATTCCGCAAGTTTACGCTAATTTTTATTATAATGCTATTCACCCCCCTCTAGCGTTAAGCGTATTATCTAACAATTGGTATCAGAGCCTAACTCTCTGAAGACTTAACCGTTTGAGAGAAACATCCATGGCTTCTACTCGTGACTCTTTTGCAGGAATAGGTGAAGGACAATGCTCCACCCGACCACCGCTATTCGATGGTACAAATTATACATACTGGAAGGAGAGGATGAGAATATTTGTGCAATCAAATAGTTTTCATCTTTGGAAGGTCATAACAAATGGAGAACAAATCCCAACCAAGAAGGTTGAAAATGAATGGGTACAAAAGTCCGAAGATGAATACGATGCGGATGATGTCCGAAAGGTGCAAAATAATGCTAAAGCTATTAATTTGTTATATTGTGCTGTAAATGCTGATCATTACAGGAAGATATCTTGTTGCACAACGGCGAAGCAAATGTGGGACAAGCTGGAAATTACGTACGAAGGTACGGACCAGGTAAGGGAAGCTAAAATTGACTTCCTAACCCATGCTTATGAATTATTTCACATGAAGGAAGGTGAAAAGGTGGATGAGATGTTCGAACGATTTTCAATAATCGTAAATGACTTACATGCTCTCAAGAAGACATTCACGGATAAGGAACTTGTCCGAAAAATTCTTAGAAGTCTCACTCCGGCATGGCGATCAAAGGCCGACGCGATTCAAGAGTCCATTGGCGTTTCAAATGTCACCATCGACGCATTAAGAGGTAATCCTAAGACTTATGAATCTACTATACTTAACCCTCTTGTTGATGATCAAAGGAGGCAAAGAATCGCTCTAAAGGCAAGCACAAGCCAACAGCAAGTTGATGAGGATGGAGACAACGAGTTTGGACTCGTTATCAAAAGATTTCAAAAGTTCATGCGAAAAGAGTATGAACGAAAGGGCAAAAAGCAAGGAGAACAAATAAAGTGCTATGAATGCGGAGAAACCGGGCACATCAAATCAAATTGCCCAAACATAAAAAAGGAAAAGAAACCTTTCAAAAAGCAACGTGCATATATATCTTGGGGAGGAGACTCCGGAGATGAGTCAAGCGAAGGAGAAGAAGAGGAAAGCGCAAACCTTTGTCTTATGGCACAAGAAGACAAGCAAGATGAGGTATGTCAAATCTCTTCTAAAAATTTCTTTTCCCTTGAAGAAATGCAAAATGCTTTTGATGAGTTATATAGTGAATTTATTAAAGCTTCAAAAACTGTTAAAAGCATAAAAGAAAATGCTTCTTCAAAAGAAAAAGATTTTCAAAAACAACTCTCATTGAAAGAAAAGGATTTGGAAAAACTGGTTTTAGAAAATGAGAAGTTGAAAGAGGAAAACAAGTTTTTCGGAAAAAGAAGCGCCGACAAGCCCGAAAGCTCTATTAGAAATTGTACTTCTTGCATGCATCTCAAAAATGAAGTAGAAAGGTTTAAGGGCACCTTAGATAAGTTTAATTCTTCTCACAAAAATTTGAATGAGGTCCTTGTTAATTTGAAGTCAACCAAGCATGGCATAGGTTTTAAGAATGAGCCTAAAGAAAAGGTTGAAGCCAAACCTCAACCACCTAAGGCTCTACCTAGGATTAATAAAACAAATGCTCATCCTAGAAATAACATCCCTAGAACCAATATGCATGCTAGACCAAATGTTGAACACTTTAGAAGACCTAGAAATGACTTACCACCTAGAAATAACTACTCTAGAAATGATGCATATTCTAGGCCAAACAATAGAAGGAATTTTGAACCTTCTAGAACACCTAGAAATGACTTCCAACCTAGAAATAATTATTCTAGAAATGCTGTACATCCTAGAACAAATAGTAGGAGAAATAATGTTCTTGAAATGCGAAATAGTCATAGTGTCGAAAATAGAGTAAACAATTTTCGTCCGTCCAATTACTACGAACCTAGAAGGATGTATAATCCTAACGTGACTTGTCATTATTGTAGACGAATTGGTCATATTGCTCCTGCTTGCTTTACACGTCATAGACATAACACTCAAACTCATCATTATGATATGCCTAACCCCCAAGGACCCAAAATGGCATGGGTACCTAAAACGCATTAATTTGTTTTGTAGGTGTGTTTGAAGGGATCAAGTGTACTATGGTACCTTGATAGTGGATGCTCCAAACACATGACGGGAGACGAATCCAAATTCCTTCAACTAGAACACAAGGAAGGGGGAAGTGTTATTTTTGGTGATAACAACAAAGGAAAGATTATTGGCATCGGATCGGTCGGTAAGGATGAAATCTCTTCCATTAAGCATATATTACTTGTGAAAGGTTTAAAACATAATCTCTTGAGCATAAGTCAATTATGTGACAAGGGAAATCTTGTTTTATTTGATTCAAATTTAATGCCTAGTTTTTAGACGTAGCGATTTTAAAATCTCATCCTTCGTGGTTTTAGAATGGATAACATTTATATGGTTGATCTTGCAAACTCTTCACCCAATTATGTGAATTTTTTAATGAGCAAAGAGGATGATTCTTGGTTATGGCATCGTAGAGTAGCTCACATCAACATGCGTCTTTTGAACAAATTAGTTTCACAAAATTTAGTTGTTGGTCTTCCAAATTTGAAATTTGAAAATGACTTTATTTGTGATTCTTGACAAAAAGGGAAGCAAACAAAAGCATCTTTTAAATCGAAAAATATTGTTTCAACTACTAGACCATTGCAATTGCTTCACATGGATTTGTTTGGACCATCTCGCATTGAAAGTCTTGGTAGAAATCGTTATGCTTTTGTTATTGTTGATGATTATTCCAGATTTACTTGGACTTTATTTCTTGCCCATAAAAGTGATGCTTTTCAGAATTTTAAATATTTCCTCAAACGTGTTCAAAACGAAAAGGAAACAACCGTCACTTCAATTAGAAGTGATCATGGGGGAGAGTTTGATCACAATCTCTTTGCGGACTTTTGTGATGAACTCGGTATCGAGCATACCTTTTCTGCTCCACGAACACCACAACAAAATGGGGTGGTGGAAAGGAAAAATAGGTGCCTCGAAGAGATGGCTCGAACCATGCTCGAAGAGGCTAAGATTCCCAAATATTTTTGGGCGGATGCCGTGAGTACCGCATGCTACATCTTAAATAGAGTAGTCATAAGGCCAATACTCATGAAGACCCCTTATGAACTCTACAAGGGAAGGAAACCAAATATCTCCCATTTTAGAGTATTCGGTTGTAAAGTTTTTATTCATAACAATGGAAAAGATCAATTGGGAAAATTTGATGCCAAATCCGATGAGGGAATTTTTATTGGGTATTCGTCACGTAGCAAAGCATATAGGGTGTTTAATAATAGAACCCAAACTGTGGAGGAATCCCCTCATATTGTATTTTCCGAAAGTAATGCTCGCTTGGCGAGAAAAGATTCTTGTTCTGATCTTGCAGGTATTTTAAATAGTCTAAAAGACAAAGTACAAGAGGAAACTCCTAAGGAAATTCAAGATGAAATCTTGGAACAATCAACGGAGGAAACGCCACAAATGGAGAAAGAAACGAAAATGCCTAACGAATGGAGGACAATCAAAGATCACCCTCTTGAACAGGTAATTGACGACGTCGGAGAAAAGGTAAGTACCCGAAACTCCCTTAAGAACACCTTAGGACATACTGCTTTTGTGTCTCAAATTGAACCAATAACCATCTCCGAAGCAATTGGGGATGAATTTTGGACCTTGGCAATGCAAGAGGAGCTTAACCAATTTAAACGGAATGACGTTTGGGATTTGGTGCCAAGACCCAAAAATCATGCCATAATTGGTACGAAATGGGTTTTTCGAAACAAACTAGATGAAAATGGTGTAATCACTAGAAACAAAGTTAGCCTTGTAGCAAAAGGCTATAATCAAGAAGAGGGTATTGACTATGAAGAAACATATGCTCCCATAGCTAGATTAGAAGCTATTCGTCTATTGCTCGCTTTTGCCTCTTCTATGAATTTCAATTTATATCAATTGGATGTGAAAAGTGCTTTTCTAAATGGTGTTATTCAAGAAGAATTTTATGTTGAACAACCCCCCGGTTTTGAAGATTTTAAATCTCCCGATCATGTTTTCAAACTCAAAAAGGCTCTTTATGGTTTAAAACAAGCTCCCCGAGCTTGGTATGAAAGATTGAGTAAATTTCTATTGGAAAATGATTTCATTAGGGGGAAAGTTGACACCACTCTTTTTGTTAAGCATAAAAACAATGATATTTTATTAGTTCAAATCTATGTGGATGATATTGTATTTGGTGCTACTAACAATGTCTTGTGCAAGGAATTTTCCGATTTAATGACAAGCGAATTTTAGATGTCTATGATGGGAGAGTTAACATTCTTTTTGGGATTACAAGTAAAGCAAATGAAAGAAGGTATCTTCATTTGCCAAGCGAAACATTGCAAAGAATTACTGAAATGATTTGAAATGACCAATGCAAAAGCAATGGCAACCCCCATGAGCACATCCGATCATCTAGACAAAGATGAGAAAGGTAAGGAAGTCGACATCAAAAAGTATCGAGGTATGATTGGCTCTCTCCTTTATCTTTCTGCTAGTCGTCCAGACATCATGTTTAGCGTGTGCTTATGCGCTCGTTATCAATCGTGTCCTAAGGAGTCTCACCTAACTGCGGTGAAACGGATATTGAATATCTTGTTGGTACTGTAAATGTGGGTCTATGGTACCCCAAAGGTTATTCATGCCAACTTGTTGGCTATTCCGATTCCAATTTTGCTGGATGCAAATTGGACCGCAAGAGCACTAGTGGCACTTGCCATTTGCTCGGTAGCCCTCTTGTTTCTTGGTTTAGCAAGAAACAAGTAAGTGTTGCGTTGTCCACAACTGAGGCTGAATATGTAGCCGCGGGGATTTGTTGCGCTCAAATCCTTTGGATGAAACAACAACTTTTGGACTATGGCCTAAGTCTTGATCATATCCCTCTTAGATGTGATAATACTAGTGCCATATGCTAGACGAAGAACCCCGATCTTCATTCGCGAACAAAACACATTGAAATTAGACATCACTTTATAAGAGATCACGTTCTCAAGGGCGATGTCGAAATTGAATTTGTTGAAACCATAGATCAATTGGCCGACATCTTTACAAAGCCCTTAGAGAAAGAGTCCTTCTTCCGAATTCGTAGTGAACTCGGGATCCTTGACTCTACGTTGATCTAAGTCATGTATTGCATTTTCCCTTTCACATGTTTTCTAACTTGAGCGTCGGAGACGTCTAACGTATTTTTGCAGGTATCGCCCTAAAGGCAGGGGGAATTATAAAACTTGACGCACAGAACAATCGATTCTCTTTTATATAGTCGATTATCCAGTATCAATAATCGATTGTCTTGACATTATTTGTGTTATTATGTCTGAAATCGCGTTCTTTTTAAATAACCAAGTTTTTTTCTAATTATTCCATTTTTTCTAATGGCAAAAGGGGGAAGATAACGGGTATACACTCTCAATACTTATTGGCATAAATTGAGGGGGAATTCATATATTGAGGGGGAACAACTTGCATATCCATATACTTGTTGCATATCTTTTCTTGTCTTGAATCGTCATTATGAATTGCTTAATATGCATATCCCCATTAAAGTTTGCCATTATCAAAAGGGAAAATTGTTGGAAACACGTTCTCAAGGCATTATACTAAACGTGCGTTCATATTTGTAGGTTTTGATGAATGACAAACTATGCGCAAATTGACATATGACGAGATCCAAGCACGAGCGCAAAATTGATATATAACGAGATTCAAGCACAAGACAAAGATCGAGATTAAGTTTTATATGAGTCGGTATTTAATTGTGATCTTGATCCGACAACTTAAACTCAAGACTTGGCTTCTCTCGTAAAAATAATTTTAAATCATGCATATTTAATTTAGAGCAAAATGATTTTAAATAATGCATATTTACCTTAGTCAAAATGATTTTTAAACATGCCTCAAAAATCTGGACTAAGATAATCGATTATGTACTTATGATAATTGATTATGTTTAAGTCAGCTGCTTGACAATCGATTGTGAACTTATGACAATCGATTGTGTTAAGGCAATGAGCATCAGATTTTTCAAATCTGCATGACAATCGATTGTGAACCTTATGACAATCGACTGTGCTGAGGCAGTGTACATCAAAGTTTTTCAACGCTCAAAATAATCGATTGTGAAGTTAATGACAATCGATTGTGAAGAGACAGTGTCCATCAGATTTTTCAAAGTCACAAAATAATCGATTGTGCACATATGACAATCGATTGTGTTGAGGCAGTGTCTTCCAGACTTTTTCAAAGCTATTAAATAATCGATTGTGAATATATAACAATCGATTGTCACGAGGCAATGTCTAAATTGATTTTTCAAGTCTGATATATAATCGATTGTTAACTTAGTATAATCGATTGTATAACTAACCGTTGCCAAAATATTTTCAAATATCGTCAGGTAATCGATTGTTGATATTCTATAATCGATTGTTGAAATTAAAATCTGGAAAGGATTTTTTGAACGTTGCTGAATAATCGATTATTGATTTTGTATAATCGATTGTTTTACGTAAAATCTGGAAATGATTTTTTGAACGTTGCCAATAATCGATTGTTGATCTTAGATAATCGATTGTTAAGCGTAAAATCTGGGATTGATTTTTGGAACGACTGGCAAACAATCGATTGTGGCTTCTTGACAATCGATTGTCACAGAGTAAAATCAGCAGTTCTTAATTCGCAATTAGGCAACGGTAATACAAGGTTTTTCAACTATAAATACAGCATCAATTCAGTCTTTTGAGTATAACAACACACAACAACTGATCATACAATTGCTAAAGCTTGCATACTTTATTGCTTATCATTTTATATTCATTTCATAAGCTTTTGAGAGCCAAATTCTTGTCTAAAGTTGTTGCGATCTTGAGCGTATTCTTTTACTCATATCTACTCATTAAGGAGTGTCTTGTTTGAGTGCTTAGTGTATTGTACACTTGAAGAGAATTATTATTCTCTTGTTGTAAGAAGGAACTTGTGTTTTCTTGGTTGAAGTCTTGGAGTGTTGTATCTCCGAGCAAAGGTGTTGAGGCTTGTGTCTTCAAGTTGTAAAGGTTTGTTAAGCACCCGTAAGCTTGACAAGTTAGTGGAAATCTCGAGAGAGTCTCTCGGGGACTGGACTAGCCACGAGTTGTGGTGAACCAGAATACATCGGTGCGTTCTTTCTTATTTACCGCACTTATTTATTTCCTGCAATTTTTAAATTCCGCAAGTTTACGCTAATTTTTATTATAACGCTATTCACCCCCCTCTAGCGTTAAGCGTATTATCTAACAGAATCTACCACCAAAAAGCATTCATCCACGATAGCCTTGATTGATTCTAATTCCTAAATGATTATCTATTGAAGTATCATTACATAAATCATCACAGAACTACTGAAGTATCACTATACGAATCATCACCAAATCCTAAAATTTTAACAACCATACTAAAGATGCTAGTAAAATCTGGAAAATGATTTCATTTCACTCAATCAGAAGTACATCACGGGGAATTCAAATGTGTACCGGGAAATTAGAGCAACGAGAAGAAAAAAAGGTCAGCAACAATAACATTTACCAACAATAGCCCAAGAAAAAACTCCAGGAACCCAGTAGTATTTGGAAACTCGATTGAAGCAAGGAAAATAACCAAAATGACTTCCGGATGAAAGAAGCAACCCCAAAGTCTCTAAGAACACAGTAAAATCACCCAGAAGAAACCGCCAAATGAGCTGGAACCCAATAGAAGTTACTTCAAAACCAAATCGCAGTGAATCATAGACGCAATTACGAACAGGAAACCACAAGAGGACCCAGCAGTAGCTTCAAGCAATGGAATAGTAGATTTTTTGTTGTTTTCTTCTTAGTATATACCCTGTTTTTGTATTTTTCTGTATCTAAATGCTAAAACTAAATTGAAATTGAAAATAGAGTGAAAATCAAATTTGTTCTGGTGAGTTTTTTGAGTTGAAAATTCTAGACCCCTTTCATAAGGCATTGGATACCTTTATACATGCAAGAATTAGGGCAAACCTCAGATTTTTCCTTTTCTTTTTTACCCCCTGCTCATTTTTCACTTTGAACATTAATTTCCTAATTTGTTCTTCAACTATTCCCTAAGTTTTCAGAAATGCAAAATAAAGCCCTATTCTAGGAGCTTCTAGGATGCTCTTTGAGCTGCACAATTCCTAAACTACCTTTTTATTGTTTTAAAAATTTCAAAACCTAAGGATTCTACCCTTTTTCATCCCCAAATTACCCTTTAAACAATCTGATAATTACATACCTCAAATAACTGAACCCAAACCCTTTAATCCCTGTTAGAAACTAACTAAGGTTAACAAAATAAATAAATTAAACAACTATATCCAAACCACCTAATTAAACTTTGGAATAATCAAAAATCAATTAACTTAATTGAATTGCCCACTAACAAATCAACTCGTTAACTGAAATTGACTCAAATTATTTCCAGAAAAACCAAATAAACAAAAATCAATAGGAACAAATCCTAAATTTTCTGGATTAACATCAATTAATCTTGACGCTAAAGAACTTTATCAGACAGATAGAAATAAACAGAAATTAAAAGCTTCATCGACAGTCAAAGGAAAATAAAACCAAATTAAATTACGACTACTATTTGATCACTTAAACTAACCAATATCAAATCAGCATTAATCAAAGAAAAGAAGATCAACCTAGGCATTTGATCCCCCATGAAAGAAGCACTGATAATTGGCCCCAACAAATAATGAATTAAATTAAAAATTGAAGACAAGGAAGGGAAGAAAACTCACTGACAGTCGAACTTCATGAGACAATCCTTCGAAATTAAACTCAGGTTAATATTATACACTCATTTTATAAGAAACAAACGTATAATATTGACCTGGGTTCGTTAACTCGCAGAAATCCTTGACAAACCGGCACGCATGAACCCTAGATTTGAATTTTGAGCCTGTCCAGTTATACTTGGGGGATTTTGGTTGGTGATTAGTGATGAGGAAGGGGTGGGGACTACATGGTACGAATTTGAGTTTATTTGGACATTTTAACATTTTGGCCGGATTTTTCAAATCGAGATTCGAGGATTTTGGTGATGATTCAAGAGAAAGTGGACGGGGATTCGTGATGAGGGACAGGGAGCTATGGTGTGAATTTGGGGGTGAATGGGGGCGGCGCCGCCGGGCTTCCAAGCGGTGGAAATGGTGGCGGCGGGGACTAGGGTTTTGAGAGGATAGGGGTGTGAGAGAGACGAGAACTAGGGTGGGGGGTCTTTAGGACAGTTATATATCGAACATCATAGGCAGTTCCTAGCCGTTGGATTCATACAATCAATAGCTGAGATCGTGTGACACCATACGACGTCGTTTTGGTTCAGAGCTTTGGACCGGGTGGGGTTGATTTGGGCCTAGGCCGACTGGATCAATTTTTGGGGATTTTGGCCGAGGTTTTAATGAAAATTGGCCCAAAACCAAGACTCTTTTATTTTATTTATTTTCCTTCTTTTTTTTCCTCTTTTTATTTCATTTTGTTTTTCCATTTTGTAGTTATAATTTTTAATTCTTATCAAGATGCAAAATTATATTGACCATTAAACTAAAACTAATTAATGCCTATAAATGTATTTAATAATTATTTTGCGGTAATTTCACAATTAAATAATTAAAATGCAAAAGTGAACTATTTTTTGTGATTTTGTTAAAAACAAATTAATCCCTAACTAATATTAAGAATGAAATTAGATCCTAAATGCAAAGTGCATATTTTTTTTGTATTTTTATAAATTAATATGCAGAAATAAAATGCACCAATTATCGAATAATGACACAAAATGCAGAAAAATCGTAAAAATAAAGAAAAAGCATTTGTTTGATTTTTATGGAAATAATTCATGTATAAGGAAAAAATCACGTGCTCACAGGTGCCCCTATTTGCTCGGAGACACGAAGGGTTTTCGGGGAAAGATAAAATGAGCAATTACGAGGGATTTTTTCCCGTTTGAAAATTCTGTTGTGAAGCGTTTTAAAAAGTTTTAACCGCACCCTACTTTAAAGGTTGCCTACATATCATGGGCTCAACATGAATTAGGTCGGTGTAGTTCGGGAGTGTTTGGTAGGTGAGACTACCAGAAGCTGTGATTTCACTGTTGTTGCTCTGCTACTGCTTGTTGACCTCCTTATTACACCAAAGGAAAATCAAAGCTAAGCTAACTAAGACTATCAACTATGAGTTACAAGATTCCTATCTATAATTCTCTTGGAACTTGGTCTTGAGTCTTAGCTGTTTTTGCTGTAGACTTCATTCTGAATCTTGATGATCATCAGTTGTAGGTTCTGGTTTTCTTCAGCTTCTGGATTAAGGCGGAACATGCAAAACCTGTGACTTCAATCATATCTTGAGTAGTCTGCATCTTTCTCCGCTCCATATTTTGAACTTATTTCTTTTTATTCTTTTATTCTTTCTTTTATTCTAGAGTGAGACTCATTCTTTTGGAAAGAATCAGGAGGGACCTTTTGGATTTGGAAAAAAATTCTTGGTTTAAACCGTATTTTGAAAAGAAAAAGCTCGACGGTTTTTTGGCCGGGAGATCCTCGGTTTTTTGGCCGGGATATTTTGGAAAGAAAAAGCTCCACGGCTTTCTGGCTGGGAGATCATCGGTTTTTTGGACGGGATATTTGAAAGCAAAACGATCCACGGTTTTTTGGCCGGGAGATCCTCGGTTTTTGGACGGAATTTTGATAGAAAAAGCTCCACAATTTTTTTTGGGAGAACCTCGGTTTTTTGGCTTGGGAGATCCTTAGTTTTTTGGCCGGGATTAGAAAAATCTCCACGGTTTTTAGTCGGGGAGATCCTCAGTTTTATGGCCGGGATATAAATAGAAAAAGCTCCACGGTTTTTTGGTCGGGAGATCCTCATTTTTTTACCGGGATTTGGATAGAAAAATCTCCACGATTTTTGGGCCGGGAGATCCTCGATTTTTGGATGGGATTGGATAGAAAAAGCTCCACGATTTTTGGATCGGGAGATCCTCGATTTTTTGGTCGGGATTTGGATAGAAAAAGCTCCATGGCTTTTGGGCTGGGAGATCCTCGATTTTTTGGCCGGGATTTGGATAGAAAAATCTCCATGGTTTTTTGGCCGGGAGATCCTCGGTTTTTTGACCTGGATTTGGATAGAAAAAGCTCCACGGTTTTTTGGCCGGGAGATCCTTGATTTTTTGGCCGGGATTTGGATAGAAAAAGTTCCACGGTGTTTTGGGCCGGGATATCCTTAGTTTTTTTGGCCGGGTATTTTGAAAAGAAAAAGCTCCACGGTTTTTTGGCTGGGAGATCCTCGATTTTTTCTGGCTGGGATGTTATGAAAAGAAAAGGCTCCATGATTTTTTGGTCGGGAGATCCTCGGTTTCTTCTGGCCGGGATTTTTGGAAAGCAAAAGCTCCGCAGTTTTTTGGCCGGGAGATCCTCAATTTTTTTTTGCCGGGATATTTCAAGGAGTGAGATCTTCTAAGCTACCATGATTTGTTTTCTTTTTGAGATTTTTATTTTCTATTCCTTTTCTTCTTCCTTTTTGGGTTTTCTTTATAGATGTTATTCCTTTTTATATATCAGGATGCATGAAAGGATGTTTGAGAAACTTCCTTTTTAGTCATTTTTCCTGTTGCAGAGCCATTTCAACACTTGCGCATTTCATTTCTTTTGGGCTGCACCTGCTTCTTGCACAACTATTTTGAATAAAACCTGTTTTCAACAAAGAACAATTTGTTAGTTGAAACGGGTTTTGGTTTTGTGGCCTTGATCATCTCCATTACTTGATCCCTGCCCCATTTCCATTGAGAACTTTGCTGCTTTTTGGCTGTGAGGGTGACTTTTTTTTCACACTGACCGGGTTCAGCCTTAGGATTTCATGATGACTCGCCCCCGTGGGCTCTGTCCTTTTACTTTATTCTGCTTTCAAGACCTCTGCCTTTGATTTTATTTTCCTTTCTAATGTATCTCACTTTGGAGGCAATCGACCATCATGATCAGTCGGGATTGGACTGGTGCACCACTGAGGCTGTGCATTTTCTTTGACTCTTATCGGGCGGAGCCCTGTGAAATGGTCCTGCCACCTTTCTTTGTGATTATTATGGAATCAGAGTTAAACCGAAAGAGATTCAAAGAAAAGTATGCAAAAGGCAAGCATATGAGTTTAAAGAGAAGCGTCCCTTTCGGGTGAAGAGAAGGACTTATCTAGGGTGCATGCTGGCACCAAATGAACATGACATGCTTCTTTGACTAGACGCCCGACCCGCACCAACTTCCAACTTCTCATGAACCTATTGACCCATATTTCCAAACTTGGGAAACTTGCCAGGGCTTTTAGTGATGAAGTATCCTCATTTCGGTCGACAGCGCCCTTTGCGGGTTTTCGCCCATTCGACCTCTCTCATTTCTCTTCTCACCGTCGCTTGATAGTGCTCTTTGCGAGTTTTCACTAAGTAGACTCTCTCATTTTTGTTTTCTCTACTCACCATCGCTGTATGGCGCCCGAAGGTTTTCACCGATAAGACTTTCTCATTTTATTTCTCTCAATTTGAATTGTATCAGAGTCCAACAATGACATTTCCCACTTTCCTGACTTTGCCAATTCATCAGAAGGACTTGGACAAGTTCTTTAGGGTAAAAGTATTTTGGGCGGAACTACAACTTTGGAACCATTTCGGCGGTCTCATGGCCGAACCATTATATCATCTGCCCCAGTCTCACTTTTTGGGGGAATTAGGATTTTTGTTTTGGTGTGACTGAACCTCAGGGAGAGGCTGCCTACGTATCCTTTCGGAATCAAGTCAAACGTAGTTCAGGGAAATATTTTTGTTTTGTTTTTGTTTCGGTCTTATTTCTTTTCTTTTCTATTCTTTTCTTTTTCACTTTTTTTTTCTTTTCTGTTTCCTTTCCTTTTCCTTCCTTTTTTTTCAATAGCACTTCCGGGTTCCAAAGAGGGTAATCAAAGAAAAGTTACTGACTCAAAGGGTTTACGAGGGATTAAAAAGCCTTCTTCATTTCAGTTGCACAAAGATATCCTCGTAGCGAGTTTAGACATAGTACCTTTTAACTGCATTTGCATTCACCACTGCTTCGGGATCATTCCCTTCTATATCACCTAGGTACAACGCTCCTCTTGGCACTATCTTCCTGATGATGTACGAACCTTTCCAGTTAGGAGAAAATTTGCCTTTGGCTTCCTCATGATGAGGAAGAATGCGCCTTAACACCAACTGCCCCACTTCAAACCTCCTAGGTCGTACTTTCTAATTATAGGCGCGGGCCATTCATTTTTGATACAACTGCCCATGACAAACTGCGGCCATTCGTTTCTCATCTATTAAAGTCAATTGTTCCAATAGAGTTTTAACCCACTCACTATCTTCAACTTCTGCTTCAACAATTGTCCAGAGCAAGGGGATTTCCACTTCTGCCGGTATCACAGCCTCAGTTCCATAAACTAACAAATACGGAGTTGCTCCCACCGATGTGCGCACCGTAGTGCGATATCCCAGCAAGGCAAAAGGTAATTGTTCATGCCACTGCCTAGAGCTTTGGATTGTCTTTCTCAAAATCTTCTTGATGTTTTTGTTCGATGCTTCAACAACGCATTAGCTTTAGGCCTATAAGGAGTGGAATTTCTGTGCATTATCTTGAACTGCTCACACACTTCTTCCACCAAACGATTGTTCAAATTCGCAACATTTTCCATGATAATGGTTGCTGGAATACCGAAATGACAGATAATGCTCGAGTGCACAAAATATACTACAACCTTTTTAGTGACTGAGTTGAGAGTGATAGCCTCAACCCACTTCGTAAAATAATCAATGTTTACCAATATGAACATGTACCCATTTGAGGCTTTTGGCTCGATCGGTCCGATGACATCCATACCCCATGCGACAAAAGGCCAAGGTGCTGACATGGGACATAGTTCTGTTGGAGGTGCATGAATCAGATCTCCATGCACGTGACATTGATGGCATTTCCGGACAAAATTGAAGCAGCCTTTCTCCATGGTTATCCAGTAATATCCAGCTTGGAGTATCTTCTTTGCCAACACGTACCCGTTCATGTGAGGTCCACACACCCTGGAATGCACTTCATGCATGATCCTGTCGCCTAATGGTTCTCTTTTGATCCCCACTGGCATATTCGGGATATTCTTGTGTTTTCAAGAATCGTTTAATATCATGATACCATGGCTAGATGCTTGGCTCTGCTTCAACTGCATTACAATAACCATATCTCTCCCTGATTTTGATTTCCAAGGGATCAATGTAGGCATTCCCCGGATAAGGCTACATCGAGGCTAGAGTAGCAAGTGCATCAGCTAATTCATTATGACACCGTGGGATGTATTTGAATTCTATCAATTTGAAATGCTTTCCATGATCTTCTACATGTTGTCGATAAGGAATGAACTTGACATCTCGGGTTTCCCATTCTCCCTAAGCTTGTCGAATAATTAAATCAGAATCCCCCATAATCAATAATTCTTCCACATCTTAATCAATCGCCATATTCATGCCCATGATGCAGGCTTCATACTCAGCAGTGTTGTTTGCACAGAGAAACCGCAGCCTTGCGGTAGCTGGGTAATGCTGGCCAGTTGGCGAAATTAAAATTGCCCTAATTCCTACAGCCTTGGCGTTTACCGCTCCATCGAAGAACATTTTCCAAGCATGAGTATCTTCAATAATCTCTTATATCATGTTTACTTCTTCATCTATGAAGTAAGTGCTCAACAGCTAGTATTCTTCATCAATCAGATTTTTAGCCAGGTGATCCGCCAGTGCCTGGGCTTTCATTGCTGTGCGAGTGACGTAAACTATATCAAATTCGGTAAGCAAGATTTGCCACTTCGCCAATCTCCCAGTAGGCATGGGTTTCTGGAATATGTACTTCAAAGGATCCAACCTGGTTAGAAGGTAAGTAGTGTGAGCTTGCAGATAATGTCTCTGCTTTTGAGTAACCCATGTCAAAGCGCAGCACGTTCTTTCTAACAAAGTGTACTTGACCTCGTAACCGGTGAATTTCTTGCTCAAATAATAAATTTCTTGCTCTTTCTTTCCAGTCACATCATGTTGCCCAAGATTGCAACCAAAAGAGTTTTCCAACACCGTCAGATACAAGAAGAAGGGTTTATCTGGATCTGGTGGGACTAAAACTTGAGGGTTTGACAAATATTCCTTGATTTTGTCAAAAGCCTCCTGACACTCAGCTGTCCATTTGACTGCCGCATCTTTCTTCAACAATTTGAATATTGGCTCACATGTGGTGGTCAACTGAGCGATAAACCGACTGATATAGTTCAACCTTCCCAGAAGACTCATCACATCTTTCTTTGTTTTTGGAGGAGGTAAATCTCGGATGGCCTTTATTTTTGTAGGGTCTAACTCGATACCTCTCCTGCTGACAATGAAACCCAGAAGTTTGCCGGATGGGACCCTGAACGCATATTTAGCCGGATTCAGCTTCAGATCATATTTTCGCAGCCTTTCAAAAGACTTCCTCAAATCTCGGACATGATCGTCCCGAGTTTTACACTTAATGATCACGTCATCCACATACACCTCTATCTCTCGATGCATCATATCATGAAAAATGGTGGTCATGACTCTCATGTAAGTTGCCCCGGTGTTTTTCAGACCAAATGGCATGACCCGGTAACAGTAGATGCCTAGGGTGTAGTGAAAGATGTTTTCTCGGCGTCCTCTTCATCCATCAACACTTGGTGATATCCTGTGTAACAATCCACGAATGACTGTATCTTGTGTTTGGCGTAGTTATCAATAAGGAAGTGGATATTGGGCAAAGGGAAGTTGTCCTTGGGGCTCGCCCGATTCAAGTCTCGATAATCAACACACACCCGAATTTTCCCATCTTTCTTGGGTACAGGAACTACATTGGCTAGCCACGTTGTATGCCGAACCACCCGGATTACCCCTACTTTCAACTGCTTCATGATTTCTTCTTTGATCTTATCACTGATATCAGTTTTAAATTTCCTCGTATCTGTTGAACAGGGGGCATTCTGGGTGAATTGGCAATTTATGTACCACTAGATCAACACTCAATCCTGGCATGTCATCGTTTGACCAAGAAAACACATCTTTGAACTCAAACAGAAGTTGAATTATTTTATCTCGCATTTTCTGGTCAGTATGAATGCTTATCTTTGTTTCCCGAATTTCTTTTGAGGTTCCCAAATTAACCCTTTTCTGTATCATTCAAGTTCGGCTTAGGTTTATTCTCAAATTATTCCAATTCTAGATTTATTACCCTAAAATCCTCTTCTTCATCATATTTCGGCTCTTGGTTCATTATTTCACAGTTATACAGCATGTTGGGATCCGAGCGTGAAGTCTGCAGGAATGTCATGTATTTAAAGCCGCTTTATTATGACTGAAAAGAAAAGAATAAAAGAGAAAATAACAAGAATCAGAAAGAATGCAAGAATAACGATGAAATATTAATTTCATTTCTTGGAATTTGGGAAGATAACAGGGTTACATTCATGAATTTAAAGACAACATCCGAGTTACACCATGAAATAACTCTTGATGAATAAAGGTGGAAGGACAATTCTACCCGGACTCCCGCCTGACTGGGAACGACGTAGACTTCTAATTCTATAATTTAGCATCTGGGCCTACTTACAACACTTCAGCGGTACTAGTACCCTCTCCCAACTGAACCATATTGGTGTGATAAAGCATTCGCCTCATAGCCCCACATATATCTTCGATCTTTTCAGCTGTGAAGGTTTCATCATCCTCTTCTTCATTGTATCTTGGCTTGACAAAGGTCTGATATAGATGTGGCAATGGCTGTGGCAAGACCCATCCTTCCCTTTTCCTCTCATCTGCCCAATTTTCATCTTCTGTAGTAGGGCATAAATCTACTCCGAAGAACTTTTCTGTTGTTGGCAGAGTTATTGGTTTCGGTATTCCTTGCAAAGACTTTCCCAACCCTTTCTCTGGCTGGAAGCCGTGCTTGATAATTTTTTTTGCCACCATAATCGAGGCGTTAGACAAGAAGTGTTGGGGGCAAGGGCTCCCTTCCTCATGTTGATCCACCAATACAATATGAAAGGCCTGATATACAATGTTCTCACTTTCTTCTGTTGCCTCTAGACATGGGACAAATGGGTTCCGATAGATAGACTGTTCGTCCTCTCCATGAACCACAATTTCTTGATCTTCGTATTAGAACTTAACAATCTGATGGAGAGTAGAGGGTACTGCCCCTGCAACATGGATCCAAGGCCTTCTGAGGAGAAAGTTGTGTATCCAGGACTTGGAAAGTTACTTCAAACTCCACGGGGCCTATGACCAATATCAAGTCTATTTCCGCAATTGTCTCTCTTTTAATGCCATCCTCTGGAGCGTAGAAAGCATGCAAATGTCCACACCTGTGCCTCCATCCAGTATTACTCGCTTGACATAAAAACCATCACACTTGACAGTCAGGTGTAAAACTTTGTTTTGATCCGCCCCTTCTGGAGGCAAATTACGGACATTCTTTCGGACATTCTTTCAAGCTACGGACATTCTTTCAAGCTATTCCACCAATGTCCCGTCAGGCATGTATGCCTCATTCAAAATTCTCACTAGGATATCCTGATGCTCAGCAGATTTCATTAGCAATGATAACATTGACACTTGTTTGGGGCACTTGCGCAATTTATCTACCACTTCGTAATCAAGGATTTTCATCTTCTGGAAAAAGGCTTCCGCTTCTTCAGCACTGATGGACTTCTTGAGCGGAAAACGCTTTCGGGTGGCACTGTTTACTTCTTGGATATCTGAATATTTCTTCGCGGAGGTGCCTATAGTAATTCCCCAGTGATTTCCTTGCCTTTGTATGTGACCACAATTGGTTGATAATTCCAGGGTACAACAGGCTGGTTTGTCATTGGCTTTTGTGGTACGCGTCCGATAACCACTGGCTCGTTCGGCCAAGATGGTTTGATTGTCCTCCGGACCACATAAGATCCTTTTGGTTCATACATTGGCATTCCCTTTTTTGCTTCAAACTCCTTTGGCTTACTTATGGCTAATGGCTTTTTTGGGCGTCCTCGTGGAAGATAAAGGACTCCATTTTCACGGGGTGCTACCGTCTCTGCCTTGGTTTCAATCTTCTTTTCAACCTTAGCCTTGATAGTTTCATTCTTCTCTCCCTTTTTCCTTGTTTCAGGGTTGTTTTTGGCTTTCTTTCTATATGAGCAATGGTGATTATGGCTTTTAAAGCAAGATCGAATTCCTTGTCTTCACAAATCATTCCGATTACCGGCCCGTTGTTATGAGCAGGTAATGGATTATTGGTCACAGTCGGAGTTTCCTCATCCGTGAGCACTATTCTTCCCTGTTTAATCAAATCCTGCATAACTTTCTTCAAAGTCCAGAAATTATCGGTGCTATGCCCCTCAACTCTGGAATGATAAGCACAATACACGCCTCGTTGGTAAGCTGGAGAATCTAGATTCTGTCTATTTTGGAGAATGGGCTGCAATAGATTCATCTGTATGAGCTTAGGGAAAAGGGTGGAATATGGTTTCCCAATTGGTGTGAAGTTTGCCTTAGGTAGTTCACGAGGGCGAGGGTTATTTTGTGGTGGTCGGGGGTTATACTGGTTTTGGTAAGGAGGTTGATTTCTCTGGAAGGGAGGTGGTTTCGATTGGCTGGTGGCTGAGGTCGGTTAAAATGCTGAGCATTCATAACTGCATAGGGTGGAGGTGGAGGAGCATAGGCCATGTCATTGTACGGGTAGTAATGTTGAGGAGTCCTTTTCGAGAATACCGAACAAAAGAGCTCTGTACCTTCTGCCTTCAGACGTTTCCATAACTGTTTCATTTTTCTTTTTGCATTTAGCCATTCCTCTAGAACCACCTTGGATGACTTAGGAGGTTGCCCTTATGGCTACCTGACTTAATATTCTTCCTGTCTTCAAACCGCTTTCTACCATTTCACCAATTTTGATAGCCTTTGCAAAAGGTTTGCCAATGGATGACATCATATTTTGGAAATAATCCGGTTCCTGAGCCTGGAGATATACAGTGACCATCTCCATTTCATCCATGAGAGGTTTTACCCTCGAGGCTTGCTCGTGCCACTTAATGGCATACTCCTTGAAGTTTTTCGAGGACTTCTTTCTTCAAGTTTGACAAAGAGTTCCAGTCCGGCTCGATGTCGACATTGTACTGAAACTGCTTTACAAAGTCCCGGGCCAAATCATTCCAAATGTGACATCAAGACATATCTTGATCCATGTACCATTCCAATGCAATACCGATCAAACTTTCCCCAAAGTAAGCCATCAACACCTCTTCTTTACCGCCGGCCCCTCCCAGTTGATTGCAATACTTTTTAAGATGAGCGATGGGATCACTGAGCGCATTGTATTTCTCAAACTTTGGCATTTTGAATCCCATAGGCAAGCGCACATGTGGGAATATGCATAGATCGGTATAAGCAACACTCTTTTTCCCACTCAAACCCTGCATATTTCTTAAGTTATGGTCCAGGGTCCTCATTTTCCTTGCCATTTCATCTGGTTCAGGAGTGATGGAAGTTTTATCTTGCCCTAGTGTGATTTCATAGGGTGGTGGCTGAGGGTAAGTATATGTAGGGCATTGCAGTAATTCTGGCTGATAAGTTGGGATGGGGTAAGTATATGTTGATCGATCGGACACGGGCTTTGGAACTGTTGGCGGTGTTGTAATAGTAGATGCTAGAGCAGTGAAAATATGTGGGGTGATTCCGTGCATGAATTCCTGTGGGCGAACATCAGAAGTGCCTCCCACATAGTGGGCAGATATTATGGGTTGTCCCAACGGGATTTTTGGGTGACAGATTGGAACACTGGAAGCCCCAGCCGGCCTTGTGAGCATCTCGGAGAATCCGGGGATGGTGTCCGGAGGTTCCTTCCCGTTTGTCCATGCGTCCAACATCTCCATCTTTCTTAGGTGCAAAATTCTATTTTCTTCAGCTACAGAAGATTCTGAGACCGGGACACCCAAGAGCGGGATGTCATCTGGAATAGGGACCGTTGGCAAAGTCATTTCTGAATACATCTCTATGCTATCTTTAGATCTGGTGAAGTAAGGATGCGAAGCCAGCTTACCACAAACAAACCACCTGTTTCTTAAAAACCTGACTCTGGAGAGGGAAGTAGCCAACGGTTAGCATTGGGAAAAACATAGATAGATAATCACATTAATGGCTGCATGCGTAATCCCGGCTTTTCTATCTCCCTGCTTGCTTCACTCTTTTATTTATTCAAATTTTCCTGTTTTCCCTATTTTTTGTTTTGGTTTTCTCTTTTCTTTCTTTGTTTCTCTACCGTTTCTTTTTCTTTGGTATGGTCGAATTCTATGGAGATTGCCTACGTATCATGACCCCGCACGAATCAGACCAAGCGTAGTTCATGAAACAAACGCAAAACATATTTGGGAATTTTCAAATTTTCATTAATAACATAAACTATTACAAACTAAATTTTTTGCAAAAGGAAATAACAAAAGCAAACTAGGACCAACTACAAACTCCAGATTCATTTTGATATGAAAAACAAAGGACAAACAGACTCAAAACAATAAGAAAATACAAACACTAGCTATGCATATTCCAATGCTTCAAATCTAGGTGCCTGCGGAGCATCATTCGGCCTTGCCGCAGTTCTAGGTGCTAAATCATGTTCAAGATCCTTCAATTAACTCATGGTCCTTTTGACATAAATCATTACAGAGAAGAAAGTGGTGATGGTCATGTCCTCACATGCCCTGCATCTCCTGAGGATAGCATGGGCGATGGCTACAATTCTGTTCCTTGTTTCCATTTTCTCTGTGAGTAAACGTTTGATCTAGTTACTGTATGTTCTCAATGCCCGAGAGTCTTGGAAATGCTGATCTTGCAATTGCTGCACTTCTAATTCCATTTTTGCTAGCAAATCATAACACTGTCTGCTCTCTATTTCAAAGCTTCTAGCCTGTTCTGCCACTTTATCTTCAAGAGCCACTACTCTTTCCTGCAAGTTGGCCACAACTTTTGCGTGGTCCCTTTTCAGTTGCTGGAGGTATTGACGTCGCTCTTCTGATCTTTTAGCCCATTGTGCCTTGATTTCTGCCCTGATGTTCTCCGATCTTTCCAACTCGTCCCGACATTTATTGATCTCATTTTTCATACCTTTTATGAGTCTTTCATATGATACACTCCTCTGTTCATTCTTGCGGCTACCTTCATTTGTTGGATTTGAGATTTGAGCATCTCATTTTCTTGAATTAACCTATTCTTTTCCCCTTGGTCTGCCGCAACTTGCACACTGTTCTCGAAAGTTAATTTTGCAATCTGTTGCATCAACTTACCAATTTCAGCTCGATATTTCTCCTCTTTTGCTAACCAACCCCATTGTTCTTGCGAATCATCCGTAAATTGCTGAACGTGAGCTCTTTTAGCGGGTCTTTGAATCTGGAACCTTTTCCCAAACCAAACATCATACTTCGGATCTACTTCTCCTTTAGCCCATTCTCGAACCATGGTCTTTGACTCAAGAAATCTACATTCATTCCATTGCTTCCAAATTTTATTTTCGGGAAATGTGGCTCCTGGGCTTAAGTCAATGGCATGTTTGATCAAATCTTTATCAGTGGGGATCGTTTGAAATCTTCCTAGCTGGTGCAATACTCAATGAGGAGCATAGGGCTGGATACTGCTTATCCCCATCAAAAGAATATGACATTCTTCAGCCGCCATGTGGATTACCTCAGTCTCAGGCAAACATCCAAATGCCCACTCAATTTTATTAGCCGTCAATGACCTCAATCGTGCGAACCACGCCTCGACGCCTTCAGGAAATTCAATGCCCATCACCCATTTCTGAAATCCACTGATGCAATTCTTTCCAGTCAACCCATGATTCATGTATCCTACTCGATGACAGAGATGTTCTTGTATCCATAGCTGGAGTAGTAGATTGCAACCCTGGAAAAAATCACCACCCTCTCGACACACAGTTAATGCTCGGTATATTTCAGATAACACCAAGGGAACCACAATGCTGTTAGACCTTTTGATTGCAACATCGGCCATTCCTACAAGGCCTATCTCTATTTTCTTATCTTTGCGTGGACAGACCACAGTTCCCAGGAAGGCCATCAAGAAAGCTAAAGGACTTCTTGATTCCCATTTGTTTCTGTCCTTATCATGAGTTAGTCCGAGGTTTAATTCTTCAAAACCCTGAGGAGCACCATATCATTGATATAAGAATTGGAAAGTACAACACCCTATCGATAGATCTTCATCTTGCACCTTCCGATTAATGTGTAGCAAATTCAAAAACCCATGTGGAGTCATCGGTCTTGGTGAAAGCAAATATTTTCCCCTCAATTTTCCATCCAAACCGGCGTAACCCGCAATTTACTTTAGTGTGGGTATAAGCTAAAAGTCTTTAAAGCGGAATATATTACGGGTTGGATCCCAGAACGGTATTAAAGCTTCGATGACATCTACCCTTGGCTTGATATTTATCAGATCGACGAGACCTCCCAAAATTTTTTCCACTGTCTTATTACTATCATCACCCAGGTCATTCCACCATATGTGGAGCTGTAGAGGAACCTCGCTAAAGACTGATAATGGTTCAATTTGATTTGTGCTCATCCTGCACATTTATTAAGGTGATTAAGCAAAAAAACAACTTTTATTCGACTCAAAAAGATAAAACAGTTTAGATGCTATTTTGTGTGTTTTCAATTTGGAAAATGAAGACTTGATTTTCAAGCACGGTCTTTCACCACTTCGAAGACGAAGATTTTAAAGGCTGTGTAGTCAACAAGTTAAAACCACAATTGACGGAAGATGGCCGTTTATGCAAATTCAGCCTTCCGGCGTCCCTTTCGGGAACATTTAGCTATTTATGATAAAAAGGCCTTACTTGACTCTCTTTTCCCCTTTTCTTCAAAATAAGTGATCCAATATTGCGAACATGGCCTTTCAACACCTCGTGGATGAGAACTTAAGGCTGTGAGGGTCAGAAATAAAAAAGGTGGCTATTTATGCAAAGTCAACCTTCCGGCGTTCTGTTTGGGAACGTTAGGCTATTTTGCACAAATAATTTAAAATTTTTGACATTTTTGGTTATTTTTGCAAATGGGGAGGTTGGACCCGATGAGGGTTGCCTACGTATCTCACATCCGGTGAGAATCAAATCGGCGTAGTTCGGCCAAATTAGTTAACTAAAAAAGAACTCTTTTTTTTCAAGATTTTCCATTTTTGAAACCCCTCTTTTTTTCTTTTTCCAATAATTTTCAAAAAAGCTTTTTTCTAAAAAAATATTTTTTCAAAAATTTCGGCAGAGTTTCGACAACACTTGGACATTAGGTTTTCTGAACTAATCAGTTAACTCTTCAACTTGCTATTTTTCTCTTTTTCTTTTTTTTAACATCCCTAAGATTCAAAAGCCGGTCAACATGCAAATCCGAGCAAATAAATGCATAGAAAACAAGTAGGATGCATAAGGATGGTCTTTTTATTCGAGGTTGCTCGCCCTAGACAGACCCAACCCCTGTGTTGAGTCCCCTAAGTCAAAATGCACATGATGCAGATAAGTGTTCCTACTAGGGATCGGGCATGAGGTTAAGTTATTCTAGGTTCAAAACCTGGGTGTTTGTTCTAAACCTGGCTTACCCGAGCAAACAACTTGAGCCGAGGAGGAGGTGGCAATCCGGGAATACAGAAGCTTCGCCGGCTTTGTGACTTATCTAAACCTCGTTCTAAATTGGGATTTTGATACTAGAAAGAAAAGAAGTCGTACACCGTACACCCTCCTTCACAATTCAGAAGACTCAGAGAGGAGATTTGGTTCGGCACAGTTTATATACTGTTCACGTAATATTAAAGCGGTAAAAGCAATCAATTAGCACATTAAGCACATATCATGTAACGGAACCAGATAAAGGTAAATACAACAATTTAATTATGAACCCTGAACAAAATGTTATGGGTTCTTTTCCCCAGCAGAATCGTTAGAGCTGCCACACCTTCTTTTTACACACCTACCCGGAGGATAAAAGTATAAGGGAGTTTTTTCATTTAAAGTGACATAATCCGGATCGAGATTATTTATACAATCAAAATCGACACTGGGGAAAGGTTTGGCTTTTTGTGTTCCAAGTCACTGGTTTAGCTTGAATCCCAACCCGAGGAAATGTTCGACTTCCCAATTGGAGTCTGCGAACCAGAAATTCTGAATAAGGAATTCCGTTGACCCGAGGTAAGGTGTTAGTCACCCTCGGATCCCATGGTTCTATCACGGTCGCATAAATTGTTACAAATGGCTGAACTCTGAATTTTATTACATGAAGAGCCTATGTGCCAATTTTACTTTTTACCGCTTTTATTTAATATGCATTTATTTAAGAGAAAATGAACGTCGTTTAAAGTATGTTTACGGATTGCGCCGCATCAAATGAACCCACAACCCTAGACACACTCTATTCAACGTTTTAGGGTTTTGATTTGGGCCGCATAAAATGCCCACCCGTATTTAAGAAGGTAAAATTATTAAAACACGCGCCTAAAAGAGTCTAGCGCGTTATTATCTTTTGGGAGGACCGTGAAATTCGCTAAACGGTCCTTCCCAATTTTTTCTAAAAAATATTTTAAACCTTTATTGAGGGCCCCGCAATTTGCATTTTTATTGAGCGAGGCTCGTCTCATTTTATTTTAAAGGATCAGCCTAAAGCGACTATATTTTCTATTTTTGAATTTTTTGTCTCTAACAATATAGGACATATCTTAATAAATTATATTCAAAACCCAGGCCTTAAGTTCAAGTCCAAGTCCAAACAAAAGAACGAACCTTTTAATTTAAAACCGGGTACCCAACTCAAAACCCAAATTTTAAACATCAATTAAAATCAATCACGAACAGGGCCCAATTGACTGGCCTAGCTCAGCTTCTAACGAGATTATGAAGGTTGGGCCTTCAGTTATAAGACACAACCCAACTTGTATTATTGCCTTGTTTGGATGGCTGGTTTAGCCCAGATTTCAGGTTGTGCCGCCCGATCTCCTCATCACTTGAACTAGAAAGGGCCATAGTACTAGGTTTTCAATTGGCTAGCAGGGCCCAAATTTTCAACCCTAATTGAGGTGCTTCAAATCACAAGCAGTATTGTACTAGTTCAAATCAAATCTTCTATCAGTTGCGCAACCATTATCACTAATGGCTTAACCGAAGTGTTCAAAACGAAAGATGAGAATTATTAATTCTTACTAACGATCAACCATTTTTTAATGACGAATTCACATGAATTGAACTGGTCTTAACAATGAAGGTGCGTTCTAGAGGTTATTATGCCCTGCACACTTTGATTCTGGATTCAGATAATATATGCACTACTTTAACTGGATTCATGCTAACAAACGACAAAATAAATGTTGAAAGCCAAACATATTACGGCCAGTTATGCAAAGGTATTTTTGGACTTTTTAAACTCGAATCTACCACCAAAAAGCATTCATCCAACATAGCCTTGATTGATTCTAATTCCTAATTGATTATCTATTGAAGTATCATTACATAAATCATCACAGAACTACTCAAGTATCACTATACGAATCATCACCAAATCCTAAAATTTTAACAGTCCACAAGTCAAAACACAGTCCACCCCTCAATTCAAAGTTAATATAAAAATTCAGACAATCCTCATCAAATGAAAGATGGCCCTGATTATACAGTTCATATTTCAGTATATGTCGAACAACTAAGATTAACAACCATACTAAAGATGCTAGTAAAATTTGGAAACTGATTTCATTTCACTCAAAATCAGAAGTACATCACGGAGAATTCAAATGTGTACCTAGAAATTAGAGCAATGAGAAGAGGAAAAGGTCAGCAATAATAACAACTACAACCAACAATACAATAAAAAACTCTAGGAACCCAGTAGTATTTGGAAACTCGATTGAAACAAGGAAAATAACCAAAATGACTTCCGGATGGAAGAATCGACCCCAAAGTCTCTAAGAAAACAGTAAAATCACCCAGAAGAAACCCCCAAAGGAGCTGGAACCCAATAGAAGTTACTTCAAAACCAAATCGCAGTGAATCACAGACCCCATTACGAACAGGAAACCACAAGAGGACCCGGCAGTAGCTTCAAGCAATGGAACAGTAGATTTTTTGTTGTTTTCTTCTTAGTATATACCTTTTTTTGTATTTTTCTGTATCTGAATTCTAAACCTAAACTGAAATTGAAAATAGAGTGAAAATCAAATTTGTTCTGGTGAGTTTTTGAGCTGAAAATTCTAGACCCCTTTCACAAGGCATTGGATGCTTTTATATAGTTAAGAATTAGGGCAAACCTAAGATTTTTCCTTTTCTTTTTTACCCCTGCTCATTTTTCACTTTGGACCTTAATTTCCTAACTTGTTCTTCAAGTATTCCCTAAGTTTTCAGAAATGCGCACTAAAGCCCTATTCTAGGAGCTTCTAGGATGCTCTTTGAGCTGTACAATTTCTAAGCTACCCTTTTCTTGTTTTAAAAATTACAAAACCTAAGGATTCTACCCTTTTTCATCCCCAAATTATCCTTTAAACAATCTAAAAATTACAAACCTTAAATAACTGAACCCAAACCCTTTAACCCATGTTAGAAACTAACTAAGGTTAACTAAATAAAAAAATAAAAAGCTATATCCAAACCACCTAATTAAACTTTGCAATAATCAAAAATCAATTAACTTAATTGAATTGCCCACTAACAAATCAACTCGTCAACTGAAATTGACTCAAATTATTTCTAGAAAAACCAAATAAAAAAATTAACAAGAACAAATCCTAAATTTTCTGGATTAACAACAATTAATCTTGATGCTAAAGAACTTTATCAGACAGATATGAATAAACGGAAATTAAAAGCTTCATCGACAGTAAACCAAATTAAATTACAACTACTATTTAATCATTTAAGCCAACAAATATCAAATCAGCATTAATCAAAGAAATGAAGATCAACCTAGGCATTTGATCCCCATGCAATGAAGTACTGATAATTTCCCCCAACATAATAATGAATTAAATTAAAAATTGAAGACAAGGAAGGGAAGAAAAATCACTGACATTCGAACTTCATGTGACAATCCTTCGAAATTAAACTCAGGTTAATATTAGACACTCATTTTATAAGAAACAAACGTATAATATTGACCTGGGTTCACTCAACTCACAGAAATCCTTGAAAAACCGGCACGCATGAACCCTAGATTTGAATTTTGAGCCTGACTGGTGATACTTGGGGGATTTTGGTTGGTGATTAGTGATGAGGAAGGGGTGGGGTGTACATGGTACGGATTTGAGTTTATTTGGACATTTTAACATTTTGGCCGGATTTTTCGAATCAAAGATTCGAGGATTTTGGTGATGATTCGAGAGAAAGTGGGCGGGGATTCGTGATGGGGGAGAGGATAGGGATCTATGGTGTGAATTTGGGGGTGAACGGGGGCGGCGGCGGCGGGCTTCCAAGCGGTGGAAATGGTGGTGGCGGGGATTAGGGCTTTGAGAGGATATTGGTGTGAGAGAGACGAGAACTGGGGTGGGGGGAGGGGTCGTTAGGACAGTTATATATCGAACATCATACGCAGTTCCTGGATGTTGGATTCATACAATCGATGGTTGAGATTGTATTGCACCATACAGCATCGTTTTGGTTCAAAGCTTTGGACCGGGTGGGGTTGAATTGGGCCTGGGCAGACTGGATCAATTTTGGGGATTTTGGGCTGAGGTTTTCATGAAAATTGGCCCAAATAAGGCACCTCACCAAGATTCTTTTATTTTATTTATTTTCCTTCTTTTTTCTCTCTCTTTTTTTTCCTTTAGTTTTTCCATTTTATAATTATAATTTTTAATTCTTATCGATATGCAAAATTAAATGGATCATTAAACTAAAACTAATTAATGCCTAAAAATGAATTTAGTAACTATTTCGCGATAATTTCACAATTAAATAATTAAAATACAAAAGTGAACTATTTTTTGTATTTTTCTTAAAAACTAATTAATCCCTCATTAATATTAAGAATAAAATTAGATCCTAAAAATAAAATGCATATTGTTTTGTATTTTTTATAAATTAACATGCACAAATAAAATACACGAATTATCAAATAATGACACAAAAACGCACAAAAATCGTAAAAATAAAGAAAAACCATTTGTTTGATTTTTATGGGAATAATTTATGTATAGGGAAAAATAGCATGCTCACAATTACCAAGGATGATGTGGTGTATTTTTTAAAATAAAAAATGAGGCATTTTCGAAATTGTTAAATGGAAAACGATGGTTGAGAGTTAGACGGAAAGAAAAGTTAAGCGTCTTTGAACTGACAAAAAGTTTGAATTTTTGTAATTCTGAGTTTAATTTCTGCAACACAGAGTGCATATTAAGACACCGCACTTGTGTCAGAACACTATAACAAAATGGTATTGTAGAACATATGAATAGAATGCTTTAATTTGTGACAGGGCACAAACATGGTTTCGCACTCATGTGTTCGCAAAGATTTTTGGGTTGAAGCAATCAATACAGCTTGTTATTTTGTCAACATATATCCATATACATCTATTGAGTTTAATTTTTTTTTTGAGATATGGTCCGGTTTGCCTGATGATTATTCAAATTAAAGGATATTTGGTTGTCCTGCTTATGCTCATGTGAGGGATGGAAAACATGAGCCGAAGGCAAAGAAATGCATATTTCTGGGGTATGTAACTGGAGTGAAAGGTTATAGGTTGTGGTGCACAGATCAAAAGACTTCAGGTCTAATTATCAATAGGGATGTAACATTCAATGAATCTGCCTCACTAGACAGTCAGAGAGAGAAGACAATAGCAGAAACAGATCGTGGTATCAGCGACCGCATAGAGCTAGAAATTGAATCTCCGTTAGCTCAGTCTAGTTGTTCTAAATTAAAGGAAGTGGATGGGGTGCAAAATATTGATCAAAATGGAAATTGATGCATTTGCGCAACAACAATCATATGTCATTGCAACATGCAGAGAGAAGAGAGTGATCTACCGATCGCAAAGGTTTGCAAACATAGTTGATGGAAATCTTCCTGGATATACGAATCCAGTGGGATTTGCTTTGCCAGTTGTAGAGACCGTTGATGCATTCAGAGTACAAAACCAAATTGATGGATTAGTGCTATGGCTAAAGAGATTGAGTCTCTTAACAAGTTTGGGTGTTTCCTAGACTTTGTTGACGTGTGCAGTAATGGATAGAGCCCTTGTGAGGGTTGGGGGCAAGGTAGAGAGACGTTATTCCTATTGATGAAGAGAATTCAAGTTAAGGGGAAGATTTGTTATTTGTGCCTTGAATTATTTCCTTGTATTTTTAGGAAACTCATAGTCCCTATAGGTTTAGGAAAATCCATTGTCCTAATAAATTTGGGAAAGGAAAACCTATGGTCCTTGTCAAATTGGGAAACCTTTCTGTTATAAATTTGAGACCTTTTGGGATCTATACATAGGGGTTGTAGTTGGGGATCCTAGGTAATGTATTGTGTTTTTCTTCTCATTCATAATGAAAAACTCTCTCTATTTTTGCCCTGAGGATTAGGCTTGGCCGAAACTCGTTAAATCCTTGTGTTGATTTTTCTTCTTTATTTGCTTTGTATGTGATTGTGTGCTAGTTAACCCACGATATTCCTCTCGAAAAAGCATGTATGATCCGGGCTAATGCAGAAGAACACATAATGAGTTTAAGTATATATACTATTAATGTAAATTTTTTTTATACAATCAGATCACCTAAAGGATATATTTACACGTAAGTTCTTCTGGAAAGATGGGATTTATAATCTTAAAAATAAAATAAGTTTATTTGCTATAACATATAAATGTGACTTGATTAATTGATGATTTATATATTAGAATTATATGCTGATATGAGCAGTCCTTGTCCTTATGATAATAATCCATGATAGCAGGGTTTTACCCACTACGCCCTCCACATTTAGTCCTGCTTTCTCTTATACTATATATCTGGACTTGTCCTTCCAATCTGATCAGATTCCAGTTTTTCAACAATTAATAAAACTCCAAGAATTTATTATTTTGGTCAACTTGGCTGCAATTTGCCCGATCAATGAAACTATCTACCCAGCAACTTGAATGAAGCCTGAGTTGCTACTAAGTGTATTAAATAGCTTTTTCAGTCATTCCATCGTAAAGTTATTTCCAAAAGTATTACTTCTTCAATTTATGTGACATAATTCAATTCAATATTAAAGTACTATGTGAATCTATGTCATAACGTGTGACATATTTTATATTTATAAGTACGATAAGGCGTACGCATATGGGACCGAATAGAGAAAAAGTTAGATTTTGGTAAAAAGGATATATGGAAGTGAAGTCAAATGTGTGAACAATATAATTACTCCTAGTACTTTATAATTTGCTTTATCTTATGTTCCTTTATTGACGTTGAACAATTTCGCATTAATTGTGCACACGTTGTACATTGACTGAGAAGTTCACTTAAAAGAACTCTACCAAAGTACAAACCATGCAGGGACAGATGCACGGAATCACAGGGTGTATGCATGCATGAATCCACGGTTTTCAATTTAGAGTATATAAAATTAGAAATATATTTTTGTTTTAAGTCTGCATTAGTTGTCACGGATGAATAATGGCATGTAATATATTTCCTATCCACTTACTTAAATTTGCCTTTGGCCAAACTGGTTGGGTCAAAATATGACCCCGAGATAATTAATACGATTAATTATATCTTAAGTTAATTCGTAATAAATAAGTGATATGACCACTTATTAACACGATAACAACTGACTCAATTATTAAGGCTACGGCCTATTCGCCATCGTAAAGACGGAACCTCAGCATAGTTACGGCCGTCATTGCCAGTTCACACATCTTACATCTATAAATACTAAGAGAATGAATCCTAAAAGGGGGACTGCTTCTTCTTCATCATTATTCTCAAGAAAAGAGAGAACATGATTGTAAGGCTCTGAACCTCTCTATGGAGAGGCAGACCAAATCAATACTATCAATGAAAGATCTTTATACATTTCTTTCAAACAAACAACACTTGTCTCTTATATCTTCCATTTGATCCTTCAGTTATTACGATCTGCTCTGATTAACCCTCGATTTATTTTTATTGTTTATGCTTGCAAAGTATGTGATAACTTTGAGCTAAACAAAAACTTCCAGAAAATTAAAAGTGCTATTTTCTTTATAAACAAAAGAGTGTTTATTTATAGCGTTGAAGTGTTTGGCCAAACTTTTACAAAAAAAGAATAAAGCTATATTTTTGAATAGTAACAGAAGCTATTTTTCATAAGTTGAAGAGAGTAGCTTTTCCCGTAAGCATTTTAGAACATTGATCAAGCACAAATTGTTGCTATAAAATTGACAAATATAATTTTCAAGTTGACTAGCCAAATATTTTACTCTTCAAAACACTTTTTCTGAAACTTTTGACAAATATCATTTTTTTAAAATAAGCAATTTTTAGAAGCTCGTACTATATATAAATCTATCTTTGCTACCATATAAAGTCCTACATAAAAACTATTTTAGCATGCCTTTCACTAATAATCCTAATCCGCAGGCAAAGTTTATTATATAAACAAATTAAACAATGCTATATCATCTAGGCAACTTATTTTATCCAATTGATTGGTCGAGTACACGATCTTATGTCCTTATTCCAATAAGAATAAAAGGGATATTCGCCTTATGCCACGATTGGATTATTGGCGTTTTGAATTGGTAGCATCAATTATGTGATTAGTGGCGTAAGCTATTCAGTTAAAGAACAACGTTAGGATTATTTATTAGCATAGTCCAATATTGCCACGGCAAGAATAATGATTGTTTGGCTCAAAAGTTATCAAAATATTTTATAAGCATAAAATAATTAAAATAAATAAGGGTAAATTATATCAAATCATAATAAATTATTGGACCAAGCGAAAGACATGAAGAACAACCATTGAGAATTAGGGAGAAATATAAAAGGAGATTTTATTGAGTGTAGTGATTTGGTCTGACTCTCCTTGAAAAAGTTCAGAGCCTTACAATGGTGTTTCATTCTCCCATCATATGAGTACTGTTATGTATTTCTCTCTTATGAATAGTGTCGAACAAGAAGACCCTTCTTAGAATTCTCTCTCTGAATAATTATAGTTGTGAGTTTCGTGAGCTGGCAATAAGTGACCGTAATCATGTCGAGGTTTCGCCTCCGAGGCGTGGGAGGGTTGTAACCCTGTCGATTGGTGATCATATGAGAGTCAATTATCATTCATTCAGAGTTGTCGTAACACTTATCAATAGTAGATTATTGAGGATAGGGTTGGTTTCATAATTAACATGTGATCAGATTCTGACCCATACAGTTAGTCCCTCTGTTCGCCGGGGATGTAACTCGTCGGCCCGACGGACGAACTGTACGTTGCGTGGCCAAGAAGAGTGAAGGCGTGCTTTCTATACACTTGGCGGTATTTGAAATTTTGAAATCACATAGGGCACCATCCCGGCATTCGCGGGTCATTACGATCATTTCGGGGGTAAGACGCCGGTCGGTAACTAAACTTCGGCTCGTGGAGTCTGTTATAATGACGCACGTTTATGTGGAACCGAATCATTTTACGGCCAGACATGTATTTAATGATGGCTTCTGGGTTTCGTAAAGGCCATTTTTATTCTTTATAAATAGAGAGGGTTTGGCATTTGCTTCTCATACTTTCATTGATTACCTGAGAGATACTTTAATGAAGCATTTCTGCCTGCGATCCTGTCTTCATCTCTATTTTTTGATTGCTAACACATTCGTCTTTTCCATCAAAATCTATTTCTTCGTTGTTCGTGAGTTATCAATGGCAGGGACTTCTTCTCATAACAACCTTCCGGTTAATCCTCCGGTGGTTGAAGAACCAGCTCCGGCGACGGGAAATATGGGACTAGTGGAAAGCGATGAACTTCCATCGGTTGATGAGATCGTATTTCTGTCCGGAGGTCCGGTGGTTGACTTTATTACTGATGGTAGAGTGGAGCAGGTGATGAGGCTCCATTAATGGGGGAAGTTGGGATATCCCAAATGCGATAACAATGGGGCATTCCAAGCTATGTCAACATTGCCCTTGCTAACGGGGAGGACAGGGTCCAGGTCAACTGTAGAGGGTACTGCATGTTTTGCGCCTACCCTTTCAAGGTGGGATTCACGCTCCCGCTTCCAATGCTGGTGCTCGACTTCTACCGTTACAATGAGGTGTGCCCGGCCCTGATTTCTTCTTCTCTCTATCAATTTCTCTCAATGTTTATCAAGTACACAGAGCTAGCTGGTAGGAGATCACACTGAGCATGTGCTTAGCCTCTATGCTCCCCAGAAAATCCACGACACCATGATCCATGCGCGCCCTCGTGAGTCGAGGGGCTTGGCTATAAACTGGATGACGAGATTAACCATCTTCCTTTTGTTAGTATTTATGCCGTTCACTAGAGGGGGGGTGAATAGTGAGGCACGAGAATATTGAAATATTGCGGAATTTAAAATTGCAGGAATAAGTAAATACGGTAATTGAAATAATCAAGAAAGAACACACCGTATTTTATCCTGGTTCACCAGAACCCGTGGCTAGTCCAGTCCCCGAGACACTCTCTTGAGATTCCACTATCTTCGTCAAGCTTACGGGTGCTTAACAAACCGTTACAGTTGCTCAAGGATACCACACCTTAAGACTTCACTTGCTTGAGGATACCTCACCCCAAGACTTCAACCACTAAGACTTTGGGTACTTAGCAAACCCGACAAATGAGAAGATATGTTCTTCTCAAACAACTCTCTTTTACAACAAATACTCTCTCAATAGAGTGGATAAAGAGAAACAAAATAAGCTCTATGAACAACACAAAGTTGTCTATCAAATGGCTCAACAAAAGCTCCAAAATGATGCTTGAAAATGATCAATATGTATATCAATATATGCAGGAGTTGTGTGTTTAAAATCAGCTCAAAAGACCTCTTTTTATAGGTGAAAAAGTGGTGCTGACCGTTGCTTAATTGACAAATAAAATCCCTGATTCTGTGCTTCAACAATCGATTGTTTGGAGGTGACAATCGATTGTCTGACCAACGTTCAAAAAACATTCCTGATTTTAGGCTAAACAATCGATTGTTAAATCTGAATAATCGATTGTTCTTCAACGTTCAAAAATCAATTTAGGATTCTGTGGAAACGGTCAGAATATAATCGATTGTGCGAAGAGACAATCGATTGTTGATAATCGATTGTGGGACAAAGACAAGCGATTGTTTTGATATTTAAAAACTTCGGTTGCACACTGTCTCAAAATAATCGATTGTTAAAAGTAGACAATCGATTGTTGACTTCATATAATCGATTGTTCCAGTGTTCAAAACTTTGGCAACGGATCGATTATATACCATTGATATACACTTGATATACACTGTGTATACCAAAATTGAAAACTTACTTCAAAACCCATTTTGGTTAAAAATGAAAACGTTAAAATCATTTTGTTTGAAGTATATTAAAATATTTATGATATATATGATTTAATAAAATGATTTACTTTAATAAAATGATTTTATGCATATTTATGATGACCTAATGTTGAGCCAAAAGATAAGATAACTTAAACGTTGTTCTTACATTGGTTCTACCTAACGACCTACGTCTTGGGTCTTCGGTCTTGAACTCTTTGGCTCGACTTCGCTGTCTATGCAATCCCGTCATCAATATGCTTCTCGCCATTTGATAGTTTGTCATATTATATCGTTGTTTGACGCTTGACTTCATTGTTTGTCATTCATCAAAACATATACCTGAAAATCATGCTCATACAACCAAAGCGCACACATCATAGATATACATGATTTCCAACACCTTTGAGCACTTCTTTTATATCAGGACCGAGCATCTAGTGGCGGACCCGATTGGGTTCCCAGAAGTTTGGAATTTTGCATGTAAGTTCCCAACCATAAAATACCCCTTTATGACTCTCTTTTCTTCCAGTTTTCGTAAATGTTGACTCATGTCATTTATTTTGTACCTGAAAAGTTGTCGCCCCCTTCGTTGGCTGGGATACGCGAGTGAGTTGAGTTTGTTCTCCCCCATACGGTGGGGATTCGCACATGGGCGTCTTTCAAGGAGAGGCATGGTCGCAGGCCCGTGACAGGTGGAATATTGGTTTCTTCTTCTCTTTAGTTTTGTTTTGATTCCATCTGTTGACTTTGTTTGCTTTTATGGCCAGGGACGGCACGTCGCGTTAGGGCTCCTCAACTGGCCTTTCGTCGGCCGGCTATGATTGCTTGACTTCCTGCAACACCGATGCCACGCCCAGTACCGAGGGCAGCATCAATTGAGTCATTAGCGGACCCTTCTCCGACATGGGCTGTTCTTCGAGATGAAGGGCCACTGAGGGTTGTTCGACCTCAGCGGAGTCACCATTGAATGGGGAGGAAGAGAGGCCATTGCAGAGGCGGAGGGTGGCATTCGTGCCAAATCCTCCCTTGGTAATTAATTTGGCCCCCCTAGCGTATTAAGAGAGAAGTGCAGTTTCGGTGCCCGTAATTGAGGGTGGGCGAACAGTGGGGGTTGCCCCGGTTAACTTAAGCCAGGATGGTTTTGTCGCTTCGGTGACTCAGTTGGATATTTCAGTCGTTGAAGCGGAAGGTCGCTCCTCAGCGTCTGCTGTTGTTGATTTAAGTGCCCCTTCGACGGTTACAGCGGGTTGTTCCACCTCGTTGGTGGCAGAAGGGGAAGGAATGTGGTAGAGGACGAGTATGAGTCCAAATCTGACCTGGATCCCAACGATGTCTGCAAGCTTCATGAAGTTTTCACCAATTCAACGGTGAGAGCAGAGGGGAAAGATCGCTTCATCGAGGTTCCTACGGAGTTGAATTTACTGCTCCAAGGGAATAGTTTGGCGCCGCAGTTTGAGCTGTTGTGCTCGGAGACCGAGAACGAATCGCTGAGGGACATTTCAGATACCGGGGTGATGAATGAAGAGGCCGTGATGGGCCTGAGGGTATGTAATACAACATTGGTTTGTTTCTTCTATGCCTTAGCTCATTCTTTATTTTAATTGTTGCATTTGTTTTGTAGACTTACTTGTTGGAAGTGTACAGCATCCGTCAAGCCAACGTTCACTCGAGGATCATTCTGCAGGCGCTTGGGATGTTTCATCGCTACCGTGACCGGAGTCGAGAGAGTACATGAGCATTTCAGAAATGATCCCTGCACCCGGGCTCTGGGTGAGGGGTTGGCGAGACGAGGACAACAGTTGCAGTAGGCACTTGACAGCAGAAGAGCTCTCGAGGAGCAGCTCCATTGGAAGGATGAGGAGCTCGATGTAGGAAAGAGGCTGCAGCTGAGTCTGAGTACCTGCAGATCAAGTTGAGGGAAATGGATTCAGAGGCGGAGCAGAGCAAGATCAAGGCGGCGGAGGCCACTATGGCATGGAGCGGGAAATTGGCAGCGATGGAAGGTGAAGTTGCGGTTTTGAAACTTTAGGTGAGGGCTGCCTCGTCGAGAGTTGCACGGTTGGAGGAAGTGATCCGCGTGCATGAGTCTCAGCGGGATCGGAGAGTGCTACAGCGGCCCTTAGTGATGCAGGGCTCGAGGAGCGGATCAGCATTCTCGAGCAGGATGCCCAAGTTATGGCGGATCGGATTGCGACCTTAGAAGGATAGAATCAGTGACTACGTGACCATGTTGTTGCTTCCATCCAGGCTCGTGAGCTTTGAGTCTACACTGACACCTAACGTGACATTTATAAGAACTTGTGGTAGGCCGGTAGTGTTGTGTATTTCTCTTTTATGAATAGTGTCGAAGAAGAAGCCCCTACTTAGGTTCTCTCTCTGGATATTTATAGTTGTGAGCTTCGTGAGCTGGCAATAAGTGGCCATTACCATGTCGAGGTTTCGCCTCCGAAGCGTGGGAGGGTCGTGACCCTGTCGATTGGATCATATGAGAGTCAATTATCATTTATTTAGAATTGTCGTACCACTTATCAATTGTAAATTATTGAGAATATGGCTATTTCGTAATTAACATGTGGGCAGATTATGACCCATACAATGACCATATAATTAAAAAACACATTATCATCCCTTTTTTGTCCCTTTTGAAATATTGCTCAATTAGTTTTCTGACAAATAAACTATCGTCTTTGCCTCATCCTCATTTGGTTGATGTTGATTTCCACTGTCTCAACTAAACTCGTCCAACTTTGTTCACTAACGTACATATTTTCCACACTATTAATTATAGTATAATAGTGCACTTTAGGTCTACAATATTTTTGTTAGAAGAATAATGCATATCAAGCTTCTAGTACAATGGTGGATGAACAATTAGCGTTTTCGACATGAGCGTGCATATATATATATATATATATATTGAATAATGTCAAGCTTCTAGTACAATGGTAGATAGACAGTCGGCATTTTCGATAATACAAAAGCGCTCTTGCTCACACGTACATATATGAAAAATTACTAAAATTTTAGTAAATTATATTAAACTCTAAACCCATAATATCAAAATTTTAATGGAATTAGCAATAAAAACCTAAAAGTTAAACCCAACAAATAAAAATCTTGGATATACAGCCTCTACTGTAGTATATATGTTGATGAGACTTTCATGGTTTACCACTGGAACAACTTGTTTCTTGTTTGACATAGGACTTTCCTCTTCGTACATAATGCAACTATTTGGTCAAAATGGGAATAGTGTTGGAAAATTTGACGGTCATGAATCATATACTTTGAATTCTTCACCATTTTCGTCTAGAAATTAAAGTGCTATAGTTTTACGACGGATCTCGTGAAATTTGTGTCATTTACCTGTTTATTTGCTCTTCATAATTAATGTCTTTTCTATCAATATATGTGGTTGTCTTGACATCATACTATCTTGTTTGGTCACTTGGAGAAGTATGTCATTTAGTCCATGTAAATTGTACTTTCTCCCATTCACAATAAGTTTTTTATTTTAGTCCAAAATAAATGTCCATTTATATAATTAAGAAAAAATTTAATTTATATTTTCAATATTACCCTTATGTACGTATCATTAAAAAGTTATTACTTCTCACATTTGAGAAGATAAGTGATCACGCCCAACTCTAGTCCTAAAAAGGATAAGCGGTCGCTGCAAATATAATCCGATCTAAAAATCCGGAGTCGAATCCCAAATAGAACTAAGGCTTAGCTGTATCTGTTTAATATCACTAAGAAGACAAGATTGAAAATAAATAAACAACTGAAAACTAACTATGCTTGAATTGTAAACAACTGGAATAAAAAGGTCTAAGGTAATTATTTCCTCTGTTGTTGATTTCCTTGGTTGTATATTTCTTATAGCTGTGACTTAGTTGCCTCTATCAATCATGAACTCTCCATCTACCATAAATCTCTCTCAAGCAATTATGATAATTTACTACACGCACTCTCTCAAGCTACGCTAGCTAGATTCACATTACAGTTCACTTAGATTGCACCCGAGGTATCGTTATCTCTAATTCAACCTCTAAATCCTCGGTTATAACTCTCGTCTATACTCCAGAAGTGATGTTGTTCAAATAACTACCTAAATATGCAGTCTCTCTCAAGCAGATACATAATAAATATGAATGGATAATTGAGGATTCTTTCAATTAACCAAAAACAAAACATAGTTGAACAAATAGAGATTAACAACCAACTCAAAACTATATTAATATAACAATCAATTCATCCCTAACGGGTTTCACCAAAACCTTAGATAACAAATTAGCAATTCATAATAGTATGTAAAACTAAGGGTGTAAAGTGGCCCGGGCCCCTGCCTAAACGGGCCGGGCTTCGCCGGTCCCGGGCCTCGTGTGCCGGGCCTGGCGTGCCTGGCGGTCCCGGACCTGGCGGTCCTCACGGTAGAGACCAGCCCGTCACGAGCCTAAGCCCACTGCGGTCCTGGGCCTGGCGGGCCGAGCCTAAAGGGCCTGATGAGTATTTTTTTTATGGCAATATCTTGTATACTAGTCATTAGTATAGTGTAGAATATATTTTATATGGTGTACTAAGTTATTAGTATAGTATATATTGTGTTGTAGTAATTAGTATATATTGTATATTATGTATATATTGTGTTGTAGTAATTAGTATATATTGTATATTATGTATATAGTGTGTTGTAGTAATTAGTATATATTGTATATTATGTATATATGGATATATATTATGTGTATATTGTGTTGTAATAATTAGTATATAATTTATATAATGTATATCTCTTATGTATAATGTACATATATTCTATTATATATATTGTATCTTATGTATATATGTTATTACTTATATATTTTCTTGTAGTTTAGGTTGTACTTTATGTATATATATTCTCGTATATATTTTATTGTAATATATATTGTATGTTATATATATATATTCAAGGATTGAAATGAAGTAAAGACAAAGAAATATTGAGAAAAAAGACAAAGAGCATTTTTATTGACCAAAATGGCATATATTTCTAAAAAATCTAAATTTTTTTTTAAATTAGTCCAATCTTGGGTAGTTAGCATTTCATCATCATCCTCACCACCTACCCGAGAATTAAACGTAGCATTAATTGGGCTTCTATATTCATACGCAACTACTAAACTTTCGTACATGCAATTCCACCTAGTCGGGCAAGGTCTAGGAACCTTTCTTTCTCTAAGGCCATATTCGTCACATTTTTTAAAATACTCTCTAAGTCTAGTTCTACGGTTTGAATAAAATATCCAATTAAGAGCCATTCTTACCTTTTCAATTTCTATGTTTAATATTCGCATACCATCACCAACAATTAAATGATAAATATGACAAATACATCTAACATGGAAAATGTTACTAAATGCAGGATTAAGGGTTTGTGTTAGCATGCCTATTGCAGTAGTGTTACTAGAAGCATTATCCATAGAAATTGCCATTATTTTATCGTTAAAGCAAAAATATCTACATAGATCTGAAACAGTGTTAGCTATAAACCTACCCGTGTGACGTGAATTAATTATTCTATGTGCAATTATGCGTTTTTGCATTGTCCAGTCCTCATCTATCCAATGACTTGTAACAGTTAGATAATCACAGTCACTATTACTTCTACCAATATCAGTTGTAACAGAAATACGATTAGGCAAGCACATAACAATAATCATTTTTGCTAATTCTTCACGGTCCCTATTTGAATCGTAACATAAAATACCTTCGGTGACAGTGTTAATTCCTGGTTGAACTAGATTTGAACATGTACTAGGGTTAACTTGAGAATCTACACTTGTCCCTTCTTGTTGCGCTTGCATTTGAAAAAATCTAGCCCTATCTCTAGGGTGTAATTTTATGTGTCTAACCAAACTACCTGTACCGCTACGGTCTCCAGTATATTTATGAACAAGTAATTTCCCACAAGTTTTACACTTAGCCTTGTTGTGTTCTCTTACTTGAGTAAAAAAATGCCAAACTAATGATGTTTCTTGACATTTAGCAGGTTGTCTACTAAAAGTTGGAGTTTCTACAGGTGGGTATGTCGGTGCATTACCTGAGTTATGAACAGGACTAGTAGGTGTATCATCTAAATCTGGTGTTTGGGTTTCATCATTATCATCCTCATTTTCCTCTAAGATAGGTTCATTAGGATAAAGAGCATTCATAATTTCATCATCTAATCCATCACCTACTGCAACATCATGTAGAAATTCACTATCGGTAAATTGAAAACAAGGGTGATCACTATCAAGCATTACGGGAGGCGGATTAGGACGTCTAGGTTGGCGACTACTTTCAACTTGCTTATCTTTTGTAGGTCGGGGAGCCGGGGGAATCGTAGTATTATGGCCACTACTTTCACCGGTTTTACCTTTTCCTTTACCGAACAATTTTTTCAAAGAAAATGCCATACTAATTAGAATTATGCAAACTAAACAACACAAAAATATATTATTAACACGTAAGAGTTGAAACGAGTTTACCGGATTGCCGAACAACTTCTTGAAAATTAAAAATCGTTGAACACTTGAAAACATCAATTCAACAACTTCACAATTATTCACGAATTTTCAACAATAAATTAAGCACTTGCAGTAGAAAGATTGAAAGGAGAGCTTGAGAGAGATTGAGAGATATTGATGAATTGGTGAATAAAAATGAAAGAATGAGGGGGTATTTATAGTTGAGAAATGGGAAAAGTGTAATTATATAAAGTTTGGGGGCCAAATGGCTATTTTACAAAGTTCAAACGGCTACTTTTTGCAAAGAGCCGTTACTGATTTTTCAAATTTTTTTTGAATAATAGCCGTTGGGCCCGCCAGGCGGTCCCGGGCTTGAAGGTTCGAAGAGGAATACCGGCCCGCCATGATTTTTTGGACCGGTAATACCGGACCGCCAGGCCCGCGGTCCCGGTCTTGTCCGGGGCCTGAACCGGGCCGCAGTACACCTATATGTAAAACTACAATATCAAAAGTCATAACCAACAATAAAAAATAACAAGAGGAAGAAAAACTTGTAGAAGAATCTCTAAGCTCTGCTCCTATTGTGTCTCCGCCTCCTTAGGTCTAATTTTTGTCCAAAATATGTCCCCTTTTTCAAAAATATAATTTTTTCATATATATATACCAAGTAGGGTCAGGCCCAAATAATTATATCTTCTCATATGCGAAAAAAGGAAAATGTTTCACGTCTGGACAGTCGCGGCCGCGGCGTGGACCGTGGTGACGACCGCGGAAGGCACTGTCTCAAACCGCGGCGCGGATCGTGGTTACGACCGCGGTGAACTTTCTACTACATTATTTTACCCTGTTCTGTTTGGAATTTGAAAAATATAAAATATGAAAGGTTTAGCCCTTTGAGTTAACTTTCCAACAATATATTGTGGAGCCCAAATAGAGCTCGGAGCAAAATGTTATGTCTATTTTATTAGACAGTGCGCAATATGCCTCCTCAAGTCTTCGTTCGTACTTAATTATCAAATTTGACCCCCGAATACGAACCCGACTTAATTTTTTGGGCTTTTACTCAGATTTTAAAGCTCCAAATTACTTTAATTCATTTCACAATATCTATATAGTTCGGAATCACTCACTCTTATAAAGTATAAAACACACCATTAATGCAAAACTCTAGCGATTAAAGTGCAAACTCAACTACAGTGCAGTGTAATAATCAACTAAAATACGTAATTATAGCCTATCATCAACACCCCACACTTAAATCATTGCTCGTGCTCGAGCAATCAAACTACACTTTATACAAACACGACCTTTTTAAGCAATTTTCCTAACTCATCACACCAAGAGTATTTAAAATAGACTAAGCACAAAAGTGTAACATCTTCACCTCACGATTTAACTCACAAGTACCACATATTATTCACAACTCATCTACTTACTCTAATATAGAGGTCACTGACATTACATTTCCTTCATGAATCAAGTTCCCTTATACAACAAAAGAGAGTAGTTCCACAATAAAGTTTAAGAACATTTAGGAACTCAAGATATAAAGAATTATCTTACTCTCAGAAATAACATTCATATGCCACAAAAGATGCACCATAAGCTTGCCGGTAGTGTACTACTCCACTAATCGAGCTCATTCAATCTAGGATCAATAAGGACTTTATTTGTTGTAATGTAGGCTGTGGAATGGGTAGGATACATTTAGATATAAGAGTGACTACACCTCCCTAAGCACTTTAGTACATATACTTTAACATTTAAACAACATACTTATGTCAAACCAAAACTCTACATTCACATCAATATAAATTACCACATTCTTCTTTAATCACACTTACGTCAAGAGTAACCACTTATCAACGATTTTTTTTACACCAATGCAACTGTTTTTTTCTTTTTTAATTCAAGTGGCTCTTTTTTTTTTAAATCAGTGCACCTTCTCCTTATTTCATTAGTTCCACTCAAAAGCCAAACCAACCACCTCACACTTTAACTTTTACAAAGTTCATACACAATTCAAGTGCTCATGAGAGGTTACAATGGTTCAAATAGATGGTTAATTCCAAAAATGGGTAAGGCTTGTAATGTGTTTGCCAAAGAAACAAGATTACAGGCTCAAAGGAGTTAACTACGATACACAAATATTAGGTGGGTAAAATATACATATCTGGCTCAGCAAAGAAACGCCTATATCACTTTCAAGACTGAACAAAACTACTATTTCACTTTGCAAATACACAAGGCAAGTTCTAGGCATCAAATTCAGTGCACAGAATATAACAATTCCATACACACATATGGCACATAACTCATTCAGGATTAGATTCATGGACATTCTAGTCAAAGCAGTTAAGCAAAGTTAAGATAATACAATTTTAAGGTACTTCTACAAGAGTCAAAAATTGAGCATAAGCGTTACAACCAAAGTACTCACTGTTCTCAGGGTATAACAAAGTCAAGAGATATTGCTTCACTTCAAAACAAAACACAATGGCTCCTACTTCCAAAAAAAGATTCTACACCCGGTTCAAATAAAACCCTTGGAAAAAAATCGTGATTTAAAGAAAAACCAAGGGGTAATTTTTACACTACCTAACAAAAGAAAATCCTTTTATACTTTTTCTTTAGATTTAAATCCCTCAAGAAAGTTTTCTAATAGGTCCATCATCGGGAAAAGTCTAATTTTTCTATTAAAAAAATATTCAGTTAAACTAACACAACTAAAATAGCATAGAAAGTCACTCAGACAATCACCTCACTCCATACTTAAAATGCATTGTCCCCAGTGCACACCATAACCAATAAAAGGGTAAAAGAAACTCCTTGGTAGGTCAAAAGCCGAAGCACTAACAACTCATGGGGTACTGAGACTTCTCCCAAGCTTGGTCCTTCATGCGGGTACCTCACACTTAGTTCCAACCATTTGGTTTTTGTTGTTGCATCATTCCAATACCTTTGCTTTCCATGCTCCTAGAAAATAAAAAACAGATACTACAAAAATAATACAATTTAAAAAAATAAATAAATAATAAATTAAGAAAAAGTAATAAGGCTGGGTTGCCTCCCAACAAGCACTTGATTTAACGTCACGGCACGATGCGAATCACTTTTTGACTCCATCTCGAGCTTATGAATTGAACCCCAAGTTTTGATTCAAGCATATGATTATGGTCATGAGGCGGTGAAATGCATCTAGCTTGCCCAAGGAAACAAAGTAATATTCTACACTTCTTGGCCTTTATATGGGGTATATAATCCTGACTTTCTAGCAAGAAGAATGCCAGCATATATGCATCTTATTCCTCATTCCTTGACTTCTCAATCGGCTCAGATGACTCTATTTCCATATCGTCATCAAGCAAAATGTATAAAAATCTTTGGAGTGAGGGCCAATGCGCTCAAACACACGAACTTCAGGACTTTCAACATTGTCAACATCAATGATACTAGAGTCAACAAAATTTGCATCATCAATGTCCTTGGATGACTCTAGTTTCACTTCTTCAATATGACATCCTCAAATTGTAGTTGGCTAGGTTGTTGATGTTCTACTCTGACCTTCCCAACTAACATCTCCAATTCATGCTCTTCTTGGCTACTATCCCCAATATTGGCTTGTTGAACATTAACAACTCCAACCATTTGACTCAATTGAGCCTCCAACTTGCGAATAGTTGCCTCTTGCCGTTCTATCTGCAATTATTTTTCATTACTTTGTTCCATAAGGCACTTTAGCATATCCTTGATCTCTTTCAGATCCGCATTCTCAGGTTTTTTGTTCCTATTAACTTCACAAGAAAGGTAGAACCATCATAGTAAGGGGTTGGGGGGAAAATAAGAAATATAAGCACAACCATGAAGGTGACCATTTTTACTACACCATATATCACACAAATTCCACAAAAAGGATTGAGTTGGTGCCCATAACTTGCTCTCAGGAACGTTTTAAAAAAAATTTCACGGGCGGTTTCCTTCACAATATATATGGAGATCAATAGTAGAATTATCTACACCAAAATTTCCACAATTCCAATATGTCATGTTTCTCAAATCAACAGTTATAAAAAATACAAAAAAGAAAATAAAATAAAATTTCACCTAGTCCTAAAAAGGATAAGCGGTAATATATATAGCTACAACTGCACCGTTAGTTCCCCGGCAACGGCGCCAAAATTTGATCACACCCAACTCTAGTCCTAAAAAGGATAAGCGATCGCTGCAAATATAATCCAGTCTAAATGTCCGGAGTCGAATCCCAAAGAGAACTATGGCTTAGCTGTGTCTGTTTAACATCACTAAGAAGACAAGATTGAAAATAAATAAACAGCTGAAAACTAGAGCTGGAATAAAGGTCTAAGGTAATGGTTTCCCTCGTTGTTGATTTCCTTGGTTGTATATTTCTTATAGCTGTGACTTAGTTGCCTCTATCAATCATGAACTCTCTAGCTGCCATAAATCTCTCTCAAGCAATTATGATAATTTACTAGACGCAACCTATCAAGCTACGCTAGCTAGATTCACATTACAATTCACTTAGATTGCACCCGAGGTATCCTTATCTCTAATCCAACCTCTAAACCCTCGGTTATGACTCTCGTCTATACTACGGGAGTGATGTTGTTCAAATAACTACCTAAATATGCAGTCTCTCTCAAGTAGATACATAATAAAAAGGAACTGATAATTAAGGATCATTTCAATTAACCAAAATCAAAATGTAGTTAGAACAAATAGAGATTAACAACCAACTCAAAATTATATTAATATAACAACCAAGTCATCCCCAACGGGTTTCACCAAAACCTTAGATAACAAATTAGCTATTCATAATAGTATATAAAACTACAATATCAAAAGTCATAACCAACAATGAAAAATAAGAAGAGGAAAGAAAAACTTGTAGAAGAATCTCCAAGCCCTGCTCCTATTGTGTCTCTGCCTCCTTAGGTAGATTTTTGTCCAAAATATATCCCTTTTTCAAAAATACATTTTTTTCATGTATATATATCAAGTAGGGTCGGGCCCAAACAATTATTTCTTCTCCTCGCGAAAAAGGACAATATTTCATGTCTGGACTATCGCGGCCGCGACGTGGACCGCGGTGACGACCGCGGAAGGCACTGCCTCAAACCGCGGCACGGACCGCGATTACAATTGCGGTGAACTTTCTACCGCATTTTTCACCTTGTTCCGTTTGGAACTTGAAAAAACATAAAACATGAAAGTTGTAGCCCTTTGAGTTAGCTTTCCAACAATATATTGGAGCCCAAATGGAGCTCTGAGCAAAAAGTTATGTCTATTTTACTAGACAGTGCGCAATATGCTTCATCGAGTCTTCGTTTGTACTTAATTATCAAATTTGACCGCCGATACGATTCCGGCTTAATTCTTGGGCTTTTACTCAGACTTCAAAGCTCCAAAATACTTGAATTCATTCCACAATATCTATATAGCTCGGAATCACTCCTACAAAGTATAAAACGCACAATTAGTGCAAAATACTATCGATTAAAGCGCAAATTCAACGAAAGTACAGTAAATTAGAGTGTAATTATCGACTAAAATACGTAATTATAGCCTATCATCAAGAAGCAAGTGCTGCTATAACTATGCTACAATATCTAATTGAGAGTAGTTTAGTCACACTATTTATTTTTGTTTAGAATTTAATATTTTTTCAATGGGCGTGCCCAAAGTATATTGATCGCTTATCGTGAACCAAAGAGAATAATATATATCGTTTTCATCTTTGACAACACAAACAGAAAGTGTAAATTGGCTACTCAATTAACATTAACAACTTTTTATAGCGGAGGAGTATTTTACTGCAAAACATGTGCTAGCTCCATCTAATGGAAAAATAAAATTAAACTCAATAAGAATTTGGTTTATCCGACACGTACAAATTATGACAATCCTATCTTTCTATTTTCTATAGATTTGTATGTATTTTGTCAGATTTAGGATACTATCACAAGTACAATTACCTTGCATATTCCTTATTACTGCACTATTGTTCTGTTACTATTCATTCACCTAGAATTTTTACCCCTTCCATTTGCATGAATGCTTTTTTTATTTACTTACTTCACCCTTTTTCACGAGAATTATCTTTCTTTTTAATGGAATTTAAACTTTAACTGATCGTGATCAAGAAATTACGAGTTTCGTTTGGTGGGCTGAATATACCTGACTTATCAATTTATTCGGTAAACTATTAGGGGTCATGTAGCTTACGCTGAATTAATCATATTTCGGACCGGAGCTGATGTGTTTCTATATATCATTCAAATATTCACCTATCGGCTGGAGATGAAGCAAGCAAGTTTCTTCATTTGTTTTTATGTCAAAAGTGGCAGATTATGTTGAATGAATTGAATTATAACTCGTTATTTATTTTAATTTGTATTAATCAAACAAACTTTAAAATCGATTGTATTATAACTTGTGGATTAATTTAATATTTTGATCCATCGGAATTTAACCAATCGGCTCATCTCTAGGTATCCTGTACGTGCAACCCCCACCACCAAGGGGTAGAGCTATAGGGTTGATTGCGAGTTCGATCGAATTTAGTAATTTTTGTTCAAATCTTGCATTTATATTAAGAAATTCAATGAATATATATAAATTATTTATTTAAAATCGAGAAACTTAAAAGAAATAATCATAAACTCAAAAGATTCAGATCCTAACTAATCCAACATGATATAGCAGCTCCTATAAGATAATGGCTTTAATTTCCGAGGGACACATTTGACGGATGAAAATGGATAGAGTAAAGTAGATATGTCCCTTTACCTAACTAAATATCCTACGTGGTAGTATTTCACTATATATTCACATGACCAGTTTCTGATTGGATTGGTTCAAGTTTTCTGCATTCATGTACTATAAGATTAGCTAGTCCTTTTATCTAGTAAGAACACGATAGAAGGTTTGTGGCTATTACAAGTCTTTAAACTAATTATATACTAGTAGTAGTATATATTTACTTTTTATGTTATAGGTAATATATGCGTCATTTTAAAAAAAGGAAAGTTTTGGCGTAATCGATAAATTGCTGTCATTACAAGGAGGCAGGAATAGTCCGTTCATAAAGTAAATAAAGCAACCGTTTTAAGCCCGTATTTGTCGCGGCCTCATTTTTTGATACACCTAATAGATTATGTATAAGTTTAAAAAGAATTTTGTACTGTAAAAAAGGTTGATTTCTTTCTACCAAAAAAATTACATTTGAAATGAATATCGAACCAATTTCGTAAGAAACGTGTGATACACATGAAGTAACAATTTGATATAAATATTGATAATGAAATCTCAAAATCTTTCAAAGAGTCATTTAGAGTTGATTACTTTTATACATAATGGACAATGCTATTTTTTCACTTCAAAATAAGTTTGGATAATTCGAAGTATATGAAAATATTTTAGGTTTTCTATTTAGCAGTAAAAACTAAGATCACTAGATGTTTGAAATTTGAAAAAATATTGCATTAATCGTGAATGTTCCTTAAAACGTAATAATCAATTCGATGTTGATGATTTAGATTTATTTTTTGAATTAAAAGTATTAAGGAAAATAATACAATTAGAAGATATATAACAGTTTAATTAATACACTTAATCGTATAAGAAGAATTAATTCTTTTCCAAATATCTAAGTTGCTTATGGAGTAATGTTAATAACTCATATTACCATTACTTCAACGGAAATAAGTTTTCAAAATTCAAATTGATAAAATCTTTCCTAAAAATAACAATGGCACAAGAAAGATTAAATGAATAAGTTATATTGTCAATTGAGAAATACTTATTAGGAATTATTGATTATAAGAAAATTATTATTAACTTTGTATATAAGAAAAGCTAAAATATAGACTTCAAATAAATATTAAAAAGTTAAGGTCCCTCATAAAGTTTGGTTTTAGGCCCCAAAATTCGTCGGGCCGCCCCTGCAAGGAGGTCACATGTTCAAGCCGTGTAAACAACGTCTTGTAAAAATACAAGGTTAGACTGCGTACAATAAATTCTTGTGGTCCAACCCTTTTTCGAACCCCGCATATGACGGAAAATTAATGCACCAAACTGCCTTTTATGCATCATTTTCAAGATTGTACATTTCACTTTGTTATTGAGGTTAGCTGTAAATATCTTTTGATTGACTTGAGATAGTTTAAAAACAATTAACACTATCAATGTATAATACTAATAATAAACTCTTGGATCGTCGACCACTGCAGGTGCAATTATTTTGAATTATTTATACGCAATGAGTCTCCCTGACATAATTGCACACCAAAGGAAAAACTTAGAACTCAAATAAGAGTTTTCCTCCCATCATCCTCTAGAAGAACTAAGAATATTTATGCAATAGATATGAACGGTCTCAGATGCATATATTTTTACTTATTAAAGATAAAAGAGAAAATAAAATATTTAAAATTTTGAGATAAAACAAAACAGTTTAAAACAACGAAAGAAAGTATTTTAATTACCGATAGCTTTTCAATTAATGCATTTCAATGTAGTCTTATCAGTGAATGCAACGAGTCACTATACAGTAAGAAGTAATGGGTTCAAAATTAAAGTATTTGGCTTTCTTCACTGGCAGCTAGCATTGAAAATAATTATCATGAAAATAGAAAAAGGAAAGAAAAAAAACCCTCATATTAGCTTGGCTTTTTAAATTTAGTTTTTTACTTGGTGTTCAGTATTCGTATTGAGATCGTAACTAACTCGCATTCGTGTCGTATAAGACCTACCTTAAAAAGGAAGCAACGGTCTCTATTATAGTTTTTTTCTTTATTCTCGGGATTCAAACTATTGAGATCTCTGATTAAGGGTGTAAGAATCTTATCCATCTTATCACAATCCTCGTGATATATTTTCTTGGCTTTTTTATTCTTCAATCTGATCCCAACCACCAGAAGCAACAGCATTAGCCAGCAGGAGATCGATCAAGTCCATGGCCAAGGAATATAAATAAAGTTAAATATAATTTAACTTAAGTGATAAATAATAATTAATGTTCTTCTTGTTCTTCTGGAATTTATATATACTGCTATGAGAAGTCTTGTCTACAATAAAACCAATATTTTCTGTCCTAAGTATTATTGCTGCATTTAATTTGTGGACCTTGAAATATTTTAACTTTTTGTGGCCCCTGAATTTAATGTCCCTAGCTTTGATTGAGGATAAAATCACTGTTTCAGTAAACGACCTTTTAACGACTCCTTCATGTACAAATTAAAAAACATTGATTATCTTGTTTTGGCTATTAAAATGAACTATTGTTCGTACATTGAACTGGAATGGAAGTTCAGTCGAGATTGTAATCAGATATGAGTGGTGTGCATAGTTTGGGCAAATTTTAAAATTCGAATTTTTTGAATTTTTGGTTTAGATTTTCGGATTACGGATTGGATTTGATTTAATTTCTAAAATTTTTGAATTTTGGATTGAATATTGGATTTGATACTTCGAATTTTTGGATATTCGAAAATTCGATATTTTTATACTTTATATTTTGTCCATTATGTGTACGTCGGTATTACTTAATTCAATTCTCTACCCGTTAGATATTATTTCATATATTCAATATTAATTGATAAATTACTGTCAAAACCGAAATTAAAAAATTCGATCCAATCCGAACTTATTTGAATTGGATTTGATTGTCATTTTCTCAATCCGAAAATAAAAAATTCAAACTGAAATTCTCATATCCAATCCAAACTGTCCGAATGCCCACCCCTATATATGACCAAGGAACCCTTCTTGTTCGCAATTTGCTAATTTCATTATTTAAGCTTGAAACTCTTTTGGAGAAAAGAAGGGTTTCCTTCCCTAGCTATATGTTTTGGAAAAATTTATTCGCATCGAATGTTTCATTAGGCAAATAATTGCAAAACATATATCATTTATTATTGATCATACTCAAGTAACTGTATTTATTAAAGTTGCATTATTTTGATATTTCTCATTTGGATAGCTTCACAGCTTATTAATTCAGTTGTGTTAATGTATAGAATAATACATAGAAAATTTAATACTACAGCACTTGACATATATGGGATGTATTCATTGTGATACATCAGATTTGACAAACGACTTGGAACAAGTAATGGACCCCTTTTATGCAAAGTTTAAATCTTGATGGTTACATAATTTTGATAGACATATTATTGATGTTTTTCAATAATATAATGCACGTACGGTGTGGTGTAGACTGGCGATATGTGGAATTGCCTCGACGATAAAATCTTTTGCATCGAATAATTCAACGATTGACAGTCAAAAACTATAAATGGATAAAATAAATTAAAATGTGCAATAATTGATCATTGCTATGTTTTAATTATGAGAGAAGACATTGGTTTTTGATTGAAAGACTTATAAATTTTTCGTGTAAAACGTCAGTTCGAATCTTTTTGAGTTACAAAACTTAAAATAAGGACAGTCTGATTCACTAAACTCTCGTTATGTGCGAGATTCATAGAAGAGTCAGACCACAAGGGTCTGTTGTACGCATTCCTACCTTACATTTCTAAAAGAAGCTATTTCTACAGCTCGAACCCGTAACCTCCTGATCACATGATAACAATTTTACTAATTATATCAAGGCTCCTCTTCAACTTACAAAACTCAAAATGTTTTGTATTTAATAAGGTAAAAGTTTTTGCAATATAGATTTTACGAAAAGAAAATTAAATAAAAGGGGCTAAAAAGGGAAAGAAGAACTGAGGAAATTAGTTCTGGGGGCTAGGGAAATTCAAAATGTTATCTCTTTAATCAGATAAAAGTTTTTGCTATATAAATTTTATGGAATGAAATAAAATAAAATAGAAAAGGTCAAAACGGAAAAAAGAATTGAGGGGATAAGTTTTGGAGACTAGGGAATTGAACCTTTCATATTCAGTTAGTGATAAATTAATTATTTTGATATTTGTGATAGAATATGTTTTTACTAGGTTGTTCTGATGGTAACCTCCACTTCCTCCAATTAAAATGCTGTGAGTTCGAGTATTACCAATAGCAAGGTGGGAAGTTCATGGAGGGAAGGACGCCGAGGATCTATTTGGAAACAACACCTATCCTACGGTAACGGTAAGGTGTTAGTACACACTAACCTCCCCAGATCCTACTAACTGAAATTATATTGGATTATTGTTGTTGTTGTTGATAGAATATGTTAACCCTGAATTAATTAAAATTTCTGTCTTTGCTCCCTTTATATTCCATTTACTTAGGAAATATGTTATATTTAGATTATTATTAGAATTATATTACTCTTAAATATAAAGTAACAATATAATTTTAACAAAACACTTGAGTAATTAATTAATATAATTAATAGTACAATAAATTTATTAAGATTCATAAATAAAATGATCAAAAGTACACATTCCAATTAGTTGAAAGTTAAATGCGCTTAACCACATATCATAAGAACCAATATAAAACATTTCAATATGTCAAGGACTAAAGGGGCAAATTTCCCTTTTGGATACGGAATAATTAATATTGAGAAAAGATAGATAGATACTGTTTAGCTCAAAATTATCAGTTACTTTTCAAGCATAAAATGATAAAAATAGATTGAGGATCAATCATAGCAGATCGTAATAATCGGGAAACCAAATGGAAAGTACGAGAGACGCATGTTATTTGTTAGGGATTGATAATATTGGGGGCTACTTTTTTGAAACAGCCTCTCTGCCCTTTCGGGCAGGGGTAAGGCTCGTCTACATATTACCCTCCCCAGACCCCACCTGATGGGAATATACTGGGTAGTTGTTGTTGTTGTTGTTGTTGATAATATTGGTTTGGTCTGCCTCTTCATGGAGAGGTCCAGAGCCTTACAATCATCTTCTCTCTTTTCTAGGGAATAGTGATGAAGAAGAGGAAGAAGCAGCCCCCTTTTCTAGGGTTCCTTCTCTAGGTATTTATAGATATAAGACTTATGAGCAGGCAATGACGGCCGTGACTATGCTGAGGTTCCATCCTTACGATGGCGGATAGGCCGTAGCCTTAATGATCGAGTTAACTGATAATCGGGTATCGTAGTTAATAAGTGGTCATACCATTTATTAACTACGAGTTAGCTTAAGATATAATTAATCTCGTTAATTATCTCGAGATCATATTTTGACACATACAAATACATTTAACATTTATCTAAAATGGGGTCAACATGAGATGCTAATTGATTAGTGCGTAAATACCTATCTAAGTATCACAATCATCAGTCAACGTCTATTGCAAGGGTCAATAACAGGAATTTTTGTTTTCATAATGGAAAACAAATCTTTGAAAAATGATTACATTTCGTAATAAATGTTAACGTAACTAGTTTAGTTAGGTCAAGTTTCTGTTTTTAGCAGCAATCGTGGACCAAACACATTTTAAGAAGAGTTTTAAGTCATGTGTACTGACGATATAGAGGGCGAAGCCACCTTTTGTTAAATTGACTATTCTTTATTGAGATATTACAAAAAAATTACATTATGTATATAAATAAATGTAATAGATTTAGATGTATATAATATATATTAAATATCCTTCGTTCGAATTTTTCTTTAAATTTTTTTAAGTCTGAACACCCTTAAAATTTTTTTTGGTTTCGTCACTAACTAACGATATATAAAATTTTCATATTGTTTGGTCATGTTGACCTATAACTAGGGGTGTACATAGGTCGGGTTGATTCGAATTTTTCAATCACCTAAACAAACCAATTGTGTTGGGTTATAAATTCTAAAGACAAAACCAAATAAAACTAATAACAGTCGGACTTTTTAATCTCGGATTTTCGAGTTTTTTCGATTTTTTCTCATAAAGTCGTCATAGCGCAAAATATAGAATTTGTGCTCTAAATATTTCTTTAATCCTAGTAAGACAGAACTATATAAGTTATTTTTCAGTAAAATAACATAAATATGAAATGAGTTACGGCATTGTACTAAAAATGCAAGAAGAAAGATAATAAAATCGCATAAAATAAATATTATTAATAAGCTATAATGAAAATAAACATAATTTAAAATTACCAAGTTGCTAAAATAATTACGACTAATAAGTGCTATTATTTACATGACTAAATACTAAAAAAAAGTATATATTTTATCTAAACCATGGGAAACTAAGTAAAATGATTACTTGTTATGACACGTTAAATTGTATTGATAGTGTAAATGAATTTTTGTAGGTATATAAAAGTTAAATCCCAACTGTTCGATCCGTTATCAAAAAAAATTGATTACAGATTTTCTACTATTGTTTTTATTTCTAAAATACTACTTATGACGAGTATATCCTTACTCTGTCCTAACGAAAATGCAAGTTCAAATCTAATATGCATTGCAACTTGAGTCACATGTATTTGACCATTGAATTTTTGTTACGCAAAGACGACACAATTTACTTGCATATTTACAATAATAGACTGATAGATTGATGCATCATGACTATATAACTAATAAAACGCTCTGAAAATTCCACATATGACAAAAATTACAGTTGAAAAAAGAATATATCCCCCTCCTATTAATATAGAGACGGAAAGTGGAATGAAAGATATGATCTACGCACATTCATATATCATCCATAAAAAAGTTTTGAATTATTTGTGATATGAACAAAGAAGAGAAAATAGACTCTTTTAACTCTTTAAGTTGGTTCTATGAAATAAATATGACGCTACAATGATAATTTTGACCGTGTCGAATTTGTTTATATTCTTAGAAATCTAAACAAGTCACTTACAATAAATTACGACATATGGTTAGACTTATGAGGAACAGAAGGAAACTTATTTGTAAAATATTCCACCGTCATTAAATAAACAAATAAAAAGAAGGCAATTCGGTACACTAAACTCCCATTATGAGCGCGGGAAGAGTCGGATCACAAATGATATCGTATGTAGCCTTATTCTGCATTTTTGCTAGAGACTATTTTTACGACTCGAACATATGAAAAAGACTAAAGATAAAACATGGAAAGGAAAGAAGAAAATAACACCAAGTACGACCTCCCCTACTTTCCCTTCAATTATAATGTTTAGAATTTGTAAGAGGCCCTAATTGCTGTCGCAGTTCTAAACAGGAAGGTGGAGGCCCTAATATTACAAGGAGAAGAATACTACAAGAATTGACAACTTCTAAATTACCTTTGCTAATTACAACAAATAAAAAGAGCATACTTTTGTGTTGGTTATTTCAGGCAAAATCTCAGTATTGTACATGATTAAAGAGGATCTAGTCTTGAATTTCTGCTTTTTCCTTCATCTTTATCAATTTGACAAAATTGCTAACTATTGTCTTGCCTTCAGCTGTGATGATGCTTTCAGGATGGAATTGCACCCCCTGTATTAACCAAGCAAGACGCAAACAACCAATCAAGTCTTAAAAAATACATTTCTTCCTTTATTAATTCACATCCAGCTGTGAAAAGGACTAAAATGAGATAGGTAATATCAAGATGTCAGCATAAATCAGGAAATGTTCTACCTATTTTAATATAATAGAAGTGGCACTAATATTCTAAGGATGTGTTAGACTGGCATATTCAAGGTAGAATTTAAATTAATATGAACCAATTAAGTGGTGAACGGGACAGTTGACGAGGTAGAGAAATATTGTAATAATGCTGATATGTAAGAGCGGATCCCAGCAAACGAAAACTAGGTGCTATGCTTGCATAGATCTAAACGTGTTTTCTCATGTCCTCCGACAACCTAAGGTCTTTGTACTATGTGTATATCAACAACAACAACCCAGTATAATCCCATTTAGTCGGGTCTGGGGAGGGTAGTGTGTACGCAGATCGTACCCCTACCCTGAGGTAGAGCCTGTTTCCAAATAGACCCCCGGCATCCTTCCCTCCAAGAACTTCTCACCTTGCTCTTGGGGAGACTCGAACTCACAACCTCTCGGTTGGAAGTGGGGGTTGCTTACCATCAGAGCAACCCCTCTCAACTATCAACTAAATGCACATGATTCTTTTGCCGCATATGACAAAGATTGATATTGTTAAAACAAATACTAGCAATAACAACTACTCAGTATAGTCCCACAGAGTAGGGTCTCGAGAGGGTAATAAGTACACAGGCCTTGCTTCCGCCCGAAAGGGAAAAAAGACTGTTTTCAATTGACCCTCGGCTCAGGAAGAAAAAAAAAAGACGAAAACAAAAACAAAAGAGCATTAGTAACTCCAGCATAAATCACATAAATAATTATGTAAACATAAACTATAAATAACATGGCAAGCAAACGGAAAAGATAAACAAAAACAAAAACAAAAACAAAAACAAAAGGAGCATATAAGTAATTATATGACCATAGCCCGTAAATAAAATGACATGCAATAGCAACGCCCACCCAACCCCACCCAGCCCCGGTAGAGAAGAGCGAAAAATTCTAGAAGCTCCTATCCTACAACCCTGATACCAGACCTCCAGACTTTCCTATCAAGGGTCATGTCCTCGGTAACCCGCATTCTAGCCATGTCCTGCCTAATCATCTCTCCCCAATACCTCTTTGGCCCCCCCAGCCTCGACTCGCGCCAACAACCGCTAGCCGCACACAACTCGTCACCGGGGCATCACGGCTTCTCCTCCGCACATGCCCGAACCACCTGAGCATCGCTTCCCATAGCTTCGCATCCACTGGGGCCAACCTTACCTTCTCCTGAATAACTTCATTCTTGATCATATCTAACCTGGTAAGCCCGTACATCCACCTGAGCATCCTCATCTCCGCAACCTTCATTCTCTGAACATGAGAGTTCTTCACCGGCCAGCACTCCGCCCCATACAACATGCCAGGTCTAACCACATGTCTATAAAATTTCCCCTTGAGTTTATGTGGCACTTTCTCGTCACACAAGATTCCAGATGCGAGCCTCCATTTCGACCACCCTGCCCAATACGGTGAGTGACATCCCCGACGCCTTCTTCGCCTCCACTTTTCTTTGGACTACATCGCTCCACCACCAGTCACCTTGGTGTCTGCCTGAATAGCCTTTGGCTACCTCGAGCACATCGCGCGCTACCTCTCTAACCAGGTTCGGCGTCTCTGACCACATTGCGTCCGTTTTCTCAGAATTTCTCCAAGCTCTACTACCAACTAACCTCCTCTCCAACTCTTGGGCTTTCTCCTTAGTCAATGCTCCCCATCTAATCCGCGGCCGGCCCCGGGCACCCCTCCTCTTCCCTTTCACCCAGAGACCGACATCCATCACTAGGAGTCTATGGAGAGTCGAAAGGGACTCTCCCGGGATAACCTTGCAAACCTTGCACAACCCTCTATCGCTCCTTCTGAGGAGGAGGTAATCAATCTGAGTCCTAGCCACTGAAATTTTGAAAGTAACCAAATGCTCATCCCTCTTTTGAAATAACGAATTTGCAATCAACAACTCAAAAGCCCGAGCGATTAAAACAAATACTAAATAGCAAATAAAAGAATTCACTTGTGAGACCACAACAATAAGAGAGAGAGCCAGCTATTTGTTGCTTGATTAAATGAGTGGCTCCACGCCATTAGTTACGTACACAGATTACATCTCTCACTTAAAAGTTTGTCAGCATCATTTCATTTGATTATGATCAGTCATTTTTTAAATGTTCGACCTAGAATTAAGAATGAAATGATATGTAACTCGTAGCAAATGATGATCGATACTTTCATTGAAGAAATTCACTTATCTTGATTAAAGAAAATCATAAACTTATCTTGGCATGCTCCTACATTATGCACTAAATGAAAAAAGCTCATGGCAGAGAGGGGAGGATGGGAGATTTCTTGTGGTAGATGCCAGTTTGGACTTGACTCCAAATTTTTTAGTCGTAGGGAGCTTTAATGTAGTGACTGTATTTCCTTTTAATCTTCTGCTCAAGTTCTCATAGTTCCTTTTTTTGCTGGAATTTCGAAAGTTATATAAGAAGTGAAAGTAGGTTAGGTAGTCTAGATTATTCATATCGGTAGTGTTAGTACGTACTCTCGCATTTGGTTGGTAGCAGGCTTGTTGCATTTCAATCATCTTACTATCTTGTTATGTATGCTGCTTTTACATGATTTTTTGGTATTGTCCCGTCTTGTTTCTTGTTATTATCGGGATACCTATGCTTGTCTGAGCGGAGGGTCTATTGAAACAGTCTCTTTGGCTTTACAAGGTAGGGGTAAGGTCTGCGTATACACTACCCTCCGCATAATACACTATATGAAATTATACTGGGTATGTTATTGTATAAATACCACCACGCAGACAAATTTCTCAATTATCAAATTAAGTAGAGCTTACTTTGATAGCCCCGCAAATAAGCCATCTTCCCCACCTTCATTATAATATACATGGGAGCTTTTTCCATGCATCACCCCGTATGGAGAACGCACAATTTTTCCTGCAAAGGAACAGATTCACATGGAGGAGTATTAGGGAAGTGAAAAATACACAATTGACTACTTGCATAAGAAGGAAGAAAGTAGAGCTTTTAGATACATCAACTTAAAGTCTTAAACAATAACTCCAGAAGATTGTCTGTCACACTCAAGGATGGCAAATGGGCGGGTTGAGCTGAATTTAGGTGGGTCAAGATGGGTTAGGTCAATAAATGGGTCATTGTTATTTGCCCAACCCAAATTTTAAGTATGAGTCATATTTAAAGTTTCATGTTGGATTATGGTATATTGTATTAAGAATTTGATATAAATATAATGCTATAATCTAAAACATGTAATATTTAGTTTTAACACCTCCCCGTCTCAATCTCAAGCTAATCGAGACTCGAGATCCGTTATATCTTCCCATTCCATTTAGCTCCATGAAATGTGTTACGTATTGTGAGAGTTAATAACAAAATTGACTAGTTTTACCTTAGCTAGTTGTTAAACTACCACAACCCTCCTCCTTTATCCGGAATTGGGATTTTCAAATGCAAGCAAACTCACATAGCGGAGTTGTGTGTTTGGTTTTGAAATGGATAAAGTTTTGTTTGCAGTTATATCATAGGCCCTTTCTAATGGCTATTTATTGAAAAGAAAATCAAATATGCTCGTCTCTTTATTTATTGTTATTGTTTTGGGGTAAAACAAGAAAATCATGAAAAAGATTCAATTAGAATATCCTCCTTCCTAAATTGCACTATTTGCACGTATAAAAAAAAGGATGCAACCCCATCTAGGCAGTGCCTTTAAGCTCTTTCAATCTAGGTTATATTATACAGATTTACAAGGAAATTGTTTAAAGGAGCAAACACCTATAACCAAGCAAAGACACAGTAAATGACATAACACGGTGTAATAGTGTTGTCGTTAATATATGGATATTCTGAAAGATTTGAGAAGAAGATGTTAGAATAAGTGTTTAACGCTAGAGGGGGTGAATAGCGTATTATAAAAAATCATAGGAAAATATAACTCAAATGCGGAATTTAAAGAGTAAGGAAGAAATGCACCAAGGTTATACTGGTTCATCACAAACTGTGGCTAAGTCCAGTCTGTTGAGATACAATCTCAAGGTTCAACTAATTTCGTTAAGCTTGCGGGTGCCTAACAAACCGTTACACTTGCTCAAGGATACCGCACCTTAAGACTTCACTTGCTCGAGGATACCTCACCCCAAGACTTCACTGTTAAGCTTCCGGGTGCCTAACAAACCGTTACAACTTGAGAACTTGAATCACACAAGTCTCAAACAACCTTGCTCGAGGATACCTCACCCAAGACTTCAAACGAAGGAATAAAATTACCTTCTTACAACAAGGGATTATAAAATCTCCCTTCAAGTGTATGAAAACACTTAACACTCACTTAAACAGAACTCTCTTTATAGAGTAGATATGAGTAAACAAGTACGCTCAAGAACACAACAATAAATTCAAAGAATTGACTCTCAAAATATGATTAAATATGATAAAATGAATGTAGAGAGTATTTGAAAGCTTATGAATGTTTAGATCAGATGTTGTGTATTAAATGAGAGATTTTGGGGTGTATTTATAGCCCCAAAATCACTCCTAACCGTTGCTTAAAGCATAAAGACAGATTCTGAAAAATCTGTAGGTTAGTCGACTAACTTATGGTTATTCGACTACCTATTTGAAAAACTGGTCGTTGGGCAGGCAACGGCTAGTTGGATAGTCGACTAACTAAAGTTGGATAGTCGACTACCTTGGCAAAGGTCATCAGGTTAGTCGACTAACCAATATTAGATAGTCAACTATCTGACCCTGCGGAAATGGTCCAGTTTTAATCGATATATAGGTTAGTCGATTATCCACCAATTGATATTCGACTAACTTATTGAAAATAAGTTATAAAACGTTTTTCATTGATTTGTTTGAAGATAATAAATCTTATAAATATCTTAAACATGAAAAACCATTTTAAGGACCTTTTCGGATCAATTAAAACATTTAAAATCAATTTGTTTTAAATGCAATAAAAATATTTATGATATGCATATTTTTATAAAATCATTTTTGAGAGAAGCCAAGACTTAAATTTAAAGTCGGATCAAGATCACAATATAAATAAGACTCAACATATGTCTTCATTTATTTTCATTGCTTCATTTCTTCTCTTGATCTTGTCTTGAACTTCTTGGACTCCAATTTTCGTCCGCTAAATAATTTCGCATATCTACAAAATAAACACACTTTAGTTAAAATATAAATTAAAGTGTATTTCAATAATAACTCACATTTATTTGGCATATATTTATTTTCCATCTAGTTCGGTTTGTCAATTATCAAAACATATAAATATGAACATAAACATATGTTCCAACAATTTCCCCCTTTTTGATAATGGCAAACCGATATGGGGATATGCATAAAAAATAATATAATTTGATTATGCTAAAATATTTAGACAAGTTATTATTGAGTTCCCCCTCAATTTATGCAAGAAATATTTTTAAAAGAAAATGCATAAAAAGAAATGCATATACCCTTTTCTTCCCCCTTTTGACATTAACAAAAAGACTATTTTATTAATGAAAAAGGAAAAATACAGAAAGAGTAATATAAAATAAATTTCAATAATAAAAATAAAAACTAAGAACTATCGTCGTCGAATTCATCACTTGACTCATTTGCGGAATAGACATGAGAATAGGGATAATTGACATGGTCAAAATATTCGTGAAGTTCTTCACTCATCCTTCGCACATTTCTTTCCGTGCGTGACACATTTCTATCAATTCGATTCATTGAAGTTGATAGAGAAGCAAGTTGCTCCGAAATGGTTTGAAGAGTAGCATCCGGTTGAGCACGAGCACGACGAATTTGAGTTGGAGGAGGAGGAGGGTGTTGATCATGGCCATGGAAAGATGTTTCTTGAATTTCCCAATGTTTGGTGCGATTTTTCTTAGTACCAACATTGGTGTTGATTTGTGATGCTTCAAGAATATGCATTATGAGAAAAGCATATGGGAGAGGTTTGTCATCTCCTATCGAATCATGCATGTGTGTAAGAATAAGCTTGCACCAATTGATGCGCGCTCCGGAAATAATGGCATGCATAATTTTGGCGTCTTCACGGCCAATTGTGGTATGATTGTGTTTTCTTGGTTTGAGAACACGAGTGATGATATAGAAAATTAAACGAAATTCCGGTAGCATATTTTTGATAGGGACTCGTCGATGCTCCGAGGTGAATTCAAAGGGTCCAATTCCGATTTGGTTGTAAAGAACTTGTTCATCAAAGAAAGTTCCTTCGACATCGGTACAGTGATTGATGTTTTGGCCATCACGGGGTAGATTTGTGAGGGCTTGAATATTTTCCTCACTTAAAAGAATAGGAATACCATTGACTCTGGAAGAAAGTTCCCCGTCCTCATCTTTCTTTAAATTCGAATAAAAAGCTTGAATCAAGTGAGGATGAATGAAGTCGTATTTTAGATAAACAAAGTCGATTATTTGACTTTGTAGAAGGATGTTTGAATGAATAGAATCGGCGAGATATCTTCCGGTTGTAAATCGAGGAGGAAGAATTTCTCGATTATCAAATTTTTGAATGAACGTTGAAGTTCGACTTCTTTTTCGAACCATAGAAAATTTCCATCATCATAACAATATGTAGATGGAGGGATGTTTGAAGAAGAAGCAACATTCTTTCCGGCACGAGATCTTTTAGAATTTCTATTTGCCATTTGAAATTGTAGGCAAGAAGAACTTTTGAAGAATTTTGAAGACTTTGAAATAGAATTCTTGTGAATATGAATGATTTTGAAGTGAGTCCTTTTAATACATACTATTCCTATTTATAGAGTCAAGAAAAGAATAGCATTAAATGCAAATTTTCAGATTTTTGGACTCTACCAACGTATAGAAAACGGTCAGATTTTTGAACTGGCCGTAGGTAGTCGAATAACTTTTGGTTAGTCGACTATCTGGAAACAGCTTGAATTTCTGGATAAGCAAGTTATTCGAATAACTGAAATTTAGTCGATTAACTTCGACGACTTTTGAAAAATCAGCAAACAGAAAACTTGAAAAATAATTTTCATTTTATGAAATTTGTTTAAAAATAAACTATAGTTTTGATAAATCTATATGATAATTTATCAAAATTTTGTAAAAATGAAAAATAATTTTATCAAATCAAAGATGCTATTTCCAAAATCAAAAATTCACAAGCCAAGCAAAAATAGACTTAGTTAAACTTCATCTTGGTTCCCCCTGTCTTTAGGGCGATACCTGCAAAAAAAGAAAATAAACGTCTCCGACGCTCAAGTTAGTAAATATTCAAAAATAATTGCAACCTAAATGTATGCATTAGATCAACGTAGAGTCAAGAATTCCGAGTTCAATTCGAATACGGAAGAACGACTCTTTATCCAAAGGTTTGGTGAAAATGTCGGCCAATTGAAGTATTGTTTCAACAAACTCAATCTCGACATCACCTTTGAGAACGTAATCTCTTATAAAATGGTGCCTTATTTCAATGTGTTTCGTTCTTGAATGAAGAATGGGATTCTTCGTCAAGCTTATGGCACTAGTATTGTCACATCGAAGAGGGACGTGATCAATACTAAGACCATAATCCGAGAGTTGTTGTTTCATCCAAAGAATTTGTGCACAACAACTCCCCGCGGCTATATATTCAGCCTCGGTTGTGGATAACGCAACACTAACTTGTTTCTTGCTAAACCAAGAAACCAATGAGCTACCGAGCAAATGGCAAGTGCCACTAGTGCTCTTGTGGTCCAATCTACAACCCGCAAAATCAGAGTCGGAATAGCCTATTAATTGGCATGAAGAACCTTTGGGATACCAAAGCCCCACATTCATTGTTCCAATAAGGTACTTCATTATCCGTTTAACCGCAGTAAGATGTGACTCCTTCGGACAAGATTGATATCTAACGCATAGACAGACGCTAAACATTATGTCCGGTCTACTTGCAGTAAGATAAAGTAAGGATCCGATCATACCTCGGTATTTCTTGGTGTCTACCTCCTTGCCTTTCTCATCCTTGTCAAGATGGTCAGACGTGCTCATTGGAGTGGCCATTGCTTTGGCGTTGCTCATTTCAAATCATTTTAGCAACTCCTTGCAATATTTAGTTTGACAAATGAAAGTTCCCTCTTTCATTTGCTTCACTTGCAACCCCAAGAAGAAATTAAGCTCGCCCATCATTGACATCTCAAATTCGCTAGCCATGAGTTTTGAAAACTCCTTGCATAAAGACTCATTAGTTGCACCAAAAATAATATCATCAACATAACTTTGAACAATAAGAATGTCATTGTCTTTACTCTTGATAAAAAGTGTAGTATCGACTTTCCCCCTATTGAATTCATTTTCCAAAAGGAATTTGCTCAAGCGTTCATACCAAGCTCGTGGAGCTTGTTTTAGACCATAGAGTGCTTTCTTGAGCTTAAAGACATAATCCGGAGATTTAAAGTCTTTGAACCCTGGGGGTTGTTCAACATACACTTCCTCTTGAATAAATCGGTTGAGGAAGGCACTCTTGACATCCATTTGATACAATTTAAAATTCATTGATGAAGAAAAAGCAAGTAATAAACGAATTGCTTCTAAGCGTGCAACTGGTGCATAGGTTTCTTCATAATCAATTCCTTCTTCTTGATTATAACCCTTAGCAACTAGCCTAGCTTTGTTTCTAGTGATTATTCCATTTTCGTCTAATTTATTACGAAAAACCCATTTCGTACCAATTATGGTATGATTATCGGGTCTTGGCACCAATTCCCAAACGTCATTACGTTTGAATTGGTTAAGCTCCTCTTGCATTGCCAAGGTCCAATGCTCATCCTCAATTGCTTCGGAAATGGTAGTAGGTTCAATTTGAGAAACAAATGCCATATGACCTACGGTGTCTTTGAGAAGGTTTCGTGTACTTACCCCTTTCTCGATGTTACCGATTACCTTGTCGAGAGGATGGTCTTTAGATGTCCTCCAAGCCTTGGGCATCATTGACTCTTCCTCTTGAGATGATTCCTTTTCCGATGGTTGTTCTACGCCTTCATCTTGAATTTCCTTTGAATTCTCCTTCTGCTCTTTGTCTTGAAGACTTATTTCGTTTAGAGAATCTGCAAGACGATCACAAAAATCCTTTCTCGCCAAGCGAGCATCATTTTCACAAAATACAATATGAGGGGACTCCTCAACAGTTAAAGTACGATTATTGTATACTCTATATGCCTAGCTACGTGATGAGTAACCAAGAAAAATTTCTTCATCCGATTTTGCATCAAACTTTCCCAAGTTATCTTTCCCGTTGTTATGAATAAAACATTTACAACCGAAGACTCTAAGATGGGAAATATTTGGTTTCCTTCCCTAATAGAGTTCATAGGGAGTTTTCATGAGTATCGGTCGAATGACGGCTCTGTTTAAAACATAGCATGCGGTACTCACGGCATCCGCCCAAACTTTCTTGGAAATCTTTGACTCATCGAGCATGATTCTAGCCATCTCTTCGAGACATCGATTTTTCCGTTCCACCACTCCATTTTGTTGTGGTGTACGTGGAGCCGAAAAGGTATGTTCAATACCGAGTTCGTCACAAAAATCCGCGAAGAGATTATGATCGAACTCTCCCCCATGATTACTTCTTATGGAAGTGACGGTTGTGCTCTTTTCATTTTGCACACGTTTAAGAAAACTTTTGAAAGCTTGAAATGCATCACTTTTATGAACAAGAAATAAAGTCCATGTGAATCTAGAGTAGTCATCAACAATTACAAAAGCATAAAAATTTCCACCAAAACTTTCAATTCTAGATGGTCCGAAAAGGTCCATGTGAAGAAGTTGCAAAGGTCTAGTGGTTGAAACAATATTTTTGGATTTAAAAGAAGCTTTTGTTTGTTTCCCTTTTTGACATGGTTCACAAATTGTGTCCTTTTCAAATTGGATTTTGGAAGACCAATTACTAAATCTTGGGAAACTAGTTTGTTTAAAAGATTCATATTTATATGAGCTACTCTTCGATGCCATAACCACATGTCTTCTTCTTTACTCATAAGGCAATTAACATAACTTGATGAAGATTTTTCTAGATCAACCATATAAATATTATCTATTCTAATACCACGAAGAATAATTTTAAAATCACTGCGACGAATAACCAAGCATTCTTCGGAATCAAATAAAACAAGATTTCCCTTGTCACATAATTGACTTATGCTCAAGAGATTATGCTTTAAACCTTTAACTAACAAAATATTTTTAATAGAGGAGGTTTCGTCCTTACCGACCGAGCCAATGCCGATAATTTTTCCTTTGTTATTGTCACCAAAAATAACGCTTCCTCCTTCCTTGGGTTCTAGTTGAAGGAATTTAGATGCATCCCCGGTCATGTGTTTGGAGCATCCACTATCAAGGTACCAAAGTACACTTGATCCCTTCAAACATATCTACAAAACAAATCAATGAGATTTTGGTACCCAAGCCATTTTGGGTCCTTGTACGTTAGGTGCAACGTGGTAGTGTGATTGACTCGTGTTGATGTGCCGATGTCGAGTAAAACATACGGGAGCTATATGCCCTATTTTGTTGCAGTAATGACATATAACATTTGGATTATGCATTCTTCTAAGATGGTAGTAATTTGGAGGTCTATATTTATTCACTCTATTTTTAGAAAAATTGTTTTGATGCAATTTTCGAAAATCTTGTCTAGGTGGTCTATACATACCAACATTTCTTCTATCATTAGTTCTAGGATAATTAGCAACTCTAGGATTAATATTTCTAGGTTGAGTGTTGGCATTTATTTTATTCGGCCTAGGTTGAGTCTTAGGCGGTTTAGGAATGGACTCAACTTTTTCTTTTGGCTCGTTTTTAAAACCTATACCGTGCTTAGTCGATTTCAAATTGACAAGTACATCATTCAAATTTTTATGCGAAGAATTGAATTTGTGTAAAGTGCTCTTAAGACTATCTACTTCTTCTTTTAAATATTTGCAAGAAGAACAACCTTTGTTTGAGCCTTCGGGTTTATCCATGCTTATTTTGCTATAAAATCGGTTTTTCTCTTTTAATTTTTCATTATCAAAATTTAATTTTTCAACTTCCTTTTCTTTTAAAGAAATTTGTTTTCTTAAATTATTTATTGTTTTTGAAGCATTAATAAACTCATCATAAAGCTCATCAAAGGCATCTTGCAATTCTCCAAAAGTAAATTTATTTTTGGAAGTGGTACATACCTCATTTTGTGTTTCTTCATTTGCCATGAGACACAAGTTTGCGGTCTCCTCTTCTTCTCCGTCGCTAGATTCGTCGCCGGAGTCACCTCCCCAAGAGATGTAGGCCCTTTGCTTTTTGGCGACCTTCTTCTCTGTTTTGGTATTTGGGCAATTCGGTTTGATATGCCCGATTTCTCCGCATCCATAGCATTTTAATTCACCTCCTTGTTTCTTACCTTTTCGTTCATACTCCTTTCACATGAACTTGTGGAATCTCTTGATGACAAGTCCGAGCTCGTTGTCATCGTTGCTTGAGTCCTCATCAATTTGAGGTTGAGCCGTTCTTGCTTTTAAGGCAATTTTTCTTTGCCTTTGATCATCTACAGGAGGGTTAAGAATAGTAGACTCATATGTTTTAAGGTTACCTCTTAGCCCGTCGATTGTGACGTTTGTTACGCCGAGTGATTCCTGGATAGCATCGGCCTTTGAACGCCATTCTGGATTAAGGCTTCGGAGAATTTTACGGACAAGTTCCCGATCCGTAAATGTCTTCTTGAGGGCGTGAAGTTCATTGACGATTTTTGAAAATCGTTCAAACATGTCGTCTATTTTCTCGCCTTCCTTCATGTGAAATAATTCATACTCGTGAGTTAAGAAATCAATTTTTGCTTCACGTACCTGGTCTGTGCCTTCGTATGTGATTTCGAGCTTATCCCACATTTGTTTTGCGGTTGTGCAACACGATATTTTCCGATAGTCATCGTGATTTACTGCGCAGTACAACATATTGATTGCCTTTGCGTTGTTCTCTACCTTTCTTATATCGTCCGCATCGTATTCATCTTCGGACTTGGGAACCATTTCATCTTCAACCTTTTTGGTTGGTATTTGCTCTCCATTCTTGATAATTTTCCAAAGTAGAAAATTATTTGATTGGATGAATATTCTCATCCTTTCCTTCCAGTATGTATAATTTGTGCCATCAAAAAGAGGTGGTCTTGTGGTGCATTGACCTTCACCTATACCTGCATAAGCACTACGAGTAGAAGCCATGGAAAGATTCTCTCAAACGGTTAAGTCTTACAGAGAGTTAGGCTCTGATACCAATTGTTAGAATAGTGCTTAACGCTAGAGGGGAGGGGTGAATAGCGTATTATAAAAAATCACAGGAAAATATAACTCAAATGCGGAATTTAAAGAGTAAGGAAGAAGTGCACCAAGGTTATACTGGTTCACCACAAACTGTGGCTAAGTCCAGTCTCTTGAGATACAATCTCAAGGTTCAACTAATTCCGTTAAGCTTGCGGGTGCCTAACAAACCGTTACACTTGCTCAAGGATACCGCACCTTAAGACTTCACTTGCTTGAGGATACCTCACCCCAAGACTTCACTGTTAAGCTTCCGGATGCCTAACAAACCGTTACAACTTGAGAACTTGAATCACACAAGTCTCAAACAACTTTGCTCGAGGATACCTCACCCCAAGACTTCAAACGAAGGAATAAAATATTCCTTCTTACAACAAGGGATTATAAAATCTCCCTTTAAGTGTATGAAAACACTTAACACTCACTTAAACAGAACTCTCTTTATAGAGTAGATATGAGTAAACAAGTACGCTCAAGAACACAACAATAAATTCAAAGAATTGGCTCTCAAAAAATGATTAAATATGATAAAATGAATGTAGAGAGTATTTGAAAGCTTATGAATGTTTAGATCAGATGTTGTGTATTAAATGAGAGATTTTGGGGTGTATTTATAGCCCCAAAATCACTCCTAACCATTGCTTAAAGCATAAAGACAGATTCTGAAAAATCTGTAGGTTAGTCGACTAACTTATGGTTATTCGACTACCTATTTGAAAAACTGGTCGTTGGGCAGGCAACAGCTAGTTGGATAGTCGACTACCTTGGCAACGGTCATCAGGTTAGTCGACTAACCAATATCAGATAGTCGACTATCTGACCCTGCGGAAATGGTCCAGTTTTAATCAATATATAGGTTAGTCGATTATCCACCAATTGATATTCGACTAACTTATTGAAAATAAGTTATAAAACGTTTTTCATTGATTTGTTTGAAGATAATAAATCTTATAAATATCTTAAACATGAAAAACCATTTTAAGGACCTTTTCGGATCAACTAAAACATTTAAAATCAATTTGTTTTAAATGCAATAAAAATATTTATGATGCATATTTTTATAAAATCATTTTTGAGAGAAGCCAAGACTTAAATTTAAAGTTGGATCAAGAACACAATATAAATAAGACTCAACATATGTCTTCATTTATTTTCATTGCTTCATTTCTTCTCTTGATTTTGTCTTGAACTTCTTGGACTCCAATTTTCGTCCGCTAAATAATTTCGCATATCTACAAAATAAACACACTTTAGTTAAAATATAAATTAAAGTGTATTTCAATAATAACTCACATTTATTTGGCATATATTTATTTTCCATCTAATTCGATTTGTCAATTATCAAAACATATAAATATGAACATAAACATATGTTCCAACAGAAGAGCTAAAACATATACAGCCACCATAGGTACAAGTTATTCAATGCTTTCTAGTATTAAATACTACTGAGATTATCATAAAAGTTAATGAGAATATCAACCAAACATAAGACAAATTATACCAAACTACATGTGTAATCACTTTACCTAATACCTCAAAACGACACTGAAGTGTGTGATATGGTACATATCTAACAGTTTACCCAAGTATCTACCATTCTGTACGATATCTATGATTCATCTGAGAATAAACTTTCTTGGATCAGCTGTTACAGTGACGATAGTGATTTTGATATTGGAGAGGGATAATGAACTTAATTGAAGAATTCTAATAACCTAATTGTTTTTCTTTTGCTTTCAAACAGAACAGAAACAAACTATCCATATAAGACTCAACTTATTCAAACAACAAAACAGCTCCAAATATAGTTGATTTGTTGAGTTGTCCCACATCGGAGGGATTTGAGGTCCTTGATCTTCTTATATGGCTTGGGCAATCCTCACCTCATAAGCTAGCTTTTGGGGTTGAGTTAGGCCCAATGTCCATTCTTTTCATGGTATCGAAGCCAGGCCCATCCCAATTATTGTTACCGATGTAGGGCCCCCATTTATGTTGTCCACGCTCCAGAGATCTGGGCGTGATGGGGGGTGTTGAGTTGTCCCACATCGGAGGGATTTGAGGTCCTTGGTCTTCTTATATGGCTTGGGCAATCCTCACCTCATAAGCTAGCTTTTGAGGTTGAGTTAGGTCTAATGTCCATTCTTTTCATGATTGCCTGATTCAATAACATACCTCCAAAAGCCTCTCCAATGCATTGCAAACCCATACAAACACCAAATAATGGCACAATTGGTCCAAGTTCCAGTACAGTTTGTAATGATATCCCTGAATCTTGAGGTGTACCTATTCCAAATAGAATAAGATCAAACTTAACTATCTTTCCATAAGTTCTAGAAAAGTAAAAAAATAACTTGATATATTTGGGTAAAATTTCTTACCTGGTCCAGGTGATATTAGTATTCCCCTTGGATTTTTCCTACAAAATATATTTTTTAAAATCACATGGTATCAATTTAATCAGGTTTAAGGAGTATGAAAAGAACACTCCTCCAACAGCATGCGCATGCTAGCTTACACTTGTTGGAACATAAATATTGTAACTATACTATAACAGCTTGACAAAAAAGATTAAAAATTATAAGTAACTTTTTGTAATACTTTTTCAGTTCATCCACACTCAGCTCGTCGTTACGATAAACCTCGAAATTGCATCCAAGCTCTCCCATGTACTTCAAAAAAAAAAATATTAACAAACATCAAAATAATAATTTCTACATTTCTTAATATTTCAAAATCAATATTAAGCTACAACTTTAATATATTTCGAAATTATCAACAAAAAAAGAAAGGAAAAAAGAGCAAAATGAAGACAAACTAAGATAATAATTCTTTTCTTAACTTTTTAAACTAAGATATAATTTTATACATTTTTCAATGCTCTAAAATCAGCAGCTTTAAGACGCTTCAATATTACCAAAAAACAAAGCAAAATTAAGATAAACTAAGATAACATTTCAATTTTCACATATTTTTCAATGTTCAGATATAAATAAGAAAATAAACATTTCTCAATATCCTAAAACCATATTATTATTTGGCATACCTGACAGAGATTATAAGTGAAGCTATCATAATTATCAATTACGATAATCGGACTCTTTTTCCGTTCATCATTATCCGATAATTCAACACAAGTAACGGAACTATTCTGCGATACAACAGTGAAAGGTGTCGTTTCGAGCCGCTTTTTGCTTCTGATTCGGGGAAGGGAGCTGCCAGAGCCAGAGAGAATTGCAAAAGCTAGGGTAGTTTTGTGAAAATACGGCGAGATAGATGTGTTTTTGATGTTAATGTGAATGACGGGAGATTGTAAAGAGAAGGGAGGGACGATAATGCCGGCCATAAGAGATTGCTGAGATGAGTGAACCGCCGGCGTTTGAGATTGTGATTGGATGCCGGAGATCTAAAGCGGCGGCAATGGTGAAAGGGTGGAAGTTTTTTTTCCTTTCGAAGAAAACTGGAGGCTTCGATAAAGGCGGGTTTCATATTCATACTAATTTTGGAATTGAATTAGAGTACGCTACTACCGGCGACTGCTTAAATTAGTACTATTTCAATAATTTCCCCAAATATAATTATGTGACATCACATAGGAAGTTCTACATTCCACAATTATAAAATTATTATCCTCAATATTTAACTTTAGACATAATTACAGTTGCTAAACTAAAATTGATTAATTAATGGGTCCTATATGAGATATAATTATAGCCCGAATCCCACCCTCACATTAACTACATTAATTATACTAAATTAATGGATATTATAGCTCTTTCCTTTTAGTTTTACCTTTAACTCCTTCCAAAATCCTCTCCCTTCTCTCTAAGAAGAAAGGTGAATAGTAAATCTATTACTATTTCACCGGCCATAAATCCGGCACCCGGCTGTGGATTCTCGTAAAATTTGGTATCAAAAGAAATATTTTCTCCTCGTGCACAATCTCCAATTGGTTTCATAGCCAAAATCATAGCCAAATTTTCCAAATCTTAATTTTTAAGATCGAGTTACTGTAGCCGACGAAATTTTCAGCTTCTTCTTCACGTAAATGGAACTTTGAAGATCATTCGGCTATGGATTCTCGCAAAATGTGGTATAAAAAAGAAACATCTACTCTTCGTGCACAATCCCCAGTTGGTTTCATAGCCAAAATCATAACCAATTTTTCCAGATCTTAATTTTAAAGTTCGAGTTACTGTAGCATGTTTTGGTGAAGATTTATGATACATTGAATTTTAATATCCCTATTTTCATTTCAATTGTAGATTGTTCTGTTAGAAGATTTTGAAGAAGTTTTAGTAATAATCTACAATTTTGAGGGGTTTTGGTGAAGATTTAGACTTGATCTTGACTGAATTTCAGATTGAAACTTGAAGAAGAAGACATATTTGCAGAAATTATAGATAAATTATAGACTATTTTTTCCATAAGATTTTGTAGAAGTTTTAGTCGTTTTGGATTTGTGAAAACAGAAAATAATGCATCCACAATCAGAATACAAATAATATGCAATTTATCTATAAACTGGATACATTGAATTTTAACATCTCAATTCTCATTTATAGCTTTTTAATGGCTATCAATGGTGGAAAATATATGGAAGAACAGATGAAGATGAAGAACAGAAATCTCAACATCATCCTGTATTTTTTTGAAGCAGATTGTAGATTAGTAGTCTTAATTTTGTAAATAAATTATTATATCGATTATCTACAGTTTATAATTGTAGGTATTTGTAGTCATTTTGTATTTATATTCTAATTTGTCTTTATATTTTGAAGCTGAGGTGTAGTCACTCTATAGAACATCATCCTGCATTTTTTTGAAACAGATTTGTATGTATTTTTTCTTCTTGATTTTCTTTTAGCTTTGTGTGTAGTGATTGTGTAGTTGTATGTATGTAATATGTAGATTAATGCTTTATTTTTATGCAGTTTACGAACAGCGGGGAAGGAATGAAAAATCATCAAGGATGACTTAAAATAATGGAAATATCCTTTTGGCCTAGCTAAATTTGGCTAGATTGACCCAAATGGGATTAATTTAATCTTTTTACGTCATTATTAGGGTAAATTACGTTTTTCAATACCCATAATACCCTTTTACTTTATTTTTAACTATTTCTCCCACCATTTATTGTTTATCTTCTCACTGCATGAAGAAGCTAAAAAGGTAAAACCTATTTGTCTTCTCAATGCAAAAAGGTTTTCCTTAATTTTTTTTACGCATTTACAATCTTTTTTTATTAATATACACCCATATAATCCTTCACAATTAAATATATATACATGTATTTTGTTGTGCATTTCGAATAATTTTAAGTATTTGATTTGTATTTTGTATATTTTATAGTATAATACAATTGTTCATGTCCTACTATTTAAACAAAGATTCCTTGGCTGAAAACCTACTTAACCAAATATTCTTTGGCCGAAAATCTACTTAACCAATTTTTTGGCCGAAAACCTAGTTAAACAAAATCCTTCATTTAAACTCGTATCCTCTCCATTTAGTTAATAGATTAAGGATGCATTCTAAGAAGAATAGTCCTTCAAAAGTGTATGTTGTATTTTCGGGTAAAAGGCCGGGAATATACTACTCATGGAGTGAATGTTACCCTATGATTATTGGGGTTAAGCGTAGCATCTTCCAGTCTTTCAAGTCTCATAGTGCGGCCATATCACCGTTCGATGAATATGAAAAATCTGTTGAAGGTAAACAAAAACTCAAATCTATGGTGTTTGTTGTTTATTGTGGGAAGAAGCCGGGTATATACAAATATTGGTCCGAGTGTGTTAAAATACTTATTGGAGTCGAAGATAGCTACTTTCATGCTTTCCAATATTATGTGAAGCCTTAGAAGCCTTCAAAAACTTTCAAAAAACAAGTTGTTCACCAGAAGAGTCATCTTCAAGCTCGACCATTAAAGAAAGTGAAGAAGTGGTAACAAATGAACATGCAACAAGTGTTATTTCAACTGTTATGTTAGAGGGCATATTTATAAGTTTGAAGCTTTATGAAAATATTGAAAATTAATTATGTCAATTGTAGGTTTTATGTTATCTTGTGTTTGAAAGTGTTTTTTGTTTCTCTTTAGTTTGCAAGTATGTTACTTTTACCTATGATTATCTAGTATTGTAATGAAGTTGGGCATGATTATATATATGAAGTTTGATTTTGTTAATTTCTTAACATTTCGATCATGTTTAATGTGTCATTTTAGCATTCAACTTATGCATGATCACTATGACATTTGTTTTGAGGTTAAGTAAGTGTTGCATATATTTTGATAAAAGGTTTTATGCTTCATATGGTTAGTATCAAGGAAAGTAGTCTTAACTTAGGATAATCTTACAAGGAGAGGAATGCAGTTTCATGCTAAATGCTGTCTATATGGAGAAGTTAGTGAGGAATCAGTGTTTCACCTCTTCATACACTGCCCAATCACTATTAAACTATGGCATTTCTTTTTTAAAACAAGCAAAGCTCTTACCCCAAAAATTAGCTAAATCGTTTTTTATTAATTAATTTTTTATGTAAGGAGAGCTATAGGGTGGATGTACGTTCATTGCTTGATATTCGTGAAGAAATGTAAAGGATAGCGTGGGTGTTTTAGTTTTTTTTTTTTTGGTTCTGATTGTGGTGGTACATAATCCTTATAATTATTGTTCTCAAATGTATAATTTGTCACCTTTATAAAAAAGGATGCTTAACTGTACAATGAAATAGCTTGGTGTGGTTTGAAAAGAGTTAGAAGATAAGGAATGTTAATATAAAATAAACATGACCGTATGAGGGTATTTCTCCTAATCTATAAGGAATTTCTCCTAATCTATATGGAATTTGAAGAAGAAGAAGAAGAAGAAGAAGAAGAAGAAGATACAATAAAAATTGTATCCCCTTTGCATCTAATTTCTGGCAGTTCAAACTATTCTTCATCTGGACAAGGAGCTAGATTTGATTTCGTTAGCTAGTTTAGTGTCACGACCCAAAATCTACTAAGTGTCGAGGTGGCGCCGGACACTGCTATCAGGCAAACCAACTAAATTACTTAATCAAAATCTCGTTTTTAACACTTTTGAAATCTAGGATTTTTCTTCCATATTCAGAAATTTTAAAGAATAAAGTCTCAAATCAAATTTAAATATTGAGTAGTTAATACAATACTTCAATCAATCCCAGAACTCGGTGTCACAAGTGTATGAGCATCTACTGATAAGAGAAATCAAATACAACATGTGGCGACCCAATTGGTCATCACCGTAATTCTCACTCTCTTTGTGCTTTTGAGGCCTTGAAAATCTTTATTTGATTTCCTCGATTTGCATGCACAGTCCGGGTGCGAAACCAGAAAATTTTTATGTGGAAATATATGAATTTTGTGTTAAAACTATGAATTTTGATAATAATATTGATATAGCTGACTTTGGTCAATATTTTGGGTAAACGGACCCGGTCCCATGATGTGACCGTCCCAGAGGGTCCGTATACAAGTATGGGACCCGGGCATATTCCCAAAATCGAAATCCGAGGTCCAAGGCCCGAGTACAAAACGTTTGAAAGAAATTATTTATTTGAAATTATTATGAGAAATTGAAATAAAAATGAGTTAGAAAGTGATGGTATCGGGCTCGTATTTTGGTTCCGACGCCTAGTACATGTCTTAATTGAGCGTTAAGCACTTTCTGTGAAGTTTGGTTGAAAACGGACGTCATTTGAAATGTTTCGGACTAAAAATGAAAAATTTGGAAGTTATGAACTTTGAAATGAGAATTCATGTGTTTTGCGGTTTGATTCTGTGTAAATGGTGTTAGTTTGATGATTTGATCGCACGTAGGATGCTATGAGTTAGTGTGTATGTTTGGTTGGGAGCCTCGAGGGCTCGGGAGTGATTCCGAAGTGGTCCGGGATGGTTTTCACTTGGAGGAAAACAGTTCAGGTGTTGCAGACACCAGCGTAGCCGCAATCATTTTTGTGCAGTCCGCGCTGGAGCCGCGCGGCCGCGATGCATTTCAGTACGATCCGTGTAGCTGTGTCTGAGGCAGGGATTCCAGGGTGACCAGCGCGGCCGCGCACCAAAACAGCACGGTCCACACTGGGTGGGTTCAGAGGAGCCCCAGTTTCCATTCCATTCGACGCGGCCGCAACATACTTTTGTGCGGTCCGCGTCCAGTCATCAGAGAGGTATAAAAATTCGAACATTTCAGCCATTTTTCCACTTTTCAAAAACCCAAAACCTAAGGAGCGATTTTCCAAATAAATTTTCTTCTCCAAAACGATTGGTAAGTGATTTCTAACTTAATTTTCCTACTCCTTAATATCTTTCAACATAATTTCAACTTCAATCAAAGGTTTTCACAAATGAGAATTTGGGGTTTTTGGGTAGAATCTAGATTTTCTTAAAATTAGGGATTTGGGCCTCAATTTGCGGTCCAATTTCAAAACAAATTACACATATGAACTCGTGGGAGAAAGGATAACCAGGTTTTGGTTCGAACCTCAGGTTTTGACCACGTGGGCCCGGGGGCATTTTGGGAATTTTTGGGTAAAACTTTGCGAAATTTATTTTTGTTCATTCAAATTCATTTAATTAGCATTTGTTGATACATTCAGGTAACTTGTGAATAGATTCGAGCGGTGTTGTTGCGAATTCGAGGGATAAAACTATCCTAGAGGCGTGAGTCGAGTTTAGAGCTTTCGAGGTAAGTGTTCGTTCTAACTTTGGCTTGAGGGAATAGGGCTAGGATATTACTTTTTACGTGCTAAGTCTGGAGTCAGTGTATAGTCATAGTGACGGTTGCCTATGCATCAGAGTCTAGCATGACTGTGGTTCTTAATTGCCTTTATTTCGATTAATATGATACGGTTTCTTGTTGGCAGCTAAGCGTTCAAAAGCGAGAGTACTGTGATCATTCCCTTGCCGGGATTTATGTATTACTTGGATTCTCCCTTACCGGGATATTTGAGCTGTTAGTTGTACCTTTGTCGGGACTCATCTGTTACTTGCGTCCCTGTTGCTGGGGTTATTATTACAGTTTCATTTATACCCTCGCCCTATTATTTGTGATTATTGTTTGGGTGAGGATGAGCGATAAAGCATGACGGGTGATGCCGTGTAACAATTGATTTACTTATCATTATTGTTTGGGTGAGGGTGAGCGATAAAGCACAATGGGTGATGCCATGTAATCATTGATTTACTCCATTCTATGGATTAGGTGAGGAAGAGTGAAAAAGCACGATGGGTGATGCTGTGTAATCATTGATTTACTTTATACTATTGATTGGGTGAGGAAGAGTGATAAAGTACGATGGGTGATGCTGTACACTTTAATTATTTATCTTGGAGAGGACGAGAGTAAAAGCACGATGGGCGATGCCATGCAACTGTTGGTTAGTCTGCTTCTATGGATTGTTGTTGTTGTACAGTTTTATTCTTTCTAATTGTTGATTTTATATCTGAAATGCCTCACCCCTCATAGCATGATCCCCTCCCTCTTAATTGTTTAAATTTATGTTTCCTCTTCTATTGCCTATATATATGTTGAACTGCACAAGTTTATGTGGTAGTTCTGTCTAGACTTGTCACTACTTTGCCGGGGTTAGGTCAGGCACTTACCAACATATGGGGTCGGTTCTGTTGATCCTGCACTCTACACTCTTTTGCGCAGATACAGGTTTTTGTGAGCAGTAGCAGCAGCGGTGCAGGTGTTAGCATTCTGAGCCGGGAGACACCGAGGTAGCTTGCAGGCGTCCGCATGCCCGATGTCCTCTCTATCCTTACTTCATTCTGTTGTCCATTTGTGTTCGGAACAAACAATTATATGTATTTTCTGTTCAAACTGATGTTTTTAGACCTCCTTAGTAGTCCGTGAGTGATGATACCAGATACTGTGTAGAGACTTGTTACAAACTTCTGCACTTTATTATTGTTTTCGTTAAAAGTCTTCCGCGTATTTTTAATTATTTCTTTCAGTTATTATATTATTTAGATTAAGCTTGTGAAATGATTAAAAAGGGTTGTCTGTCCTATCTCCGATAGTAGGCGCCATCACGACCCCGGTGGTGGGAAAATTCGGGTCGTGACAAGTTGGTATCAGAGCACTAGGTTACATAGGTCTCACAACTCATGGGAAAACTCGGTAGAGTCTGAGGGATTGGTACAGAGACGTCTGTATTTATCCCCTAGAGGCTACAGGGTTAGGAAAATTTCACTTTATTCTTTCTTGTCGTGCGTTTCCGTTCCTCAACACCTATTGAATTTCTACTCTATTTTTTCGCAGATGGCGAGAACACATGCTTTCTATTTACAGCGCAGTAGTCCAAGTCTCCAGCAATAACTCCTATCAGAGGTAGAGGGCGAGGCCGAGGCCGGGGCAGAGCTCAGCCCCGAGCAGCAGTCCTAAAGGTGGAGCCTCATGTTGACTACAATGAGGAGGTTCCAGCCCCAACCGTTCCGGTGGGCCCAGCTCAGGTCCCAAAGAGGTTCATGGCCACACCAGTTCTTCAGGATTCTTTAGTCCGATTAGTGGATTTCTTGGAGGGTGTTATTCGAGCGGGTTTGCTTCCAAGGTCTCAGCCAGCGATAGTAGGTCAGCCGGGTACAACGGCTCAGACTAGAAGAGAGTTCCCTTCTTAGGAGACGACCAATATGGGTTGTGGAGTTGAGGTGGTACTGCCACAGGGAGGCGGTCATCGATCGGATAAGAGGCCCCATCATGCAGGCAAATTCAGTGGTACCTCTTCTGGAGGTAGAGGTTCTTGTGGTAGAGGCCATCCTTCCATACCCTTTCAGTAAATTTCCCCTGCCACTCATGGTACTTCAGGTGATCAATTAGGTTGATAGGGCCAGCCTCAGTTTCCTCAATTGTAGCATCTCTATAAATGTTATGAATGTGGCGAGTATGGTCCTCTCAGGAGGGCCTGCCCGAGGCTGTGGGGTGCTCGTCCGCAATAGTCGAGGTTCTGCCATGCTTGTGGTGATCTGAGGTACATGGTCAGATTTTGCCCTAGAGTTCTGAGCAGCTGTCAGTATTAGAGTTATCGTGTTTGGCTCCGGGCACTGGAGGTTCCACAGCCTACCCAGCCTGCTAGAGGTGGAGCTAGAGGTCTTAGAGGTGGAGTCTAGACCACCAGCAGTAGGGATCAGCTAACGTCCAGTTTGGAGGTTGAGACTTCAGATGCATACATTACATAAATTGTTGTGAATTGTATTAGAGATGCTTCAGTACTATTTGACCCTAAATCTACGTACTCATATGTTTCGTCCTATTTTTACCCCCATTTGGTTACTCCAAGTGAGGCCTTGGGTTTTCTGTATATGTGTCTGTTCCTATGGTTCGATAGTTTTTCTGAGGTTTTCCCTTCAGACATGTCGGGCATGCCGCCTGATAGGGATATCAATCTTTGTATTGATCTGGAGTCGGGCACTTAGCCTATTTCCATTTCGTCATATCGCATGGCCCCGCCAGAGTCGAAAGAGTTAAAGAAGTAGCTTCAGTATTTGCTTGATAAGGGTTTCATTAGGTCCCAATGTTTCACCTTGGGGTGCACCAGTGTTGTTGTGAAGAAAAAGGATGGGTCGATGAGGATGTGCATTGAGGGCAGGCAGTTGAGCAAGGTGACAATAAAGAACAAGTATTCACTGCCGAAGATTTAGGATATGGTTCGATCAGCTTCAGAGCGCCAAAGAATTTTCAAGGATAGATTTGGAATCTGATTACCATCTGTTGAGGATTAAGGCATCCGGTGTTCATAAGATAGTTTTCGGCACTCGATTCGGGCATTATGAGTTCTTGGAGATGTCATTTGGGTTTACAAATGCCCCGTTAGCATTCGTGGAGTTGATGAACCGAGTGTTCCGCCATGCTTGGATTTGTTCGTGATTTTTCTTCATTGACGACATTTTGATATACTCCCGCAGTTAGGAGGAGCATGAGCAGCACCTCAAAGTGGTTCTTCAGGCTCTGAAGGATAGTTAGTTGTACGCCAAATTATTGAAGTGCGAGATTTGTTTGAGTTCAGCCGCATTCCTGAGTCATGTCGTATTAGCAAAGGGTATTTAGGTAGACCCAAAAAAGATAGAGGCAGTTAAGAACTGGCCTCGACTAGCTTTAGCTACAGGGGTTCGAAGCTTTTTGGGGTTAGCTGGTTACTACAAACGCTTCATGGAGGGGTTTTCATCCATCGCAGCCGTGATGACTAGATTAACCTAGAAGGGTGCCAAGTTTAGGTGTTCAGATGAGTGCGAGGCGAGCTTCCAGAAGCTCAAGACAGCTCTGACTACGGCACCGATATTGGTTTTTCCCACGGGATCTGGGTCTTATACTGTTTATTGTGATGCTTCCCGTATCGGGCTTGGCGCAGTGTTGATGCATAATGGCAAGGTCATAGCATATGCTTCGAGGCAGTTGAAGATCCACGAGAAAAATTATCTAGTTCATGACCTATTGTTTGCAGCCATTGTTCATTCCTTGAAGATCTAGAGACATTATTTATATGGTGTGACGTGTGAGGTATACACAGATCACAAGAGCCTTCAGTACATGTTCAAGTAGAAAGAGTTGAATTTGAGACAACGGAGGTGGTTGGAGTTGCTGAAAGACTATGATGTTTCTATCTTATACCACTCGGGGAAGGCCAACGTGGTGGCTGATGCATTGAGTAGGAATCTGCCAGCTTGGGTAGCCTTGCCTATATTCCGGTAAGCCAGAGACCACTTGCCTTGGATGTTCAAGCCTTGGCCAATCGATTTCTGTGATTGGATATTTCTGAGCCTAGCCGGGCATTAGCTTGCACGTTTGCTCGTTCGTCATTGATGGAGCGTATTCGGGAGCTGAAATTTAACGATCCCCATTTGTGTGTCCTGAGAGACACGGTGCAGCAGGGAGGTGCCAAAGAAATGTCTTTAGGAGATGGTGGCATATTGAGATTGCGGGGCGGGTTTGTGTACCCAATGTTGATGGTATTCGGGAGTCGATCTTAGCAGATACCCACAGTTCTCGGTATTTCATTCACCCGGGCGCGGCGAAGATGTATCAGGATTTGAGACAACATTATTGGTGGCGTAGAATGAAGAAAGACATTATTGCATATGTGGCTCGTTGTCTGAATTATCAGCAGGTTAGGTACGAGCATCAGAGGTCGGTGGGTTATTTCAGAGGATTGAACTTCCCAAGTGGAAGTGTGAGAGAATCACCATGGATTTTGTTACTGGATATCCGATGACTCGGAAGAAGTTTGATGCTATATGGGTTATTATTGATAGGCTGACCAAGTCAGTGCATTTTATTCCATTTTCCACAACCTATTCATCCGAGAGACATGCTGAGATTTATATCAGAGAGATTGTTCGCCTTCATGGGGTGCCCATATCTATTATTTCGGACCGGGGTCCGCAGTTTACTTCACATTTCTTGAGAGCGGTGCAGCATGAGTTGGGTACCCAGGTTCAGTTGGGTATCATTTCACCCCAAATGGACGGTCATTCCAAGGGGGCTATTTAGATTCTTGAGGATATGCTCCGAGCCTGCGTTATTGATTTTGGAGGCTCGTGGACCAATTCTTGCCTTTAACAAAGTTTGCCTATAACAACAGCTACCAGTCCAACATTTATATGGCTCTGTATGAGGCGTTGCATGGTAGATGGTATTGATCCCCAGTCGGATGGTTCTAGCCGGGAGAGGCTCGGTTGTTGGGTACAGATCTAGTACAGGAGGCCTTGGATAAGGTCAAGATCATCCAGGACAGACTTGGGTCAGCTCAGTCCAGGCAGAAGAGTTATGCAAATCATAAGGTCAGGGATGTTGTTTTCATGGTTGGTGAACGAGTATTGCTCCGGGTATCGCCTATCACTCGATTTAGACCAAATTCCATGAATCTCCTCTTAATTTCATCCTTTAATCTCAGTTTTTGAACGAAAAATGGGTAGAACTTCATAGACCGAATTGTTGGATTTTGAGGGAGTGTTTGACCTCCGATTTGAAAGACTTTTATATGGTTTTACTTGTGAGAGTACGGGGGTTCGGAAAATATTAAATTCATCTGGTTCCGAGATGTTGGCCCGAGGGGCATTTAGGTCATTATAGAATCAGTTGCTTGAGATGTTAATTTCAATGTTTGATTTAATTGAATATATTTGGTCCATTTGGAATCGAGAACTCGTGGCAAGAACGCAGTTGCTAGTTGATTTTAGTCGGTTTGAGGTAAGTATCTTGCCTAACCTTGTGTGAGAGACTTCCCCTTAGGATTTGAGTCTTCTCTGTTGATTTCATTCCGTGTACGCGAGTTGACGAGTGCGTGCTCGGATTTATTTGTGGTAAATTTTCCCTTTTAGGCCCTTAGACTCTTGAAATCACTGAGTTTGAAGATGGTATTGATAAAAATTGAGTTCCCTGTTACTAGTTTAACCTCTACATGTCTTACTTGGTATCGTTTGCACTTTTTGATTTATTCTTGCTGTTTAATTGACTTCGTACGTGTTTAACTGAAGACAATTACCATTTCTATAGTCGTAGTATACATTCTAACTACTTGCCTTTAATTGGAAATCATAAATGTTATATCTCAGGTAATTAATCGGTCTTATTTGAAAGAATATGGATATCATATAATTAGTTTATACTTCCTTAAATTTGTAATTATTGATTCATGTTAACTTCCTTACTATTGGGTACTCCTTGATAGTAAGTTCATCTGTTACCTCATGCAAATATATTACATGTCCAATTGTTGTAATATCGGTGTAGCTATTATGCGTTTATTATGTCTTGTTTTATCATTGAGGTTATTTTGTTTTTCTTGTTTTTTCTGTGACCTTATTTAGCTATTGTTGATTCCCTTGCCAAGACGTTATTGTTTCTGTTGTAGATTCCCTTACGGGGACGTTATTGTTTATGTTGTTGATTACCTTGCCGGGACGTTATTGTTTTCTATGTTGACTCCCTTGCCGGGATGTTATTGTCTTCCATTGTCGACTCCCTTGCCGGGATATTTACTACTCTATTGTTTGGGCTGTACATCTATGTTGATTCTATTGTACTGAGGATACCAAGAGATCCTCAGGATACCAAGAGATCCCTAGCATATAGATTGAGGATACCAAGAGATCCCTAGCATATATATTGAGGATACCAAGTGATCCTCGGGATACAAAGAGATCCCCAATAGATCTATTGAGGATACCAAGAGATCCTCGGGATACCAAGAGATCCCTAGCATATATATTGAGGATACCAATGGATCCTCGGGATACCAAGAGATCTCCATCATATATATTGAGGACACCAAGAGATCCTCGGGATACCAATAGATCCCCAGTACATCTATTGAGGATATCAAGAGATCATCGGGATACCAAGAGATACCTAGCACACATTTATGTTTGAGACTACAGGATGATATCCTAGAAGAGCCCCATTAAACTCATTGTGTCCTGAACTGATATTTTTATTGATTCCATCCGGGTGTGAATAAATCGGGTGCTAGTCGTTCCATTTATTATATTTACTAGTTGGTAAGATTCCTATTAGATACACTTACACAAGCATACACGTAGTTGGACCCTCCTATTAGAGATGAATCCCTCCTGATTTGGCTAGGGGTGGGGATGTGCCCTCTTTTACCCATTTTGTATTTGAGAGTGACTCTAGTTGACTAGTCAGTTGTCAACATGACCATGCTATTGATGGGGCACAAGATGCCAAGTGTTAGACCTCGGATGTTGGTTTTATATGAGTTGTGGCTGGCCTGAGAGTTGTGGTGGAATTGTGGCAAAAGTTGGAAGAACTTATGTAATAGCAATGCAAAAAAATGAGTTAGTGACTTGTCTGTCCTTGTTGTTTTGTGACTTCAGGATCTGGATTGTAATGTTTACCATCCTTTTATTATCATCATTTGTGTATTTCTCGTTGTTACTTATTTTCCGTTAGTCTTGTTGTGATTTTAGCTCTTTTAGTCATTCATGCAGTATTTACATAATTTTATATCGCTTCTATTATCCCTATGATTACATTGTTATGGACTGGTAGGTGTCTTGACTGTCCCTCGTCACTACTCCATCGAGGTTAGTCTTGATACTTACTGGGCATCGCTGTGGTGTGCTCATGCTACTCTTCTGCACACTTTTGTTGTGCAGATACATGTACCCCCATTTAATTTTATCAGCCTTGGAGGGTGGCGTACAGCCAGAGACTTGAGGTATGCATCTGCTGCGTCCGCAGAACCGAGAAGTCTCATTCTATTCTACCTTTTTTTAGTTAGTAGTTTCATTCATGTATTCCATTGTTGTAGACACTTTCGCATCTTAGATTTGTATGTATGTTTTCTACTCTTAGCCTGTGTTGCCCGTGGGTTTCCGGGTCTTTGATGTTGTTACATTATTATGAGTTGAAGTGTATGTGCCAGGAGGCACCCTACACATTTTCTTATGTTATTAGTATTGTTTATCGTTTTCGTAAAGATCGTTGAATTTCCACAATGTGTTAGGCTTACCTAGTCACGAAGACTGGGTGCCGCCATGACAAGTTCACGATTGGTGAACTCGGGTCGTGACATCTGCCCATAGCTTTGTGAGACCCACATGAACCTATTGCTCTGATACCTTATTATTGCGACCCATTTTCCATATTAGGTATTGATGGAACCCGACACCATTGTCAAGCCATCCAACGTGGAAGTATAATTAAGTTCTTAATTTTTTTACCTTTACCAAAAACCAAGTATAACAGATTTTTCAAAGTTAGGCTAATGCAAAGAGTGATAACACTATATTAATATAGTTATACAACCCAAAAATGAATGTCTACTAATGTGTGCCAGAACCCGGTGTCACAAGCTACGAGCAACTAGTAGAATATACACAAAATAATAATATACTATCCTACTATCGGAATCAGGATAGACAGAAATAAAAATACAGAGAAAGACTTCTTCGGTTGCGGATCGACATGAAAGAGAAGAAACTCACTGTAGAAGTCCCAGATGTACTCACTGATATGCACCATAATGATGTCCAGATCCACCTGCCTCAAATCATGTACATTTAAGTACAGAAGTGTAGCATGAGTACATAAATAACATCTACCCCGTAAGTATCCCGTCTAATCTCAAAGAAGCAGAGACGAGAATTCGACTTGAAACTTACTAAGGTCAAATAATATATATAAGTATAATGTGTTCAAATCATGAAAAGTACAAGTATCACTGTTTATGACAAGTGACATGAGTCAAGTTCTTCACTACACTGAGTTTTTTTTTTTTGGTATAACTGTTAATTTCATTGATCTCAAAGAATATGTACATCATAGGGCTCTATAGTAGTAGTTTGGACTGGCTACTACACTTTTACAAGTATTCTCTATACTATCTTAGCTATCTATACACAAGTATCATAACAGTAGGTATCTAATTGCTATAGCTAAGGAAAGCAATTAAGCTGTCTCAGTCCAGCCTGCCAATTTTTGCAATTCCTGCCTCGAAGGTGTATAAGTAAGGTAACCTCTCTGCATATCAATTCCTCCACAAAAGCAGCCTCTTCAAATCGAATGTGATTCCTTTCTCTCGAGATGAGGCCAGCAGTAGTGAAAAATGCAGAAGCTTTGATAGCATTTTGCCACAGTCTGCTTTTTGCTTGCTGCATATCCAAAGAATTTCTGTTTCCCAGCAGCCAACTGTTCTGGAATGCCTCAGCCAAGAGCATATTCTGGACCACAATCTGTTAGTGATAGAACACTCAAAGAATAGGTGATTGAATTCTTCAACATGTAGTTTGCAAAACACACAAGTTGCTGGAACTTGTATGCCCATGTTCTACAGTCTGTCAACTGTAGGAAGTCTGTGTTGAGCAGCTAACCAAATAGTGAACTTATGCCGAGGTAGGACATTAGTGATCAGCATCAAGTTCTTCGAGTCAACCTTATTGAAACTGGGGAGCATAGTGACATATAGTTTCTGAATGTGAAATATGTCCTGCCTGCATATACTTTGCAGTCTACCAATTATATCTCCTTAAAGCTTATGGCTCTCTAGTATACTAGCTCTACTTTCCAGTATCTTTCTGACTACCCAAGAGGCTGACTTTGGAATGTTAATTGTGGAAATGTTACCCTGCTTGATGTAATAAGAATGTACCCATCTAACCCATAGGCAGTCTTTCTTCCTAGACAAATCCCATAGAACCTTAGTTATGGCTGCTTTGTTCCACACAGTCAAATTTAGGATATTAAGACCTCCAACTGATATTAGTCTGCACACTTTGTCCCAAGCCACCAGTGCCCTTTTGGATAGATTTGTTGTGCCAGTCCAAAGGAAAGTTCTGCATATTGCTTCAATAGCTTTCAGTACTTACTTGGGCATAATGAATACTTGTTCCCAATAAGTCTGAATGCCAAACACCACAGCTTTAATCAATTGGCTTCTACCTGCATATGAAAGAAACTTAGCTAACCAACAAGTAACTTTATCTGTGATCTTTTCAATTAGGGGCATATAATGATGGATAGCCAGCTTCTTAGAATAAAGTGGAATCCCCAAGTATCTTAATGGAAGTTGACCTTCAGTGAATCCCAAGGTTGCAATTATTTCTTCTCTAATACTTTGCTGCACACCAGCCAGATAGACTGCACTCTTGCCGATATTTGCCTGAAGACCAGATGCTTCTGAAAACTGAAGGAATGCTTTATGCAATACCTGGATAGATATAATATCAACTCGACAGAACATAAGGAGGTCATCAGCAAAACAAACATGAGAAACACTGAGTTTTCTGCATTTGGGATGGAAGTTGAAGTTCCCATCCTTGTGTAGCTGCTGTAGTATTCTGTTAAGGTATTCCATTGCCAATACAAACAGGTATGGTGACATAGGGTCACCCTGTCTAGTACCTCTCTTAGCAGTGAATGGATTAGTTAAGCCACCATTCATTACTAAGGAATAGGAGACAGAGGTGACACGGGCCATGATCCATTGAATAAACTTTGCTGGGAAGCCCAAATCAATAAGAATCTGCTTCAGAAAGTTCCATTCCAAGGTGTCATATGCCTTCCTCAAATCCACCTTGAGGACACATATGGGAGAGACACCTTTTCTTGAGTAACCCTTAAAGATTTCATGGCTTAACAAGATATTATCAACAATACTTCTTCCTTCAATAAAAGCAGATTGAGCAGGGCAAACTAATTCCCCAATGATAGTCTTCATCCTCCTGGTAATAACTTTAGAGATGATTTTGTATACAGTAGTGCAGCAAGAAATAGGTCTATAGTCTTTAACAGTAGCAGGTGCTTTGACTTTAGGAACAAGTGCTATGGCAGTGGTGTTGATCATATGAGGCATTTTGCATGTAGAAAAGAATTCCTTGGTAGCAGCTAGAATTTCACCCTTTACCATCTCCCAGTTCTTAGTGAAGAATTCCACTAGAAAGCCATCTACTCCTGGTGCTTTATCTTTAGGCATTTCTTTAACAGCTTCAGTGATCTCTTCCAGAGTAACCTCTCTAATGAGCATTCTTTGTTGAGCTAGATTTAAGCACTGTCCCTCTTTCATAATTGCAGAATTGGCACAAGGGAGTTCAGCAGCACACTCCCCCATCAATGATTGAAATACCCTTATGAATTCCTGTTCCACAAATAAAGGATTAGTTAGTTTCAAACTTGTGTCAGTATAAATGGATGTGATGTTGTTCTGTCCTGTTCTGATCTTCCATTGAGCATGGAAATACTTTGTGTTAGCATCCCCACACTCAATACAACAAGCTTTGGACTTCTGCCTCAGAATTTTTTCCTCCACACAACTCCACTTCTCAATTTCTTCAATTGCTGCTTTTTCCTCAGTAATTAGTGACTGTGTTAATGGGTTGTTTTGCAGTTGAGCTTGAATAATACCCAGCTTTTCCCTTGCCTGAATAATTTTCTGCTTGTAAGAGGCCATATGGACATTTATCCCCTTTAAATGTTGTTTCATGGCCTTCAATTTTTGCCATATCTGCTGCATAAGTGTTCCTTCACAATCCTGTCTCCAAACCTGCTGAAGAATGCTATGAAACTGAGGTTGTTCCATAACAGCAAGGTCTAGTCTGAAAGGTTTAGGGTGCAGAGGTTTTTGATCTCCAAATTTGATAAGTATAGGGGAATGATCAGAGACTGAATGGTTCATGAAACCAGCTTCCAGATGCCCATACTGTTGTAGCCACTGAAAATTGCCCAGAGCCCAATCAATTTTACTATAAACTCTAATGGAGGTATCTTGCTTATTGGTCCAAGTGAAGTGCCACCCTTTAACTCTGAGGGCAGTGAGTTGCAGGTCAGAAATAGTATCCTTGAAATCTTTGACTTCAGCATCAGTAACTGGATAGCCAATTCTATCATCAAAACATAAGACACAGTTGAAATCACCACTGATCAGCCAAGCATCTTGATTGGGAATATAAATTGACTTAAGATCGCTCCACATTTGGTTCCTGAGAAGTGCAGTATTATGGGCATATATAACACTAAGATGAATTCTGGTCTGGCTTCTTGAATCTTCTAAAAAACAGTGAATGAGCTGATCAGTAACAGAGGATATTTGGATGTGGATGTGTGGTTTCCAAATCAACCATATTCTACCATTAGCAGCCTTTGAATAGTTGCATTGAACCTTCCAATCCTTAGCAACATTTTCAAGTATCTTCTTAGCTTTATGCTCATTTACTCTAGTTTCTAAAACTCCCATAACATCTACCTTATTAACAACTAGGAAGTTCTTCAACTCCTTCTGCTTATGGGCTTGGTTAAGTCCCCTAATGTTCCATGTGACAGTAATCATAGGAGATTAGGGGTTAATCTGTGCGAGGGTCCCGGATCAATCTGCTGAACCCTGCTACCAGCCACAACCATAGTAGCCTTCCCTTTATTGCAATTATCAACCATTTCTTCACTGTTACCATTGGTTGCATTGACTGCAATAACTCCATTTTCAGGTCTCACTTGAGTCTCAACACCAGTTTGTGCAAACTGCTGAGCGCTAACTAAAAGGTTCTCATTCACCTTATTAGGGTCCTGCACTTCCTGCATCTCCAGCACTTCTAAAATGACTGCATTTTCATGGCTTACCTGTATTTCTGTATTAGCTACATGCTGCTTAACAAGCCATTCTTTTTTAGTGTATTTACCCTGATACTTCAATTTCCCTTTCTGTCTCTTTGGTTTATCCTGCTCCTCCATATCCTTCTCTGCATTGTTATCAGCATAGTACCAGCAGTCCAATGAATCATGCCCAAATTTCAGGCAATGATTACAGAAACTAGATTTCCAATCATACTCAATTTTCTGGATCTTAGGGCCATAAGGAGCATCAATCTCTAATTGGTTAGGGAGTGAATGAGCAGCATCGACCTCTACGAGGACTCTGGCAAATGAAATTTTCTCATAATGCTTAGTAAATTTGTCAGTGTATAATGGCTTGCCAACTGCACTGGCCATTTTGCTCAATACCTCAGTAGACCAGTAGCCCACCGGAAGTCCAGGGAAACGAATCCATACAGGAATAGTGCTGAGAATATCACTCTGAAAAGAGAAATCAACTTCCCAGAGTTTCAAAACCATTGGTTTATTCCAATAGGAATAGTGCCCTGATTGCATGACTAGATCCCTATCCTCGATAATATTGAATCGAAAAATACAGTATCCTTCAGCATGAATCAGTACCTAAGGGTTAGCTACGAAATTCCACACATGCATGATGAAATTATCCATAGTTTTCTCACTCGGATTATCACCAATTATATATCCAATCAAAGCATTTTGCCAGTAATCCAATTGAGATTTCAAATCGTCCTCACTGATCTTAACAACCTTTTTGCCATCTCGATCAGTGGGGGGAACGAATGATAGTTGCTTGCCCATATGAGAATTTCGATTTCCTCGCACCACATTCGCTTTGGAAAGGATTTCTCCGATCCAATGGCATCACTGAACTGTAATCGTCTCACAGCGATGTTGGAAGGTGCATCAGTCATCAGCAATGGCAATTCACGGTTATCTCCCTCTGCATGCATCGCCTCTGTTGATTGGAACTTCTGGGGCAAAAAATTGCCAAATGTTAATGGTTCAATATCCTTTGTAATGCCATGATCAGGAATAACTATTTGTGCATCAGTGGGTGGTGAATTACGCCGGCGACGAGCCATGTTCCAGCGACAATGGCGATCCTGCTATTGTGCACCGAATGAGAGCTTAACGTGCGCCAAGAGTATTCTAATATCTGGGTTTTCTACACTGAGTTTATAATTTATCATTTTGAGATAATATCAAAATAAAGCAAGTATAATCTTCCCAAAATTAATCATGCGCACATAGAACCGAGGCGACTTCCCGAACCAACAGAAAGAAACTGTGCACTTGCCGAGGGTCGACAGTGCGCCTATAGATGCCTCTATTAATACCGATGCGATCGGCATGATCCACAAATATTAGGCAATATCAAGAATACGCACAAAAGGCACATTTATAGTCAAGTATACCATACATTGTTCAACAAGTTGTGCAAGTTGCTTTTATTTTTCTTTCAAGTCTCTAACACATCCTAAATGATCTCATTAGACAATTAATATGGTTCATATATAAGCATGATGTGGGTCTTAGACTACCCGGACAATCAACATTGTAGTAGCTATGCATGGACTCTCGTCACTTGGTGCATACGTAGCCCCCGCATTTAGCAATAATTATTTGTTCATTAATCCTATGGGGACTATTCCCTCTTACAAGGTTAAAAAGAGACTCACCTTGCTTCGAAGCGCACTGCCAACGTCAAGAACAAGCCCAACCCTCAATTCGGAGCCAATCTGTCACGATCCAATTCCCAAACCCGGTTGGTGCCTCTCATGAAAACAAGGCCAGCCAATAGAACAACAATGCCTTATTTAACAGTTAATAACCATAAATGGATGAATAATACAACTTATTGGCGTTAATAACTGATATTTACCACCCAACACAACCCGACCGAGGTGTCACAAGTCACGAGTATCTAGAAGGATTATTAATACAACAACAGAGTCTGTAATGCATAGAATAAAATCTAGAAAACAAGAGAAAGAAACTCGGTGTCACGAATGATGGCAGTCACCTTGCTCAACTTTAATAAACATACCTTCAATCAACTAGTAACCCGCTACCGGGTGAACAATACCTGCAACTGCACGCGAGATGCAGGGTGTAAAGCGAGTACTCCAACTTAGTGAGTAATACGAGTAAATAATAACTGAGAGGCAAGAAATCATGTAAGAGCACTACATCATGCAATATGAGACAACACAACCCTTTGAGAAAACAATAAGTCCGGGAAGATCCTTCAGAAAATATCTGACTCAGTTTAAAAACCTCTTTTGAAAATATTCTTTTTCCAACAGTCAAGCAAATGATTTCAAAATCAGATAGTGCAAGTTCGCACATAAGTCGGCCCCTCGAGCATAGCACTCCATTAACAAATAACACCAGGGTATCTGGTAACAGTGCAAGAAATAGCATGGATGTCAATGATATGAGAGTGCTTAATGTCATGCCACGTAGTACACACAAAAACCAATACATGAATGCAATGAAATGCACATGACCGCTGCGGCATACAGCCCGATCTATTTCGGTACCCACGCTCACCATGGGGGTTCAAACTCTTGAGGAGCTCCTACAGCGCAAGCGCAATATCAATCTCACACCTCTAAGGCGTGCAGCCCGATCCATGCACAGTCTAGAAATGCACATAAGCCACTTGGGCAATATCAACATAATAGTTCTCGACTCAAAACGTCAGTAAAATATCATTTAAGTTATCAAATATTAGAAAGACTGATGAGTTTGTAAAATAGTATTTAAAACTTTGGACCGAGATCAAACAATATACATGGTAATGCAAAAACAGTGATATCAATCCTTAAGGGTTCAAATAATCAGGACGAGGCCCAACACATGGCAATCAGCCCAAATCATGATAAGATAAAGTAGTTTCAATCAAATACATAGTAATTTCATCAATCGGGATGGACCGAATCTCAATCCCCAAGGGTGCTCTACATCACGCCCATGTCTGGCGTGCAAGTCACTTCGATACAACACTATAATGTGCAAATCCAGGGTTTCACCCTCAGGATATCATTTACAAGTATTACTCACCTAGAACCAGCCAAAACTCTAGCCCGCGATGCCTTTGCCCCTCAAATAAGCCTCTACTCACGTCGAATCTAACCAAAATCAGAGCGAATACATCACAATAGGCTAAGGGAATATAACCCAAATCGAAAAGACTCAAAAAATATCGAAAATACGAAATTGGAAAAACCCGAGCCCCGGGCCCACCAGAAAATTTTACATCAATAAGATCCTTATCTCGCCACGAGTCTATACATATCAATTTCACAAGAATCGGAGTCCATTTGACCCCTCAAATCACAAGTTTAAACTCTCTTAAGTTTCAAGCCCTAACCTCTATTTTTGACCTTTGATTCCTTAATTATTTAGTCTAAGTCCATGTTTATACACCATAACATCAAGCTCTAAGTCCAATAGTTCATACCTGATAATAGCCCTCAAAACCCTCTTCAAAATCGCCTCAAACTCTCAAGGTTCGGAGTCCAAAATGTTACTCTTTCAAAATTTCGCGAAAAATATGTTCTCACTTAACCTGCATGTTATTTTCGCTTATGTGGATCTAATCCCACTTCTGCGCCATCCACTTATGCGGACCTTTCATTTAAGGCGACTTTCCGCTTCTGCGGTCCAAAATCGCTTCTCCAGGACCGCTTAAGCGCCCAACTCTCCGCTTCTGTGGAACTTGACCCGGATCCAAATTCCGCTCGTGCGAGATGCAGCTCGCTTCTGAGAGACCGCATCTGCAGCCTCCTTTCCACATATGCGGAAACACCTACTACAACCCACAAACCTGCAATTTCAAACTTCAAGTTCCTTCCTCTTAGCCACCCGAAATCACCCAGAGACCCCCCGGGACCTCAACCAAATTTACCAACACATCTTATTACATTATTCAAACTTGTTCCAATCATGAAAACACACCCAGCAATACTAAATCCATCAAATTACATCGGATTCAAGCCTAAGTTTCTTCAAAACTATTAAAATGCACATTCGATCAAAAACCCAAACAAACGATGTCGGAATGACCTGAAAATTTACAATCATATCCAAAATCACCTAATGGAGCTGCTGCAACTGTCAAAATTTCATTCCGACCCTAGGATCCAAATTTCACCTATCCACCGGATTTTACCAAAATACTAACTTTGCCAATTCAAGCCTAATTCTACACTGGACCTCCAAAATCAATTTCGATCATGCTCCTAAGTTACAAATCATCCCCCTCGAATCACCAGAAATCACATCCGAACCTTCTAACTCATAAGTTAACATCCGGTTGACTTTTCCAAACCAAATCTTCCTTAAAGAGACTAAGTATATCATTTTCCACCAACCAATCCAATTAAATTCTAACACACCAAGCATTGATAATGAAACATGAAGAAGTATAAAACATGGAAAACATAGCGGTAGCTCATGAGACGACGAGTCGGGTCATTGCACAATCGATCACAAACTAGTTAGATGAAGTAAAAACTAGTCAATATAGACTCACAAGATCGAATTCTAGCTATTTAAGCAATTTTCTAATTATTAACACAAGTTTCCCAAATTTCGATCCCGGGCCCACGTGCCCGTATTCCGAGATTTTTTGAATAAAGTTGTTCTCTATCACCTAAGGATCACAAATATATGATTTCTAGTTCATTACATGGCAAACTATATGATTAAATCTTAGCTTTATTAAAACCCTAGGTCTAACTCTAACCCTTGATTTTTACTAAATTTTTAGTATTTAATCTATCTAATATACATGTATTTAAGCTAAGGATGAAGGGCAATTAATTACCTTACCAAACTATATGGAAATACTCTCTTGGAAGAACCCCAATCGCCTAAGTTGAGAGTGAAAAATGAGAGAAATGAGTTTGAGTTCGTATTAAATGAACCCTTATTCCCCCAGCTATTTTCGCATCTGCCGAAGTATTTTTGCTTCAGCGTAAATTGGCCGCTTCTGCAACTTTTGGATATTGGGGCTAGATCGCCTTAGCGGTTTGGATGCCGCATAAGTGGAATCGCTTCTGCGGTCCTTGGGCTGCTTATGAGGTTTTCCCTAGCCTGCCCCTTCTCCACTTCTGCGATCAAATGACTGCATCTACGGTCCCGCTTCTGTGGTCCAAGAACCGCAGATGCGATTATGATAGAAGCAAAAAACTTCAGGCATTTTCCAAATTTTTACTTCACTCGAGCCTCGCTTGTATGACGCTCGGAGCTCCCATGCCCTGCTCGAACATACCGACAAGTCTGAAATCACGAGGCGGACCTACTCAAACCCTCGAAACACTTAAAACAATCCGAAATCTAGGAATCAACCCCAAAACCAAATGAATCAGATCATTGAATCTTCAAGTTCTAAATTTCCTTTTAAAGGGTCAAACGCCCTTAAACTACTCAGATTGACACCAAATTTTATGGGTAAGTCTTAACTGATATATTGGACCTGTACCAAGTTTCAAAACTAAAATCCAAGACTGATACCTAGGAAATCAATGATTAGTTTATATAATTCCTTAAAACTTCAAGATAACAATTTCACAAAAAAATTCATCACTCGGGCTAGGGACCTCAGAATTTGATTCCGGGCATTTCTCAAGCCTCATATTTTCCCACGGACCCTCTGGAATTATTAAATCATGAATCCGGGTTCGTTTCCATAAAAAGTTGACCGATGTAAAATTTGGTCTTTTTAGAAAAAGCTTAAAGAAGCAAATAGACATATCCTTGCTCAAAACTCTTCTAACTTCCGAATCACCCGTCCCCACAAGTCATAAAGTAGTTAAGGCAAGTGCGGGAAGTTTTATTTAAGAAAACGAGGTTCTAAAATACAATACAACCAGTCGGGTCTTTAGAATAAGTAATAATATGTATATTTCTATGAGGTGTTCTAGTATCGATTAATATCATTTTATACAAGTTCTCATTAAATTGCAATTTTATTAGGAAAAAATAATTTATGAATATAATATAGTTTCAAGACCCTTTTCAACTTAAAAATATATAAATATAAAATTACCTATTTTCAAAAAGGCTTAACAAATAATTATGTTAAAGAAAGTTGTATCACACCCAAAGTATCTCAATCAAAACAAATGAAACTAGAAAAAATTGTAAAATTCAATTTAAGTCAATTTGATTAGTATTTAGTGTGATCGAAAAATTAATTTACTTTTAATAAATTATTCAAATATGTCATTAAACTAGAATAGTTTTCTTATGACAAGTTTTCAAATATATCATTCATTCATTAGGGTCATACTTATCGGCCTATAACAATCGTATAGGCCTGTTTACTAATATGATTACCTATTCTTATACTATCGTTGTGATTGATAGTAATATTATACGTTCATACTAGGGTCATACGTATCGGCCTATAACAACCATAGAAGTCCATTGACTAATACGGTTGTAGTCATATGACCTTCCGTTTATATATCGTGGTTGATATTTAGTAATTGACCATCTATGAATATAATTTCATTCATTCATTAGGGTCATACTTATCGGCCTATAGCAACTGTATAGGCCCGTTTACTAATATGATTACCTATGCATATACTATCGTTGTGATTGAGAGTAATATCATATGTTCATACTAGAGTCATACATATCGGTCTACAACAACTATATAAGTCCATTGACTAATACGGTTGTAGTCATATGACCTTCTGTTTATATATCTTGGTTGATATTTAGTAATTTACAGTCTATGAATATAATTTAATTCATTCAATAGGGTCATACGTATCAGCCTATAGCAACCGTATAGTCCTGTTTACTAATATGATTACCTATGCATATACTATCTTTGAGAGTAATATCATACGTACATACTAGGGTCATACGTATTAGCCTACAACAACCATATAAGTCCATTGACTAATACGGTTGTAGTCATATGACCTTCCATTTATATATCGTGGTTGATATTTAGGAATTGACCATCTATGAATATAATTTAATTCATTCATTAGGGTCATACGTATCGGCCTATCGCAACCGTATAAGCCCATTTACTAATATGATTACCTATGCATATATTATTGTTGTGATTGAGAGTAATATCATACGTTCATTCTAGAAGTAGTTTTATTATTGAGTTGATAAAAAAAAAGATTTTATTAGTGAGTTAATTACGTCGTTGTGCTTTATATGTAGTTAATTGAACGTATATACATATATAAAAAGTATATGTAGGTTCCACTAGTCAATTGACAATGATCGTTTTGTTTTACCCATCATGTAAACACGTATATAAATAATATTTTGCTCTTTATATATAGTGACCATTAATTACGTTTAATATGGTACAACTAGTTCATTACATGTCATTTTTGTACTAAAATCTTAATTATAATCATCATATTATACTAAAATTATATTGCAAGTAAATGAAATATAAGTTAATTTAACCTTCGAAGTAAATGAATTATAAGTTGAATTCTTTGAAATTAATATTTTGAAATGTTTGGAGGGAGGGGATATATATATATATAAACACTTAACAGAAAAAAAAAAGGGAAAAGAAAACTTCCACCTCTGTTATGAACGAGAAACAAAGAAAGAATGAGAGAAAAAGCAGAACGAAAAAAAAAGTGAAGAACTCAAGAACAGAAGAAGAAAGGAGAAAGGAGAAGAAGAAATTACGTGGGTCAGCAGTGGAGAAAGTAGAAGAAGATGAGCAACTCTAATTTTGGCAGGATCAGCAGAGAAAAAACGAGAGAATAAGCAAGTAAAAACCCTAAATTTTGGTCAACTTTGTCTTATGTCGAAGGGGAAGGGTTTTTGGTCGATTTAGGGTCTGTAAAAAACAGACCCAAAGTTTTTTCTTAAGAAAAAAGCCCCCCAGTGCTTTTTGGTAAAGTAGTGATCGCTTCATCGCTTTTTCCGCCTCGTCAGGGAGGGGAATGTTGTTTTACTATCTCTCTCTCTCTCTCTCTCTCTCATATACATATATATATATATATATATATATATATATATATATATATATATATATATATATATATATATATATATCCTATATATATATCCTATATTTGATATGGAAGAAACGTTTCTTATGAATGTTGACGGGTGTATTGAAGAAGAGGAATTCTATATATGGTTTAGAATGAAATTACTCAGATCGTACATCAAGCGTGATTATATGGTAAATTCATTTTTTTCTTCTTTTAGTTAACATTAAATGATTTTTACCCTATCTTTCATTATGCTTGTGCAGTACATTTCAAAGAAAATATATTAATATCTTCCTCCTACTACGGCTAAGACATTACTATGATGTAACGGGACGGAGTGGGTGTGACTCTAACATGTGTTGTTCGAATAAGACTTATTAACAGGTGGAAATAATTTGTTGTAGACAACAAGTTAAAGAAAGGGAGTGTTCTTCCTTTTGAACTTGTAGAGGCTACATCAAGTGCAGTGATATTCGTTGTTGAAGTGAAAGGATAGGAACATCTAATGCTTAGGCTTTTCATGTACGCCTGTGTTCAACCCTTGTCATTAAAATATTTATGGATTAATATGATTTTCTTATACTTTTGTTTTGTTTTTTCCCTTGTATTATTGTTATTCTTGTTAAAGGATTGGAATTATCGTCTGTGATTTTTTCTTGTTATAGTTTTTTCATGTTTATGAAAATTATTTTATATAAAGTCCTAGACGACTAAACTTCATCAAAATACAAAGAAAACCTCATCAATATTAGAAGTAGTTTTATTAGTGAGTTGATAAAAAAATAGAGTAATTAGTGTGTTAATTACGTTGTTACGCTTTATATATAGTTACATTGAACGTATATACATATATAACAAGTATATATAGTGTCACGACCCATTTTCCATAATAGGTCATGATGGTGACCGACACCGTTAACAGACCAACCAACGCGGAAGTATAAATAAGTTCTCATTTTCACCTTTACCAAAAACTAAGCATAAAAGATTTTTCAAAGACAAAGCTAAAGCCAAGAGTGATAACACTGTAAACATATAGTTCTACAATCCAAAAATGAATGTCTACTAATGTGTGTGCCAGAACCTGGTTTCACAAGCTACGGGCAACTAATAGAATATACACAAAAGAATAATATACTATCCTACTGTCTGAATCAGGATAGACAGAAACAAAAATATAGAGAAAGACTTCTTCCGCTACGGATTGGCATGGAGGAGAAGCAACTCACCGTAGAAGTCTCCAGGGTGCTCACTGATGCGCACCAGAGTAGTGACACAGATCCACCTGCCTCAAATCCTTTACATTTAAGTGCAGAATCATAGCATGAGTACATAAACAACATGTACCAAATAAGTATCCCGCCTAATCTCGAAGAAGTAGATATGAGAGGTCGACTTGATACTTACTAAGGTCAAAATAATGAGGATCATTTAAACAAGCAGGTATAACTCAAGTCATTAAACTTTCAAATTTGAAATATAAATTATTCCTTTAACCTTTTATAGAGTATTCCCATTCATTTTTAAATATTTAAGCAAATCTGGAATTTTAGACACAAGTAAAAGCTAAATAACTCATACACAAATAACCACCGAGGAACTTATGGTCCGATCTAACAGAAAAAGTAAATATGCACTGTCAAGGGTCGAACGGCTCGAACCATAGATGCATCTATTACCCTGCTCAAGAATCATACGTGCGACGCGGTAAAATATAAATAACGATCACCCTGCTCACGAATCATCCATGCGACGCAGGTACACATAAGAATACATGTTCTTCCAAGTTCAAGTTTATTCTCTTTTAATAATTCCAGAGTAAATGAAATTGAATCCTTTTAGAATTTTAATTTCCAACTTGTTAGGATCTAAGCAATTCAACAGCCAACAAGATTACAAATATTTCACATATAACATGCTTTAGGATCCTATACTACCTGGACTGTCATATAGTCGCTACGCACGGACTCTCGTCATATGATACTTACGTAGCCCCGCATATAAGCAATTTGGTTATTTATTATACCTATGGGGATATTTCCCTCTTAAAAAGTCAAAAGGAGACTCACCCCAGTCCAAAGCGCACTTCCAAGTTCCAACAATGAGCCCAAGTCTTTAATTCGAAGCGGAACTATCTCAAACTAATCAAACAAAGTAAGAACTAGTCAATAAAGGCTCACATGGTTGAATTCTAACTATTTAAGTGATTTTCCAACCTTTCCCATAAGTTTCCTAAATTTTGACCCCAGGCCCACGTGCCAGGATTCCAAGATTTTCAAAGGAAGTTTTTCTCTATCACATAAGGATCAAAAATATATGATTTCTAGTTCATTACATGGCAAATTTCATGATTAAAGCTTAGTTTTTGTTAAACCCTAGGTCTAGCTCTAACCCATTAATTTTTGTGACGATCCGACCCGTCATCTCATGAGTTACTGTCCTGTTCTTCCCATTTTCTACTTCCTCATATTTCATTATCGGTATTGGGTGCATTAGAATTTATTTGGAGCGATTTTAATAAGAAATGAAACAGTTAAATAACGATCACCCTGCTCACGAATCATCCATGCGACGCAGGTACACATAAGAATACATGTTCTTCCAAGTTCAAGTTTATTCTCTTTTAATAATTCCAGAGTAAATGAAATTGAATCCTTTTAGAATTTTAATTTCCAACTTGTTAGGATCTAAGCAATTCAACAGCCAACAAGATTACAAATATTTCACATATAACATGCTTTAGGATCCTATACTACCTGGACTGTCATATAGTCGCTACGCACGGACTCTCGTCATATGATACTTACGTAGCCCCGCATATAAGCAATTTGGTTATTTATTATACCTATGGGGATATTTCCCTCTTAAAAAGTCAAAAGGAGACTCACCCCAGTCCAAAGCGCACTTCCAAGTTCCAACAATGAGCCCAAGTCTTTAATTCGAAGCGGAACTATCTCAAACTAATCAAACAAAGTAAGAACTAGTCAATAAAGGCTCACATGGTTGAATTCTAACTATTTAAGTGATTTTCCAACCTTTCCCATAAGTGTCCTAAATTTTGACCCCAGGCCCACGTGCCAGGATTCCAAGATTTTTCAAAGGAAGTTTTTCTCTATCACATAAGGATCAAAAATATATGATTTCTAGTTCATTACATGGCAAATTTCATGATTAAAGCTTAGTTTTTGTTAAACCCTAGGTCTAGCTCTAACCCATTAATTTTTGTGACGATCCGACCCGTCATCTCATGAGTTACTGTCCTGTTCTTCCCATTTTCTACTTCCTCATATTTCATTATCGGTATTGGGTGCATTAGAATTTATTTGGAGCGATTTTAATAAGAAATGAAACAGTTAGTCTCTTTAAGAAAGGTTTAGTTTGGAAAGAGTCAACCGGAAGTTGACTTGTGTGTTAGAGTGCTCGGACATGAATTCCGATGATTCGGTTAGCTCCGGGAGATGATTTGTGACTTAAGAGTTGATCAGACGTAATTTTGGAAGTCCGGTGCAGATTTAGGCTTGAATTGGCGAAGTTAATATTTTGGCAATTTTTTGATTGATAGGTGAGATTTTGATTCGGGGGTCGGAATAGAACTCCGAGAGTTGTCGTAGCTCTGTTTAGTTATTTGGGATGTGTGTGAAAAAATTTCATGTCATTCGGACGTGGTTTGCTTGGGTTTTTGATCGAATGCATGTTTTAGAAGTTTCAAAAGAACTTAGGCTTGAATTCGATGTAATTCAATGATTTTAGTATTAGTTGAGGTTTTTTATGATTGGAGAAAGTTCGGATGATAATTTACGATATGTTGGTGCTTTTCGTTGAGGTCCCGAGGGCCTCGGGGTGATTTCGGATGGTTAATGGGAAGTTTGGAGTTGTAAAATGTAGCAGAAAAATTGCAGAACTTTTTTTGTTCTATGCGATCAAGGAGGGTGTCATGCGATCGCATAGAAGGAATACAAGGGGTTGTTTAATTGTGCTATGTGATCGCGGAGGGAGGCTTGCGATCTCACGGTGTAAAAATCTTGTGCTATGTGATCGCAGGGAGGCCTATGCGATCGCATAGGGTTAAATTTGGGGGCAGCAAATTTGTTCTATGCGATCGCAGGGGCTTGGTTGCGAACGCATAGAGTTAGCTACAATGATATGGGCAGAATGTTAAAAACATTTCATCCGCGAACCCAACCCATTTTTCCTCCATTTTTGGAACTTTTTGAGAGCTTTTGTACGGAGATTGATGAGAGTTTCAACTGGGATCGATTGGAGGTAGGTATTATGAGTTAAATACATGACTTTATTAAAGAATCATACTTTAAAATTATGATAATATAGCCAATGTGTAAGAAATTAGGGCTTGAAATTGAAATTCTAAATTTGGGATTTGAGGGGCCATCTGTGGTACGATTTGAGAAATTTTTGTATGTATAGTCTCGTAACGAGATAAGGAATCTGATGATGTAAAACATTTTGAGTTTCAAGACGTGGTCCCGGGGCTTGGGTTTCGTCAAATTTGTGAATTTTGATATTTTCAATTGTTTTTGATTGGGTATTTTCTCTTTAGAATAATGCGACATATTCGTTGTGATTTTGGGCAAATTCGTCGCACGAGGAAGTCAATTCGAGAGGCAAGGGCATAGCGAGCTAGACTTTTGGACGGCTAGAGGCGAGTATTGATTTTAAATGGTGTCCTGAGAGTTTGACACACCGAATTTGCACAACTAGCGCTATGTTGAGATGAAACACGCGATGTGTGACGAGCGCGGCGTCACTTACTATTGGGGATTGCGACTTGGTCTATCTCGGTTGATATTTTACCGCGTATTTGATAAAAACTTGTTATTTTTCACCATAATTTGGGCTTATGCCATACTTGGGCTTCATGCCAACTATATGAAATTCTTTGTGAATTTCCATCACTGTTTTACTCACTAATTGAAATATTATTAGAACTTAGTCCAATTGAATTATATTGTTTCATGAACTCAGCTACACTTTTAGTAAACTTGAGAATTAAATGATATTTCTAATATTGTTTGAGCTGAGCACCATTGTTTTACTGCTGCCCAAGGGGCTTTGATTATTTTCTGGACTGATTGAGGCCGAAGGCCATATGTGAGGATATGTTGAGTGATTTGAGGAGGCTTCCATGCCTCGAGTGTGATGTGAGAAGGCTTTAAGGCTTTATATTGATATGACATGCTATAAGGCCTTATGATGATATATCGCTTGGGCTGTAAGAGCCCCTCTTGAGTCTGCACCCTCACAGTGAGCACGGGTACCGAGGTGAGTTGGGAGTGAGCCCAAGAGGTTGATATTGTACTTTGTGAGTGAGCCCGAGAGGCTGATGATATACCATGTGAGTTGGGAGTGAGCCCGCGAGGCTGATATTGTATTGAGAGTTTGATATTGAGCCCGAGACAGATTTCTGATTATTTCTTACTTGTTGAAATTATTTGTCTTAACAGTTTTAAAAGAGATTTATCTAATACTTCACGGTTTTATTGTGTAACTGATTTTACTGCTTGAGCTAGAGTTATTTGTGCCTTTATGAGAATTCATGCTTTTAGTCATTATGTCACGACCCCAATTCCATACCCGGTCGTGATGGCGCCTCTCGAGAAGACAAGGTCAGCAAACAACCCCAAATACTCTTTAGGCAACTATTAAACATAAATGAATAGGAATATTACATAATAGCATTTAACTATGAAATTTCATTCCAATACAACTCGACCGGGGTGTCACAAGTCACGAACATTTAGGAGTGTCTTTATTAAAATTTAAAAGTCTGTAATACATAGAGTAAAATCTGGGAATCAAAAACAAGAAGAATCTCGGTGCTGCAAACGTCGGCGGTCACCTAACTTAGCTACGATAGCAAAACCTTCAATCCGCTACTAACCCGCTACCGGGTGATCAGTACCTCCAACTGCACGCGAGGTGCAGGGAGTAAAGTGAGTACTTCCAACTCAGTGGTAATAAGAGAGAATAATGTCTGAGCGATAAGAAAACACATACAAGCACACCAAACTGCTATAAAAGACAGAACAACCCTTTTTGAGGAAAATCAAAATACTGTAAAAAATCCTTTAGAAAATCTCAAGATCAGTTCAAAATCTCTTTGAAAATATGTTTTTTCAACAGTTGCAAAGGTAATTTCAACAAGTAGGAAGTAATCAGAAACCTGCCCCTCGGGCTCAGTATCAACATCTCAGTACAGTATCAGCCCCGCGGGCTCACTCCCAACTCATAATATCCAACATCAGCCTCTCGTGCTCAGCACTCCTTAACATATAACACCAGGGTATCTGGTCAACAAGGCAAGTAACAGTATGTATACCAATGATATATGAGTGCTAAATGTCATGCCATGCAGTACAAGCAAAAGTAAATGCATGAATGCAATGCAATGCATATGACCGCTACGGCGCGTAGCCCGATCCATTTGGGTACCCTACGCTCACTGGGGGTGTGTACAGACTCCGGAGGGGCTCCTACAGAGTGAAAAAATGCTTCGGCGTGAAGCCCGATCCAATATGATGTTGCGGCGTGCAGCCCGATCCATGCGATAAGCTACTACGGCGTGCAGTCCGATCCATGCGATATGCTACTCCGGCATGCAGTCCGATCCATGCAATATGCTACTACAGCGTGCAGTCCGATCCATGCATGTATATGCACATGCTCACACGACACTTCAAGCCTGAATGTATCCTTACAGCATCTTCATGCCTTCACATATGGCCCTCAGCCTCAATCACTCCAAAATAGTCAAAGCCCCTCGGGCATCCGTAAAACAAATATACTCAGCTCAAATAATAGATCAAGTATCATTTAAAACTCCAAGTTTGAGTAAAATATAGCTGAGTTCATTAAACATTGTAAATCACATGGACTGAGTTCAAATAGTATTTCAAATAGTGAGGAAAACTATGATGATAGTTCATAAAGAGTTCAAATAATTGACAATAAGCCCCAAGCATGGCAATGAGCCTAAGTCATAATGATAACAATAAATCATTTGAAATTTCGCGGTGAAAACCATCAACAGGGACGAACCAAGTCACAATCCCAACCGGTGCTCTACCCCATGCTCAAGTCCAGCGCGCAAGTCACCACAATACAGCACTAAGATGTGCAAATCCGGGGTTTCAAACCCTCATGATATCATTCCCAAATATTACTCACCTAGAACCGGCGAAATCTCAAGCTCGCAATGCCTTTGCCCCTCAAATCGGCCTCCACGCGCGTCGAATCTAGCCAAAAATAGATTGAATACATCACAATATGCAAATGGGACAATACCCAATCGAAAACAATCGAATTATAGAAAAAAATCTCGAAACTAGCAAAACTCGAGCCCACGGGCCCGCTTCTCGAAAAATTACAAAACTCACATTACCGGATTCCTCGTCTCGCCACGAGTCCACACATACCAAGAACTCCCAAATCCGATTTCAAATGACCTATCATATTCCAATTTGAAATATCAAATTCAAGGTCTAGCTTTAGCCCTTTTTAATGAATTTCAATCAATTTCCATGCTAATTCTATCATAACCTCGAGTATTTAAGCCAAGGAAATTACTTCTAAACATTCCTCCTTGAATCCCTTTTCAAAATCGCCCCAAAGCTCTCAAAACTCGCTCAACAATGGAGGAAAATGCGTAACCCTCGTGGATGAAATGTTCCAATTAAACTTTTCTGCCCAGACCGCTTCCCGCTTCAACGGTCCTCTTACCGCCTACGCGACTTCCGCTTACGTGTCCCTTTGACTGCTTCAACGGTTTGATTTGATTCTTCAGCGACCGCTTCTACATTCCTTGACCGCTTCCGCAGCTACCGCTTCCGCTTGCCAAATTCCGCATCTGCGGTCCCAACCATATTGCCCTTGGCCGATTTTGTGGCTCATCTACCGCTTATACGGACACCGCCTTCTACCTAGTTGTTTCCACTTTTGCAGTCCCTCATCGACGGAATTTGAGCCGATGTTGTTCCAAACAAAATGGGTAAGACCGCTTTTGAGGTCCACGATTCGAAAAGGCGGGACCGTTTTTGCAGTCCCAGGGCTGCTTTTGCGGGTCTTCCACGCCTGAGCCCTTTTCGCTTCTGTGATCTGCCGACCGCTTCTGCGATCCCGCTTCTACGGTCCAAGAGCCGCATAAGTGGTTATCAGTTCTTGGTTCTTTTTAAATTCTAATTTCACTCAAACCTCGACCATTTGACGCTCAGGGCTCCCGAGCCCTGCCCGAACATACCGACAAGTTTGAAATCACGAGGCGAACTTATTCGAACCCTAAAAACACTCAAAACAATGCTAAATTGAGGGATCAAACCCAAAACCAAATGGATCAAATCATTGAATCTTCAAGTTCTAAATTTCCTTCTAACTGGTCAAAGCACCTTTAAACTGCTCGGATTGACATTGAATTTTACGGGTAAGTCTTAACTGATACTTCGGACCTGTACCAAGTTTTGGAACTAAAATCTGAGCCCGATACCTAGGAATCCAATGGTTATTTAGTTTATTTAATTCCTTAAAACTCTAAGTTAACAATGTCACAGAAAAATTCACTACTCGGGTTAGGGACCTTGGAATTCGATTTCAGACATACCACCAAGTCCCATATTTTTTCACGGACCCTCCGAAATCATCAAATTGCAAATACGGATCCGCTTCCCAAGAAAGTTGACCGAAGTCAAACTTATCCTTTTTAAAAAACTTAAAGAAGTAAATGGACATATTCTTGATCAAAACTCTTCTAACTTCCAAACCACCCATCCCCGCAAGTTATAAATTAGTCAAAGAAAGTGCATAAAGTTTTATTTATGGGAACGAGGTTCTAAAATACAAAACGATCGGTCGGATCGTTACATATAGGTTCCACTAGTCAATTGACAACGATCGTTCTATTTTGGGATATAGTTATCAATTAAATTATGTTTAATCATACTATATTATAAGTGTGAAGACTATTAGATTAAGTTATTTTACTAAAATATCCTTTAAAGTTGTATATATAGGTTCCACTAGTCAATTTAGTGTTTTGTATTTTCTTTGAATATTTAGATGGATATTAAAAGTGGAAAGGCTCTATTTTTGTATATAAAAAAAATATTCTTACGGTTACAATGTCTACATTTTGTCCTTCATTAGAACACTTACAATATCTTTTTGAAAATAAAATAAATATTCCTTCTGTTACAAATGACCATAATTTAATAAATATAAATATCATTCCTTTTTTCGGGTGAAAATACCATTCCTTTTTTTTTGGGGTGAAAATATCATTCCTTTCATATGTCAACACATTAATTAACCATACTTGCATTAGCCAATTGCTTCATTTCTGTAGAAAAAGTTGAAATATTTGAAGACGAACATGGAATATGTCATCAAAATCAAACAAATACTATAAGTTTTTTTTTATATGTTTAAGTTTCATAATACCAAAGTTTATAATAAAAAAGTTTGGTATATGGAAAATATTAGTTCTAAAACCTAAACTATTAGGAAGAAAATTGAAAATTACATATCATCCTCTTATTAAAAAAGGATGCAATTAGGCCTACTGAGAACTCTAAATTTCATCAATATTATATTTCCAAGTCTGGTTCGCCATTGAGATCAAACAAGCTTGATTGTGATTGTGCAGCGTCAAATTGTCGCAATTAAAATCAAACAAATACTATAAGATATGAGGATATGTTCAAGTACCTCATTCACGTCTAGGAAACCATCAATGTTTGTAGCTCTACCTTGTGTATTACCCCTACCTCTGCGTCCACCACTTCTACATCCATTTCTACCACCACGATTGCCACCACCCCTGCCTCCCCCTCTAACACCAATTCTTGTGCCATTACTAGCTCCAAACACACCACGTGGCTATGAACTTGTAAAGTAAAATTTAATTCTTCCTCTATATCGATTCAAACGCGGCCTGCCACGTGAATTAGTGTACTGGAGATCTCGTAGAGTTGTGCTTTCATTATCATCTGAGTCATCCTGGTCGGGATTTGGCACGGTCATTTTGTCATCCCAGTTTTGAAGATCGTACACAATCTTCTTCAAATTATGCTTAACATATTGAACCTTTACGATAGTTCCCAGTGCTATATCACAAGCTATGTCAAAATACTTCAACATGCTTCTGTATATCTTGTACTCAAGTGTCATGGTAGGGTAGCCAATTTGATGGAACTGATTCAAGTGTGGTCTGATAACATCTCTTCTCCACATTGGCAGTATATACCTTTTATCAATTTTATCAATCTTCTGGTGCGACATGATCTTGAGTATATGGCAACAAAGTATCCCTCTAGACTCAAACCATTTGCAGTTGCAACTAAAATATTCGCCGATAGGTATATATTCAACAATGTAGTCAACTGAATTTCCATTTTTTTACAATTGAATAATCCCTAACGATGAATTTCTCAACACCAGGGACAACTTGATGATCGTCGGGGCTGCTGACTTCACAATGGTACAATTTCCTTAGTTGTGTCTTGAAAAATTCATACACTATGCGCATATAACACTTAATTTCCTGCTCCTCCCACTTGAATATTGACTCACACACAATATGAAAGCCCTTTGACCCGTATTCTGCTTTCAACTCTTTCTCATACTTACCTCTTAGAGCTAACTCATATTGGTGAACAAATATCCTAAGAGTGATTTGACGGGTAATATATCCATCGAAGAACGCATGCATACCCTCACTTCTTTGCGTAGATAGCATACCATCCCAAAAATGCACATCAAGATACACAGGAACCCATTTTTCATTCTCATGGTAAAACTTGTTGAACCAATTGCTCGTATGCAAATTATACCTTGCAATATATTCTGCCCATTTTGTCTCAAAAACTTCAACACTGATGCTATCAAGGACCATGGATTTGAATTCTCCACGTGCAATTTTAGAATGACGAACACCACTTAAGTAAATGGGAAACTTTGAAAATATATGCCAAATACAATACCTATGTATTGTATTTGACATCATCTCAGGAAGGGCTACCTTAATTCTCTAACACTGATAAGTTATGATCGCATCTAGATGAATATTTCCCATGGCATCAATCCAAGTTCTAAAACCAATTTATAACTATTGATATCTTCATGAGACATCAGAGCACATCCCAATAAATGGGCTGCTAAAATGGACTGCCTATGGTGGTTAATGCCAACAAATGTTGCGCATGGCATATTATATTTATTCACAAGTTACGTCGTATCAAAGCATATCGCATCATGGAATTGCTCATACGCCGACTTATAGTCTGAATGCACCCATACCACATTTCGAAGCCTACCAAAATTATCTATGTCAATTTAATAGAAAAATTCTCTATCCTTTACCTGCATTTCACGAAAAAAGTTGAGCAGCGACTGTGAGTCCCCTTCTTTCATTTCAAAATTCATGCTCTTCAAAATATAGTTTCTACAATCCTTTGGCGTGCAACCCAGATTTTGAGGTCTACCACGTTGAACCTCAGCAAACCTAATATTTTTGGAGGGTCTAATGCCAAATATATCGTGAGCTACAAGATCCCTCTTTAAAGAATCACAAACGGACCTATATCCCGCCATCAGTCGGGATACGGATGGGAGTAACTCATGGTTGCGTTCATGAATGACCTTTGATACCCACCAAGAACCATATTCATCCAACACACCAGCTAGCCTAGCTTTACAGTCATTACTCTTGGTGGTAAACTTGGTTCGCTGAATCCTAGCCCTATCACAACAGAAAGTTAGGTATTTGGCGGTGGCACCACCATTTGGAATTTTTTGTTTGATGACAGAGAATTTTTTCAATTTAGCATGTTCTTTGTAGCATTCAAACAAAGTATCTTTCTCCCTAAATCGCATTCCAAATATGGACCTACAACCATATCCTCTTCAGTGAATTCATTCTCCACTTCCGGATCAACATCACATAACACTAAATCATTTCATAAAACCTGCTCCTCATTATCCTTAGTTTCTCCGTGATATTCTCCATCGGGTTCTTCATCATCATCGTTATCTAAGTGCACATCATTGTTGAAACTGTCGTGAGAATCAACATCGACTTCATCATTCAATAAACTATCGTCCGATGTCATCCCTAAAGATCTATACAACTCATCCGTAACCCGATAAATCCTAGTTTTTTGGTTCATATTCGTGGTTGTTGTATTTGTATTGTGCTCACTTGGATTCATATTTTCTTGCACCATCGAATTTTTTTGGGTTGAATCCATATTTTAGATAGGGTAAAGTGTCCCTTCACATGGTTTGATACGAAGGAAGAAGAATAATAAATCGTATAGGAAGAAGTTTCAATCGTTTATACTGCATAAAGGAAGAACATATATTGTATATACCGTATAAAGGCAGAAAATATAATAATTTGTATTTTATAATTTGTCTAATGATAAAATATACATAAATACAATTGATATACACAAATATAATACAAGACTTTTCAGCTTCCTTATTAAATTTTCGTTCAAGACTAGAATTTAATTTTGTGTTTTTGGAGGGAAAAATGTACGCTTGATACATAGAGGGGCTTGGTTGTCTTTTTACTACTGTGGCCAAAGTTGGGACATACCGGTTGGGTCGTTTAGCAACTCTCAAAAATTTATTATTTTGTGCACAATGGATATTTTTTTACCCCAAATAATGTGGATTATGTGATGCATCATCATTAAAGACTAAACACAATTATGACATACTTTTACTTTACACTTTATCCATCATTAAAGCATACCCCCACTTGTGACATGTTTTTACTTTTACCCATACTTATGCAACATTCTTTCCTTAATTTTTACTTTACACTTTATCCTTCATTAAAGTCTACCCCCACTTATGACATATTTTTACTTTTACCCACACTTATGCAATATTCTCTCCTTAATTTTTGGGGGTTATTGACGGATAGCTGTGGACTAGGGGGTAACATACCTAATATGCACATATTTGATAATATAGTTTCAACAATGGTATAAGAATGAAAATGTCCCTATCAGATATGCACAACGTAGACCGTATTTTGCAGAAATGACACAAGGTAGCTACTTTACAAGGCTGTATTTAAGAATTAGCCAATGCACCTTGAATTTTATTTTTTCGCTTCAAATTTTTAGTTTGAAATTTCAGAACAAAATATATAATGTTCACATATTCCTAGTTTATTTCTATTACTTTGCTCTTGATAGGCAATACATGTAAGGCCAATCATTGGCAAAATTTTGCTCTTTCCTAATGTTTTTTAGGTCTATAAATTGAGTTTACGGACATGGTAGTCTAAAGGTATTTTTACCTTCCTGTGCCACATATGAAACTTTATTACCCTCAATATTTAAGGTTAGAGATAATTACATTTAGTATACTAAATTACCATTTATATACCATGATTTAAAATAGGGATATCATTAATGGGTCCTACATATGATGCATAATTATAGCTCAACCTCCCTCCTCCTGCTCGACATTAATTACATTAATTATACTAAGTCAATGGGTCATATAGCTCTTTCCTTTCAACTCAACCCCCATCCCGACGTTCTAACTTTACCCTTAACTCCCCCTTCCCCCACGTTTTACTTTTATCCTTCACTCCCCCACGTTTAGCGCCTGTTTTCTTATTTACAGAACAAACGTTACCCACGTTCTTCGTTATTCTCCATTTAAATTCACCAAATATTGAAATTATCATTCTTCAAAATTCATTCCCATCTGTAGTCAAGTTGAAGTTAAACCATGAAGAATATCAAATCTTCCAAAAAAATACCTTAAAAAATCTACAGTATGTGATATCCCCTCTTTCGATTTGGGTGTTTTAACACCAAAATCACCACAAAACAAGTAAATCTACACATGCAATGGAACATACTACTCACAAATCATCTCCTACACAAATCCGTGCCAAGATGAGAACAAAGCAAATGCACGATGTAGATGCTGGGGGAAGTGCTACACCAGACGGCAAACAACTCAAAAGAAAGGAGAAAGAAGTATGTGTAGATGACGACTTTGCTGAAGATGTACCTAAAAACCCAACAGTTAAAAACCCAAGTTGTCTCCTGCTTCCTCCAAACAAAAAACGAAGAAACAGCCCCAAAAACTCCCAAAATTGGTTCCGGAAAAAAATTTGGTGAAGGTAAACATTATTATTTTTGTTTCCAGTTTTTTAGTTTTGTTTTGGATATAAAAATCTCTATTTTAAGTGTTTGGTAAATTATAGATTAATTGATTTAATTTTATAGATTATTTGTAATTGTGATTTTTTATAATTTATAATTGTAGTTATTTTTAGTCGTTTTGTAGTTATATTGTCGTTAGCTTTTATTTTGTAATTTACTTTATAGTTGTAGATTATTTTATAGGCTGTACTTTTTTAAGCAGATTTGTATGTATTTATTCTTCCTGATTTGTTTTTAGCTATATGTGTAGTGATTGTATGTAGATAATACGTAGATTAATGCTTCATTTTTATGCAGTTTACTAATGTGAAATAATTTATTATTTTATGCAGAATTGGTCACTATATACACACGAACCCCCATATCATTCCTAATCTCAATTAGGGACAATTGTCGTTCACCATATATTTAATTTCTATAATTTTTCCTGAAGTATCAATCGATAGTTGCTCTGCAATTGTAGATATCAGAATATTGTAGCTTGCATTCTCATCTACCACAATGGCATCAACTTCAAAATCTCTAAATATGCCATAGTTATCCTAATTCCCATCCGATTGTAGCATGATTGCGATTTTGAGCATGATTGCGTGTTGTTGCTGATGTATTATTCAATTTTTTTCGTTTTTTTGGATTTTAGATTGAGGAAAAAAAGATGAAGAACAGATATATGATCGCCAATTTGATTTTTGAAAACGACGAAGAACAGAATGTAGCAATTTTGAGTTGTTGAATATCGAAGATTTGAATCCTACAATTTGAATTCAGTTTGTTCGTATCTTTATTTATTTATTTTTGAACTATAGTTTAAGAGTAAATTAAGTAGATGAGAAATCTCCTTTCTATTTCAAAATTTGAATTTAATGTAGAATCAATCAATCCCAATATTTTTTTCTGATTTTCAACAGATGATTAAGGCAGAATTGTAATGTAGACTCAATCAATGCCAATATTCTTTCCTAATTTTTAGGGCGTGATTAAAGGAAGATTCTTTCCTATTAATTCCTAATAAACGAATGATATAGAAATTGTAGGAAAAATATGAACTAAATGAGTACTTTAAATACTATACACATATTTAATAATAAAGTTTTATATGTGGTATATGAAGGAAAAAACAGTAATCGAAAACGCCTGTGCCTATATGTTTGCTGATAATGGACTCTCTTTATTTTATTGTTTTTAAATTTCTGAATTAAATGGAGGGTGTTGGAGCACTAGAGAAAATTTTATATTTGTTATTTAATTCACTAATGAACTTGATTCTTTACTACATGAAAAATTTGTCCTCTTACCTCGATTATATTTACATTAAGTACGTCTTCATAAATTTATTATTTTCTTTCATGGTTATAAAATTGACTAGTATCAAACGAAGAAAACGTGGCAAGTGTCGACCAGCCGGAATTTTATTTCAGATTCTTACGAGGCCAAAATTTAAAAGAATTTGTGTAAATCTTCGTAAAATAGCACGAGCTAGCTAATTTTTGGATTAATTATTCAAAATAGCTAGCATTTGCAAAGTTATTAAAAAATAGTAACTATTTTGCTGTAATAGGGGCCGGTTCAGCATAATATACTGAAAATCGACACACCTTTGCATGAAATTCCAGCATATTATGCTGGAACTCCAACACACGAAAAGTTCCAGCATAATATACTGAAGATTCGAGCACCTGTGTATGAACTTCCAACATATTATATTTGACCGGTATATTATACTGGAACTCCAGTATATTATGCTGGACTTCTAATACACTTATGTTGGAACTCCATTATGGTAATATACTAGAATTCCAGTATACTTATGATGGAACTCCATGATAATATACTAGAGTTCCAGTATACTTATGCTGGAGCTCCAGTATATTATGCTGGAGTATTTTTCAAATTTTGAATAATATTTTTGTTTAAATATATCTTTACATGAAAAATAACTAAATTTCAATTACTTTTAAAACTCTAAATATTTTTAAATGACCACTTGTAAATCTGATTATTTTTAAATTTCTCTCCTTATTCATAGTAAGAAAGGGCCGACGTGAAAGCCCAAATCGAGTCCAGATGAATTGATTTGAGAAAGCCCAACTATCTCTGTCTGCAACAACAGTTCGGAATCTTCGGACCCTCCGGCATAACCCGATTCACTTTTCGGAGCAATATTTTTCCACCTTCCGGTGGAACCTTTCAGAGTGTACGTGAAAGCACAACAATGGCGTTTTGGTGTAGAGTGAGCAACTCCAAAATCAAAACCCTATCAGGTCACCTGAAAAGGTCTTATTTTCAATGCCACGGTTCTAATTCGCTCATTGCCAGCGCGTCTTCACATACTTCAGTTCGGGTTCTCAGTAACCCTAACTTAATTATCCAGAAAAGTCCATTCGAATTTCCACAAAGTGTCAGGTTTTTTGCAGCTCCTGTACAGGTAAGCTAAGCAATTAAGATCACGTAGTTGTTTTATGTCCATTGATTATCATGCGTGTAGTGATGAGTGTAACCGATTTTGCAGGTGAAAACGAGGAAGGAAGAGAAGGAATCGAGTGGGCCCAGATTGAATCACGAAATCAAAGCAGATTTTGTTAGGCTTGTCGGCGATGAAGGTGATTTTATAACTCTTCTTTGTACTTTGTCAGTTTTTATTTATTTGTTTCATGAATAAGGAAGGTCAAACTTTTTTCAAAAAACACCAGGCGATAACTTAAGCCTTAATCGACATAGTACAAGATTTCTGTGCTAGTGGGAGGTAGCAGATACCTTGAGGGGGAAAAAGTGAAGGTTGAATTTGTATTGAAATTTTTATGAAGCAAGATGCTAAGATCATCATAGTATGTTAAAAGTCACATTTTTATGGACTCTGACTTCCAAATCTTAATAGGGTTGGCATATGAGATGTAACCTCGAGGAGCAGCTTTTGTTGGAAAATTCAAAATGCAAATTAAATGGTCAAAGTTCCTTGGGGCGTGATTATGTTACCCGGGTACCCACAATTAGGATTCTCAATTTCACTCTTCATCCCAAAAGAAAAAGAAAGACAGGGATTCTCAATTTCACATGTTATGACTAGAGTTGCTTATTGGGGCTAGAAGTATAGACACGTTGCTAAATGAAACATATAACCCAAAAAAAAAAACAATTTAGTTGCTTTATTTTTCTTAATAATCATGGCTGAAAGCATCGCAAAATATTTTAGCTGATAGCCATGAATTAGCAAGAGGTTGGTGCTGGGGTAACATGTAAGAAGGATGAAAGCTTAATGAACATTGGAATAATTCCTTATGCATCATACAAAAGGTTAAAATGTGTTGAAGAATTGCCGGATGCTCTAGCATATATCAAGGGTTAGAAATCCAATTCAAAAGCAATGTTGTTTTGAAATAGCAAAGGACTCCATTTATCAAGTTTGAGATTCTTTATGCCTGAAGTCTCAAAATTGTAAAACGAGTAATCTTATGAATCTGTAATTGAATTATAAAGCCAAAACTTTAAGAGATTGAAATGGGATTACGTCAGAGTAGACTAGTAAAGAAAAAAATGAATTCTAATCTATTCACAAAACAATTGATTCTGAGATGCACATAAAACTCATCATATTTTTCGCTTTGCATCTGTTTGGACAGCACCGTGGCCTAGTTACCCTGAGACATATGTTCATCGCTTTTGGTTGTACACTTTTCTTGTATTACTCTGCCTTGCTTCTATTTAAGAAAATAATATAAGTGAAAGCTTTAGTTTTTTGTTTTGAGTTTTCTCCCTTAATATGTAAACTGAGAAGAAAAGAGGCGCCTTTAGTGCTCTGGGTTTAAGTCAAGCAGTTGACATTGTTCTAACTGTTATACACATGTCTCAGAATCTAGTGTTGATTAATAGTTATTATATGATAAACAACAACAACAACTACCCAGTATAGTCCCACAAAGTGGGGTCTGGGGAGGGTAATATGTAGACAGGCCTTACCCCTACCCGAAAGGGTAGAGAGGCTGTTTCCAATCGACACTCGGCTCAGGGAAATAAAGAAAAAGCAAAAAAAAAAACAAAAGCAAAAGAGCATTAGTAACTTCAGCAAAAATCGCGTAAATAATTATCTAAAAATAAGAACCATAAATAAAAAGGCATGCAATAATATCAAACAAACTACTATAAATCATCTAAGGATACACAAATCATCTAAAGATAGCACTGCCAAGCCTCACTCAACCCCGGGAAAGGAGTACGAAAAAATCTAGGACCCTCTATCCTACAACCCTGATACTAGACCTCCATACTTTCATATCAAGGGCCATGTCCTCGGAAATCCGCATCCTAGCCTTGTCATGCCTAATCACCTCTCCTCAATACCTCTTAGGCCTCCCTCTGCCTCGCCTCACGCCGATTACCGCCAACCGCTCACAACTCCTCACCGGGGCATTTGGACTTCTCCTCCGCACATGCCCGAACCACCTGAGCCTCGCTTCTCGCATCTTCTCATCCACCGGGGCCACCCCCACCTTCTTTCGAATAACTTCATTCCTAATCTTATCTAACATGGTGAACCCGCACATCTACCTGAGCATCCTCATCTCCGCAACCTTCATTCTCTAAACATGAGAGTTCTTCACCGGCCAGCACTCCGCCCATACAACATGGCAGGTCTAACCACAGCTCTATAAAATTTCTCGTTGAGTTTCTGTGGCATCTTGTCACACAGGACTCCTGATGCAAGCCTCCACTTCGACCACCCCGCTCCTATACGGTGAGTAACATCCCCGTCAATCTCTCCATCCTCCTGAATCACCGACTCAAGATATCTGAAACTGTCCTTCTTGGCGATGACCTGAGATCCAATCTTCACTTCCCTGCCTACTTCGCTCGGCTCGGCGCTAAACCTGCACTTCTGGTATTCTTCTTAGATCTGCTTATTTTGAAACCCTTAGACTCGAAAATCTATCTCCATACCTCTAGCCTCTCATTAACACCGATCCTCGTCTCGTCTATCAAGACTATGTCATCAACAAATAGCATACACCAAGGCACATCCCCTTAAATATGACGGGTTAGAGCATCTATCACCAAGGCAAACAAGAGATAGCTAAGCGCAGATCCTTGATGGAGCCCCATAGCCACCGGGAAATGGTCTGAGTCACCACCAACCGTCCTAACCCTAGTCTTAGCTCCATCGTACATGTCCTTGATAACTCTGATGTAGGCTTACGGCACGTTCTTCGCCTCCAGGCACCTCCATAGCACCTCCCTTGGGACCTTGTGATATGCCTTCTCCAAGTCGATAAACACCATGTGCAGATCCTTTCTTCTTATCCCTGAACTGTTCCACCAATCTCCTGACATGGTGGGTAGCTTCTGTAGTGGAGCGACCCGGCATGAAACCGAACTGGTTCACAGATATAGATGTCATCTCCCTCACCCTCGCCTCTATCACCCGCTCCCAGACCTTCATGGCGTGACTTATTAATTTGATGCCTCTATAGTTGTTGCAGCACTAGATATCCCCTTTGCTCTTGTACAAGGGCACCACTCTACTCCACCTCCACTCCTCCGACATTCTTTTGGTCCTGAAGAACGCATTGAACAACCTGGAGAGCCACTCCACTCCTGACCTACCCATGCATTTCCAGAACTCCATCGGGATCTCGTCAGGCCTGGTCGCTCGACCCCTACTCATCCTGCACAAAGCCCCAACGACCTCCTCCACCCTAATGCGCCTGCGGTACCCAAGGTCTCTATGTTGCTTTGAATGCCTTAGCTCCCCTAGCTCTATGTTATGATCCCCCTCCTCGTTAAGTAGGTCTCGAAAGTACGCCTGCCACCTCTGCTTGACTTGAGACTCCCCCATCAGAACTCTACCATCCTCGTCCCTGATGCACCTATCTTGGTCAAGATCCCGCGCTTTCCTCTCCTTTACTTTAGCTAACTGGAATAACTTCCTGTCCCCTCCTTTCTCCCCTAATTCCTCGTACATGCGACCAAATGGCACATTTTTAGCTTCTGTAACCGCCAGCTTCGCTTCCTTCCTCGCCACCTTGTAGATCTCCCTGTTCACTCTCCTTTCTTCCTCGCTTGTGCTCCCTGTCAACTTAGCAAACGCCGCTTTCTTCATCTCCACTTTTTCTTGGACTACATCGTTCCACCACCAATCACCCTGATATCTACCTGAATAGTCCTTGGCTACCCCGAGCATATCCCGTGCTACCTCCCTCACCAAGTTCGCCGCCTCTGACCACATTGCGTCTGCTTCCCCAGAACTTCTCCAAGCTCCATCATCAACTAACCTCCTCTCTAACTCATGGGCTTTCTCCTTAGACCTTAGTTAAAGCACCCCATCTAATCAGTGGTCGTCCCCGGGCACCCCTCCTCTTCCTCTTCACCCATAGACCGGCATCCATCACTAGAAGTCTATGAAGAGTCAAAGGGGACTCTCCCGGAATAACCTTGCAGTCCTTGCACAAACCTCTATCGCTCCTTCTGAGGAGGAGGTAATCAATCTGAGTCCTTGCTGCCGAACTTTTGAAGGTGACCAAATGCTCCTCCCTCTTCTGAAATGTCGAGTTCGCAATCAGAAACTCGGAAGCCCTGGCGAAATCAAGCAGTGACGTGCCTCCTCTATTCCTAACCCCAAGGCCGAAGCTACCGTGCACCTCACCATAACCACCGGCATCCGCCCCAATATGGCCATTATAGTCCCCTCCTATAACTAACTTCTTAGATTGGGAAATACTATTCACCAAATCGTCTAACCCCTCCCAAAAGCGCCTCTTAACCTCCTCATCTAAGCCCGCTTGTGGCGCGTAAGCGCTGATGACGTTGAGAACGGAACCCCCAATAACCAACTAAATAGACATTAACCTATCATTCACTCGCCTGACCTCAACCACGGACTCACTTAGATCCCTATTCACCAAGATGCCCACTCCATTCTTACTTTGCACAACCCCAGAATACCACAGCTTAAACCCGTCTGCATTCCTCGCCTTCGTCCCTTTCCACCTAGTCTCTTGGACACATGCTATGTTGACCCTCCTCTTCTGAAGAACCTTCGCCAACTCAATGGACTTTCCCGTCAGAGTGTCTACGTTCCACGACCCGATCCTTAATCTATGAGCGTCCGCTACTCTCTTCCCACCCTTGCCTCCCGTCCTACCCGCAGAACCGTTCCCAGCCCCCCTGCCCACCCCTGCCACCACCCCCGCCCCCGAGGACATGACCTTACATTACCATACCCCGCCGCAGCCACTATCCCTCCACCCGGTTACAGAGAACAGTGACACACACGTATTAAAGCGGAATACGCAAAAGGATGCAAGCAAGGAATCAACAGAGTAAACCACACACAGGATGCTTAGCTAGAAAACGTATAAGGGTGTACAGAGTAAACAAGAGGTCGGGAGCTACCAACTCCCATTGGAAAAACCTGGAAGTATGCTTTGATTCGCCCGATATCAACTACCGCTAGCTCTTGCACGTTTCGTCCGGTGATGCATTGCTCTTCACGTCCAAACGCCGCACGTTCGCCTTGTCCGCCGCGACTAGTGCTTGAAAATCACACACACAACAAACCCCAAAAAAACGAGGGGGGCTGCCTAGCTCGGGAAAGAAGAGTAGAGAGGAGATAATGTGAAGAGAGAGAGGAGAGAGAGAGGAGAGAGGTAACTTACTTGGGGGAGGGGGGGGCGGAGTTAGGGGGCAGGGGGCGGTGGATAGGTGGGGTGAGGGCTGGGGTAGTGAAGATAGAGGTGAGAGAGCTTACTTGGGGGTCGCCGGAGAAGGAGGTCGCCAGAGTTAGGGGGTGGTAGGGGGGGCAGGTAGGGGGGTGATAAAGAGAGAGGAGAGAGAGAAAGAAGAGAGAAACAGAGGAGAGAGAGAGCGCTTACTTGGGGGTCGCCGGAGAAGTAGGTTGCCGGAGGGGGGGTGGGGGGGCTGGGGAGCTGGGTGGCAAGTTAACCGTTGGGGCGGGGGAGCGTGTTTGATGCCTCATCAAGGAAGTAATCAACAGATATGAATAAAAATTGAGCAGTGGAGGCCAGCTATTAATTTATACAATATTTTTTCCTCTGGGCAAATCTCTCGAGATGGATCTGAAGTTCATTTCTCACTGATTGTCTTTTGGGTCGAAACTTTCTCGTACAGTTTTTGTTTATTTCCTATTATTTCAGGTCTTATTCTTTGCATTTTTGCAGGTCATCGCGTAGTGTCAATACGTGAAGCGTGGGAACTTGCAAGAAGTCTCAATCTTGATTTGGTGGAGGTAAGAAGTGTCAATCATGAGGCTTACTTACAGTTACAAGAGCGATACTACTGACAGTAAAACATACTAGGATAAACTAACACAAATGTCAAATTAATGCTTTTTATAACATGAAAACACAGTGAGGGAAATAAACTTTCTCGCTGAAGATCTTTTCTGGTTCATAAGCAGCGCTTGGACTTATCTGTTGCTTTCCTTGTTACCTTGGTACAGTGATGACTGAGCAAGTGTGTCATATTGAGCTTGCTCGTTTCTTGTTGATAAGACAATTTCCCTTTGTATCATTCTTCCCTTTCATGACTGATTCTGTACTCTTCATTTCACGTCTTGTATTACTCAATTCTGCTCTATTCATTTCACGTCATAGCAGTTCAATATGCAATTAAGCAGGGTAACAAGAAAAGTCACAAAGAACTGATTTTTGTCAATCTGATGGATTTTATTTTGGTTTAGTTGTCAACTCATCTGCAACAAACACTAAAAACTCCAAGATGTGAAAATTCTTATTAATTTGATTATGTTGCAATGTAGAGGGCCTGTGTACATAGGCCGTGGTTGAAATGTTCTCAAATTGTACAGGATAAGATGATTGCTTAGAGAAAATTGAGGGACGTCTAGTTTATAGAAAAACAAAGGTCTTTTGTTCGTTGAAAGAAGTGTATATAAACATTTCTCTTGGCTTTCTTGCTACTAGGAGAAGATTATATTGAGAAGGATGTCTTATTTTTGCCACAAGCCCTTAAAAGTAGTTTTTCAACCAATTTTAATTAATATAGACTATGTTGCGTGGACTCTCCAAAATGTCGCCACACCCGTGTCGGATCCTCTAAATCATTACTTTTGAAGGAGACACTCACTCGGGGACATTCTCGGAGAGTCTAAGCAATATAGAATATAGATATGTGAAGATGAGGTGTGTGCGTATCAAGTATGACATTATTTGGTTAGTGAACTTAAGAAGTCAGGATGAGGAGGATTTGCATGTCCTCGGCTTTGTGGAGGGCGATTTATAACCTTTTTGGTGTTCAATGGCTGATGCCAAGAACCGTAAAGGAAATGTTATGTAGTTGGGCAGGTTTCCGTAGAAGAAGAAAGCAAAAGGCGTGGAAGTTTGCCCCGTTAGCTCTCATGTGGATAGTTTGGGGGGAGAGAAATAGGAGAGCTTTTGAGGGGATTGAGTCTACTTTTTCACATCTTAAGAATAGTCTTTTATCTTTGATCGCTTTTGGTGCACTCATATAGCCCCTACTTGTATAGAAGATTGTGCGTCTTTTGTAGAGAATCGTGTTCTGTTGAATTCTCTACTTTTTGGTATCCTTCCCGTATACGGGAGTTATCTCCCTTTTGATTAATACTTACCTTATAAAAAAATGGAGGACTTACACCTACTTCCCTTACTGAAGTTTGTAAGCTTCTCCATATATTCTGGCAAGACAAGAAAGCAAATGGGAATAAGTGATAGGGAATTAATTATATTTTCAGAATCTTCTTTACTATACCAAATGGAAGGGTCGTATCCAAAAAAAAAAAAAAAGAACCTACACCGAATGGATGAGAAATAGAAAAAAAGCTTGTAAAAATACTTCATACGTGAAACGTCTCTCTAATTAACTACTTCTCTTGCCAAATGATGTGGCTGGACCCTAATCTTTGGAAAGAGTTGAAGTTGCTAATCCAATCTTCAGCAATTCTCTGTACCCTTCTTCACCACTTTTAGCTTCAATCTGACATCAATAGGGAAGTAATAAGTGAAGGGGTCTATAGGTGTTAGTTTATGGTTTTCCCAGTAAGGCAGGACCATTTAATAATATGTGGTTCCATCTGATATACTGTATGCTAAATTGGTTTTTGTGATTTTGCTATCAATGGTGGAAAATATATGGAAGAACAGATGAAGATGAAGAACAGAAATCTCAACATCATCCTGTATTTTTTTGAAGCAGATTGTAGATTAGTAGTCTTAATTTTGTAAATAAATTATTATATCGATTATCTACAGTTTATAATTGTAGGTATTTGTAGTCATTTTGTATTTATATTCTAATTTGTCTTTATATTTTGAAGCTGAGGTGTAGTCACTCTATAGAACATCATCCTGCATTTTTTTGAAACAGATTTGTATGTATTTTTTCTTCTTGATTTGCTTTTAGCTTTGTGTGTAGTGATTGTGTAGTTGTATGTATGTAATATGTAGATTAATGCTTTATTTTTATGCAGTTTATGAACAGCGGGGAAGGAATGAAAAATCATCAAGGATGACTTAAAATAATGGAAATCCTTTTGGCCTAGCTAAATTTGGCTAGATTGACCCAAATGGGATTAATTTAATCTTTTTACGTCATTATTAGGGTAAATTACGTTTTTCAATACCCATAATACCCTTTTACTTTATTTTTAACTATTTCTCCCACCATTTATTGTTTATCTTCTCACTGCATGAAGAAGCTAAAAAGGTAAAACCTATTTGTCTTCTCAATGCAAAAAGGTTTTTCTTAATTTTTTTTACGCATTTACAATCTTTTTTTATTAATATACACCCATATAATCCTTCACAATTAAATATATATACATGTATTTTGTTGTGCATTTCGTATAATTTTTAGTATTTGATTTGTATATTTTATAGTATAATACAATTGTTCATGTCCTACTATTTAAACAAAGATTCCTTGGCTGAAAACCTACTTAACCAAATATTCTTTGGCCGAAAATCTACTTAACCAATTTTTTGGCCGAAAACCTAGTTAAACAAAATCCTTCATTTAAACTCGTATCCTCTCCATTTAGTTAATAGATTAAGGATGCATTCTAAGAAGAATAGTCCTTCAAAAGTGTATGTTGTATTTTCGGGTAAAAGGCCGGGAATATACTACTCATGGAGTGAATGTTACCCTATGATTATTGGGGTTAAGCGTAGCATCTTCCAGTCTTTCAAGTCTCATAGTGCGGCCATATCAGCGTTCGATGAATATGAAAAATCTGTTGAAGGTAAACAAAAACGCAACTCTATGGTGTTTGTTGTTTATTGTGGGAAGAAGCCGGGTATATACAAATATTGGTCTGAGTGTGTTAAAATACTTATTGGAGTCGAAGGTAGCTACTTTCATGCTTTCCAATATTATGTGAAGCCTTAGAAGCCTTCAAAAACTTTCAAAAAACAAGTTGTTCACCAGAAGAGTCATCTTCAAGCTCGACCGTTGAAGAAAGTGAAGAAGAGGTAACAAATGAACATGCAACAAGTGTTATTTCAACTGTTATGTTAGAGGGCATATTTATAAGTTTGAAGCTTTATGAAAATATTGAAAAGTAATTATGTCAATTGTAGGTTTTATGTTATCTTGTGTTTGAAAGTGTTTTTTGTTTCTCTTTAGTTTGCAAGTATGTTACTTTTACCTATGATTATCTAGTATTGTAATGAAGTTGGGCATGATTATATATATGAAGTTTGATTTTGTTAATTTCTTAACATTTCGATCATGTTTAACGTGTCATTTTAGCATTCAACTTATGCATGATCACTATGACATTTGTTTTGAGGTTAAGTAAGTGTTGCATATATTTTGATAAAAGGGTTTATGCTTCATATGGTTAGTATCAAGGAAAGTAGTCTTAACTTAGGATAATCGTACAAGGAAAGGAATGCAGTTTCATGCTAAATGCTGTCTATATGGAGAAGTTAGTGAGGAATCAGTGTTTCACCTCTTCATACACTGCCCAATCACTATTAAACTATGGCATTTCTTTTTTAAAACAAGCAAAGCTCTTACCCCAAAAATTAGCTAAATCGTTTTTTATTAATTAATTTTTTGTGTAAGGAGAGCTATAGGGTGGATGTACGTTCATTGCTTGATATTCGTGAAGAAATGTAAAGGATAGCGTGGGTGTTTTAGTTTTTTTTTTTTTTGGTTCTGATTGTGGTGGTACATAATCCTTATAATTATTGTTCTCATATGTATAATTTGTTACCTTTACAAAAAAGGATACTTAACTGTACAATGAAATAGCTTGGTGTGGTTTGAAAAGAGTTAGAAGATAAGGAATGTTAATATAAAATAAACATGACTGTATGAGGGTATTTCTCCTAATCTATAAGGAATTTCTCCTAATCTATATGGAATTTGAAGAAGAAGAAGAAGAAGAAGAAGATACAATAAAAATTGTATCCCCTTTGCATCTAATTTCTGGCAGTTCAAACTATTCTTCATCTGGACAAGGAGCTAGATTTGATTTCGTTAGCTAGTTTAGTGTCACGACCCAAAATCTACTAAGTGTCGAGGTGGCGCCGGACACTGCTATCAGGCAAACTAACTAAATTACTTAATCAAAATCTCGTTTTTAACACTTTTGAAATCTAGGATTTTTCTTCCATATTCAGAAATTTTAAAGAATAAAGTCTCAAATCAAATTTAAATATTGAGTAGTTAATACAATACTTCAATCAATCCCAGAACTCGGTGTCACAAGTGTATGAGCATCTACTGATAAGAGAAATCAAATACAACATGTGACGACCCAATTGGTCATCACCGTAATTCTCACTCTCTTTGTGTTTTTGAGGCCTTGAAAATCTTTATTTGATTTCCTCGATTTGCATGCACAGTCCGGGTGCGAAACCAGAAAATTTTTATGTGAAAATATATGAATTTTGTGTTAAAACTATGAATTTTGATAATAATATTGATATAGCTGACTTTGGTCAATATTTTGGGTAAACGGACCCGGTCCCATGATGTGACGGTCCCGGAGGGTCCGTATACAAGTATGGGACCCGGGCATATTCCCAAAATCGAAATCCGAGGTCCCAGGCCCGAGTACAAAACGTTTGAAAGAAATTATTTATTTGAAATTATTATGAGAAATTGAAATAAAAATGAGTTAGAAAGTGATGGTATCTGGCTCGTATTTTGGTTCCGACGCCTAGTACATGTCTTAAATGAGCGTTAAGCACTTTCTGTGAAGTTTAGTTGAAAACGGACGTCATTTGAAATGTTTCGGACTAAAAATGAAAAATTTGGAAGTTATGAACTTTGAAATGAAAATTCATGTGTTTTGCGGTTTGATTCTGTGTAAATGGTGTTAGTTTGATGATTTGATCGCACGTAGGATGCTATTGAGTTAGTGTGTATGTTTGGTTGGGAGCCTCGAGGGCTCGGGAGTGATTCGGAAGTGGTCCGGGATGGTTTTCACTTGGAGGAAAACAGTTCAGGTGTTGCAGACACCAGCGCAGCCGCAATCATTTTTGTGCAGTCCGCGCTGGAGCCGCGCGGCCGCAATGCATTTCAGTACGATCCGTGTAGCTGTGTCTGAGGCAGGGATTCCAGGGTGACCAGCGCGGCCTCGCACCAAAACAGCACGGTCCACACTGGGTGGGTTCAGAGGAGCCCCAGTTTCCATTCCATTCGACGCGGCCGCAACATACTTTTGTGCGGTCCGCGTCCAGTCATCAGAGAGGTATAAAAATTCGAACATTTCAGCCATTTTTCCACTTTTCAAAAACCCAAAACCTAAGGAGCGATTTTCCAAATAAATTTTCTTCTCCAAAACGATTGGTAAGTGATTTCTAACTTAATTTTCCTACTCCTTAATATCTTTCAACATAATTTCAACTTCAATCAAAGGTTTTCACAAATGAGAATTTGGGGTTTTTGGGTAGAATCTAGATTTTCTTAAAATTAGGGATTTGGGCCTCAATTTGCGGTCCAATTTCAAAACAAATTACACATATGAACTCGTGGGAGAAAGGATAACCAGGTTTTGGTTCGAACCTCAGGTTTTGACCACGTGGCCCGGGGGCATTTTGGGAATTTTTGGGTAAAACTTTGCGAAATTTATTTTTATTCATTCAAATTCATTTAATTAGTATTTGTTGATACATTCGGGTAACTTGTGAATAGATTCGAGCGGTGTTGTTGCGAATTCGAGGGATAAAACTATCCTAGAGGCGTGAGTCGAGTTTAGAGCTTTCGAGGTAAGTGTTCGTTCTAACTTTGGCTTGAGGGAATAGGGTTAGGATATTACTTTTTACGTGCTAAGTCTGGAGTCAGTGTATAGTCATAGTGACGGTTGCCTATGCATCAGAGTCTAGCATGACTGTGGTTCTTAATTGCCTTTATTTCGATTAATATGATACGGTTTCTTGTTGGCAGCTAAGTGTTCAAAAGCGAGAGTACTGTGATCATTCCCTTGCCGGGATTTATGTATTACTTGGATTCTCCCTTACCGGGATATTTGAGCTGTTAGTTGTACCTTTGTCGGGACTCATCTGTTACTTGCGTCCCTGTTGCTGGGGTTATTATTACAGTTTCATTTATACCCTCGCCCTATTATTTGTGATTATTGTTTGGGCGATAAAGCATGACGGGTGATGCCGTGTAACAATTGATTTACTTATCATTATTATTTGGGTGAGGGTGAGCGATAAAGCACAATGGGTGATGCCATGTAATCATTGATTTACTCCATTCTATGGACTGGGTGAGGAAGAGTGAAAAAGCACGATGGGTGATGCTGTGTAATCATTGATTTACTTTATACTATTGATTGGGTGAGGAAGAGTGATAAAGTACGATGGGTGATGCTGTACACTTTAATTATTTATCTTGGAGAGGACGAGAGTAAAAGCACGATGGGCGATGCCATGCAACTGTTGGTTAGTCTGCTTCTATGGATTGTTGTTGTTGTACAGTTTTATTCTTTCTAATTGTTGATTTTATATCTGAAATGCCTCACCCCTCATAGCATGATCCCCTCCCTCTTAATTGTTTAAATTTTATGTTTCCTCTTCTATTGCCTATATATATGTTGAACTGCACAAGTTTATGTGGTAGTTCTGTCTAGACTCGTCACTACTTTGCCGGGGTTAGGTCAGGCACTTACCAACATATGGGGTCGGTTCTGTTGATCCTGCACTCTACACTCTTTTTTGCAGATACAGGTTTTTGTGAGCAGTAGCAGCAGCGGTGCAGGTGTTAGCATTCTGAGCCGGGAGACACCGAGGTAGCTTGCAGGCGTCCGCAGGCCCGATGTCCTCTCTATCCTTACTTCATTCTGTTGTCCATTTGTGTTCGGAACAAACAATTATATGTATTTTCTGTTCAAACTGATGTTTTTAGACCTCCTTAGTAGTCCGTGAGTGATGATACCAGATACTGTGTAGAGACTTGTTACAAACTTCTGCACTTTATTATTGTTTTCGTTAAAAGTCTTCCGCGTATTTTTAATTATTTCTTTCAGTTATTATATTATTTAGATTAAGCTTGTGAAATGTTTAAAAAGGGTTGTCTGTCCTATCTCCGATAGTAGGCGCCATCACGACCCCGGTGGTGGGAAAATTCGGGTCGTGACAAGTTGGTATCAGAGCACTAGGTTACATAGGTCTCACAACTCATGGGAAAAATCGGTAGAGTCTGAGGGATTGGTACAGAGACGTCTGTATTTATCCCCTAGAGGCTACAGGGTTAGGAAAATTTCACTTTATTCTTTCTTGTCGTGCGTTTCCGTTCCTCAAACACCTATTGAATTTCTACTCTATTTTTTCGCAGATGGCGAGAACACGTGCTTTCTATTTACAGCGCAGCAGTCCAAGTCTCCAGCAATAACTCCTATCAGAGGTAGAGGGCGAGGCCGAGGCCGGGGCAGAGCTCAGCCCCGAGCAGCAGTCCTAAAGGTGGAGCCTCATGTTGACTACGATGAGGAGGTTCCAGCCCCAACCGTTCCGGTGGGCCCAGCTCAGGTCCCAAAGGGGTTCATGGCCACACCAGTTCTTCAGGATTCTTTAGTCCGATTAGTGGATTTCTTGGAGGGTGTTATTCGAGCGGGTTTGCTTCCAAGGTCTCAGCCAGCGATAGTAGGTCCGCCGGGTACAACGGCTCAGACTAGAAGAGAGTTCCCTTCTTAGGAGACGACCAATATGGGTTGTGGAGTTGAGGTGGTACTGCCACAGGGAGGCGGTCATCGATCGGATAAGAGGCCCCATCATGCAGGCAAATTCAGTGGTACCTCTTCTGGAGGTAGAGGTTCTTGTGGTAGAGGCCATCCTTCCATACCCTTTCAGTAAATTTCCCCTGCCACTCATGGTACTTCAGGTGATCATTTAGGTTGATAGGGCCAGCCTCAGTTTCCTCAATTGTAGCATCTCTATAGATGTTATGAATGTGGCGAGTATGGTCCTCTCAGGAGGGCCTGCCCGAGGCTGTGGGGTGCTCGTCCGCAATAGTCGAGGTTCTGCCATGCTTGTGGTGATCTGAGGTACATGGTCAGATTTTGCCCTAGAGCTCTGAGCAGCTGTCAGTATTAGAGTTATCGTGTTTGGCTCCGGGCACTGGAGGTTCCACAGCCTACCCAGCCTGCTAGAGGTGGGGCTAGAGGTCTTAGAGGTGGAGTCCAGACCACCAGCAGTAGGGATTAGCCAACATCCAGTTTGGAGGTTGAGACTTCAGATGCATACATTACATAAATTGTTGTGAATTGTATTAGAGATGCTTCAGTACTATTTGACCCTAAATCTACGTACTCATATGTTTCGTCCTATTTTTACCCCCATTTGGTTACTCCAAGTGAGGCCTTGGGTTTTCTGTATATGTGTCTGCACTGGTGAGTGATTGTATAATGGTCGACTGAGTGCATCGTTCATGCGTGCTAGTATTTGAGGGTTTTGAGACCCGTATCGACTCATTGCTCTTAGATACGGACTTTGATGTTATATTAGGGATGGATTAGTTGTCCCCGTGTCATGCTATTTTGGATTGTCGCACCAAGACCGTGACCTTGTCTTTACCCGATTTGCTCCATTTAGAGTGAAGAGGGATTTTAGATCATCCGACTCGCGGTGTGATTTTGTATGTGAAGGCTTGACGCATGGTTAAGAAGGGTGTTTAGCTCAATTGGCGTATGATTGCAACTCCAGCGCAAAGGTTCCTCCTATTGGTTCTGTTCCTATGGTTCGATAGTTTTTCTAAGGTTTTCCCTTCAGACATGTCGGGCATGCCGCCTGACAGGGATATCAATCTTTGTATTGATCTGGAGTCGGGCACTTAGCCTATTTCCATTTCGTCATATCGCATGGCCCCGCCAGAGTCGAAAGAGTTAAAGAAGTAGCTTCAGTATTTGCTTGATAAGGGTTTCATTAGGTCCCAATGTTTCACCTTGGGGCGCACCAGTGTTGTTGTGAAGAAAAAGGATGGGTCGATGAGGATGTGCATTGAGGGCAGGCAGTTGAGCAAGGTGACAATAAAGAACAAGTATTCACTGCCGAAGATTTAGGATATGGTTCGATCAGCTTCAGAGCGCCAAAGAATTTTCAAGGATAGATTTGGAATCTGATTACCATCTGTTGAGGATTAAGGCATCCGGTGTTCATAAGATAGTTTTCGGCACTCGATTCGGGCATTATGAGTTCTTGGAGATGTCATTTGGGTTTACAAATGCCCCGTCAGCATTCGTGGAGTTGATGAACCGAGTGTTCCGGCCATGCTTGGATTTGTTCGTGATTTTTCTTCATTGACGACATTTTGATATACTCCCGCAGTTAGGAGGAGCATGAGCAGCACCTCAAAGTGGTTCTTCAGGCTCTGAAGGATAGTTAGTTGTACGCCAAATTATCGAAGTGCGAGATTTGTTTGAGTTCAGCCGCATTCCTGAGTCATGTCGTATTAGCAAAGGGTATTTAGGTAGACCCAAAAAAGATAGAGGCAGTTAAGAACTGGCCTCGACTAGCTTTAGCTACAGGGATTCGAAGCTTTTTGGGGTTAGCTGGTTACTACAAACGCTTCATGGAGGGGTTTTCATCCATCGCAGCCGTGATGACTAGATTAACCTAGAAGGGTGCCAAGTTTAGGTGTTCAGATGAGTGCGAGGCGAGCTTCCAGAAGCTCAAGACAGCTCTGACTACGGCACCGGTATTGGTTTTTCCCACGGGATCTGGGCCTTATACTGTTTATTGTGATGCTTCCCGTATCGGGCTTGGCGCAGTGTTGATGCATAATGGCAAGGTCATAGCATATGCTTCGAGGCAGTTGAAGATCCACGAGAAAAATTATCTAGTTCATGACCTATTGTTTGCAGCCATTGTTCATTCCTTGAAGATCTAGAGACATTATTTATATGGTGTGACGTGTGAGGTATACACAGATCACAAGAGCCTTCAGTACATGTTCAAGTAGAAAGAGTTGAATTTGAGACAACGGAAGTGGTTGGAGTTGCTGAAAGACTATGATGTTTCTATCTTATACCACTCGGGGAAGGCCAACGTGGTGGCTGATGCATTGAGTAGGAATCTGCCAGCTTGGGTAGCCTTGCCTATATTCCGGTAAGCCAGAGACCACTTGCCTTGGATGTTCAAGCCTTGGCCAATCGATTTCTGTGATTGGATATTTCTGAGCCTAGCCGGGCGTTAGCTTGCACGTTTGCTCGTTCGTCATTGATGGAGCGTATTCGGGAGCTGAAATTTAACGATCCCCATTTGTGTGTCCTGAGAGACACGGTGCAGCAGGGAGGTGCCAAGGAAATGACTTTAGGAGATGGTGGCATATTGAGATTGCGGGGCGGGTTTGTGTACCCAATGTTGATGGTATTCGGGAGTCGATCTTAGCAGATACCCACAGTTCTCGGTATTTCATTCACCCGGGCGCGGCGAAGATGTATCAGGATTTGAGACAACATTATTGGTGGCGTAAAATGAAGAAAGACATTATTGCATATGTGGCTCGTTGTCTGAATTATCAGCAGGTTAAGTACGAGCATCAGAGGTCGGTGGGTTATTTCAGAGGATTGAACTTCCCAAGTGGAAGTGTGAGAGAATCACCATGGATTTTGTTACTGGATATCCGATGACTCGGAAGAAGTTTGATGCTATATGGGTTATTATTGATAGGCTGACCAAGTCAGTGCATTTTATTCCATTTTCCAACACCTATTCATCCGAGAGACATGCTGAGATTTATATCAGAGAGATTGTTCGCCTTCATTAGGTGCCCATATCTATTATTTCGGACCGGGGTCCGCAGTTTACTTCACATTTCTTGAGAGCGGTGCAGCATGAGTTAGGTACCCAGGTTCAGTTGGGTATCATTTCACCCCAAATGGACGGTCATTCCAAGGGGGCTATTTAGATTCTTGAGGATATGCTCCGAGCCTGCGTTATTGATTTTGGAGGCTCGTGGACCAATTCTTGCCTTTAGCAGAGTTTGCCTATAACAACAGCTACCAGTCCAGCATTTATATGGCTCTGTATAAGGCGTTGCATGGTAGATGGTATCGATCCCCAGTCGGATGGTTTTAGCCGGGAGAGGCTCGGTTGTTGGGTACAGATCTAGTACAGGAGGCCTTGGATAAGGTCAAGATCATCCAGGACAGACTTGGGTCAGCTCAGTCCAGGCAGAAGAGTTATGCAAATCATAAGGTCAGGGATGTTGTTTTCATGGTTGGTGAACGAGTATTGCTCCGGGTATTGCCTATCACTCGATTTAGACCAAATTCCATGAATCTCCTCTTAATTTCATCCTTTAATCTCAATTTTTGAACGAAAAATGGGTAGAACTTCATAGACCGAATTGTTGGATTTTGAGGGAGTTTTTGACCTCCGATTTGAAAGACTTTTATATGGTTTTACTTGTGAGAGTACGGGGGTTCGGAAAATATTAAATTCATCTGGTTTCGAGATGTTGGCCCGAGGGGCATTTAGGTCATAATAGAATCAGTTGCTTGAGATGTTAATTTCAATGTTTGATTTAATTGAATATATTTGGTCCATTTGGAATCGAGAACTCGTGGCAAGAACGCAGTTGCTAGTTGATTTTAGTCGGTTTGAGGTAAGTATCTTGCCTAACCTTGTGTGGGGGACTTCCCCTTAGGATTTGAGTCTTCTCTGTTGATTTCATTCCGTGTACGCGAGTTGACGAGTGCGTGCTCGGATTTATTTGTGGTAAATTTTCCCTTTTAGGCCCTTAGACTCTTGAAATCACTGAGTTTGAAGATGATATTGATAAAAATTGAGTTCCCTGTTACTAGTTTAACCTCTACATGTCTTACTTGGTATCGTTTGCACTTTTTGATTTATTCTTGCTGTTTAATTGACTTCGTACGTGTTTAACTGAAGACAATTACCATTTCTATAGTCGTAGTATCCATTCTAACTACTTGCCTTTAATTGGAAATCATAAATGTTATATCTCAGGTAATTAATCGGTCTTATTTGAAAGAATATGGATATCATATAATTAGTTTATACTTCCTTAAATTTGTAATTATTGATTCATGTTAACTTCCTTACTATTGGGTACTCCTTGATAGTAAGTTCATCTGTTACCTCATGCAAATATATTACATGTCCAATTGTTGTAATATCGGTGTAGCTATTATGCGTTTATTATGTCTTGTTTTATCATTGAGGTTATTTTGTTTTTCTTGTTTTTTCTGTGACCTTATTTAGCTATTGTTGATTCCCTTGCCAAGACATTATTGTTTCTGTTGTAGATTCCCTTACGGGGACGTTATTGTTTATGTTGTTGATTACCTTGCCGAGACGTTATTGTTTTCTATTGTTGACTCCCTTGCCGGGATGTTATTGTCTTCCATTGTCGACTCCCTTGCCGGGATATTTACTACTCTATTGTTTGGGCTGTACATCTATGTTGATTCTATTGTACTGAGGATACCAAGAGATCCTCAGGATACCAAGAGATCCCTAGCATATAGATTGAGGATACCAAGAGATCCCTAGCATATATATTGAGGATACCAAGTGATCCTCGGGATACAAAGAGATCCCAGTAGATCTATTGAGGATACTAAGAGATCCTCGGGATACCAAGAGATCCCTAGCATATATATTGAGGATACCAATGGATCCTCGGGATACCAAGAGATCTCCATCATATATATTGAGGACACCAAGAGATCCTCGGGATACCAATAGATCCCCAGTACATCTATTGAGGATATCAAGAGATCATCGGGATACCAAGAGATACCTAGCACACATTTATGTTTGAGACTACAGGACGATATCCTAGAAGATCCCCATTAAACTCATTGTGTCCTGAACTGATATTTTTATTGATTCCATCCGGGTGTGAATAAATCCGGTGCTAGTCATTCCATTTTATTATATTTACTAGTTGGTAAGATTCCTATTAGATACACTTACACAAGCATACACGTAGTTGGACCCTCCTATTAGAGATGAATCCCTCCTGATTTGGCTAGGGGTGGGGATGTGCCCTCTTTTACCCATTTTATATTTGAGAGTGACTCTAGTTGACTAGTCAGTTGTCAACATGACCATGCTATTGATGGGGCACAAGATGCCAAGTGTTAGACCTCGGATGTTGGGTTTATATGAGTTGTGGCTGGCCTGAGAGTTGTGGTGGAATTGTGGCAAAAGTTGGAAGAACTTATGTAATAGCAATGCAAAAAAATGAGTTAGTGACTTGTCTGTCCTTGTTGTTTTGTGACTTCAGGATCTGGATTGCAATGTTTACCATCCTTTTATTATCATCATTTGTGTATTTCTCGTTGTTACTTATTTTCCGTTAGTCTTGTTGTGATTTTAGCTCTTTTAGTCATTCATGCAGTATTTACATAATTTTATATCGCTTCTATTATCCCTATGATTACATTGTTATGGACTGGTAGGTGTCTTGACTGTCCCTCGTCACTACTCCATCGAGGTTAGTCTTGATACTTACTGGGCACCACTGTGGTGTGCTCATGCTACTCTTCTGCACACTTTTGTTGTGCAGATACATGTACCCCCATTTAATTTTATCAGCCTTGGAGGGTGGCGTACAGCCAGAGACTTGAGGTATGCATCTGCTGCGTCCGCAGAATCGAGAAGTCTCCTTCTATTCTACCTTTTTTTAGTTAGTAGTTTCATTCATGTATTCCATTGTTGTAGACACTTTCGGATATTAGATTTGTATGTATGTTTTCTACTCTTAGCCTGTGTTGCCCGTGGGTTTCCGGGTCTTTGATGTTGTTACATTATTATGAGTTGAAGTGTATGTGCCAGGAGGCACCCTACACATTTTCTTATGTTATTAGTATTGTTTATCGTTTTCGTAAAGATCGTTGAATTTCCACAATGTGTTAGGCTTACCTAGTCACGAAGACTGGGTGCCGCCATGACAAGTTCACGATTGGTGAACTCGGGTCGTGACATTTGCCCATAGCTTTGTGAGACCCACATGAACCTATTGCTCTGATACCTTATTATCGCGACCCATTTTCCATATTAGGTATTGATGGAACCCGACACCATTGTCAAGCCATCCAACGTGGAAGTATAATTAAGTTCTTAATTTTTTTACCTTTACCAAAAACCAAGTATAACAGATTTTTCAAAGTTAGGCTAATGCAAAGAGTGATAACACTATATTAATATAGTTATACAACCCAAAAATGAATGTCTACTAATGTGTGCCAGAACCCGGTGTCACAAGATACGAGCAACTAGTAGAATATACACAATATAATAATATACTATCCTACTATCGGAATCAGGATAGACAGAAATAAAAATACAGAGAAAGACTTCTTCGGTTGCGGATCGACATGAAAGAGAAGAAACTCACTGTAGAAGTCCCAGATGTACTCACTGATATGCACCATAATGATGTCCAGATCCACCTGCCTCAAATCATGTACATTTAAGTACAGAAGTGTAACATGAGTACATAAATAACATCTACCCCGTAAGTATCCCGTCTAATCTCGAAGAAGCAGAGACGAGAATTCGACTTGAAACTTACTAAGGTCAAATAATATATATAAGTATAATGTGTTCAAATCATGAAAAGTACAAGTATCAACTGTTTATGACAAGTGACATGAGTCAAGTTCTTCACTACACTGAGTTTTTTTTTTTTGGTATAACTGTTAATTTCATTAATCTCAAAGAATATGTATATCATAGGGCTCTATAGTAGTAGTTTGGACTGGCTACTACACTTTTACAAGTATTCTCTATACTATCTTAGCTATCTATACACAAGTATCATAATAGTAGGTATCTAATTGCTATAGCTAAGGAAAGCAATTAAGCTGTCTCAGTCCAGCCTGCCAATTTTTGCAATTCCTGCCTCGAAGGTGTATAAGTAAGGTAACCTCTCTGCATATCAATTCCTCCACAAAAGCAGCCTCTTCAAATCGAATGTGATTCCTTTCTCTCGAGATGAGGCCAACAGTAGTGACAAATGCAGAAGCTTTGATAGCATTTTGCCACAGTCTGCTTTTTGCTTGCTGCATATCCAAAGAATTTCTGTCTCCCAGCAGCCAACTGTTCTGGAATGCCTCAGCCAAGAGCATATTCTGGACCACAATCTGTTAGTGATAGAACACTCAAAGAATAGGTGATTGAATTCTTCAACATGTAGTTTGCAAAACACACAAGTTGCTGGAACTTGTATGCCCATGTTCTACAGTCTGTCAACTGTAGGAAGTCTGTGTTGAGCAGCTAACCAAATAGTGAACTTATGCCGAGGTAGGACATTAGTGATCAGCATCAAGTTCTTCGAGTCAACCTTATTGAAACTGGGGAGCATAGTGACATATAGTTTCTGAATGTGAAATATGTCCTGCCTGCATATACTTTGCAGTCTACCAATTAGATCTCCTTAAAGCTTATGGCTCTCTAGTATACTAGCTCTACTTTCCAGTATCTTTCTGACTACCCAAGAGGCTGACTTTGGAATGTTAATTGTGGAAATGTTACCCTGCTTGATGTAATAAGAATGTACCCATCTAACCCATAGGCAGTCTTTCTTCCTAGACAAATCCCATAGAACCTTAGTTATGGCTGCTTTGTTCCACACAGTCAAATTTAGGATATTAAGACCTCCAACTGATATTAGTCTGCACACTTTGTCCCAAGCCACCAGTGCCCTTTTGGATAGATTTGTTGTGCCAGTCCAAAGGAAAGTTCTGCATATTGCTTCAATAGCTTTCAGTACTTACTTGGGCATAATGAATACTTGTTCCCAATAAGTCTGAATGCCAAACACCACAGCTTTAATCAATTGGCTTCTACCTGCATATGAAAGAAACTTAGCTAACCAACAAGTAACTTTATCTGTGATCTTTTCAATTAGGGGCATATAATGATGGATAGCCAGCTTCTTAGAATAAAGTGGAATCCCCAAGTATCTTAATGGAAGTTGACCTTCAGTGAATCCCAAGGTTGCAATTATTTCTTCTCTAATACTTTGCTGCACACCAGCCAGATAGACTGCACTCTTGCCGATATTTGCCTGAAGACCAGATGCTTCTGAAAACTGAAGGAATGCTTTATGCAATACCTGGATAGATATAATATCAGCTCGACAGAACATAAGGAGGTCATCAGCAAAACAAACATGAGAAACACTGAGTTTTCTGCATTTGGGATGGAAGTTGAAGTTCCCATCCTTGTGTAGCTGCTGTAGTATTCTGTTAAGGTATTCCATTGCCAATACAAACAGGTATGGTGACATAGGGTCACCCTGTCTAGTACCTCTCTTAGCAGTGAATGGATTAGTTAAGCCACCATTCATTACTAAGGAATAGGAGACAGAGGTGACACAGGCCATGATCCATTGAATAAACTTTGCTGGGAAGCCCAAATCAATAAGAATCTGCTTCAGAAAGTTCCATTCCAAGGTGTCATATGCCTTCCTCAAATCCACCTTGAGGACACATATGGGAGAGACACCTTTTCTTGAGTAACCCTTAAAGATTTCATGGCTTAACAAGATATTATCAACAATACTTCTTCCTTCAATAAAAGCAGATTGAGCAGGGCAAACTAATTCCCCAATGATAGTCTTCATCCTCCTGGTAATAACTTTAGAGATGATTTTGTATACAGTAGTGCAGCAAGAAATAGGTCTATAGTCTTTAACAGTAGCAAGTGCTTTGATTTTAGGAACACGTGCTATGGCAGTGGTGTTGATCATATGAGGCATTTTGCATGTAGAAAAGAATTCCTTGGTAGCAGCTAGAATTTCACCCTTTACCATCTCCCAGTTCTTAGTGAAGAATTCCACTAGAAAGCCATCTACTCCTGGTGCTTTATCTTTAGGCATTTCTTTAACAGCTTTAGTGATCTTTTCCAGAGTAACCTCTCTAATGAGCATTCTTTGTTGAGCTAGATTTAAGCACTGTCCCTCTTTCATAATTGCAGAATTGGCACAAGGGAGTTCAGCAGCACACTCCCCCATCAATGATTGAAATACCCTTATGAATTCCTGTTCCACAAATAAAGGATTAGTTAGTTTCAAACTTGTGTCAGTATAAATGGATGTGATGTTGTTCTGTCCTGTTCTGATCTTCCATTGAGCATGGAAATACTTTGTGTTAGCATCCCCACACTCAATACAGCAAGCTTTGGACTTCTGCCTCAGAATTTTTTCCTCCACACAACTCCACTTCTCAATTTCTTCAATTGCTGCTTTTTCCTCAGTAATTAGTGACTGTGTTAATGGGTTGTTTTGCAGTTGAGCTTGAATAATACCCAGCTTTTCCCTTGCCTGAATAATTTTCTACTTGTAAGAGGCCATATGGACATTTATCCCCTTTAAATGTTGTTTCATGGCCTTCAATTTTTGCCATATCTGCTGCATAAGTGTTCCTTCACAATCCTGTCTCCAAACCTGCTGAAGAATGCTATGAAACTGAGGTTGTTCCATAACAGCAAGGTCTAGTCTGAAAGGTTTAGGGTGCAGAGGTTTTTGATCTCCAAATTTGATAAGTATAGGGGAATGATCAGAGACTGAATGGTTCATGAAACCAGCTTCCAGATGCCCATACTGTTGTAGTCACTGAAAATTGCCCAGAGCCCAATCAATTTTACTATAAACTCTAGTGGAGGTATCTTGCTTATTGGTCCAAGTGAAGTGCCACCCTTTAACTCTGAGGGCAGTGAGTTGCAGGTCAGAAATAGTATCCTTGAAATCTTTGGCTTCAGCATCAGTAACTGGATAGCCAATTCTATCATCAAAACATAAGACACAGTTGAAATCACCACTGATCAGCCAAGCATCTTGATTGGGAATATAAATTGACTTAAGATCACTCCACATTTGGTTCCTGAGAAGTGCAGTATTATGGGCATATATAACACTAAGATGAATTCTGGCCTGGCTTCTTGAATCTTCTAAAAAACAGTGAATGAGCTGATCAGTAACAGAGGATATTTGGATGTGGATGTGTGGTTTCCAAATCAACCATATTCTACCATTAGCAGCCTTTGAATAGTTGCATTGAACCTTCCAATCCTTAGCAACATTTTCAAGTATCTTCTTAGCTTTATGCTCATTTACTCTAGTTTCTAAAACTCTCATAACATCTACCTTATTAACAACTAGGAAGTTCATCAACTCCTTCTGCTTATGGGCTTGGTTAAGCCCCCTAATGTTCCATGTGACAGTAATCATAGGAGATTAGGGGTTAATCTGTGCGAGGGTCCCGGATCAATCTGCTGAACCCTGCTACCAGCCACAACCATAGTAGCCTTCCCTTTATTGCAATTATCAACCATTTCTTCACTGTTACCATTGGTTGCATTGACTTCAATAACTCCATTTTCAGGTCTCACTTGAGTCTCAACACCAGTTTGTGCAAACTGCTGAGCGCTAACTAAAAGGTTCTCATTCACCTTATTAGGGTCCTGCACTTCCTGCATCTCCAGCACTTCTGAAATGACTGCATTCTCATGGCTTACCTGTATTTCTGTATTAGCTACATGCTGCTTAACAAGCCATTCTTTTTAGTGTATTTACCTTGATACTTCAATTTCCCTTTCTGTCTCTTTGGTTTATCCTGCTCCTCCATATCCTTCTCTGCATTTTTATCAGCATAGTACCAGCAGTCCAATAAATCATGCCCAAATTTCAGGCAATGATTACAGAAACTAGGTTTCCAATCATATTCAATTTTCTGGATCTTAGGGCCATAAGGAGTATCAATCTCTAATTGGTCAGGGAGTGAATGAGCAGCATCGACCTCTACGAGAACTCTGGCAAATGAAATTTTCTCATAATGCGTAGTAAATTTGTCAGTGTATAATGGCTTGCCAACTGCACTGGCCATTTTGCTCAATACCTCAGTAGACCAGTAGCCCACCGGAAGTCCAGGGAAACGAATCCATACAGGAATAGTGCTGAGAATATCACTCTGAAAAGAGAAATCAACTTCCTAGAGTTTCAAAACCATTGGTTTATTCCAATAGGAATAGTGCCCTGATTGCATGACTAGATCCCTATCCTCGGTAATATTGAATCGAAAATACAGTATCCTTCAGCATGAATCAGTACCTAAGGGTTAGCCACGAAATTCCACACATGCATGACGAAATTATCCATAGTTTTCTCACTCGGATTATCACCAATTATATATCCAATCAAAGCATTTTTCCAATTATCCAATTGAGATTTCAAATCGTCCTCACTGATCTTAACAACCTTTTTGCCATCTCCATCAGTGGGGGGAACGAATGATAGTTGCTTGCCCATATGAGAATTTCGGTTTCCTCGCACCACATTCGCTGCAGTTGGAAAGGATTTCTCCGATCCAATGGCATCACTGAACTGTAATCGTCTTACAGCAATGTTGGAAGGTGCATCTATCATCAGCAATGGCAATTCACGGTTATCTCCCTCTGCATGCATCGCCTCTGTTGATTGGAACTTCTGGGGCAAAAAATTGCCAAATGTTAGTGGTTCAATATCCTTTGTAATGCCAAGATCAGGAGTAACTATTTGTGCATCAGTGGGTGGTGAATTACGCCGGCGACGAGCCATGTTCCAGCGACAATGGCGATCCTGCTATTGTGCACCGGATGAGAGCTTAACGTGCGCCGAGAGTATTCTAATATCTGGGTTTTCTACACTGAGTTTATAATTTATCATTTTGAGATAATATCAAAATAAAGCAAGTATAATCTTCCCAAAATTAATCATGCGCACATAGAACCGAGGCGACTTCCCGAACCAACAGAAAGAAAATGTGCACTTGCCGAGGGTCGACAGTGCGCCTATAGATGCATCTATTAATACCGATGCGATCGGCATGATCCACAAATATTAGGCAATATCAAGAATACGCACAAAAGGCACATTTATAGTCAAGTATACCATACATTGTTCAACAAGTTGTGCAAGTTGCTTTTATTTTTCTTTCAAGTCTCTAACACATCCTAAATGATCTCATTAGACAATTAATATGGTTCATATATAAGCATGATGTGGGTCCTAGACTACCCGGACAATCAACATTGTAGTAGCTATGCATGGACTCTCGTCACTTGGTGCGTACGTAGCCCCCGCATTTAGCAATAATTATTTGTTCATTAATCCTATGGGGACTATTCCCTCTTACAAGGTTAAAAAAGAGACTCACCTTGCTTCGAAGCGCACTGCCAACGTCAAGAACAAGCCCAACCCTCAATTCGGAGCCAATCTGTCACGATCCAATTCCCAAACCCGGTTGGTGCCTCTCATGAAAACAAGGCCAGCCAATAGAACAACAATGCCTTATTTAACAGTTAATAACCATAAATGGATGAATAATACAACTTATTGGCGTTAATAACTGATATTTACCACCCAACACAACCCGACCGAGGTGTCACAAGTCACGAGTATCTAGAAGGATTATTAATACAACAACAGAGTCTGTAATGCATAGAATAAAATCTAGAAAACAAGAGAAAGAAACTCGGTGTCACGAGTGATGGCAGTCACCTTGCTCAACTTTAATAACCATACCTTCAATCAGCTAGTAACCCGCTACCGGGTGAACAATACCTGCAACTGCACGCGAGATGCAGGGTGTAAAGCGAGTACTCCAACTCAGTGAGTAATACGAGTAAATAATAACTGAGAGGCAAGAAATCATGTAAGAGCACTACATCATGCAATATGAGACAACACAACCCTTTGAGAAAACAATAAGTGCGGGAAGATCCTTCAGAAAATATCTGACTCAGTTTAAAAACCTCTTTTGAAAATATTCTTTTTCCAACAGTCAAGCAAATGATTTCAAAATCAGATAGTGCAAGTTCGCACATAAGTCGGCCCCTCGAGCATAGCACTCCATTAACAAATAACACCAGGGTATCTGGTAACACTGTAAGAAATAGCATGGATGTCAATGATATGAGAGTGCTTAATGTCATGCCACGTAGTACACACAAAAACCAATACATGAATGCAATGCAATGCACATGACCGCTGCGGCATACAGCCCGATCTATTTCGGTACCCACGCTCACCATGGGGGTTCAAACTCTTGAGAAGCTCCTACAGCGCAAGCGCAATATCAATCTCACACCTCTAAGGCGTGCAGCCCGATCCATGCACAGTCCAGAAATGCACATAAGCCACTTGGGCAATATCAACATAATAGTTCTCGACTCAAAATGTCAGTAAAATATCATTTAAGTTATCAAATATTAGAAAGACTGATGAGTTTGTAAAATAGTATTTAAAACTTTGGATCGAGATCAAATAATATACATGGTAATGCAAAAACAGTGATATCAATCCTTAAGGGTTCAAATAATCAGGACGAGGCCCAACACATGGCAATCAGCCCAAATCATGATAAGATAAAGTAGTTTCAATCAAATACATAGTAATTTCATCAATCGGGATGGACCGAATCTCAATCCCCAAGGGTGCTCTACATCACGCCCATGTCTGGCGTGCAAGTCACTTCGATACAACACTATAATGTGCAAATCCAGGGTTTCACCCTCAGAATATCATTTACAAGTATTACTCACCTAGAACCAGCCAAAACTCTAGCCCGCGATGCCTTTGCCCCTCAAATAAGCCTCTACTCACGTCGAATCTAACCAAAATCAGAGCGAATACATCACAATAGGCTAAGGGGATATAACCCAATCGAAAGACTCAAAAAATATCGAAAATACGAAATTGGAAAAACCCGAGCCCCGGGCCCACCAGAAAATTTTACATCAATACGATCCTTATCTCGCCACGAGTCTATACATATCAATTTCACAAGAATCGGAGTCCATTTGACCCCTCAAATCACAAGTTTAAACTCTCTTAAGTTTCAAGCCCTAACCTCTATTTTTGACCTTTGATTCCTTAATTATTTAGTCTAAATCCATGTTTATACACCATAACATCAAGCTCTAAGTCCAATAGTTCATACATGACCCTCAAAACCCTCTTAAATCGCCTCAAACTCTCAAGGTTCGGAGTCCAAAATGTTACTCTTTCAAAATTTCGCGAAAAATATGTTCTCACTTAACCTGCATGTTATTTTCGCTTATGTGGATCTAATCCCACTTCTGTGACATCCACTTATGCGGACCTTTCATTTAAGGCGACTTTCCGCTTCTGCGGTCCAAAATCGCTTCTCCAGGACCGCTTAAGCGCCCAACTCTCCGCTTCTGTGGAACTTGACCCGGATCCAAATTCCGCTCGTGCGAGATGCAGCTCGCTTCTGAGAGACCGCATCTGCAGCCTCCTTTCCATATATGCGGAAACACCTACTACAACCCACAAACCTGCAATTTCAAACTTCAAGTTCCTTCCTCTTAGCCACCCGAAATCACCCCGAGACCCCCCGGGACCTCAACCAAAGTTACCAACACATCTTATAACGTTATTCAAACTTGTTCCAATCATGAAAACACACCCAGCAATACTAAATCCATCAAATTACATCGGATTCAAGCCTAAGTTTCTTCAAAACTATTAAAATGCACATTCGATCAAAAACCCAAACAAACGATGTCGGAATGACCTGAAACTTTACAATCATATCCAAAATCACCTAATGGAGCTGCTGCAACTCTCGAAATTTCATTCCGACCCTAGGATCCAAATTTCACCTATCCACCGGATTTCACCAAAATACTAACTTTGCCAATTCAAGCCTAATTCTACACCGGACCTCCAAAATCAATTTCGATCATACTCCTAAGTGACAAATCATCCCCCTCGAATCACCAGAAATCACATCCGAACCTTCTAACTCATAAGTTAACATCCGGTTGACTTTTCCAAACCAAATCTTCCTTAAAGAGACTAAGTATATCATTTTCCACCAACCAATCCAATTAAATTCTAACACACCAAGCATTGAGAATGAAACATGAAGAAGTATAAAACATGGAAAACATAGCGGTAGCTCATGAGACGACGGGTCGGGTCATTGCACAATCGATCACAAACTAGTTAGATGAAGTAAAAACTAGTCAATATAGACTCACAAGATCGAATTCTAGCTATTTAAGCAATTTTCTAATTATTAACACAAGTTTCCCAAATTTCGATCCCGGGCCCACGTGCCCGTATTCCGAGATTTTTTGAATAAAGTTGTTCTCTATCACCTAAGGATCACAAATATATGATTTCTAGTTCATTACATGGCAAACTATATGATTAAATCTTAGCTTTATTAAAACCCTAGGTCTAGTTCTAACCCTTGATTTTTACTAAATTTTCAATATTTAATCTATCTAATATACATGTATTTAAGCTAAGGATGAAGGGAAATTAATTACCTTACCAAACTATATGGAAATACTCTCTTGGAAGAACCCCAATCGCCTAAGTTGAGAGCGAAAAATGAGAGAAATGAGTTTGAGTTCGTATTAAATGAACCCTTATTCCCCCAGCTATGTTCGCATCTGCCGAAGTATTTTTTCTTCAGCGTAAATTGGCCGCTTCTGCAACTTTTGGATATTGGGGCTAGATCGCCTTAGCGGTTTGGGTGCCGCATAAGTGGAATCGCTTCTGCGGTCCTTGGGCTACTTATGAGGTTTTCCCTAGCCTGCCCCTTCTCCACTTCTGCGATCAAATGACTGCATCTACGGTCCCGCTTCTGTGGTCCAAGAACCGCAGATGCGATTATGATAGAAGCAAAAAACTTCAGGCATTTTCAAAATTTTTACTTCACTCGAGCCTCGCTTGTATGACGCTCGGAGCTCCCATGCCCTGCTCGAACATACCGACAAGTCTGAAATCACGAGGCGGACCTACTCAAACCCTCGAAACACTTAAAACAATCCGAAATCTAGGAATCAACCCCAAAACCAAATGAATCAGATCATTGAATCTTCAAGTTCTAAATTTTCTTTTAAAGGGTCAAACGCCCTTAAACTACTCAGATTGACACCAAATTTTATGGGTAAGTCTTAACTGATATATTGGACCTGTACCAAGTTTCAAAACTAAAATCCAAGACTGATACCTAGGAAATCAATGATTATTTTATATAATTCCTTAATACTTCAAGATAACAATTTCACAAAAAAATTCATCACTCGGGCTAGGGACCTCAGAATTTGATTCCGGGCATATGCTCAAGCCTCATATTTTCCCACGGACCCTCTGGGATTATTAAATCATGAATCCGGGTCCGTTTCCATAAAAAGTTGACCGATGTAAAATTTGGTCTTTTTAGAAAAAACTTAAAGAAGCAAATAGACATATCCTTGCTCAAAACTCTTCTCACTTCCGAATCACCCGTCCCCACAAGTCATAAAGTAGTTAAGGCAAGTGCGGGAAGTTTTATTTAAGGAAACGAGGTTCTAAAATACAAAACAACCAGTCGGGTCTTTAGAATAAGTAATAATAATTATGTATATTTTTATGAGGTGTTCTAGTATCGATTAATATCATTTTATACAAGTTCTCATTAAATTGCAATTTTATTAGGAAAAAATAATTTATGAATATAATTTAGTTTCAAGACCCTTTTCAACTTAAAAATATATAAATATAAAATTAACTATTTTCAAAAAGGCTTAACAAATAATTATGTTAAAGAAAGTTGTATCACACCCAAAGTATCTCAATCAAAACAAATGAAACTAGAAAAAACTGTAAAATTCAATTTAAGTCAATTTGATTAGTATTTAGTGTGATCGAGAAATTAATTTACTTTTAATAAATTATTCAAATATGTCATTAAACTAGAATAGTTTTCTTATGACAAGTTTTCAAATATATCATTCATTCATTAGGGTCATACTTATCGGCCTATAACAATCGTATAGGCCTGTTTACTAATATCATTACCTATTCTTATACTATCGTTGTGATTGATAGTAATATTATACGTTCATACTAGGGTCATACGTATCGGCCTACAACAACCATAGAAGTCCATTGACTAATACGGTTGTAGTCATATGACCTTCCGTTTATATATCGTGGTTGATATTTAGTAATTGACCATCTATGAATATAATTTCATTCATTCATTAGGGTCATACTTATCGGCCTATAGCAACTGTATAGGCCCGTTTACAAATATGATTACCTATGCATATACTATCGTTGTGATTGAGAGTAATATCATATGTTCATACTAGGGTCATACATATCAGTCTACAACAACTATATAAGTCCATTGACTAATACGGTTGTAGTCATATGACCTTCTGTTTATATATCTTGGTTGATATTTAGTAATTTACAGTCTATGAATATAATTTAATTCATTCATTAGGGTCATACGTATCAGCCTATAGCAACCGTATAGTCCTGTTTACTAATATGATTACCTATGCATATACTATCTTTGAGAGTAATATCATACGTACATACTAGGGTCATACGTATTAGCCTACAACAACCATATAAGTCCATTGACTAATACGGTTGTAGTCATATGACCTTCCATTTATATATCGTGGTTGATATTTAGGAATTGACCATCTATGAATATAATTTAATTCATTCATTAGGGTCATACGTATCGGCCTATCGCAACCGTATAAGCCCATTTACTAATATGATTACCTATGCATATATTATTGTTGTGATTGAGAGTAATATCATACGTTCATTCTAGAAGTAGTTTTATTATTGAGTTGATAAAAAAAAGATTTTATTAGTGAGTTAATTACGTCGTTGTGCTTTATATGTAGTTAATTGAACGTATATACATATATAAAAAGTATATGTAGGTTCCACTAGTCAATTGACAATGATCGTTTTGTTTTACCCATCATGTAAACACGTATATAAATAATATTTTGCTCTTTATATATAGTGACCATTAATTACGTTTAATATGGTACAACTAGTTCATTACATGTCATTTTTGTACTAAAATCTTAATTATAATCATCATATTATACTAAAATTATATTGCAAGTAAATGAAATATAAGTTAATTTAACCTTCGAAGTAAATGAATTATAAGTTGAATTCTTTGAAATTAATATTTTGAAATGTTTGGAGGGAGGGGATATATATATATATATATATATATATATATATAAACACTTAACAGAAAAAAAAAAGGGAAAAGAAAACTTCCACCTCTGTTATGAACGAGAAACAAAGAAAGAATGAGAGAAAAAGCAGAACGAAAAAAATGTGAAGAACTCAAGAACAGAAGAAGAAAGGAGAAAGGAGAAGAAGAAATTATGTGGGTCAGCAGTGGAGAAAGTAGAAGAAGATGAGCAACTCTAATTTTGGCAGGATCAGCAGAGAAAGAACGAGAGAATAAGCAAGTAAAAACCCTAAATTTTGGTCAACTTTGTCTTATGTCGAAGGGGAAGGGTTTTTGGTCGATTTAGGGTCTGTAAAAAACAGACCCAAAGTTTTTTCTTAAGAAAAAAGCCCCCAGTGCTTTTTGGTAAAGTAGTGATCGCTTCATCGCTTTTCCGCCTCGTCAGGGAGGGGAATGTTGTTTTACTATCTCTCTCTCTCTCTCTCTCTCTCTCTATATATATATATATATATATATATATATATATATATATATATATATATATATATCCTATATTTGATATGGAAGAAACGTTTCTTATGAATGTTGACGGGTGTATTGAAGAAGAGGAATTCTATATATGGTTTAGAATGAAATTACTCAGATCGTACATCAAGCGTGATTATATGGTAAATTCATTTTTTTCTTCTTTTAGTTAACATTAAATGATTTTTACCCTATCTTTCATTATGCTTGTGCAGTACATTTCAAAGAAAATATATTAATATCTTCCTCCTAGTACGGCTAAGACATTACTATGATGTAACGGGACGGAGTGGATGTGACTCTAACATGTGTTGTTCGAATAAGACTTATTAACAGGTGGAAATAATTTGTTGTGGACAACAAGTTAAAGAAAGGGAGTGTTCTTCCTTTTGAACTTGTAGAGGCTACATCAAGTGCAGTGATATTCGTTGTTGAAGTGAAAGGATAGGAACATCTAATGCTTAGGCTTTCCATGTACGCCTGTGTTCAACCCTTGTCATTAAAATATTTATGGATTAATATGATTTTCTTATACTTGTGCTTTGTTTTTTCCCTTGTATTATTGTTATTCTTGTTAAAGGATTGGAATTATCGTCTGTGATTTTTTCTTGTTATAGTTTTTTCATGTTTATGAAAATTATTTTATATAAAGTCCTAGACGACTAAACTTCATCAAAATATGAAGAAAACCTCATCAATATTAGAAGTAGTTTTATTAGTGAGTTGATAAAAAAAAATAGAGTAATTAGTGTGTTAATTACGTTGTTACGCTTTATATATAGTTACATTGAACGTATATACATATATAACAAGTATATATAGTGTCACGACCCATTTTCCATAATAGGTCATGATGGTGATCGACACCGTTAACAGACCAACCAACGCGGAAGTATAAATAAGTTCTCATTTTCACCTTTACCAAAAACTAAGCATAAAAGATTTTTCAAAGACAAAGCTAAAGCCAAGAGTGATAACACTGTAAACATATAGTTCTACAATCCAAAAATGAATGTCTACTAATGTGTGTGCCAGAACCTGGTTTCACAAGCTACGGGCAACTAATAGAATATACACAAAAGAATAATATACTATCCTACTGTCTGAATCAGGATAGACAGAAACAAAAATATAGAGAAAGACTTCTTCCGCTACGGATTGGCATGGAGGAGAAGCAACTCACCGTAGAAGTCTCCAGAGTGCTCACTGATGCGCACCAGAGTAGTGACACAGATCCACCTGCCTCAAATCCTTTACATTTAAGTGCAGAATCATAACATGAGTACATAAACAACATGTACCAAATAAGTATCCCGCCTAATCTCGAAGAAGTAGATATGAGAGGTCGACTTGATACTTACTAAGGTCAAAATAATGAGGATCATTTAAACAAGCAGGTATAACTCAAGTCATTAAACTTTCAAATTTGAAATATAAATTATTCCTTTAACCTTTTATAGATTATTCCCATTCATTTTTAAATATTTAAGCAAATCTGGAATTTTAGACACAAGTAAAAGCTAAATAACTCATACACAAATAACCACCGAGGAACTTATGGTCCGATCTAACAGAAAAAGTAAATATGTACTGTCGAGGGTCGAACGGCTCGAACCATAGATGCATCTATTACCCTGCTCAAGAATCATACGTGCGACGCGGTAAAATATAAATAACGATCACCCTGCTCACGAATCATCCATGCGACGCAGGTACACATAAGAATACATGTTCTTCCAAGTTCAAGTTTATTCTCTTTTAATAATTCCAGAGTAAATGAAATTGAATCCTTTTAGAATTTTAATTTCCAACTTGTTAGGATCTAAGCAATTCAACAGCCAACAAGATTACAAATATTTCACATATAACATGCTTTAGGATCCTATACTACCTGGACTGTCATATAGTCGCTACGCACGGACTCTCGTCATATGATACTTACGTAGCCCCGCATATAAGCAATTTGGTTATTTATTATACCTATGGGGATATTTCCCTCTTAAAAAGTCAAAAAGGAGACTCACCCCAGTCCAAAGCGCACTTCCAAGTTCCAACAATGAGCCCAAGTCTTTAATTCGAAGCGGAACTATCTCAAACTAATCAAACAAAGTAAGAACTAGTCAATAAAGTCTCACATGGTTGAATTCTAACTATTTAAGTGATTTTCCAACCTTTCCCATAAGTGTCCTAAATTTTGACCCCAGGCCCACGTGCCAGGATTCCAAGATTTTTCAAAGGAAGTTTTTCTCTATCACCTAAGGATCAAAAATATATGATTTCTAGTTCATTACATGGCAAATTTCATGATTAAAGCTTAGTTTTTGTTAAACCCTACGTCTAGCTCTAACCCATTAATTTTTGTGACGATCCGACCCGCCATCTCATGAGTTACTGTCCTGTTCTTCCCATTTTCTACTTCCTCATATTTCATTATCGGTATTGGGTGCATTAGAATTTATTTGGAGCGATTTTAATAAGAAATGAAACAGTTAGTCTCTTTAAGAAAGGTTTAGTTTGGAAAGAGTCAACCGGAAGTTGACTTGTGTGTTAGAGTGCTCGGACATGAATTCCGATGATTCGGTTAGCTCCGGGAGATGATTTGTGACTTAAGAGTTGATCAGAAGTAATTTTGGAAGTCCGGTGCAGATTTAGGCTTGAATTGGCGAAGTTAATATTTTGGCAATTTTTTGATTGATAGGTGAGATTTTGATTCGGGGGTCGGAATAGAACTCCGAGAGTTGTCGTAGCTCTGTTTAGTTATTTGGGATGTGTGTGAAAAAATTTCATGTCATTCAGACGTGGTTTGCTTGGGTTTTTGATCGAATGCATGTTTTAGAAGTTTCAAAAGAACTTAGGCTTGAATTCGATGTAATTCAATGATTTTAGTATTAGTTGAGGTTTTTTATGATTGGAGAAAGTTTGGATGATAATTTACGATATGTTGGTGCTTTTCGTTGAGGTCCCGAGGGCCTCGGGGTGATTTCGGATGGTTAATGGGAAGTTTGGAGTTGTAAAATGTAGCAGAAAAATTGCAGAACTTTTTTTGTTCTATGCGATCAAGGAGGGTGTCATGCGATCGCATAGAAGGAATACAAGGGGTTGTTTAATTGTGCTATGTGATCGCGGAGGGAGGCTTGCGATCTCACAGTGTAAAAATCTTGTGCTATGTGATCGCAGGGAGGCCTATGCGATCGCATAGGGTTAAATTTGGGGGCAGCAAATTTGTTCTATGCGATCGCAGGGGCTTGGTTGCGATCGCATAGAGTTAGCTACAATGATATGGGCAGAATGTTAAAAACATTTCATCCGCGAACCCAACCCATTTTTCCTCCATTTTTGGAACTTTTTGAGAGCTTTTGTACGGAGATTGATGAGAGTTTCAACTGGGATCGATTGGAGGTAGGTATTATGAGTTAAATACATGACTTTATTAAAGAATCATACTTTAAAATTATGATAATATAGCCAATGTGTAAGAAATTAGGGCTTGAAATTGAAATTCTAAATTTGGGATTTGAGGGGCCATCTGTGGTCCGATTTGAAAAATTTTTGTATGTATAGACTCGTAACGAGATAAGGAATCTGATGATGTAAAACATTTTGAGTTTCGAGACGTGGTCCCGGGGCTTGGGTTTCGTCAAATTTGTGAATTTTGATATTTTCGATTATTTTTGATTGGGTATTTTCTCTTTAGAATAATGCGACATATTCGTTGTGATTTTGGGCAAATTCGTCGCACGAGGAAGTCAATTCGAGAGGCAAGGGCATAGCGAGCTAGACTTTTGGACGGCTAGAGGCGAGTATTGATTTTAAATGGTGTCCTGAGAGTTTGACACACCGAATTTGCACAACTAGCGCTATGTTGAGATGAAACACGCGATGTGTGACGAGCGCGGGGTCACTTACTATTGGGGATTGCGACTTCGTCTATCTCGGTTGATATTTTACCGCGTATTTGATAAAGACTTGTTATTTTTCACCATAATTTGGGCTTATTGCCATACTTGGGCTTCATGCCAATTATATGAAATTCTTTGTGAATTTCCATCACTGTTTTACTCACTAATTGAAATATTATTAGAACTTAGTCCAATTGAATTATATTGTTTCATGAACTCAGCTACACTTTTAGTAAACTTGAGAATTAAATGATATTTCTAATATTGTTTGAGCTGAGCACCATTGTTTTACTGCTGCCCAAGGGGCTTTGATTATTTTCTGGACTGATTGAGGCCGAAGGCCATATGTGAGGATATGTTGAGTGATTTGAGGAGGCTTCCATGCCTCGAGTGTGATGTGAGAAGGCTTTAAGGCTTTATATTGATATGACATGCTATAAGGCCTTATGATGATATATCGCTTGGGCTGTAAGAGCCCCTCTTGAGTCTGCACCCTCACAGTGAGCACGGGTACCGAGGTGAGTTGGGAGTGAGCCCAAGAGGTTGATATTGTACTTTGTGAGTGAGCCTGAGAGGCTGATGATATACCATGTGAGTTGGGAGTGAGCCCGCGAGGCTGATATTGTATTGAGAGTTTGATATTGAGCCCGAGACAGATTTCTGATTATGCTTCTACAGAGTGAAAAAATGCTTCGGCGTGAAGCCCGATCCAATATGATGTTGCGGCGTGCAGCCCGATCCATGCGATAAGCTACTACGGCGTGCAGTCCGATCCATGCGATAAGCTACTCCGGCATGCAGTCCGATCCATGCAATATGCTACTGCAGCGTGCAGTCCGATCCATGCATATATATGCACATGCTCACACAACACTTCAAGCCTGAATGCATCCTTACAGCATCTTCATGCCTTCACATATGGCCCTCAGCCTCAATCACTCCAAAATAGTCAAAGCCCCTCGGGCATCCGTAAAACAAATATACTCAGCTCAAATGATAGATCAAGTATCGTTTAAAACTCCAAGTTTGAGTAAAATATAGCTGAGTTCATTAAACATTGTAAATCATATGGACTGAGTTCAAATAGTATTTCAAATAGTGAGGAAAACTATGATGATAGTTCATAAAGAGTTCAAATAATTGACAATAAGCCCCAAGCATGGCAATGAGCCTAAGTCATAATGATAACAATAAATCATTTGAAATTTCGCGGTGAAAACCATCAACAGGGACGAACCAAGTCACAATCCCAACCGGTGCTCTACCCCATGCTCAAGTCCAGCACGCAAGTCACCACAATACAGCACTAAGATGTGCAAATCCGGGGTTTCAAACCCTCATGATATCATTCCCAAATATTACTCACCTAGAACCGGCGAAATCTCAAGCTCGCAATGCCTTTGCCCCTCAAATCGGCCTCCACGCGCGTCGAGTCTAGCCAAAAATAGATTGAATACATCACAATATGCAAATGGGACAATACCCAATCGAAAACAATCGAATTATAGAAAAAAATCTCGAAACTAGCAAAACTCGAGCCCACGGGCCCGCTTCTCGAAAAATTACAAAACTCACATTACCGGATTCCTCGTCTTGCCACGAGTCCACACATACCAAGAACTCCCAAATCCGATTTCAAATGACCTATCATATTCCAATTTGAAATATCAAATTCAAGCTCTAGCTTTAGCCCTTTTTTAATGAATTTCAATCAATTTCCATGCTAATTCTATCATAACCTCGAGTATTTAAGCCAAGGAAATTACTTCTAAACATTCCTCCTTGAATCCCTTTTCAAAATCGCCCCAAAGCTCTCAAAACTCGCTCAACAATGGAGGAAAATGCGTAACCCTCGTGGATGAAATGTTCCAATTAAACTTTTCTGCCCAGACCGCTTCCCGCTTCAACGGTCCTCTTACCGCCTACGCGACTTCCGCTTACGTGTCCCTTTGACTGCTTCAACGGTTTGATTTGATTCTTCAGCGACCGCTTCTACATTCCTTGACCGCTTCCGCAGCTACCGCTTCCGCTTGCCAAATTCCGCTTCTGCGGTCCCAACCATATTGCCCTTGGCCGATTTTGTGGCTCATCTACCGCTTATACGAACACCGCCTTCTACCTAGTTGTTTCCACTTTTGCAGTCCCTCATCGACGGAATTTGAGCCGATGTTGTTCCAAACAAAATGGGTAAGACCGCTTTTGAGGTCCACGATTCAAAAAGGCGGGACCGTTTTTGCGGTCCCAGGGCTGCTTTTGCGGGTCTTCCACGCCTGAGCCCTTTTCGCTTCTGTGATCTGCCAACCGCTTCTGCGATCCCACTTCTACGGTCCAAGAGCCGCATAAGCGGTTATCAGTTCTTGGTTCTTTTTAAATTCTAATTTCACTCAAACCTCGACCATTTGACGCTCAAGGCTCCCGAGACCTGCCCGAACATACCGACAAGTTTGAAATCACGAGGCGGACTTATTCGAACCCTCAAAACACTCAAAACAATGCCAAATTGAGGGATCAAACCCAAAACCAAATGGATCAAATCATTGAATCTTCAAGTTCTAAATCTCCTTCTAACTGGTCAAAGCACCTTTAAACTGCTCGGATTGACATTGAATTTTACGGGTAAGTCTTAACTGATACTTCGGACCTGTACCAAGTTTTGGAACTAAAATCTGAGCCCGATACCTAGGAATCCAATGGTTATTTAGTTTATTTAATTCCTTAAAACTCTAAGTTAACAATGTCACAGAAAAATTCACTACTCGGGTTAGGGACCTTGGAATTCGATTTCAGACATACCACCAAGTCCCATATTTTTTCACGGACCCTCCGAAATTATCAAATTGCAAATACGGGTCCGCTTCCCAAGAAAGTTGACCGAAGTCAAACTTATCCTTTTTAAAAAACTTAAAGAAGTAAATGGACATATTCTTGATCAAAACTCTTCTAACTTCCAAACCACCCATCCCCGCAAGTTATAAATTAGTCAAAGAAAGTGCATAAAGTTTTATTTATGGGAACGAGGTTCTAAAATACAAACGATCGGTCGGATCGTTACATATAGGTTTCACTAGTCAATTGACAACGATCGTTCTATTTCGGGATATAGTTATCAATTAAATTATGTTTAATCATACTATATTATAAGTGTGAAGACTATTAGATTAAGTTATTTTACTAAAATATCCTTTAAAGTTGTATATATAGGTTCCACTAGTCAATTTAGTGTTTTGTATTTTCTTTGAATATTTAGATGGATATTAAAAGTGGAAAGGCTCTATTTTTGTATATAAAAAAATATTCTTACGGTTACAATGTCTACATTTTGTCCTTCATTAGAACACTTACAATATCTTTTTGAAAAGAAAATAAATATTCCTTCTGTTACAAATGACCATAATTTAATAAATATAAATATCATTCCTTTTTTCGGGTGAAAATACCATTCCTTTTTTTGGGGGTGAAAATATCATTCATTTCATATGTCAACACATTAATTAACCATACTTGCATTAGCCAATTGCTTCATTTCTGTAGAAAAAGTTGAAATATTTGAAGACGAATATGGAATATGTCATCAAAATCAAACAAATACTATAAGTTTTTTTTTATATGTTTAAGTTTCATAATACCAAAGTTTATAATAAAAAAGTTTGGTATATGGAAAATATTAGTTCTAAAACCTAAACTATTAGGAAGAAAATTGAAAATTACATATCATCCTCTTATTAAAAAAGGATGCAATTAGGCCTACTGAGAACTCTAAATTTCATCAATATTATATTTCCAAGTCTGGTTCGCCATTGAGATCAAACAAGCTTGATTGCGATTGTGCAGCGTCAAATTGTCGCAATTAAAATCAAACAAATACTATAAGATATGAGGATATGTTCAAGTACCTCATTCACGTCTAGGAAACCATCAATGTTTGTACCTCTACCTTGTGTATTACCCCTACCTCTGCGTCCACCACTTCTACATCCATTTCTACCACCACGATTGCCACCACCCTTGCCTCCCCCTCTAACACCAATTCTTGTGCCATTACTAGCTCCAAACACACCACGTGGCTGTGAACTTGTAAAGTAAAATTTAATTCTTCCTCTATATCGATTCAAACGCGGCCTGCCACGTGAATTAGTGTACTGGAGATCTCGTAGAGCTGTGCTTTCATTATCATCTGAGTCATCCTGGTCGGGATTTGGCACGGTCATTTTGTCATCCCAGTTTTGAAGATCGTACACAATCTTCTTCAAATTATGCTTAACATATTGAACCTTTACGATAGTTCCCAGAGCTATATCACAAGCTATGTCAAAACACTTCAACATGCTTCTGTATATCTTGTACTCAAGTGTCATGGTAGGGTAGCCAATTTGACGGAACTGATTCAAGTGTGGTCTGATAAAATCTCTTCTCCACATTGGCAGTATATACCTTTTATCAATTTTATCAATCTTCTGGTGCGACATGATCTTGAGTATATGGCAACAAAGTATCCCTCTAGACTCAAACCATTTGCAGTTGCAACTAAAATATTCGCCGATAGGTATATATTCAACAATGTAGTCAACTGAATTTCCATTTTTTTACAATTGAATAATCCCTAACGATGAATTTCTCAACACCAGGGACAACTTAATGATCGTCGGGGCTGCTGACTTCACAATGGTACAATTTCCTTAGTTGTGTCTTGAAAAATTCATACACTATGCGCATATAACACTTAATTTCCTGCTCCTCCCACTTGAACATTGACTCACACACAATATGAAAGCCATTTGACCCGTATTCTGCTTTCAACTCTTTCTCATACTTACCTCTTAGAGCTAACTCATATTGGTGAACAAATATCCTAAGAGTGATTTGACGGGTAATATATCCATCGAAGAACGCATGCATACCCTCACTTCTTTGCGTAGATAGCATACCATCCCAAAAATGCACATCAAGATACACAGGAACCCATTTTTCATTCTCATGGTAAAACTTGTTGAACCAATTGCTCGTATGCAAATTATACCTTGCAATATATTCTGCCCATTTTGTCTCAAAAACTTCAACACTGATGCTATCAAGGACCATGGATTTAAATTCTCCACGTGCAATTTTAGAATGACGAACACCACTTAAGTAAATGGGAAACTTTGATAATATATGCCAAATACAATACCTATGTATTGTATTTGACATCATCTCAGGAAGGGCTACCTTAATTCTCTAACACTGATAAGTTATGATCGCATCTAGATGAATATTTCCCATGGCATCAATCCAAGTTCTAAAAACCAATTTATAATTATTGATATCTTCATGAGACATCAGAGCACATCCCAATAAATGGGCTGCTAAAATGGACTGCCTATGGTGGTTGATGCCAACAAATGTTGCGCATGGCATATTATATTTATTCACAAGTTACGTCGTATCAAAGCATATCGCATCATGGAATTGCTCATACGCCGACTTATAGTCTGAATGCACCCATACCACATTTCGAAGCCTACCAAAATTATCTATGTCAATTTAATAGAAAAATTCTCTATCCTTTACCTGCATTTCACGAAAAAAGTTGAGCAGCAACTGTGAGTCCCCTTCTTTCATTTCAAAATTCATGCTCTTCAAATTATAGTTTCTACAATCCTTTGGCGTGCAACCCAGATTTTGAGGTCTACCACGTTGAACCTCAGCAAACCTAATATTCTTGGAGGGTCTAATGCCAAATATATCGTGAGCTACAAGATCCCTCTTCAAAGAATCACAAACGGACCTATATCCCGCCATCAGTCGGGATACGGATGGGAGTAACTCATGGTTGCGTTCATGAATGACCTTTGATACCCACCAAGAACCATATTCATCCAACACACCAGCTAGCCTAGCTTTACAGTCATTACTCTTGGTGGTAAACTTGGTTCGCTGAATCCTAGCCCTATCACAACAGAAAGTTAGGTATTCGGCGGTGGCACCACCATTTGGAATTTTTTGTTTGATGAAGAGAATCCTTTCAATTTAGCATGTTCTTTGTAGCATTCAAACAAAGTATCTTTCTCCCTAAATCGCATTCCAGATATGGACCTACAACCATATCCTCTTCAGTGAATTCATTCTCCACTTCCGGATCAACATCACATAACACTAAATCATTTCCTAAAACCTGCTCCTCATTATCCTTAGTTTCTCCGTGATATTCTCCATCGGGTTCTTCATCATCATCGTTATCTAAGTGCACATCATTGTTGAAACTGTCGTGAGAATCAACATCGACTTCATCATTCAATAAACTATCGTCCGATGTCATCCCTAAAGATCTATACAACTCATCCGTAACCCGATCAATCCTAGTTTTTTGGTTCATATTCGTGGTTGTTGTATTTGTATTGTGCTCACTTGGATTCATATTTTCTTGCACCATCGAGTTTTTTTGTGTTGAATCCATATTTTAGATAGGGTAAAGTGTCCCTTCACATGGTTTGATACGAAGGAAGAAGAATAATAAATCGTATAGGAAGAAGTTTCAATCGTTTATACTGCATAAAGGAAGAACATATATTGTATATACCGTATAAAGGCAGAAAATATAATAATTTGTATTTTATAATTTGTCTAATGATAAAATACACATAAATACAATTAATATACACAAATATAATACAAGACTTTTCAGCTTCCTTATTAAATTTTCGTTCAAGACTAGAATTTAATTTTGTGTTTTTGGAGGGAAAAATGTACGCTTGATACATAGAGGGGCTTGGTTGTCTTTTTACTACTGTGGCCAAAGTTGGGACATACCGGTTGGGTCGTTTAGCAACTCTCAAAAATTTATTATTTTGTGCACAATGGATATTTTTTTACCCCAAATAATGTGGATTATGTGATGCATCATCATTAAAGACTAAACACAATTGTGACATACTTTTAGTTTACACTTTATCCATCATTAAAGCATACCCCCACTTGTGACATGTTTTTACTTTTACCCATACTTATGCAATATTCTTTCCTTAATTTTTACTTTACACTTTATCCTTCATTAAAGTCTACCCCCACTTATGACATATTTTTACTTTTACCCACACTTATGCAATATTCTCTCCTTAATTTTTGGGGGTTATTGACGGATGGCTGTGGACTAGGGGGTAACATACCTAATATGCACATATTTGATAATATAGTTTCAACAATGGTATAAGAATGAAAATGACCCTATCAGATATGCACAACGTAGACCTTATTTTGCAGAAATGACACAAGGTAGCTACTTTACAAGGCTGTATTTAAGAATTAGCCAATGCACCTTGAATTTTATTTTTTCGCTTCAAATTTTTAGTTTGAAATTTCAGAACAAAATATATAATGTTCACATATTCCTAGTTTATTTCTATTACTTTGCTCTTGATAGGCAATACATGTAAGGCCAATCATTGGCAAAATTTTGCTCTTTCCTAATGTTTTTTAGGTCTATAAATTGAGTTTACGGACATGGTAGTCTAAAGGTATTTTTACCTTCCTGTGCCACATATGAAACTTTATTACCCTCAATATTTAAGGTTAGAGATAATTACATTTAGTATACTAAATTACCATTTATATACCATGATTTAAAATAGGGATATCATTAATGGGTCCTACATATGATGCATAACTATAGCTCAACCTCCCTCCTCCTGCTCGACATTAATTACATTAATTATACTAAGTCAATGGGTCATATAGCTCTTTCCTTTCAGCTCAACCCCCATCCCGACGTTCTAACTTTACCCTTAACTCCCCCTTCCCCCACGTTTTACTTTTATCCTTCACTCCCCCACGTTTAGCGCCTGTTTTCTTATTTACAGAACAAACGTTACCAACGTTCTTCGTTATTCTCCATTTAAATTCACCAAATATTGAAATTATCATTCTACAAAATTCATTCCCATCTGTAGTCAAGTTGAAGTTAAACCATGAAGAATATCAAATCTTCCAAAAAAATACCTTAAAAAATCTACAGTATGTGATATCCCCTCTTTCGATTTGGGTGTTTTAACACCAAAATCACCACAAAACAAGTAAATCTACACATACAATGGAACATACTACTCACAAATCATCTCCTACACAAATCCGTGCCAAGATGAGAACAAAGCAAATGCACGATGTAGATGCTGGGGGAAGTGCTACACCAGACGGCAAACAACTCAAAAGAAAGGAGAAAGAAGTATGTGTAGATGACGACTTTGCTGAAGATGTACCTAAAAACCCAACAGTTAAAAACCCAAGTTGTCTCCTGCTTCCTCCAAACAAAAAACGAAGAAACAGCCCCAAAAACTCCCAAAATTGGTTCCGGAAAAAAATTTGGTGAAGGTAAACATTATTATTTTTGTTTCCAGTTTTTTAGTTTTGTTTTGGATATAAAAATCTCCATTTTAAGTGTTTGGTAAATTATAGATTAATTGATTTAATTTTATAGATTATTTGTAGTTGTGATTTTTTATAATTTATAATTGTAGTTACTTTTAGTCGTTTTGTAGTTATATTGTCGTTAGCTTTTATTTTGTAATTTACTTTATAGTTGTAGATTATTTTATAGGCTGTACTTTTTTAAGTAGATTTGTATGTATTTATTCTTCCTGGTTTGTTTTTAGCTATCTGTGTAGTGATTGTATGTAGATAATACGTAGATTAATGCTTCATTTTTATGCAGTTTACTAATGTGAAATAATTTATTATTTTATGCAGAATTGGTCACCATATACACACGAACCCCCATATCATTCCTAATCTCAATTAGGGACAATTGTCGTTCACCATATATTTAATTTCTATAATTTTTCCTGAAGTATCAATCGATAGTTGCTCTGCAATTGTAGATATCAGAATATTGTAGCTTGCATTCTCATCTACCACAATGGCATCAACTTCAAAATCTCTAAATATGCCATAGTTATCCTAATTCCCATCCGATTGTAGCATGATTGCGATTTTGAGCATGATTGCGTGTTGTTGCTGATGTATTATTCAATTTTTTTTTCGTTTTTTTGGATTTTAGATTGAGGAAAAAAAGATGAAGAACAGATATGTGATCGCCAATTTGATTTTTGAAAACGACGAAGAACAGAATGTAGCAATTTTGAGTTGTTGAATATCGAAGATTTGAATCCTACAATTTGAATTCAGTTTGTTCGTATCTTTATTTATTTATTTTTGAACTATAGTTTAAGAGTAAATTAAGTAGATGAGAAATCTCCTTTCCATTTCAAAATTTGAACTTAATGTAGAATCAATCAATCCCAATATTTTTTTCTGATTTTCAACAGATGATTAAGGCAGAATTTTAATGTAGACTCAATCAATGCCAATATTCTTTCCTAATTTTTAGGGCGTGATTAAAGGAAGATTCTTTCCTATTAATTCCTAATAAACGAATGATATAAATTGTAGGAAAAATATGAACTAGACGGGTACTTTAAATACTATACATATATTTAATAATAAAGTTTCATATGTGGTATATGAAGGAAAAAACACTAGTCGAAAACGCCTGTGCCTATATGTTTGCTGATTGTGGACTCTCTTTATTTTATTGTTTTTAAATTTCTGAATTAAATGGAGGGTGTTGGAGCACTAGAGAAAATTTTATATTTGTTATTTAATTCACTAATGAACTTGATTCTTTACTACATGAAAAATTTGTCCTCTTACCTCGATTATATTTACATTAAGTACGTCTTCATAAATTTATTATTTTCTTTCATGGTTATAAAATTGACTAGTATCAAACGAAGAAAACGTGGCAAGTGTCGACCAGCCGGAATTTTATTTCAGATTCTTACGAGGCCAAAATTTAAAAGAATTTGTGTAAATCTTCGTAAAAATAGCACGAGCTAGCTAATTTTTGGATTAGTTATTCAAAATAGCCAGCATTTGCAAAGTTATTAAAAAATAGTCACTATTTTGCTGCAATAGGGGCCAGTTCAGCATAATATACTGAAAATCGACACACCTTTGCATGAAATTCCAGCATATTATGCTGGAACTCCAACACACGAAAAGTTCCAGCATAATATACTGAAGATTCGAGCACCTGTGTATGAACTTCCAACATATTATATTTGACCGGTATATTATACTGGAACTCCAGTATATTATGCTGGACTTCTAATACACTTATGTTGGAACTCCATTATAGTAATATACTAGAATTCCAGTATACTTATGATGGAACTCCATGATAATATACTAGAGTTCCAGTATACATATGCTGGAACTCCAGTATATTATGCTGGAGTATTTTTCAAATTTTGAATAATATTTTTGTTTAAGTATATCTTTACATGAAAAATAACTAAATTTCAATTACTTTTAAAACTCTAACTATTTTTAAATTGTTATAAATACACTTCTATTTATGGTGAATGTCTTTAATTAGAGAGATTCTAGAGTCCTATTATTGGTAGCTAGATCATCCCACTCCCTATAAATAAAGGGGTCTTCTACCATTGTAATACATCCCTAACAATCTCTAAGTATCAATAAGAATACTTCTCTCTCTCTATTCTCTCTATATTGTTCTTGTTCTTGCATTATTATTCTTGTCTTTATATTATTTCATAACACGTTATCAGCACGAGACTCTACCGTCTCAAGAACCATTCTCGAAAAATCTAAGGTATTTCCCTCTTCCTAATTTAATTTTCGATTATGTCTGACATTACGAAAAGAAAGTTCGTTGCCCTTGAAATTTCGGGCAAGAACTATACGACATGGGTGTTGGATGCTGAAATCCACTTAGATGCTATGGGTCTCGGAGACACCATCAAAGATAGAGAAAAAGCATCCACCCAAGACTGTGCGAAGGCCTTGATTTTCTTGCGCCATCACCTTGATGAGGGTTTGAAGATTGAATATCTCACCGTCAAGGATCCACTCATCCTGTGAAACGGCTTAAAGGAGAGATATGACAACCTGAAGTTGGTCACTCTGCCACAAGCACGATATGATTGGGCTCATCTGAGGCTCCAGGACTTTAAGTCCGTTTCTGAATATAATTCTGCAATATTCAGAATTACTTCTAAATTGAAGCTATGCGGAGATAAAATCTCCGATTATGATATGCTTGAGAAAACGTTTACAACGTTTCATGCCTCCAATATGGTACTGCAACAACAGTACAGAGAGAAAGGCTTTACAAAGTACTCTGAACTGATTTCTCTTCTACTAGTGGCTGAGCGAAATAATGACCTGCTCATGAGAAATCATGAAAATCGACCCACTGGGTCTACACCACTGCCTGAAGCAGATAAGGTGCACTCTCATTATGCCAAACATGAAAAGGGCCATGGTCATGGTCGTAAACGGGGTCATAGCCAGGGACGTAGACAAGGAAGAAATTCCAATGAAGTCCGTCAACCCCCAAGGAGAGATAACCGCCGAAAGCAGAAACGGGGTCATGAAGATCCTAAGGCAAATGGTTCAGAAACTATATGTTATCGTTGCGGTGGGAAAGGGCACTGGTCAAAGACTTGCCGTATACCAAGACACTTGGTTGTCCTTTATCAAGCATCTCGAAAGAGAAAAGGCCCTGAAACAAATTTTGTCTATGACGACAACTTGGACATCACCCACCTGGATGTGGCAGATTTCTTTGAGCAACCCGAGGGGAAAATAGACCACCTAATCGGTGATGGGTCCGCGATGAAAGAAGATGGAGTTATTTAATTTTGTTCTACTTATTTGTATTAGTTAGTGAATAAACTAATAGTCATTAGTATTAGCTCGTATTAGTTAGTTCATGATGCAATGTTAGCAGTAGTTCTTTAGAATGTCTTCAATATGCTCAAATATCAATAATATTTTTATTTTCCAGTAGGGGTAATCGACTAGCTTGAAAAACTAGTCGATTATCTAATATTTGCGCATTAAAACTGAAAAACAATTGACCGACAATCGATTGTCTATGTCTAACAATCGATTGTCGTTAAGACAGTGTAATCTGGAATTTTTCAAAAATCATCCACAATCGATTGTCTTTGTCTAACAATCGATTGTCGTTAAGACAGTGTAATCTGGAATTTTTCAAAAATCATCCACAATCGATTGTCTATGTCTAACAATCGATTGTCGTTAGACAGTGTAATCTGAAATTTTTCAAAAATCATCCACAATCGATTGTCTTTGTCTAACAATCTATTGTCGTTAAGACAGTGTAATCTGGAATTTTTCAAAAATCATCCACAATCGATTGTCTTTGTCTAACAATCGATTGTCGTTAAGACAGTGTAATCTGGAATTTTTCGAAAATCATCCACAATCGATTGTCTTTGTCTAACAATCGATTGTCGTTAAGACAGTGTAATCTGGAATTTTTCAAAAATCATCCACAATCGATTGTCTTTGTCTAACAATCGATTGTCCTTAAAACAGTGTGATCTGGAATTTTTCAAAATAGTCAACAATCGATTGTCTATGCTTAACAATCGATTGTCTTAAGACAGTGTGCTCTGGAATTTTTCAAAATAGCCAACAATCGATTGTCTATATTTAACAATCGATTGTCTTAAGACAGTGTGCTCTGGAATTTTTCGAAATAAGCCGACAATCGATTGTCTATGTTTAACAATCGATTGTCTTAAGACAGTGTGATCTGAAGTTTTTCAAAATAGCAAATAATCGATTGTGTGTGTTTAACAATCGATTGTCAATGTTCAACAATCGATTGTTTGTGTTTAACAATCGATTGTTTGAAGAAAATGCTTAAACTGAAATTTTCAAACTGCAAAGTAATCAATTATGGATAACATATCTGATTTTGTTAGTCAACTGTTAGCAGCAGATTTTGAAAATATCATGTGACACAAACGAATTGAACTTGTTTATTCTTATGTTCGTGTATCTCTTTTGTATGTCAAACTATGGGATAGCAAATATGGATATCTCACAAAGCGAACTTGGATCAACGTCCAACTGTAAAAGTATTTGCCTAGTTGATTCATGTACTACACATACAATACTCAAAGAAAAGAAATATTTCTTCTCAACTAAATATGTGTAAGGCAAACGTTACTACAATCTCTGGAAGCAGTAAATTGATTGAAGGCTCCGGAAGAGCAATTGTAACTCTGCCCAAAGGCACGACGTTAATCATAGAGAATGCAATGTTCTCCTCCAAGTCTAAGAGAAACTTGTTGAGTTTTAAAGATGTACGCCGGAATGGCTATCATATTGAGACAATGGATGAAGATAATCTCGAATATCTCGTCATTACAAAGAATGTCTCCGGCCAAAAGAGGGTTATTGAGAAATTCCCGTCTTTATCTTGTGGCCTGTATTGGACAAGAATTAGTGCAATTGAGGCACATTCAACAGTAAACCAAAGGGTTACTGATTCCAATACCTTTGTACTTTGGCATGATCGATTGGGACACCCAGGATCGATCATGATGAGACGGATTATAGAAAGCTCATATGGGCATCCGTTAAAGAATTTCAAAATTCTTTCGAATAATGAATATCCTTGCACTTCGTGTTATCAAGGCAAGTTGATTATCAGGCCATCACCAACAAAGGTTGGGACTGAGTCACCCACGTTTCTGGAACGTATACAAGGGGACATTTGTGGACCTATTCACCCACCTAGTGGGTCGTTTAGGTATTTCATGGTCTTGATAGACGCATCCTGTAGATGGTCTCATGTGTGCCTGTTGTCATCACGCAACCTTGCGTTTGCGAAATTAATGGCACAAATAATTCGACTACGAGCACAATTTCCAGATAATCCAATCAAGTCCATTAGACTGGATAATGCTGCTGAGTTTACATCCCAAGCATTTAATGATTACTGCTTATCAATCGGGATAAAAGTTGAACATTCTGTAGCTCATGTTCACACTCAAAACGGTCTTGCAGAATCGTTAATTAAATGCCTGCAGTTGATTGCAAGGCCATTACTTATGAGAACGAGGCTGCCCACTTCGGTATGGGGTCACGCCATCTTACATGCAGCAATGCTAATTCGTCTCAGACCGACGAATTACCACAAGTATTCCCCGTTGCAATTGGTTTTGGGTCATGAACCCAATATATCCCATTTAAGAATTTTTGGATGCGTAGTATATGTGCCTATAGCACCGCCATCCCGCACCAAAATGGGTCCGCAAAGAAGGTTAGGAATATATGTTGGGTTTGAATCGCCCTCCATCATTCGCTACCTCGAAACATTGACAGGCGACGTATTTACTGCACGATTTGCAGACTGTCGATTCGATGAGACACTTTTCCCAAAATTAGGGGGAGAAGTTGTAGAAAACAAACGGGAAATTTTGTGGAAAAATGCATAATTATCTCATCTTGATCCACATACCTCTATTTGTGAAAGAGAGGTACAAAAGATTATCCATTTGCAAAGAATAGCAAATCAAATGCCTGACGCATTTACGGACTTGAAGAGGATAACGAAATCCCACATTCCCGCGGAAAATGTTCCAATCCGTATTGATGTCCCTGTTGGACAATCATCTAGTGTCATATCCAATGAGTCAAATGCACGCCTGAAGCGTGGCAGACCATTAGGTTCCAAAGATCGAAATCCTAGAAAGAGGAAAAAGAATGATCAAAATGACACCACGAAAGAATCTCATGATTTAAAAAATTTTGAGATTCATGAAGAATCCATTGAGCCCGAGGCTCTGGAAAATACGGAACTATCCCTAAATCCAATTAATATTGAGGCAAATATTAATCAAGTGGATATTGTGGTGGATAATGCCTTTGCTTATAATGTAGCATCTAGCATTATGCAAGAATGTGAGGATCTCGAACCTCAATCTGTTGAAGAATGTCGAAAAAGACAGGATTGGCCAAAGTGGCAAGAAGCAATTCAATCAGAATTGAATTCGCTGGCAAAACGTGAAGTTTTTGGCCCTATAGTTGAAACACCTAATGGTGTTAAGCCTGTCGGCTATAAATGGGTCTTTGTACGCAAAAGAAACGAGAAAAATGAGGTACAAAGATATAAGGCACGCCTTGTTGCACAAGGTTTTTCTCAAAGGCCTGGTGTCGATTATGAAGAGACATATTCGCCTGTAATGGATGCGATAACCTTTCATTATCTCATAAGTTTTGCTGTCCATGAAAAGCTTGACATGCACTTAATGGATGTGGTTACTGCCTATCTTTATGGCTCACTTGATAATGAGATATACATGAAAATTCCCGATGGACTCAAGATGCCAAACGCGCATAATTCAAAATCTCGGGATATGTTCTCAATTAAATTGCAAAGATCCTTGTATGGTCTAAAGCAATCTGGACGAATGTGGTATAATCGTCTTAGTGAGTACTTGTTAAAAGAAGGCTATATAAATGACGCCATTTGCCCGTGTGTTTTTATAAAGAAAACAACATCGGAATTTGTTGTACTTGCCGTATATGTCGATGACATAAACCTTATTGGAACCCCTATAGAACTCCAAAAGGCAATTGATTATCTAAAGGATGAATTCGAGATGAAAGATCTCGGAAAGACTAAACTATGTCTTGGTTTGCAAATTGAATATTTGGCAAACGGAATTTTTGTTCATCAATCTACCTATACAGAAAAGGTACTGAAACGGTTTTACATGGATGAAGCACATCCTTTAAGTACACCGATGGTTGTTCGATCACTTGATGTGAACAAAGATCCATTCCGACCACAAGAAAGGAATGAAGAGCTACTTGGTCCTGAAGTACCATATCTTAGCACAATTGGCGCACTAATGTATCTTGCAAATACTACAAGACCTGACATATCCTTTTCAGTTAATGTCTTAGCAAGATTTAGCTCGGCTCCTACGAGGAGACATTGGAATGGGATCAAACACATATTGCGGTACCTAAAGGGAACTACCGATATGGGCTTATTTTATGGCAAGAATTGCAGCCTGGATCTTGTTGGTTATGCTGATGCTGGATATTTGTCCGACCCACACAAGGCTCGATCTCAAACGGGTTATGTGTTTACCTGTGGAGAAACCGCCATATCTTGGCGATCGACTAAGCAATCAATTGTGGCTACTTCATCTAATCATGCCGAGATAATTGCTATTCATGAAGCAAGTCGGGAGTGTGTGTGGTTGAGGTCTATAATACATCATATCCAAGACAAATGTGGTTTGAAGTGTGATAAACTACCCACAACTTTGTATGAAGACAATGCAGCATGTATAGCTCAATTGAAGGGAGGATTCATAAAAGGAGATAGAACGAAGCATATTTCACCAAAGTTATTCTTCACATATGATCTTCAAAAGAATGGTGATATCAATGTTCAACAGATTCGTTCAAGCGACAATATGGCTGATTTGTTCACAAAATCTCTACCAAAGTCAACCTTCAAGAAGCTAGTTCACAAGATCGGGATGCGAAGACTTAAGGACATAAATTGATGTTCTTATCAGGGGGAGTTAATGCGCGTTGCACTCTTTTTCCCTTACAAGGTTTTGTCCCACCGGGTTTTCCTTGCGAGGTTTTTAACGAGGCAACCAATAGGCGCATATTCAAACATGTGACTCTTTTTCCTTACTTTAATTTTTCCCATTGGGTTTTGTTTTAAGGTTTTAACGAGGCACATCATTGAATAGACATTCAAGGGGGAGTGTTATAAATACACTTCTATTTAAGGTGAATGTCTTTAATTAGAGAGATTCTAGAGTTCTATTATTGGTAGCTAGATCATCCCACTCCCTATAAATAAAGGGGTCTTCTACCATTGTAATACATCCCTAACAATCTTTAAATATCAATAAGAATACTTCTCTCTCTCTATTCTCTCTATATTGTTCTTGTTCTTGCATTATTGTTCTTGTCTTTATATTATTTCATAACATAAATGACCACTTGTAAATCTGATTATTTTTAAATTTCTCTCCTTATTCATAGTAAGAAAGGGCCGACGTGAAAGCCCAAATCGAGTCCAGATGAATTGATTTGAGAAAGCCCAACTATCTCTGTCTGCAACAACAGTTCGGAATCTTCGGACCCTCCGGCATAACCCGATTCACTTTTCGGAGCAATATTTTTCCACCTTCCGGTGGAACCTTTCAGAGTGTACGTGAAAGCACAACAATGGCGTTTTGGTGTAGAGTGAGCAACTCCAAAATCAAAACCCTATCAGGTCACCTGAAAAGGTCTTATTTTCAATGCCACGGTTCTAATTCGCTCATTGCCAGCGCGTCTTCACATACTTCAGTTCGGGTTCTCAGTAACCCTAACTTAATTATCCAGAAAAGTCCATTCGAATTTCCACAAAGTGTCAGGTTTTTTGCAGCTCCTGTACAGGTAAGCTAAGCAATTAAGATCACGTAGTTGTTTTATGTCCATTGATTATCATGCGTGTAGTGATGAGTGTAACCGATTTTGCAGGTGAAAACGAGGAAGGAAGAGAAGGAATCGAGTGGGCCCAGATTGAATCACGAAATCAAAGCAGATTTTGTTAGGCTTGTCGGCGATGAAGGTGATTTTATAACTCTTCTTTGTACTTTGTCAGTTTTTATTTATTTGTTTCATGAATAAGGAAGGTCAAACTTTTTTCAAAAAACACCAGGCGATAACTTAAGCCTTAATCGACATAGTACAAGATTTCTGTGCTAGTGGGAGGTAGCAGATACCTTGAGGGGGAAAAAGTGAAGGTTGAATTTGTATTGAAGTTTTTATGAAGCAAGATGCTAAGATCATCATAGTATGTTAAAAGTCACATTTTTATGGACTCTGACTTCCAAATCTTAATAGGGTTGGCATATGAGATGTAACCTCGAGGAGCAGCTTTTGTTGGAAAATTCAAAATGCAAATTAAATGGTCAAAGTTCCTTGGGGCGTGATTATGTTACCCGGGTACCCATAATTAGGATTCTCAATTTCACTCTTCATCCCAAAAGAAAAAGAAAGAAAGGGATTCTCAATTTCACATGTTATGACTAGAGTTGCTTATTGGGGCTAGAAGTATAGACACGTTGCTAAATGAAACATATAACTCAAAAAAAAACAATTTAGTTGCTTTATTTTTCTTAATAATCATGGCTGAAAGCATCGCAAAATATTTTAGCTGATAGCCATGAATTAGCAAGAGGTTGGTGCTGGGGTAACATGTAAGAAGGATGAAAGCTTAATGAACATTGGAATAATTCCTTATGCATCATACAAAAGGTTAAAATGTGTTGAAGAATTGCCGGATGCTCTAGCATATATCAAGGGTTAGAAATCCAATTCAAAAGCAATGTTGTTTTGAAATAGCAAAGGACTCCATTTATCAAGTTTGAGATTCTTTATGCCTGAAGTCTCAAAATTGTAAAACGAGTAATCTTATGAATCTGTAATTGAATTATAAAGCCAAAACTTTAAGAGATTGAAATGGGATTACGTCAGAGTAGACTAGTAAAGAAAAAAATGAATTCTAATCTATTCACAAAACAATTGATTCTGAGATGCACATAAAACTCATCATATTTTTCGCTTTGCATCTGTTTGGACAGCACCGTGGCCTAGTTACCCTGAGACATATGTTCATCGCTTTTGGTTGTACACTTTTCTTGTATTACTCTGCCTTGCTTCTATTTAAGAAAATAATATAAGTGAAAGCTTTAGTTTTTTGTTTTGAGTTTTCTCCCTTAATATGTAAACTGAGAAGAAAAGAGGCGCCTTTAGTGCTCTGGGTTTAAGTCAAGCAGTTGACATTGTTCTAACTGTTATACACATGTCTCAGAATCTAGTGTTGATTAATAGTTATTATATGATAAACAACAACAACAACTATCCAGTATAGTCCCACAAAGTGGGGTCTGGGGAGGGTAATATGTAGACAGGCCTTACCCCTACCCGAAAGGGTAGAGAGGCTGTTTCCAATCGACACTCGGCTCAGGGAAATAAAGAAAAACCAAAAAAAAAACAAAAGCAAAAGAGCATTAGTAACTTCAGCAAAAGTCGCGTAAATAATTATCTAAACATAAGAACCATAAATAAAAAGGCATGCAATAATATCAAACAAACTACTATAAATCATCTAAGGATACGCAAATCATCTAAAGATAGCCCTGCCAAGCCTCACTCAACCCCGGGAAAGGAGTACGAAAAAATCTAGGACCCTCTATCCTACAACCCTGATACTAGACCTCCATACTTTCCTATCAAGGGCCATGTCCTCGGAAATCCGCATCCTAGCCTTGTCATGCCTAATCACCTCTCCTCAATACCTCTTAGGCCTCCCTCTGCCTCGCCTCACGCCGACTACCGCCAACCGCTCACAACTCCTCACCGGGGCATCTGGACTTCTCCTCCGCACATGCCCGAACCACCTGAGCCTCGCTTCTCGCATCTTCTCATCCACCGGGGCCACCCCCACCTTCTTTCGAATAACTTCATTCCTAATCTTATCTAACATGGTGAACCCGCACATCTACCTGAGCATCCTCATCTCCGCAACCTTCATTCTCTAAACATGAGAGTTCTTCACCGGCCAGCACTCCGCCCATACAACATGGCAGGTCTAACAACAGCTCTATAAAATTTCTCATTGAGTTTCTGTGGCATCTTGTCACACAGGACTCCTGATGCAAGCCTCCACTTCGACCACCCCGCTCCTATACGGTGAGTGACATCCCCGTCAATCTCTCCGTCCTCCTGAATCACCGACTCAAGATATCTGAAACTGTCCTTCTTGGCGATGACCTGAGATCGAATCTTCACTTCCCTGCCTACTTCGCTCGGCTCAGCGCTAAACCTGCACTTCAGGTATTCTTCTTAGATCTGCTTATTTTGAAACCCTTAGACTCGAAAATCTATCTCCATACCTCTAGCCTCTCATTAACACCGATCCTCGTCTCGTCTATCAAGACTATGTCATCAGCAAATAGCATACACCAAGGCACATCCCCTTGAATATGACGGGTTAGAGCATCTATCACCAAGGCAAACAAGAGATAGCTAAGCGCAGATCCTTGATGGAGCCCCATAGCCACCGGGAAATGGTCTGAGTCACCACCAACCGTCCTAACCCTAGTCTTAGCTCCATCGTACATGTCCTTGATAACTCTGATGTAGGCTTACGGCACGTTCTTCGCCTCCAGGCACCTCCATAGCACCTCCCTTGGGACCTTGTGATATGCCTTCTCCAAGTTGATAAACACCATGTGCAGATCCTTTCTTCTTATCCCTGAACTGTTCCACCAATCTCCTGACAAGGTGGGTAGCTTCTGTAGTGGAGCGACCCGGCATGAAACCGAACTGGTTCACAGATATAGATGTCATCTCCCTCACCCTCGCCTCGATCACCCGCTCCCAGACCTTCATGGCGTGACTTATTAATTTGATGCCCCTATAGTTGTTGCAGCACTAGATATCCCCTTTGCTCTTGTACAAGGGCACCACTCTACTCCACCTCCACTCCTCCGACATTCTTTTGGTCCTGAAGAACGCATTGAACAACCTGGAGAGCCACTCCACTCCTGACCTACCCATGCATTTCCAGAACTCCATCGGGATCTCGTCAGGCCTGGTCGCTCGACCCCTACTCATCCTGCACAAAGCCCCAACGACCTCCTCCACCCTAATGCGCCTGCGGTACCCAAGGTCTCTATGTTGCTTTGAATGCCTTAGCTCCCCTAGCTCTATGTTATGATCCCCCTCCTCGTTAAGTAGGTCTCGAAAGTACGCCTGCCACCTCTGCTTGACTTGAGACTCCCCCATCAGAACTCTACCATCCTCGTCCCTGATGCACCTAACTTGGTCAAGATCCCGCGCTTTCCTCTCCTTTACTTTAGCTAACTGGAATAACTTCCTGTCCCCTCCTTTCTCCCCTAATTCCTCGTACATGCGACCAAATGGCACATTTTTAGCTTCCGTAACCGCCAGCTTCGCTTCCTTCCTCGCCACCTTGTAGATCTCCCTGTTCACTCTCCTTTCTTCCTCGCTTGTGCTCCCTGTCAACTTAGCAAACGCCGCTTTCTTCATCTCCACTTTTTCTTGGACTACATCGTTCCACCACCAATCACCCTGATATCTACCTGAATAGTCCTTGGCTACCCCGAGCATATCCCGTGCTACCTCCCTCACCAAGTTCGCCGCCTCTGACCACATTGCGTCTGCTTCCCCAGAACTTCTCCAAGCTCCATCATCAACTAACCTCCTCTCTAACTCCTGGGCTTTCTCCTTAGACCTTAGTCAAAGCACCCCATCTAATCAGTGGTCGTCCCCGGGCACCCCTCCTCTTCCTCTTCACCCATAGACCGGCATCCATCACTAGAAGTCTATGAAGAGTCGAAGGGGACTCTCCCGGAATAACCTTGCAGTCCTTGCACAAACCTCTATCGCTCCTTCTGAGGAGGAGGAGGTAATCAATCTGAGTCCTTGCTGCCGAACTTTTGAAGGTGACCAAATGCTCCTCCCTCTTCTGAAATGTCGAGTTCGCAATCAGAAACTCGGAAGCCCTGGCGAAATCAAGCAGTGACGTGCCTCCTCTATTCCTAACCCCAAGGCCGAAGCTACCGTGCACCTCACCATAACCACCGGCATCCGCCCCAATATGGCCATTATAGTCCCCTCCTATAACTAACTTCTTAGATTGGGGAATACTACTCACCAAATCGTCTAACCCCTCCCAAAAGCGCCTCTTAACCTCCTTATCTAAGCCTGCTTGTGGCGCGTAAGCCTTGATGACGTTGAGAACGGAACCCCCAATAACCAACTAAATAGACATTAACCTATCATTCACTCGCCTGACCTCAACCACGGACTCACTTAGATCCCTATTCACCAAGATGCCCACTCCATTCTTACTTTGCACAACCCCAGAATACCACAGCTTAAACCCGTCTGCATTCCTCGCCTTCGTCCCTTTCCACCTAGTCTCTTGGACACAGGCTATGTTGACCCTCCTCTTCTGAAGAACCTTCGCCAACTCAATGGACTTTCCGGTCAGAGTGCCTACGTTCAACGACCCGATCCTTAATCTATGAGCGTCCGCTACCCTCTTCCCACCCTTGCCTCCCGTCCTACCCGCAGAACCGTTCCCAGCCCCCCTGCCCACCCCTGCCACCACCCCCGCCCCCGAGGACATGACCTTACATTACCATACCCCGCCGCAGCCACTATCCCTCCAACCGGTTACAGAGAACAGTGACGCACACACGTATTAAAGCGGAATGCGCAAAAGGATGTAAGCAAGGAATGAACAGAGTAAACCACACACAGGATGCTTAGCTAGAAAACGTATAAGGGTGTACAGAGTAAACAAGAGGTCGGGAGGTACCAACTCCCATTAGAAAAACCTGGAAGTATGCTTTGATTCGCCCGATATCAACTACCGCTAGCTCTTGCACGTTTCGTCCGGTGATGCATTGCTCTTCACGTCCAAACGCCGCACGTTCGCCTTGTCCGCCGCGAGTAGTGCCTGAAAATCACACACACAACAAACCCCAAAAAAACGAGGGGGGCTGCCTAGCTCGGGAAAGAAGAGTAGAGAGGAGATAATGTGAAGAGAGAGAGGAGAGAGAGAGGAGAGAGGTAACTTACTTGGGGGAGGGGGGGCGGAGTTAGGGGGCAGGGGGCGGTGGATAGGTGGGGTGAGGGCTGGGGTAGTGAAGATAGAGGTGAGAGAGAGACAGAGGAGAGAGAGCTTACTTGGGGGTCGCCGGAGAAGGAGGTCGCCAGAGTTAGGGGGTGGTAGGGGGGGCAGGTAGGGGGGTGAGGGCTGGGTAGTAAAGAGAGAGGAGAGAGAGAAAGAAGAGAGAAACAGAGGAGAGAGAGAGCGCTTACTTGGGGGTCGCCGGAGAAGTAGGTTGCCGGAGGAGGGGTGGGGGGCTGGGGAGCTGGGTGGCAAGTTGACCGTTGGGGCGGGGGAGCGTGTTTGATGCCTCATCAAGGAAGTAATCAACAGATATGAATAAAAATTGAGCAGTGGAGGCCAGCTATTAATTTATACAATATTTTTTCCTCTGGGCAAATCTCTCGAGATGGATCTGAAGTTCATTTCTCACTGATTGTCTTTTGGGTCGAAACTTTCTCGTACAGTTTTTGTTTATTTCCTATTATTTCAGGTCTTATTCTTTGCATTTTTGCAGGTCATCGCGTAGTGTCAATACGTGAAGCATGGGAACTTGCAAGAAGTCTCAATCTTGATTTGGTGGAGGTAAGAAGTGTCAATCATGAGGCTTACTTACAGTTACAAGAGCGATACTACTGACAGTAAAACATACTAGGATAAACTAACACAAATGTCAAATTAATGCTTTTTATAACATGAAAACACAGTGAGGGAAATAAACTTTCTCGCTGAAGATCTTTTCTGGTTCATAAGCAGCGCTTGGACTTATCTGTTGCTTTCCTTGTTACCTTGGTACAGTGATGACTGAGCAAGTGTGTCATATTGAGCTTGCTCGTTTCTTGTTGATAAGACAATTTCCCTTTGTATCATTCTTCCCTTTCATGACTGATTCTGTACTCTTCATTTCACGTCTTGTATTACTCAATTCTGCTCTATTCATTTCACGTCATAGCAGTTCAATATGCAATTAAGCAGGGTAACAAGAAAAGTCACAAAGAACTGATTTTTGTCAATCTGATGGATTTTATTTTGGTTTAGTTGTCAACTCATCTGCAACAAACACTAAAAACTCCAAGATGTGAAAATTCTTATTAATTTGATTATGTTGCAATGTAGAGGGCCTGTGTACATAGGCCGTGGTTGAAATGTTCTCAAATTGTACAGGATAAGATGATTGCTTAGAGAAAATTGAGGGACGTCTAGTTTATAGAAAAACAAAGGTCTTTTGTTCGTTGAAAGAAGTGTATATAAACATTTCTCTTGGCTTTCTTGCTACTAGGAGAAGATTATATTGAGAAGGATGTCTTATTTTTGCCACAAGCCCTTAAAAGTAGTTTTTCAACCAATTTTAATTAATATAGACTATGTTGCGTGGACTCTCCAAAATGTCGCCACACCCGTGTCGGATCCTCTAAATCATTACTTTTGAAGGAGACACTCACTCGGTGACATTCTCGGAGAGTCTAAGCAATATAGAATATAGATATGTGAAGATGAGGTGTGTGCGTATCAAGTATGACATTATTTGGTTAGTGAACTTAAGAAGTCAGGATAAGGAGGATTTGCATGTCCTCGGCTTTGTGGAGGGCGATTTATAACCTTTTTGGTGTTCAATGGCTGATGCCAAGAACCGTAAAGGAAATGTTATGTAGTTGGGCAGGTTTCCGTAGAAGAAGAAAGCAAAAGGCGTGGAAGTTTGCCCCGTTAGCTCTCATGTGGATAGTTTGGGGGAGAGAAATAGGAGAGCTTTTGAGGGGATTGAGTCTACTTTTTCACATCTTAAGTCTTTTATCTTTGATCGCTTTTGGTGCACTCATATAGCCCCTACTTGTATAGAAGATTGGGCGTCTTTTGTAGAGAATCATGTTCTGTTGAATTCTCTACTTTTTGGTATCCTTCCCGTATACGGGAGTTATCTCCCTTTTGATTAATACTTACCTTATAAAAAAATGGAGGACTTACACCTACTTCCCTTACTGAAGTTTGTAAGCTTCTCCATATATTCTGGCAAGACAAGAAAGCAAATGGGAATAAGTGATAGGGAATTAATTATATTTTCAGAATCTTCTTTACTATACCAAATGGGAGGGTCGTATCCAAAAAAAAAAAAAAGAACCTACACCGAATGGATGAGAAATGGAAAAAAAGCTTGTAAAGATACTTCATACGTGAAACGTCTCTCTAATTAACTACTTCTCTTGCCAAATGATGTGGCTGGACCCTAATCTTTGGAAAGAGTTGAAGTTGCTAATCCAATCTTCAGCAATTCTCTGTACCCTTCTTCACCACTTTTAGCTTCAATCTGACATCAATAGGGAAGTAATAAGTGAAGGGGTCTAATAGGTGTTAGTTTATGGTTTTCCCAGTAAGGCAGGACCATTTAATAATATGTGGTTCCATCTGATATACTGTATGCTAAATTGGTTTTTGTGATTTTGCAGGTGTCACGAAATGCCAAACCACCAGTCTGCAAAATTATGGACTACCACAAAGAGAAGTATCAACAACAATTAAAGGACAATGCTAAAAAAAGCAAGGTACGTTTTCCCTCAATAATGCCTGTGTATTAGAGCCTTAGAGGTTTTGCTAGCATCAGTTAGTTGGTGTTTATTTTGTATTTGAAGCCAATCTTTAGCTTCAATATCATATAAATGTGGCATTGATCCTGAGTTAAAACTGTTTAAGCTTTAGAGCTTGCCAAGTCTAGTTGAAGCTGGACTCTGGAGAAGTTTGATGAAGTCGAGCTCAATTAAGCTACCTCCAATCTTTTTGGCTCAAGTTAATTCTTTAAGGTCAAGTGACCTCAAGCATTGAAAGCTTGGATCCGCTTGTTCAGCTACTGCATCTTTAATGATGATATTCCATACGTGATTTATGTTTATATATGTAGGAAGAAGGTGATTTTGTAAATTTAATGGTAGAATCTCTCCCTATCACATAGAATCTGACCTTGACAGTCCTCGGCGTTCTTACCGATGGAAATTTATGGGTTGTTCGCAACCAAGGGTGTGGCCTAGTGGTCAATGAAGTGACATTAGAACCATGATGTCTCAAGTTCAATTTTGAACAGAGACAATAAACACTAGGTGATTTCTTCCCCATCTGCCCAAGCCTTGGTGGACAGAGTTACTTGGTACCTAGTTATCCCGTGGAATTTGTCTGCGCAAGCTAGCCCGAGCACCACGGTTATCAATTTTTTTTATTTATTTTATGTATGGGCTGTCTACTGGAAATTGCCAAGTGTTAACATAATCTGGATATTTTATTAGGTCACGTAAGTCTCCCAGATGCAAAACTGCTTCCATGATGTTGAAAATTGGATATGCATGATTAAAACTGTAATAAATGATCACAACAGGTAATAGTAGTTCTCCTTCTAAAAAACACAGTTAACAGTAGTTCTTATCCTCTGGATGTAAAAGACCCATGTCCAACTGCCACGCAAAATCTTGATTTGGGGGTGGGTGGGGGTGGGGGTTGCAACAGTGACCTTTTATAGAGTAACCTCCTACCGTCGCATGCATGAGTGATAGTGGACCCCTATTTTTCCTTTTCAATATTGTGGTAGTCTTTTGTTTGCCTTTGAGAGGATAAGCAAGAATCAGATAAAATTGGCATGCCCTTCTTAGAAAGATATAACTGGCATGCAAAAAATTCAGATGTAAAGGGGCAGTGTACAATTATTAGTCAATTTTTTTGCTCTGCCTTAGTTAATTGTCTTCAGTGCTTGATTTTTTCTTGTAATATTTTGCAGTCTGAGTTAACTTTGAAGAAGGGAGATTGTAAAGAAGTCCGATTTGTTGGGAAAATCGTAAGTCTATTGCTTGTTTTTCTCCGTTATAGCATTCCCATGATGTATCCGATCCTGTGCATTGCGTATGATCACAATACAGTAGAACTAAGCCTTCCGTGAAGCTATGCACAAAATTTGGTATTTTGATATCAATGGAGTTCTTATGACTACCATGGATGGTGCTTTTTCTTATAAATGAGATACCAGATCCTTAAAGGAGCATATGATAATCATCTGTCAGATAGGTTTGAGAGTCGGTTTCTTATCAGTTTTCAGATTGAATCAGATGCCTTCATTTTTGCTGTTGCACGGACTATTTGCCAATGACTAAGTAATTTGTTCTGATAGTTGTTTATTATACTTGAAAAGAAGAAACTTTAAAATGATATCCACCTTTAACCATGGAAGCGCACCATATAATTGATAACAACAACAACAACAACCCAGTATAATCCCACTTAGTAGGGTCTGGGGTGGGTAGTGTGTACGCAGACCTTACCCCTACTCTTGGGTAGAGAGGCTGTTTCCAAATAGACCCCCGGCATCCTTCCCTCCAAGAACTTCCCACCTTGCTCTTGGGGAGACTCGAACTCACAACCTCTCGGCTGGAAGTGGGGGTTGCTTACCATCAGAGCACCATATAATTGATAATTGTTTGAAAATTTGCAGCTCTTAGTTTCATGATGCCTTGAAATTAAATGTGGGGTTGAATCTCTCTCTCATGCAGGAAAAAAAAGACTTGAAAATTAAAGCAGATACAGTTAAACGAATGATGGAGCGTGGCTATCGGGTGAAGGTACTTACTTAGCCATTACAACACCCCCCCCCCCCCCCCCAAAAAAAATAAAGCCAAAAAAAGCATCCCAGTGTTGTGTTTGCTTGTTTTTAATGCATCTACACTCAACTTGTCTTTCGTTGCATCGTGCCGTCTTCTGTTTTAAGGAAAGCTTGCAAATAAAAAATGCTCTTTCTATTTGCCCACAGGGCTTCAGTCCAGTGGTAAGAGCTCTACGCATGATGTGTGGGTTAGGCGCACATCACGAGTTCGAAAACTGCCATAGACAAAAGCATGATATTTAAGTGGAGAAGGGTAGAAGGACATGCCTATTATTCATCGAGCTTCTATGCACTACTGGCCTCAGGGATTTTCTGGTTATCAAAAAACTTAAAATGGTCTCTTTTTAAATGATCAATTTTAACACAGAAAATGAAAAAAAAAGAGCAAGCATGGTAAATTAGCACCTCATTTTCTCTCATTTGCTTTGAGATGTCCTTAGTGGCTCAAAAGTTTGAAATCAATTGTTTAAAATTTTCAGACTTAGAGATTGAAATTTAAAGACCATTACGTGCTGTAAGATGTCCTTGTCGGTGCATCACTTTTAACCCCATAGATTTGATTATGTCATAAAGCATATAAAACCTTTTTTAAGGTTGACAGGCTGGTTTTTTAATACATGCATCTGAATTTACCCGAGTTCAATTCAATCTCCTTGCAGATGTTTCTTGGATTTTTTTGGTATATATTAAAGCCGCTTTTAGTATATGTCGATCCTTTCGCTTCGATTATTCTATCACCCTGTCACCTTATCACCTTATCTTGTTGTGGTCACTATATCGGAAACAACCCTCTCTACCTTCACAAGGTAGGGGTGTGGCATGCGTACTCTATATCCCCCAGACCTCATTTTGTGGGATTATACTGGGTATGTTGTATTATTCTAAAGTCGCTTTTAGGTAGATGCTGATTTTCACTACTTTTTTTCTATTTGATATCTTCTGTGACACTTGATTATTATAGAGTTGAGCCAGTACGCTGTCATATACATGTTTGGAAAACTAGGGTGCATAATAAGCAACTTGAATGGGTCTTCTGTTGTTTACCTGAAGCTTGGCTTCTAGAAAGTTCGATAGCCTTTGTTACTTTGTGAGAAGTCTAAACCAGCTTTGGACAGGGTTTTTTTTCTTTTTTGGAGCTTTGGACAGTGTATTTTGTAGCAACTTCATGTTTTTTTAAAATGTGACGTTGATTTCTTGAGGATTTATTGTCTGCAATGTTTTTGGTAAAGCAGATAATGTTGGTTGCATGAGAATGTATGTTTGGTTATCTTTTTATCAAGTATAATCAGTTATGCTCTTTTGTCCTCCTGAACAGTGTACAGCCATGTCCATGGGCAATGAAGGAGAGGATTTGGGAGCAGTGTTATCACGTTTCTCTCCTCTTGTAAGATTTGCTGCTATTCTGTTAGTAGCATCCTGTTTGAAGCTATTGTTAATTGTTATTTTATTATTTAAGTTCTGTGCCTTGGATGGTTGTTGTTTTCTTTAGATTGAAGATGTTGCCTATATTGAAAGTGGGCCAAGAGTGGAGAAAAAGCAGGCATATATTGTTGTCAGGCATGTTAAGTTCGGTCCATCAAAGAAGGGTTCAGGAAAGAAGGCGTCAAAAGAATGCAAAACTGCCAGTTCCGAAGAAGAAGCAGCATCTCAAAGTTCTTTACAATTGGATGAAAACTGTGATGCTGCTGAATCTACTGTTGAAAGTGACGACGATAGTTGTCAAGAAGAAATGACTGATGAAGATGTGGATGACAAGAGATCAGATTGGAGGGTATCTGGTGCAAAAGGTGTTTCCAGGAAGGTTTTTGATTTTGTGGATTGTGAAAATGTAGGTGCTAGAACTCCAAGTTTTACAAATGTTTCTTCAGATTTTGCACGCGCGAGATCTGCACGTGATTTTTCTCGAACTGAAGCGGCTGGGCCTTCATTTGGAGGGCAAAGTAGTTTCAGAGGAGAATTAGGGAACACAGTGCGGGCTCCGTCGGGGGAAGAAAATAGGTATCAAAGAGACCCTAGAAACTCATCCATACCTACCAAATCAGCTCCTAGCAGCACCCCAAGTTCAGGGAGCACAATGACAGGGAACAACCTATCTGATATAGGAAGGCAACTGCCACTGGATATGAGTGGTTTGTCACATACTAGAGACCTTGGATCTCAGTTGCTGAGGAAGTCTCCTCTTAATGGGTCTCCGGAGCAACATCCTTCTCATTCTGGTGTTCGAAGTTCTCCATCCTCTGGTTTTGGTATATTTAGCTCTGCACCAGGGACTCCTAGCAAGGAGAGCAATGTTGCTACAGAAAATAGGTACAAGAAAAGTGAGCAGTCTAATTCTGGAAGGAACTCTAGTGCTTCAGATCCTAAAGGTTTAACTATGGCTAATCCCCAAGCTAGAAGACCTGATCTTGGTAAGAGGGATGGTCCAGGGAAATACCCGATCTTTGGTGAGAGCTCGAAGATGATTCCAAACCACAACTCGGAAACTCAACGCTAAGTTGCAGAAATGATATGGTGTGCTTCCAAATTTAGTATCTACATTTTGACCAGAGCAAACAATCTGATTTACACCTTTTTATTGACGAGATGCATCTGACGTGCAGTACGTGTTAGGCTGATTTTTTCTCTTACCATGTCAGTCGTGCCTCAGAATACAAGTAATGTCTGGTAGAGATTTCATTCTTTTGAATATTCGGGATTTCTTCGTGATATATTGAAGGGGGGAGGGGAGTATAGGGGTTGTAATAAAAAGTTTATGAGATCTTTTTTGTTCTGTTATTACAAAATATTGCATTTTGGAGTTGGTTTGCGTACAGTGAACCTGGGGCCTTCAGATCCGGCGGTGCATACTGGAGTCTCCACATCAATTTGTTTGTAATTCGATACATAGTCTAATATCCATTGATATATTTATTAGATGAAATGTTATTCTTAGTTCCTCGAGAGCAATGAAATTATATTTCCTCTGTTTCAAATTTGCAGTCTTACTTTTCTTCGTAATTGTTTAACTCAAAGTTATCACATACTTTGCAAGCATAAAACAATAAAATAAATTGAGGGCAAATCATAGCAGATCGTAATAATCAAGAAACCAAATGGAAAGTACAAGAGACAAGTGTTATCTGTTAGAAGGAAATGTGTAGGGATCTTTTATTGATAATATTGATTCGGTCTGCCTCTCCATGGAGAGGTTCAGAGCCTTCCAATTCTGTTCACTCTTTTCTAGGGAATAGTGATGAAGAAGAAGAAAAAGCCCCCTTCTAGGGTTCCTTCTCTTAGTATTTATAGATGTAAGATGTATGAGCTGGCAATGACGACCGTGACTATGCTGAGGTTTCGCCCTTTCGTTGGCGGATAGGCCGTAGCCTTAATAATCGAGTAGGCTGATGATCGGGTATCGTAATTAATAAGTGGTCATACCATTTGTTAGCTACGAATTAGCTTAGGATATAATTAATCTCCTTAATTATCTCGGGGTCATATTTTGAGCCATACAGTTAGTCCCTCCTCTCATTGAGGCTGTGCCTTGACCGAGCTCGATGAATCGACTTTTCCGGATGCGGTTTTCGGTCGAGGTCGATAATGGCCATAGCCGTTTTCATGTGGGAGATTATGCCGTTGAAATCGATGGCCTTAGCCATTTCGTGTTGATGGCCTTGGCCATGCAAGTGACTTCGATCAGAGTCGAGTCACTTGCATACATATTGGGGATGGTCATAGCCATTCAATCATTGGAGATGGCCGTAGCCTTACAATTGTGAACGGCCTTAGCCGCGATGGAGTCGAGTTGGTGATCTTCGTTGCATCTTGTCGAAGGTCTTAAATGTTCGTTCTTAGGAGAGGGTCGTACCGTGTATGCGTTAGGAATGGCCATAGCCGCTTGTGCATATAAGGGGATGGTCGTAACCGTTTATACCGTGAGGGTGGCTGTAGCCTTTTTATTTTTTGGAAATAACCGTGATTATTTTGTCGACGACCTTTACCTTTGTACGGTGTCGATGTTATTTAACCGTCGCGGCCTGGGGGAGTATGAACTTACTTGTTATGTGTTTTGGCAACGTCCAAAGTTTTGGGGGTACACAGGACGTTCGTAAAATGTTCTTAGATCATTATGACCGTTTTGAAGGCAAAGCGCCGGTTGGTGACTGAAAAGCCGCTTCATAGAGTTTTGTCATTATGACGCACGTTTACGTAGAACCGAATCGTTTTGCGGTTGGTCAAGTAGTTAATGATGACCATTGGAATTCGCGAGAGTCACTTGTGTTGCTTATAAATAAGGGGCTGAGGCAGTTGTGTCTCACTTTTCATAATTTGCTCAAGAGAGATCTCTGAAGAATTTTCCTTGCTTAGTCAGGTCATCGTTGTTCTTGTTCTTTGATTCTTGTAATCTTCATCTTTCTCCTTCGATTCTTACTTCTTTCCAATTTCTTTGATTAAAAAAATGGCAAGTAGTTCCTCCAGAAATGCTGCTCAGGCAAGTTTTTCGGCCAACCTCACCGTGGCGGAAGAGCCTTCTCCGATAGTGAGAGGTGTATAACCGGTGGGGGCCGATGGGGCTCCATCGGTGGTTGATATCCTGTCCTTGCCCGGAGGTCTTGCGATTGACTTCGCCGTCGATGAGGGTGAAGATCAGGTGAATATAGCCCCATTGATGGGAGAAGTGGGGATTGGTCAGCTACGGAAGCAGTGGGGCATTCCCCGCTTTGCTGATATTTCCCTCGCCAGACGTGAGGAGAGGGTCCACATCGGCCGTATGGGGTATTGCGTTTTCTACCCTTAGCCTTTTAGATTGGGATTTAGGACCCCCCTTCTGATGCTGGTGGTGGACTTTTGCCGTTATTACAGAGTGTGTCCTGGCCAGCTCATTCCCTCCCACTACAAGCTTTTTGCCATGCTCATCAAATATGTCGAGTTGGCCCGGAGGGAGATCACGTTGCGGCACGTGCTGACCCTTTACGTCCCTTAGAGGGTCCGTGGTACGATGATTCGGGGCGCTCCTCGTGGGGCGATGGGCTTGACCGCGAAGTTAGATGATGCAGTCGAGCCTCACACTTATGAAAATTTCTTCTACATCAGAACTGAACATCTGGTGGCGTGTGCTACTGAGTTGCCGGAGACGTGGAACCATGCATGTAAGTCCTTTTATACGTCAGATTCTACATTCCGTCTTTTTTTTTTGTCCTGTTCTGATAAGTGTTAACCTTACCTCTTGTTTGTTGCTGAATGACCGCCGCTGGCTCCACTGCCCAGCATTCGCGAATGGATCGAGGCCGTGCTCCCTCACAAAACGGGGATTCGCACGTGGCCGTCTTTTTGGGTAAGGCATGGTCGTAGACCTGCTTCTGGTGAGAATTTTAGCTTTCTTTTGTCCTTATTCCCTTTTGCTTCTTCTCAACTTTGTTCTTTCTTTGATTAGGGAGGGCACGCCGCGTGAGGGCGCCTCAACTAGCCTTTTGCAGACCGGGCACGACTGCACGACTCGTGACAATGCTGGCACCACATCCAGTTCCGAGGGCGACTTCGGTTGAATCTTTAGCGGCCTCTTCCCCAACATGGTTTCCACCTCGGGCCGAAGAGCCTTCGGGGATCGTACGCCCTAGGGCGGAGTTACCTTCGAGTGAGGACGAGGAGGAAGAGGAGAGACCGTTGGTCAGGCGTAGGGTCGCATTTACGCCAGCTCCGATGGTGATAAACTTGGATTCCCCACCATCGGACATGGAGGAGAATACAGCGGCGGCGCCTGCCCTTGAGGGCAGGCACTCAGTGAGGGTTGCCCGGGTTGGCTCAGGCTAAGGTGACATTATCGCTTCAGCGATTCAATCATCCGTTCCAGTTACTAAGAGGAGAGATAGTTCCTCAGCAACTGCTTTGGTTGGAGAATCACGTGCCATCGTGTTGGTGGGGGCGGGAGCCTCAACTTCCCGATCGGCGGGCGCAGTAAGGGGCGTTGTAGGTGAAGGTTCTGACTCCGAGTCCGACTTGGACCCTGACGACATCCCCATGCTTCAGAATGGCCACACCCGCACAACGGTGCATGCAGAAGGGCAGTTCCATTATGTCGAGATCCCTACGGAGCAGAACTTGCTGCTTCAAGAGGAGAATCTTGTGTCGTTGTTCGAGGTGCTGTGCTCGGAGGCAAAAATCACGTCACTTAGGGGCATCTCAGACGTCGGGCTGATGGGTGAGGTGGCCGCCCAGGGCCTGAAGGTACGTGTAGTGACTTTTAGTTTATCTTTCTCTTTGTTTTACTTGGTTTATTTTTCTTTTCTGATTATTGCTCCGTTCTTGTAGCTATTTTTGTTAGAGGTGGAGAGCATCCGCCGAGCTAACTTCCGTTCGGGGATTTGCTCGCGGGTGCTGGAGAAGTACCGTCGCTATCAGGACTGGTGCCACGCGATGCGTGAGAGAATGGGAACGACCCCCGGAACTGGGACCTCGTTGAAGAGCTGGCGAGGCGAGAACTTCAAAAGCAGCAGACCATTGGCAGGGTTAACACTCTTGAAGAGCATCTTCGTCGTAAAGACAAGGAGATAGAGGCCGAGAGGGGGGCTGCTGCTGCTGAGAGGGAACGCCAGGATTGGGCTAGGGCGGTAGAGGCCTTTGAAACTTTGACCAGGAAGGTGGTCGCTTTGGAGACCGAGGTCGCTACCTTGAGACTATAGGCGAGGGACACCGTGTCGAGGATTGAAACGTTGGAGACGACGGACCGCGTTCGTGAACGGGAGTTAGAGAGGGCCGCTGCGGCCTTTCGGGAAGGAGCGCTTGAGGACCGCATTGGCGTCTATTAACGGGACGCCCAGACTGCGGCGGATCGAATTACGGCCTTAGAGGTCGAGAATGAGCGCTTGAGGGATCAGGCTACCTCTTTCGGCCCGCCTCGTGATCTTTGAACGTTTGCCGAGGCTTAACTTGATGTGTGCAAGAGGTTGTGGTAGGCCGGAATTGTGCCTGAAGCTTCTTATGAAGAGGCCCGTCAAAAGGCTCGTGAGGCCCGTTCCAACTACGGCTTTGATCCAGCTTCGCCAGAGGTTGATGATGGCGCTGATGGTGCTGGTGGCGCTGATGGTGGCGTGGGCGACGCCGAGTGAAAGTCTTTGATGTATTTTTATTTTGTTATTTTGTTCGCCATTGGCCGTTTGGATATTTTTAGATTTTTTCTTTTTTCTTTCTTTCGTACCAACCGGCCTTGGCCGAATGTAAGCGGGCGTTGCCCGCACAATTGTAAATATATGTATATATATATATATATATATAGGCTTACTTTTTTCCCTGTTGGTGTTGTGTTTATTCCGAGTTTTCCCTTGTTATTTAGATTTTTCTATGCATGTGTTTAGAGGGTGATCCGCCTTAGAGTGAGACTCTAGTAGGCGTGTTAAGTCCCCTATGTCTTTTGGTCGTAATGATGACGGCGTCCTTGACCATGATAATGTTGGTGGCCTTGGTTAGGTAGGCAACTTCGACTGTCGTCGAGTCGCTTGCTTGCCTTAGTCGAAAACTAGGTTGGTTGTTTAATGGTGATGGCCTTGGCCATGATTAAGCACTTCTTGCTTATTGCTTTCTTTTACTTGGTGTAGACAAGTTTTGGCCATTATTTGGCGATAGTGGCACTTAGCCTTAGTCTCAGTTCGGGCGTGGTCGAACTACTGGCCGTGATGGTAATAAACATGACCTTGTACTTCGACCGGGATCGAACTTTACGTGGCTCGAATTTTAGCTCGAGTTGGGTATACTTACTTGAGTAGCGAGGGAGCTTAACTTGTTTCTCCGTTCGTTGCTATTTAGATTTGGGGGCGAAAGCGTTCGGCTTTGTTGTCTGAGCGAGGTTGGCGAAGGCATATGGCCTGAGTCTCAGTTCGACTTGTAGTTGAACTTTTCGGTGAAGGCCTGTAGCCCGAATCGTTGCTCAACCGTAGTTGGATCTTGTAATTTTTTGTTGGCGAAGGCGAATGGGCTGAGTCCCAGTTCAACCGTAGTTGAACCTTGATAATTTTTGTTGCGAAGACGCGTGGCTGAGTCCTAGTTCAACTTGTAGTTGAACTTTTTGGTGAAGGCCCGTAGCCTGAGTCGCTGTTCAATCGTAGTTGAATCTTGTAATTTTTTGTTGGCGAAGGCATATGGCCTGAGTCCCATTTCAACCGTAGTTGAACCTTGATAATTTTTATGGAAAAGACGCATGGCCTGAGTCCCAGTTCACCCGTAGTTGAACCTTGATAATTTTTGTGGCGAAGGCGCATGGCTTGAGTCCCAGTTCAACCGTAGTTGAACCCTGATAATTTTCGTGGTGAAGGCGCATGGCCTGAGTCCCAGTTCAACCATAGTTGAACCTTGATAATTTTTGTGGCGAATGCGCATGGACCGAGTTCTAGTTCAACTTGTAGTTGAACTTTTCGGTGAAGGCCCGTAGCCTGAGTCGTTGTTCAACCGTAGTTGGATCTTGTAATTTTTTTGTTGGCGAAGGCGTATGACTTGAGTCCCAGTTCAACCGTAGTTGAACCTTGATAATTTTCGTGGCGAAGGCGCATGGACTGAGTCCCAGTTTAACCATAGTTGAACCTTGATAATTTTTGTGCGAAGGCGCATGGCCTGAGTCCCGGTTCAACCTTAGTTGAACCTTTCGGTGAAGGCCCATAGCCTGAGTCGCTGTTCAACCTTAGTTGAATCTTATAATTTTTTTGTTGGCGAAGGCTCATGGCCTGAGTCCCATTTCAACTTGTAGTTGAACCTTTCGGTGAAGGCGCGTAGCCTGAGTCTTATTATGTTGGTGATTGAGAGCTGAAGCTCGATTTTGATTCGAGATCTTGAGCAGCTCACGCGTTATCTTCCCGATCGGGGTGTGCAGGCTGGCTTGAGGTGGGTCTTGGTTCGAGATATCTTAATGCCGATTTTCGGCTGGGTCTCGTATCAGGGATGCGAGAGGTGCCTCACTGAGATCCTCCCTCGGGGGGGGGGGGGGGGAGATGCTTCTTCTTCTTGCTTGCGCTATCCGAGAGAGGAGTGACAGAGGAGTTGGATCTCGATTCAAGATCTTCGAGTTCCCTTTGTCCGATATACAACTTTAGCTTGTTTGAGCTAGGTTGTTCTTTGGCGTTTCTTTCCTTTTGGTCCAGGGAAGAACTACGCGATTCTACTATGAAATCTCCACAGACGGCGCCAAATTATTTAGCTCAAAGTTATCACATACTTTACAAGCATAAGACATAAAATTAAATTGAGGGCCAATCATAGCAGATCGTAATAATCGAGAAACCAAATGAAAAGTACAAGACAAGTATTATCTGTAAGACAAGTCTTATCTATTAGAAGAAAATGTGTAGGAATTTTTTATTGATAATATTGATTCGGTTAGCCTCTCTATGGGGAGGTTCAGAGCCTTCCAATCCTGTTCGCTCTTTTCTAGGGAATAGTGATGAAGAAGAAGAAGCCCTCCTTTTAGGGTTCCTTCTCTTCGTATTTATAGATATAAGATGTATGAGCTGACAATGACGGCCGTGACTATGCTGAGGTTCCGCCCTTTCGATGACGGATAGGTCGTAGCCTTAATAATCGAGTCAGCTGATGATCGGGTATCGTAATTAATAAGTGGTCATATCATTTGTTAGCTACGAATTAGCTTAAGATATAATTAATCTCATTAATTATTTCGGGGTTATATTTTAACCCATACAGTAATGCTATCCACCTCCACAACAGAGTTAAAAGTGTTTTTCTCCCACTATATTATTTAAGATCAATCTCTATTGACAGTGTAGATATTTTTATGCTCCTTCATGTATGATATTTGATGGTTTTGTAGATCATTTTTTCAGCAAATAAGAAAGCTGTCATTCAGCAGCTATCTTTGAGCAGTGAGACGTGCTTAGTCATTACAATAAATTATGTTCGATTGATTTTATTTCTCAAATTAATTAATTAAAAAAATTAAATGACTTCTTGCAAATTTTCTCATAATACTCTATACTTTAAATTTTAAAATCATAGTAAACGCATACACCGAATGTAGAAAAGAAAGGAAAATGCTCTCAAAAGAAGAGAAAATTACCCTTTATAGTCCCTCAAAATTTTAATAGCCCATATTTTGGCTCATTTGTAAAAGATGGCCCTTCGGCCCAAACATATTGTATTTAGTAGCTCGAAATATCTGTTTTGTATATTTTTTGTATAGTGATTGTCTATTTTGTATAGTGGAAATCTATTTTGTATAATGATAGTCTATCTAGTATATATTTTGTATAATGACAGCCTATTTTGTATATATTTTGTATAGTTACATCTATTTTGTATATAAATTGTATAGTTATGTCTATTGTTGTATATATTTTACATAGTGACACTCTATTTGTATATAAATTGTATAGTGACAACCTTTTTTGTATATATTATATATAGTTACATCTATTTTGTATATTTTTTGTATAGTTACAATCTATTGTATATAAATTGTACAATAAGAGTCTATTTTGTATATTTTACGAATAGTGATAACCTATTTTTTATGTACAATAAGAGTCTATTATACATAAAAAAATTGTATAAAATGATTATAATGATTGACAATTTCTATTAAATTTTTTATTTCACTCTCGATGAGATAATTTATAATCACAAATATAATAACTTATTCATGACCACAAATTTTAAGATCTTATTTTCTCTTTCCAAGCTTCAAAATTGGGGGGAAAAGAAGTTGTATAAATTAGTTGAAGATTGCTTTAAGTGAAAACGAATTCATCGACTCATGATGAGCATCAGTATTAGTATTGTGTCATTAACTTCGGTCAAAGAGGTTAAATAACTTCAAATTTTCAGGAAACTAAAAGTAAAGTGGCAAAAATTAGATTTTTATATTTATGATATCATAAATTCAGAACTATAGTTTTACTTTTCGTCATGTGGTTTATGAGAAAGTGGTACAAAATATGGGCTATTAAAATTTTAAAAATAGCACAAAATATGATCTATTAATTGTACGAAAGAAAAGAAAAATGCTAACTTATTGACCTATTCAAACTACTATCTTATTGAAAATAAAGAAAAAGTAACATCCCAGCTTAATTTATGTTGAAATCGAGCAAGTAATAACATTTTTTATCAAATATTCTTATTTGTTGGACCTTCGGCACAACAATTTCAGGTGTTCACATCAAATATCATAATAGCTTCTAGATTGACCTTGACCGCTGACGATGGAAATAAAAACATGTTAGTTTGGACTAGCCGGTATAATTAGTTTGGGGTTACGAGTTGTCTTAATGATATTTATAGCTACCGAATACAATTTGTTTTTTTCTACAAGAGAATATACCTTGATATCGTTTTCTGACGGTACTATGACGTCATTTCATCAGATAAATTTGGTTGAACTCTATATACGATGAAATGTATAAATTGATATCATCCCAACATTTATTTCTTAATTTTCTTATGTACTTATTGGCAAGAAGGGTAATATCTTTCTATTTCCCATATAATCAAGAGTTATGACAAAAATGCAAAAAAAAAGATGTCATAAACTAAAACCCCAAAAATGTGTACGAGACATATGAGTATGCTATGGTTCGAACTTTGGGAATGAAGTTATTTTTGGTAGTATTTTATTTTAAAGTTGGTCGAGTTTTTGACAGTGGCAGATTCAAAGTTTTAGAGTGATGGGTGCTTGCCGATAAAAAATTTGAAAGAAGAGGAAAAATGAGTTTAATTGTGGGCGCTCACTCTATATTTATCTAACTATTTTTATAATTACCTATATAAATTTACTAAATTTGATTAGTGCTCAAGCGCCCATAGTGCTCAAGCGCCCATAAGTGTCCATGTACATCTGACACAGATGCTCATATGAGTCAAAATGACTAAATACGAAAATATTTCAACATTATTCTTTCGAAAGATATCAGTACCTTTAATTATGAAGAAATTTGTATAGTAAAAGAAGAATATTTGTTTAATTATTCTTTATCGATCGCTTCTATCTTAATTAAAAAAATTTCCACCAACATCTTATTTAATCAACACTAATTAGATGATAAAGAGTGAAGTTGGAAAAAAGGTAATCAATATTTCTTATTTTCTTAATATGCTAAAATATTGAAAACAATAACTTGTCTAAACGACAAATATGTGGAACAGAATTTGTATTTTCTTTATTTTACATTTTCACTAGATAAAAGAAAATCAAACGTAAGCAGCAAGAAAAACACACACTTAAAACGAAAAAGAAAAACAAAAAAGAAAAAGGACCAAGGACAAAATGGTCAAAAAGAGCGTTTGCAGTGTGTGAGGTTTATCAGAGAGCATCGACTCTTCAGAAGCTCGGAATCAAAAACATTGTTAGACTCGTCTTTTCTTTCTTTCTGTAATTGATCGTTTCAGACGAGATGACTCAAGACGTGGAGATGAAGGAGCAAGCAGCTCCTCCTTCCAATTCTCTTTCATCCACTGCCCCTTCCATCTTCCACCGTAAGTTCAATCTTTGTGCCATTTTTGTTCATGGGTTTATTCCTTTATTGTACTAAAGATCTAGAGTTTTTATTTTTATTTTATGTGTATTGTTATTTTTACTGGAAATTTGTGGGTTTTCCAATTTGATAGATCAATGTTAGGGTTTTTAGGAAATGGTCACATTTAGGGCTTTTTCTATCTTGGGTGTGGGGGGTTTTTGAGGGGAAATTAGTCTGGGGTTCCAATTTGATTGATCAGAATTTAGGATTGTTGAGTAAAGGATATATTTTGACTGAATAATTCTGGGGTTTATTTAGCTTTTTTATTTGGGTGTTTTGTCAGATTTGAAGGAGATAGCATCTTTGATTGAGACTGGGGCATATGCTCGTGAGGTTCGGAGGATTTCGAGAGCTGTGAGGCTGACTATGGCACTGAGGAAGAAGCTAAAGGCTTCTTCACTATCTGCTTTCCTCAATTTTGTTCTAGTGCCTGGATCTGAAGTGCATTCCCGGCTATCTTCCTTCCTACCAAAGGTAAGGCTTTTTGGATAAGCAAGCAAATATTTTACTGTGTGATCAGGCACCAAGAAAGTGCATTCATAACGACTTGTTTGGATTGTTGTTACATATCATATTGTATTGTATGTACTATATTGTTTGATTAATACAACGTTTGGTAGATTGTATCGTTTGTCGTCGTCTCATGATGTCATTCACCAACAATATGAATAATAAACTTGCAATATTGCTAAGAAAAAAAGGAGACGGAGTAGAATTATTATATAAAAGAATAGGATAAATGATAAAATTATTTAATATTAAGGAAGGGAGAAAAAAAAGCAAGGTAACGTCACCACCACACCAAATCCGTCGTTCCATCAAGTGGCACTTTTCGTTGTTACGTAACAACTGATTGAACGATATGATACAATAATATTTAAGTAACAATCAAAACAAACACTGTATTTAAAGTAACAATACGATACAATACAATAGGTAACAACAACCAAACAAGCTGTAAGTGCATTCATGTACAAAAGTATCATTGCTTATCTCTGTCATATCCAGCATATCCCAGATATTGCAATTATGTAGGTGCACACAGATTTGGTTCTTCAGGCCATGTTTTGTTGTCTCAGATATTTTGACCTTTTTTAAACAACAACAACATACCCAGTATCTCTGATGTTCTTACGCAAGATATCTAGGAGAAAATCCAGAGAACCTCTAGTGTTACCAAGTTATTGAACGTATCACAAAAGAAAGAAGAAAAAAAGAACCCCAAATTATTAGTTATCGGAGTGAAACTGGTCCATTGTGAGCAAAATGCATATTGGGTTTCATATAGCAGAACCTGGCTAGTTTGAGGTTTTGGCCTACTAGTCGTAGTAGTTGTTGTTTTCTTATGCAGCACAGAATCACTGATGGAATTGCGGAGCTTAACTTGAAAATTGTCTGAAGGTTGGTGGAATAATTGTATGCGCTTAACTTTTGTTGGGGTTCATGAGTTTAGAGTACTCTTGATTTTCCCCCCTTGGTAGAAGGTGCAATAGCACAGGAGCTTTTAGTGATAAAACCTTCCGGATAGGATTTGGTGGTGTATGTGTCGTTGGTTATTGGTTTTTTACTATACAAATGTTTCTTTCTTGCAGGAAGACGAGCAGGATATGGAAGTTGATACCGCAACATCTGGAGCTCAGGCACCAATTAAGAATCCTTTGCCAGAGCTTGAGATCTATTGCTATATGCTAGTATTGATATTTCTAATCGACCAGAAGAAATACAATGAGGTAGGATAAAGTAATGTGTTCTATTTCATATTGCCTTTTTCATGTTAAGTTGACCAGAAGAAATACAATGAGGTAGGATAAAGTAATGTGTTCTATTTCATATTGCCTTTTTCATGTTAAGTTTGTATTTTCAAGGAACTACAAGTTATTCCTGGTTTACTTTCAGGCTAAGGCGTGCTCCTCAGCAAGTATTGCTCGTCTGAAAACTGTCAACAGGAGGACTGTTGATGTACTAGCTTCTAGGCTTTACTTCTACTACTCTCTGTGTTATGAACTTACTGGTGATCTTGCCGAAATTCGAGGGTGAGTCTAAGTTCTAAATTGTACAAGCTCGCATGTAACATCAATGCCATGCTTTGATAGAACAGGGTTTCCAAATGAGATTGGGGAAGGGAGAGTATTGAGTTAACTCCTTCTCCTTTAAGCCTATCTTTTGGCTCCATTTTGGCTTTTCTATTTCTGTCTCTGATTGAACTTCTGATTTACTGACAGTAATCTCCTTGCATTGCACCGGATTGCAACATTACGCCATGATGAGTTGGGTCAGGTTTGTCAGTGTTTTTGAGCTTTGGGTGCTCTTTGACTGAATATCATGTTTTGTACTTATTCGATGGTTATGGGTGCAGGAAACGCTCCTTAATCTGCTGCTGCGGAATTATCTTCACTACAACTTATACGATCAAGCAGAGAAATTGAGGTCAAAGGCCCCCCGTTTTGAAGCTCATTCAAATCAGCAGGCAATTCTCTACTCAATTCCCGTCCTCTCTGTGCTCATCTGTTTTTAAGTTCCATGATAGGTTTTCTAAAATATTCCTCACTGTTGTTGATGCTTGATCCACTGTGATGTGCTAGGTTTAGAATTTAATAATAACTTCAGTGCTCTTGGGTTTTGTAAGGTTTTCTATGTTTTTGGTATACTTCATCAAAAAAAACTTTAGTGTTCTTAGGAATGCATGTTACTTGTTTATTTAGTTTAAGCTTTACACTTAGTTTAGATAGTGCTGATTGTATTTCAGATTGATATCCGTATCTCTCATCTTTGGATCAGTGCAAGGATCTATATTAACTTCTGAACTTTTGGGGTGGCTTGATTTTGGTGGTAGCTCAACTGATTTTAGCAGTTCTATCAATTAGTTCACTTGCTCTTTTAAATTTGTATTGCTGTAATTTGCTCAAAGAATTTGTCTAGGATGTTTGTTCTTGCAATTTTATCCTCCTTTATTAACGTCCCTTTTTTCTCGTATCCTTCAGTTCAGCCGATACCTCTTTTACCTTGGAAAGATCAGGACAATCCAGTTGGAGTACACTGATGCTAAAGAATCTCTTCTTCAAGCTGCTCGTAAAGCTCCTCAGGCTGCTCTTGGTTTCCGAGTTCAATGTAATAAATGGGCTATTATTGTCCGGTTATTGCTTGGAGAAATTCCAGAAAGGACTGTTTTTATGCAGAAAGGCATGGAGAAAGCATTAAGGCCATACTTTGAGCTGACAAATGTACGAATTACACTATTAAGCTTAGAAAATCCATTTTTTTGGAGGTCATATTTTGAGATCTCAAGTATCTAAGTTGACTATCTTGGAGTTCATTTTTTGAAAAGGAATAGCTCAATATTTTTTTGCGTTCTTTTTGGTTTATTTCATCAAACGTATGGAGAGAGATCCATTTTGCCTCTCTCTATAGAAGCACACCAGGTGTACATGTGACTAGATATGCATCTTTAACATTATGTAGCATGTCCGTGTAATATCATTTGATGCATTGTTTGTAGCATGAGTCAAGTCCAAGCAAAAGCATTTTCTTATGAGAGATCTCATTTACTTGCCCAATATTCTAGGGACGTGTTTGTGAACTGTCGTGTCTGGTGTGGGGAAGATTGACCGACCTTTTTTTTGTTTGGTTTTCCTTTGAAGAAGCTATATTTTGTGTGTCGTAGAAAGAGCCGGGGGGGGGGGGGGGCTTTGGTAACGGGTGATCTGCTTAGGAGGACAGTCCCCCTTCCTGTGGCTCTTTTTTCCTGGATCTCCTATCAAATCTTGAATTATATGGGTTGTAATTTTTGGTTTTCAGGCTGTTCGCATAGGAGATCTGGAGTTATTTAGGAAAGTTGCTGAGAAGTTCTCCAGCAATTTTAGTTCAGATGGAACAAACAATTTGATTGTGAGACTCCGGCATAATGTCATTAGGACTGGGCTACGAAACATCAGTATCTCATACTCTCGGATCTCGCTGGTTGATGTTGCAAAAAAGCTGAGGTTGGATTCTCCAAACCCTGTTGCTGATGCTGAGAGTATCGTGTCCAAAGCAATTCGAGATGGTGCAATTGATGCGACATTGGACCATGCGAATGGATGGATGGTATCAAAGGAGACTGGTGACATTTACTCTACAAATGAGCCTCAAATTGCTTTTAACTCGAGAATTGCTTTCTGTCTGAATATGCATAATGAGGCTGTGCGTGCTCTTCGATTTCCTCCAAATTCCCACAAGGAGAAAGAAAGTGCCGAGAAGAGGAGAGAGAGACAACAGCAAGAACAAGAGCTTGCTAAGCACATAGCTGAAGAGGATGATGATGATTTCTGATAGGGTCTATGAGCATGAGATGAACAAGGAAGATGCTGTGTTTAAGATTAAGATTTCCCTACCATTTGAGATTGGATATTTAGCTTATTCGTTGGATTAAACAAATATCTCATCTGCAATTTCTTTTGGCCTTCTATTTCTCTTATTATGAAGTACTAGGTTTCATGATTAATGTTTTTACTGTTAGCAAAAATTTACTGTGGAATTCTCTCATGTTTTTCTCCAACTATTTCTTTTTGTAGCCAAACACTTCCTTTTGCCAAAAATTGCTGTGCTTTTATATTTAGGTCTTTGATTTCTTCTGCTGTTACATCTACTATCCAGATATCTGGGAAAAGAAGTAAATGGCAGCCCGGTGCATTAAGCTCCCGCAATGCGCGGAGTCTAGGTAAGGGATGGTTGAAGTACTAGTAGGAAATTATTGTCCATGACTGTTGAATCAAGTTTTCAAGTGCTAATTCGACCTTAGCTTGCCTTTTTATCTTATTCTTCTATTCTACTTGAGGGAAATTTATAGCCCCCTACAAACTAGTCAAATGACAGCCTGCCTTATTCTTCTCCCCTTATTTTCTTGGAGATAGCCTGGTCTAAGCTAGAACCACAGATTTGTGAGCCTAAATTGAGAATGGGTATTAATGAGTTGAACCTAAATTGGTTCTTCTGGAGTAAATTAAATAAAAGAGTATAATACAACATGTTGACTCTCAAATCTCAACCCCTATATTGAGCTAAAAAATTAGTTAATTGACTGGCTAAAATATATAAAGAAATTCAATAAAAGGGATAAAGAGAAATATTTTTAACCTATATTATGTTTGAGAAGTTATTTAGTTGGGTGAGTTCAATTATGAACTGTTAATCCACTCATTGATCTAAACAAATGTAAGGCAACTTCTTGTTTTTGAGCATCATTCTAGAACTGAGTCGAAGTGTTTAAAACGCAATAAATACAAGAAGGCAGATAAATTTAATTTGTTTGACCATAGAGAGTACAAGCTAATTCCTTCGTTTACAAAGGAATAGCGAATGCGGAGTATAAGAGCCGACTAATCATTTTATTTCAGAAAAAAAATCATGAATCACATTCTTTGTAAATAAAAAGTAATTCAGAAAATTCAGATAAAAATTATTGAACTTCATAAATGATACTCCCTTCGTTCCATTTTATGTGAACCTGTTTGATTGAACACGAAATTTAATAAAAAATGAAGATTTTTAGAGTTTGTGGTCTTAAACAAATAAAAAATGGGCGTAAAGTATTTGTGTGTTTATAAAACTTTCTCATTAGTAGTAAAATTATAATTTTTCTTAAAATTATAAGTTTAAGAAAAATTATTTCCAATTTTAGAAAGGTGTCATTCTTCTTGGAACGGACCAAAAAAGAAAATAGGTTCACATAAATTGGAAAGGAGCGAGTAGGTAAAAATAACACGGGCTAGCCAGTTTTCGGACTGAACATTCAAAAATAGCCAGCATTTGCGAAGTCATTGAAAAATATCCACTATTTTGCTGCAACACGGAAAGTTCCAGCATAATATACTGGAGATAGGTGCACCTGTGTATGAACTTCTAGCATATTAGCTGGAACTCTAACACACAGAAAGTTCCTTTATGCTGGACCAGTATATTATAATGGAGTTTTTTTTTCAAATTTATCTTTACATGAAAAATGGCTAAATTTCGATTACTTTTGAAATTATGCCTATTTTTAAATGACACTCGTAAATCTGGCTATTTTTAATTTCTCCCGGGAAGGAGGAGTTATAATAATGTCTTGTTTAGGGGATGAGGGAGTATGAATTTCTTTCTTTTTCTTCTTTATTCATACAAAAGATCATAGAGTTTAAACATACGTCTAAAGTGAGAAGCCATATGCTCTCTCGTTGCTTGACCAAAAGGAAACCGATTTCTTCATTCTCAATCAACGAATTTCAAAACTCAGCTCATATCCCGCTTTCTCTGTTGTTTATATATGGATAAATGTTCTTTCTCTTTTTTCCTTTTTTTCCCTTTTGCTCTTAATAATTACTTCTTTCTACGACTAATTCACTTTTCAGTATCTGACAGCATCCTGTACTTCAACCATGGAAATTTTAGCTTTTATCTCTGTTTTCTATCTTGCAATGGTTGTTGTCTTGATTTCTCAAGTGTTCTTTAAGACGAATCGAACGGTTAAGATTGAAGATCAATCAACTCCTTCTGTGTATGACTGCTCAGTTGATCCTTCTATTTTACAAGGTATGTTCCTCCATCTTCATGCATGTATAAATATTCATGTTATATGGCTCATTTACAGGTGCCTAACTCACATATCACGTGTTGCACTATTACCACTAGACCAAAGCCCGGCAGCATATCTTTCTGTTGTAAATTTCTGTCATATATGACGTAACTGGTAAAGTTGGTGCCATGTAATCAGGAGGTCACAGGTTCAAGCCGTGAAAACAGCTTCTTGCAGTAATGCAGGGTAAGGGTGCATACAATAGACCGTTGTGGTCCGGCTTTTTTCCCACCCCGCACATAGCGGGAGCTTAGTACCTTGCTGCCTTTTTTTTTTTTTGGCATTTTTTACTAGTACTATTTTGAAGCTAGATTTGAAGGCAATAGCATCATTGATTGAGAGTGGAGCAAATACAAGTGAAGAAAGGAATATATACAAGGCTATGAGATTGACCATGAAAATCAGGAGGAAACTAAGCGTTTCAATATTATCTGCTTTCTTGAATTATGCTCTTGGCCCTGTCTCTGAGGTCCATGCACAGCTATCTTCATACCTGCACCAGGTAAATTAGTGCTTAGTAAATAGCTATTTGAATGGTAAACTTGGAAATAAACATAAAAATCCACCATTTTGTACCTGTCTTTTATGTACAAAGGTCCTACTTATTTTCTCATATAACAACAACAACACCAACATCCTAGTATAATCCCACAAGTGGAGTCTGAGGAGGGTAATATGTACGCAGACCTTACCCCTACCCCGAGGGGCAGAGAGGTTGTTTCCAGGAAACCCTCGGCTCAAGAAAGTAACAAGAGACGATAAGTTAGTACTATCAATAAACTCATAATAAAATAACATAAAATACATAACATAACCTAAAATAACGAAATAACAGCAATATAAGAAATATAGGAAATACGAAAAAGATGGAAGGTATGCTAATATCCAACAGATAAAGCCCTGCATCAGTAGCTGATCTTTAGCATCCTAAGACTAACTCCTAACTAGCTAGTTTCCCTCTAGTGTGTTGTAGAAATATCTACAACTTCCCCCTAACCTACAACCTTAATGCTCGATCTCCACAATTTCCTGTCAAGGACCATGTCCTCCGTAATCTTAAGTTGCATCATGTCCTGCCTGATCACCTCTCCCCAATACTTCTTAGGTCTTCCTCTACCTCTCATCGTGCCCACCACAGCCAATCGCTCGAACTTTCTCACCGGTGCATCAGTGTTCCTCCTCTGAATGTGCCCGAACCATCTAAGTCTTGCTTCCCGCATCTTAGCTTCTATGGGGCCCACCCCACCTTCTCTCGAATATCTTCATTTCTAATCTTATCCATCCGTATATGCCCGCACATTCACCTCAACATCCTCATCTCCCCTACTTTCATCTTCTGGATGTGGGAGTTTTTAACCAGACAACACTCGGTTTCATACAACATGGTAAGCCTAACCACTGCTCTATAAATCTTACCTTTTAGTAACAGTGGCACTTTCTTGTCACACTGGAGCCCCGTCGCTAACCTCCAACGGTGGCACTTTCTTGTCACACAACACTCGGTCCCATATAGGTTATTTTCTCATATAACCATTCTTCTATTTGTTGATCTTGCTTAATTGTTTGACATGTATGTGTGCGCGCGCGCGTCGATATGTAATATCTCTGCTCTATGAATTCCTATATGGCTTTTAGCAGGATAAATATGACACTCAAGTTAATGCGGAAATGCTAGAAACTGAAGCTCATTCAACACATCTGGTGCCTGAGCTTGAGATCTATTGCTACTTGCTTGTTCTAATATTTCTGATCGATCAGAAGAAATACAGTGAGGTGAGTACAAATGGCTAAACTCTCGTATATAAGGATATTTCTACTCAACTTCATGAATTACTGCACAATTGTTTTACCTTCAGGCTAAAGCTTGTTCCTCAGAAAGTATTGTTCGTCTAAAGAACATGAACAACAGACCTGCTGATGTTCTTGCATCGAAGCTCTACTTCTACTACTCTCTAAGTTATGAACTTGCTGGGAATCTCGCTGAAATTCGAGGGTAAGTTTGTTAGTTTTTATTTTTAATTTTTGGCTATTACTACTGTGTTCTATCTAATATAAACTCTTCTTTACCAACAGTAACCTGCTTGCTTTGTACCGAACTGCAACAGTACGCCATAATAAGTTGAGTCAGGTATGTGAAATATTTGATTCATGTCTTTGGTGTTTGTTGTATACTGAAAACTGTTATACTTTATTGGCTGGTTAAGTTGCAGGAAACACTTCTCAATCTGTTACTGAGAAATTACCTTCACTACAACTTGTATGAACAAGCAGAGAAATTTCGCTCAAAGGCCCACTGTGTTGAAGCACTTTCAAACCAACAGGTTTGTCATCTATTTGCTTATGGATTTAATTTTGTTGGACTGATGGTGCAACGATATTCCTTCGGGGTAGGGATAAGGTCTGCGTATATTCTACCCTCCCCAGACCCCACTAGTAGGATTCTAGTGGGAATGTTGTTGTTGTTGTTGTTGCACTAATGGTGCAAAGAGTTTACTATTTTAACATGCTGTAGCATGTAACATTCCTAATTTTCGAGGTGTGAGTAGATCACGTTTAAATTTCTGTGAACTACTTGTCCTCACAATGGCTTCCTCTTATTTGCATTGCCTTTTCTGTTTCTTTCAGTGCTGTCGATACCTCCTCTACCAAGGAAAGATCAAGACAATTCAGTTGGAGTACACAGAAGCCAAATATTCTCTTCTACAAGCTGTGCAGAAAAGTCCAGTAACTACAGTTGGTTTCCAAATACAATGCAATAAGTGGGCTATTATTGTCCAGTTATTGCTTGGAGAGATCCCTGAGAGGACTGTATTTACACAGAAAAGAATGGAAAAATCATTGAGGCCATACTTTGAGCTGACAAATGTAAGTATAGGGGGGTCAAAATTCAAAAGCATTAGAGGGAAAATAAATAACTTTTACTTATTCTAAGCTTTATAATTGATTTTTTCAATATTTGTCTTTCCAGGCTGTTCGCGTCGGAGATCTAGAGTTATTTAAAACAGTAGCTGAGAAACTTTCCAGCACATTCAACCAAGACAGAACAAGTAACTTGATTGTCAGACTCAGGCATAATGTCATTAGGACAGGGCTTAGAAACATCAGTGCCGCGTACTCACATATATCACTGGCTGACATTGCCAAGAAGCTAAACTTGGATTCTGAAACTCCAGTTGATGCTGAAAACATTGTAGCCAAAGCAATTCGAGATGGTGCTATCGATGCCACATTAGACCATGCCAATAGATGGTTGGTATCAAAAGCAACTGGAGATGTTTACTCAACAAATGAGCCTCAAATTGCTTTTAACTCAAGAATTGCCTTCTGTCTTAATATGCACAATGAGGCTATCCGTGCTCTTCGATTTCCACAAAATTTGAGAAATAAACAAAGTGTGGCGACGTAGAGAGATGAATTTTAATAGAATCAACATCTTGTAGGATTACCATTTTGAATTAAGTTACATATACTGACAGACAGTGTAAAGAAATTTTTACAGTATCCTTGCAATTTCACTTGATATAGCAAGTTGTTATTCTATTTTTACGTTATCATATCAGACTTGCTATGAAAAGTTACTCACTGTTGTGGATCAAATTGATCTGATGGTTTTTGAACAATTATAAAAATATCATTGCACAAAACTTATTCTAATCATTTAATTTCCAGTAATTATGGCCACATGTTTGCATTTTATTTCTTAAAAGAATTCCAAACTAAAAATATCTTTTGCTTGAAGCAAACACATCTGTCTAGCAAGTACATATGACCCAACAAAACCAGTAACTACCTACTTCACATGATATCTATTTTGGTTATTGTCACGAGGGAGCAAATTTGACAAATATTCTTCAGTACCTCAAGATGTTCAAATAAACTTCGAAGTCTATATGCAATGAAGTAGAGGAGTTTGCACAAACATGCTCTTCACCCTTACTTTTTTCATCGGCTTGGGGCATAGGTACACTGGAGTGCCTTGCAAAATGACTTTTGAGAGCAATCATTCAACCTGCTGAACTCAAACCAAAAGACTTGACGATAGTGCTAACCCTTTCAGCAAAAGTTCTGGATGTTATCTTCTTGCCAGGAACATGAAATGGATTTGATACAGCATCAACATATGCGGCATGAAATTTCCTGAAAAACTGTAAATAATTTCCACCAAAAAGCTTAAGCAAGCTGCTATGCTAAAGGCTGAATATCACATACATCACACCATAGAACATCTGAGACTTGATGTGCTTCAACAGTGTTTCTTCAACATAAAGCCATTGGTATCATTCAAACAAAGTATTCCAAATCTCCCTCATCCCAGTTCTCATGCAGACGTACTACTAACCAAATTGCAGGATTAAATTATCTTGTTTGCAGTATTCATTCATGATGATCACAGTGCTTTTGTGTTTTACATTGGGAGACTGGATAGCCATTCTTTTCGTAGCATAAAATACATTAATGTAGTTTTACTAACGAGGGACGACCTTACTCTTTTCTTTTTTTTACTGTAGAAGACTGACCCTTGGGCAAAATACAAACTGGTATAGCTATTTCTGCAACATATCACACTAGCAACCTGGGACACTAGAATCTCTTAGCAGTTCAAACATGAGTAAATTTTGGTTCTACGTTTTTCTACGTAACTTTTTCCTAAGTGCACTTATTTGTACGGATGTGATAAAAGTAATATTCTATCATTGCTTCACCGTGTTAAACATAGGAGCTATGTCTTCACCCTCTACATGAAAATTTTCCAATTTGAGGAAATAGCTAATGTTTATATTTCTCTTAAAAAATTGAAATAGATAATGTCTAGATGAAGATATGTTAACAGCATACCATCATAAAAGAAACCTATCCTAATGAAGTACAATGGAGACTCCACAAAAATGTAGTTCCCCTTCTGTTTCAAAATACCAGGTAAAACTGGCTCTGACTTCTTTTGCCACACAGTACAGAGATACACATTTATATATGGTTCCACTTGATTTTAGAGAACAAGACTGAACAGCCTCACATATCTGAGAGCTCATCAAAGAGTTACCGGGAACAGGAATGTGAAGGAGACAAGATATCAAATGTAACAAGATGCACTATTAAAAGGATCTGAGACAAAAGAGGGTTATATTTGTCCGCATTATTTGGCTGTAAGTTTTGCAGAATATACCTAAATGAACCAAAACAAGATTTCCGGATACTTATTTTCTGTCATAAGCAACAAAGAAAAAAAAACCTTCCAACAACTTGGTATTTCCGAAATACAAATCAACTCAGAAAAGACGAGAGTAATTCCACTTCTTTCAGATTTTTATCAACATCGTATCACTAAATTTATTATTTTAACAAAAGAATGCATTATGCTTCAATAAGAGCTGATATGTTGGTTTGGAACAGAAAAAGAGGAAGTAGTCAACCAATGTAAGAACAAAACAAGGAGAATCAGCACTTACATTTCTCACATCTGCATCTCGAACATCAAGATCTGTTGTGACCAATATGAGTTTCACCTTTGTATTAGTCAAATAACCATACCTGAAAGATATATAATAGCACACGGAGGAAGACAGGCTTAAATGTCAATGATCTTATATATTCCCAAAAGGCTATGTTAAGTGGACTCAGGTACTATGGTTCGTGTTCAACGCACCAGCAGTTACTCATATGGTATGGGCTACATCCATTTCTAAGTAAGTTTTTGGTGTATCATAAAAAATAATATAAAGCAGCCACATCACGCCATTACCCATTTTACACAGATACAAATCAAGAGTTAAGTATTACTCACACTTTGTAGTTTTCAGTTGGATATAGCAGGCCAAGAAATGTCTCGTTTAGGGTGGGGCTGGATTTTTTTGGATTGTTCACTGTAATAAGCAACAGATAAGTTGTCAAAAAGAAACCAGATGCTAACCGAGCGTCAAGATATGTTAATTAACTAAGTTTCAACTAAAAGGAATAGTTGGCTACAAAATATACAAGTTCATAAAGTACAATCAAGCATAAGAACTCAACAGGTCCAGTAGTAGGTAGTCAAACAGTCCTTTGTTTAGTTGTCCGACTGTCCAATATTCCCTAATAACCCCTAAGACTTTAGTCATGAAGCTGCAATAGGTCACGATCGTGATTTTTTTTAGGATAAACAACTCCATTTGCAGCAGCTTCTTTTAGTTTCCACACGATACATTACAAGAACCAAATCTAACAAGTGTATGCCTTGCCAAGAGACTTAAGATACTAAAGTTACTGCTGCCATTCAGTAATGTAAAACCTAATAGTGGTCCACTATGATTAACTTAGATTAATTTAATTGCATTGGTCAGAATAAGTAAAAATCAAATTAAGACTAATGAAAGACAGCTTCTTTAGTCTAAGAACAGCAGATAACAGTATCAATCTACCCATTTTTGACCCAGATCTTACTGAAAATACTTCGCTTTACAATCTAAGGAAGAATCTCCCAAATGAACTAAAACTAATCAGCTATGACTAATTCTAACTATGCACATTTTGCCTCAAAAAGCCCTGCGAACTTTCCAAATCCATACAAATCATAGCTAAATCAAGTTTTTTTATAAAGCTAAATCGAGTTTTTTCTCTTATAGCGAAATCGAGTGATGCGAAATTTTAACGCGTCAAATCAAATGATATACTAAAAAAATAAGCTAGATCAGCAAAAACAGATGATGAATAAGAACCTCTTTCATCGACAACATCAAGGGAGCAATGAACAATGTGATGAAGCTTAAGGGCATCATCTGCTTCAGTGAAGCTCTGTATATAAAGCGGATTGTTCTGTCCATCGGACAAAAATCAATAAAATTGCACAATATTTGGCTAATTAAGTTCTAAAAAGAAGAAAGGGATAGAAAATTGAAAGAAAAGAAACAAGTTGCTGGGGAAAAATGGGAGTACCTGGTGACCGACGACGGCAACGCAAACGATCATCTTCGCCGACGGGAATCTCACTGGAAAGAAGAGTTTTACAGCGTTCCCAGCTGTGGAATTCCGGTAATTCAAGGGACAAAATATTATGAGGCTTTTCTTTCTTTGAAAAAAAAATGCTTTAAAAACACCCTTTATCCCTCAATCCACTTTTTACATTTACTTATACCCTTTAATCATTATGTCAATACTATTAATCTTTTTGTAAAACTTAAAAAAAATATTTTTATTTTTTTAAACTAATACACTAATAGTCTGCTACTTTAGTAAAATATTCTTCTTCTTTTTTAGTTTTTACAAAAAAAAACTTTTTTTAAAAATTTTTAAAGCTTTTTTTAAAATTTTTAAAGCATTTTTCTTTTGTAAAAACAGTAAATATTTTTCATAAAGTATTTTCCTTTTTGAAAATATTTTCCAACTTTTTTAAATCATTTCATTTTATTTTCATTTTCCAGTTTTTGAAAAAATATTTTTCAAAAACGAAAATACTTTGTTGAAAATATTTTTTTAGTTTTAAAAAATGAAAATATTTTATTAAAGTCATTTTTTTACCAAATAAATGGTTTAGAAAAATTGAAAAAAATATTTTTTGTTAAGACTGAATTGTTTTTTTTGTAAAAAGTTAAAAGAAAAAAAAGACTTTACTGTATTAGTGGACTACTGGTGCATTAGTTTAAAAAAATAAAAATATTTTGTAAATTAGTTTTTTTAAGTTTTACAAAAAGAATAATAATTACTTTTAATTCATCACTGACTTAACAGTCAAAGAGTATAAGTGAACCAAAAAGGTGGACAGAGGGGGTATTTTTAGCTCATTAAGTGGATGAAGGGTATTTTTAAATCTTTTCCAATAGTTTAGGGACATTTTGAACCCTTTTCTGCGCTTTCTTTAATAACTATTTCATAAATATTTAACGCTATGTCATTTGAAAATTAACTAGTTTTTCTTAAACTACTAGCCCGTTTGGCCAAGCTGCAAAAATCAGCATATTTTGAGAAGTGTTTTTTTTCAAAAGTGCTTTTCTCAAAAGTACTTTTGGTGACAACATTTTGTGTTTGCCTAATTAGTTTGAAAAGCACTTCTGAGCAACAATTAGTGTTTGACCAAGCTTTAAAAAACTGCTTCTAAGTGTATTTTTCTCAAAAAAGTTCTTTCGGAGAGAAGCTACTTTTTTCTGCTTCTCCAAAATTGCTTCTGCTTCTCCTCAAAAGCACTTTTTTCCTTCCAAAAGTTTGGCCAAGTACCTCAATTTTTGGCCAAAAGTAATTTTTGCCCAAAAGAAAGCACTTTTGGCAAAAAAGAAGCTTAGCCAAACTGGCTATACGTTTCATGTAATTACTTATAAGCTTGTTACGATTAATATTTTTATGCAGTTTTAACTAAGTAATTCTTTCTACTAAGAAATAAATGGAATTCAGCCATTTGAACCTATCAATTTTTTTAGAGTTCTTTGTTAATGTACAAACTTCTCAAATAATTTCAATAATTGAAATTTCAAAGGTAGACACATTAATTTTTGCTTTCTCATGTACAATAACAAAAATGTATTAAAGATAAGTTGAATCCAAAATATGCCAGTACACCAAAATTATTTTCTTTTCCAGCTTATTTCTGAATTCTAACGCCTTGGTAATATAAAGATAATTTCTCTTAATATTGTCATCAAAATTGGAGAAGATTTTTTTTTTTGACAAAAATTTATTTTTATTTCATCAAAAACTATCGTTACATACCCAGATTAACGGTGACCATTAATCTCTAATCACTATTACAGAGTATAACTATCCATGCGTGTACTACTATTAGAACTAGTATACTAAGGCGTTTTATTTACAATTTCTAATCCTGGTTTCCACTTGATTTTCTTCCTTACTTGTATGTGGATATGCATTGCAACTTCCTTACAGACTTCATCAACATTGTATCTTCCTTTGTTGAATCGCATTGAGTTCCTGTCACGCCATATGCAGTACACAACCATTGCAAAAGCTGCTATGATCATTTCTAGCATATACTCTCTCTTCTTTGCCATGTTATTAATCCATATCAACTCATGGTTCCAATATCCTATTAGCCTTGTACACCCCAACCATTTCAGTATCCTTTCCCACAACTTTTTGGTACTTTGATAGCCAAAATAGAGGTGTTCGAAAGTTTCCTCAGCTTGTCCATAAAAAACACACTCTGTTTACATTTGTATACCAAATTTGGTAAGTTTATCCACAGTTGCTATCCTTTGATTAATAGCCAACCATAAATGAAACATCAACCTATGGTGTATTTGTGAGTGCATGTGGATACTCTTCCAGTCAACTTTACTGAATTGAGGTTGCATCTGGACATATGCTTTGTGAATCTGAAATTTACCTTGCTTCACAAAGTTTCCCAGAATGGTTGCAATACTATGTTGATCTGTCCTCATCTTCATAACTTCATCTTTTGCATCTATGATCTTCCTGACCACCCATGTTGCTGCTTTGGGTGTGTGAATATCTTCAATCTATTTCCTCTTTATGTAGTAGGTTTGAGCCCATCTTATCTACAGTGCATCCTTTTTCATAGCCAGAGCCCATAGATGTTTCTATACTGCTACATTGTTCCATATCCTTATGTTTATCATATTCAATCCTCCTGCTGATTTTGGTTGGCATATTCTATCCCATGAAATCAATGCTTTCGTGGAGAATTCATTTGAACCAATCCACAGAAAAGTCCTGCATACAGTCTCTATCATCTTCATGATCTTCTTTGGGGTTAAGAATATTTGATCAGAATATGTTTGTACACCAAATATGATTGATTTGATAAGTTGAACTCTTCCTGAATAAGAGAGCATCCTTGCTGACCAGCATCTAACTCTCTTTGTGATCTTCTCAACTAAAGGCAGACATTGGTGTATGTTTAGCTTCCTTGCAGACAATGGCACTCCCAGATATTTAAAGGGTATAGTGCTCTCTATATATCCAGTAAGTTTTATCAGATCTTCTTTGATATGATGTGCTACCCCTGCAATATAGATTGAGCTCTTTTCTGCACTTGTTTGCAATCCTGATGCATTTGAGAACTTATTGAAAGTGTTATGCAATGCATTTACTGATTGTTTGTCACCACTGCAAAACATTAACTGATCATCAGCAAATCATATGTGTGTCACTCCCAGCTTCTTGCATTTTAGATGGTATCTGAATCCTTCTGCACAGCTAATGTACTCATCTCCCTCTGCAAATACTCCATAGCTATCACAAATAGGTAAGGAGACATTGGATCTCCTTGCCTGATACCTCTCTTAGCAGGGAAAGGTTTAGTAAGTCCTCCATTCAGTGCTAAGAAATAAGATACTGTTGTCACATATTCCATGATCCATCCAATAAATTTCTGTGGAAATCCAAGATCCGTGAGCATATATCTTAAGAATTGTCAATCCAATGAATCGTATGCATTTTTTAAATCAACCTTGAGAACACTTCTTGGTGATAGACCTTTCCTGTTGTAACCATTAAACATCTCATGGCTAAACAGGATATTATCCACAATGCTCATGCCTTCTATGAATGCAGATTGCGCTTTCCCAATTAAGCACTCAATTACCTTCTTGATCCTTTTAGCCATTATCTTTGCTATAATCTTGTAGATTGTAGTGCAGCAGGCAATAGGTCTATAATCCTTAATAGTTGTGGGATTTGTACCTTTGGGAATCAATGTTATTGCTTTACAATTTCATTTTTCATCTTACATGTTTGGAAAAATAACCCAACAGCTTCATAGGCCTCTTGTTTAACTTCATTCTAGTGCATTTTAAAGAATTCTACTGGAAAACTATCCACACCAGGTGCCTTGTATTTGGCATGTCTTTCAGTGCAGCATCAACTTCTTCATGAGTGACTTCCTGAATTAGCTGTTGTTGTTGTTGCAATGATAGGCATACACATGCTTTAATAATTTTTGTAATAGGACATGGTTTGATCCAGTATCAGTTTCCATTAGTTGCTTAAAAAAGTAACAAATTCTCTTTCCACTTCTGTAGGGTCTGTGACTCTAATTCCCCCTGCATATATACAGAAGTTATTGCATTCCTGCTTGCCCTCATCCTCGTTGGGCATAGAAGTATTTGGAGTTTGAATCTCTTGACTATCCAATTTACTCTTGACTTCTGCCTCAGAATTCTTTCTTCTATTGTACTCCATTCTCTAGTTCCTGAAGTACCTATTTTTCTTTTTCTATCATTTCTTGATTTAAAAGACTAATTTGTACTCCATTTTCTTGCTAATACAAATATTTATTAGAAGTTAAGAAAGACAAGTAGCGGAGGTTTTACACCAGGGGACTGTTCTGGCTATACAAATCTCGGAACAGACACTATTAAAAGCAAGTAAAGCATAAAGAGGGGGTTCTTCGTAGTATAGAGGATGGCAATGTTGATGGAATGCGCAAGGAGATAAAGTCATGCCATGCTTAGCAATTAGATCCGCTACAGTGTTGGCTTCATGGTAAATACGCTGAAGCTCCGGATGTCATAGCATTATCAGTAATGATCTGCATTCTAAAATAATAAGTAAGTAAATATTAGTCTTTGCGTGCAAGACTCTTTGTATTACTTGAGAATTTGTTTCTATCTGTAGTGAATATAGATGGAATTATTGAAAAAATTTCAGTCCTATCAACAGACTTGTAATTCTAATTCGAGTGTCGATGAGCACGGGATTTTTGTGGAGAAACCATGAATCCATTGGCATTGATTATTTCTTAATACTCCAGCAGCACCATCTATCTTAGTGATGGGATTAAAAGCACTTCAATATTAAGTTTTAAAAAAGGTGATGTGGGTGGGTGCCATTTCATATATTCGAGGGTGAAAATGGGATGGGGAGTTGAAGATGGAGTGAGGTAATGAAATTCGATCACATGAAAGAGAATATTTTTTATGGAGACATGTGCATGCAAGTTATTGAAGAGGTTCTGATTTTGGTTGGTCCAGATATGCCAAAGGATGAAAAGGGTAAGTAAAGCTTTTGGAACTTCAAGTCCTTGACAGATGAAAGACTGGTGAGTGTTAGCACAGTGCATTCTAAGTCAAGCAGTGAAGGAAATAACGTTAGTAGTATTAATATTAAATAATTTCCAAATGGTATGAGAATGAATGCAATCGAAGATAAAGATGATGGAGAGATTCAGTTATGTTCGCACAAGAATGGTAGTGAATGTATTGAAGAACATTAATAGATGACAGATATGAAGTAGTTGGTAGCCAATTAAGAATGAGTAGCCAAAGAAAAGTTTTAATTTTATTGAGGATATGAAGGGTCCAAGTCCATTTTATATCAGGCGGGTTGGCAGGAAGATTACAATGTATGGCAAGATAAAAGTGGTAAGTTGATTTAGCAGAGAAGGAGCTTGTAGAATTAGCAAGCAAAAAATATGTGTCAAGCTGTGGAGAAGTAGAATTAAAGTACGTATTGTGGATTAGAAAAGAGAGATCTTCAGGTATTTCAAAAGAAAAGGCATTGGTATCCCAATTACGGTTGGATAGAAGGTGATCCAGCTCATGGAATTGTTCATTATGATTTAACGGACCTTGGATAAGGTTACAAAGCGTGGAGTTATTGGGTAGCCAAATATCATTCCAAATGTTAATAGAGGTTCTGGTGTCAATGTACCACTTAATTGCTGGTGCAATAAAGGAATGCCCTTTGTGAAGAATTTTCAAGGTAGAGGAATCTAGTGGCCTTGGAAGGGGAGTAACGGCCAATAGAGATGTCGATTTGTATTTAGAGGTGATAATTCTAACCCAAAGAGAGTTGTGTTTATGATGAAAATGCCATGCCAAGTAAGGGATAAAGTATTGCCCATGAATTTTTGAATGCCTAGTCCTCCATGTGCACGTGGTAAAGTAACTTGCTCCCAATTAACTAAGTGAATTTTTCGGTGTGTTGTGGTGGAGCCTCGAAGGAAGTTACGTTGGATTTTATCAATATGGTTGGTAATCTTGGAAAGAATTATAGTGTACTGCATCCCATATTTGGGTATAGAAGCCAAGACAAATTTAATTAAGGTTGCGCGGTACAAGGTTGTGAAATTTGGTTTTCCAACCTTGAAGTCGAGTGTTCATTCGGTCGGTGGTGTATTAATAGTCCCCACTATTGTGTTGAAGGTTAGTAATTTGGAAGCCAAGGTATTAACCAGCATAAGGAATGGTCTTTGTGAAGAATTTTCAAGGTAAAAGAATCTCGTGGACTTGGAAGGGGAGTAGCGGCTAAGAGAGATGTTGATTTTTACTTGGAAGTGATAATTCTAGCCCAAAGAGAGTTGGATTTATGATGAAAATACCATGCCGACCTAGTGATCACGCCCAGGTATGCTCTCTAAAAAGAATTATGCGGACGTTGCAAATAAAACTCGAGTATTATGCCCAGGGTCGAATCCGCAGAGAGTCTACCTATAAACTACCACCTTTAGACCCACTAAATTCTTCAGAACCAGCTTCCCAAGACTTTTGAAGCACAAGTGGAGGTTTACTATGAATTAAGATTGTAGAAAAATAACAAGCTATAGCTAACTAACTAAGGTTGTAGAAAAGAATGAGAGAAACGCTAAGGTAATGACTTTCCCTATTGATGGAATCCCTTATGTTTATGCTTCATACAAATTTACCAACACACTTATCAATAATGAACACTCAACTTACCATAACTCTCTCCCGAGCAATTACAGTAACATACTATTGCACTCTCCCGAGATACACTAGCTAGCTATAATTAACGCAGTTCATTTAATATTGCACCTCCCTCCTTTAAACCTACAGTTATAGATTCCTCTTATTACTTTAGGAGTGGTATTATTCAATTATAACCTAAATATGCACTCTCTTTCGAGTTATGCACAATAAATATACACAGCTAATTCAGGATCCTGTCAATTAACTACAACAAGAATATAGTTGAATAAATAAAGATTAAAACCGTCAAATTTGCATTAATATAACGAGAAGTTCAACCCCCCAATAGGTTCCATCAAGACCTTAGACAGGAAAATTAGCTACTCATAACTATGGGTAAACAAGCTAAATTAATATTCAACATAATCTAGCAATAAAAATCAAAAGGGAAGAAGAAATAGGTTTGAGCTATTCTCTCACACTTGTTTTTCCTTCCACGAACTCAAAATAATCAATACATGCATCCAATGGGCGAAACCTAGTGATAAATATTGATTTTAGGGCTAAAATTTCACGTTTGACATAATTGCCCCTGGTCAGCAGCACGCCCACCGCGGTTCTGCCGTGGTCGCGGTAGAACCGCGGCCAAACACCTCTGCAGAAACCCATTTTATCTGCAGCTGCCTTATACCGCGGTTCTGCCGTGGTCGCGGTGGAACCGCGGCAACCTCCTTTCTCTGATTCTTCAGCTTATTTTGGCGTGGTTCACTTGGGATGTTTCACAATTGGCCTCTTTTTCTTCCTCTTTGACTCCAAAAGTGAACCATAGCCTCCCTAGTCATATATAGCCTGCACATCAAAAAAATACTAATAAGAGCATTTTGTCATCACTTTCATTATCAAAACTAAGCAAGAAGGTGGTTATTTAGGGCCCGAATATAGTTAAATTCACTTATTATCAACACCTCACACTTAAACCTTTGCTCGTCCTCGAGCAAACTAAACCACACTTCTGTGCCTAACTGTTTGCTGCATTGCCCAAAGATATGCCACACCTGCCAATTTGACGAACCAACCTAAGCAGTGCACAATCCTACCCCAGATGCAGACTCTACTGCCATGACACAATCTAGCTCACTCTAGTTACTCTAACTGCAGTGAAGACTTACTTTTCCTTCCCGAGTGATATGCCTCGCATCAAAATTTTGAGAGAAGTTCCACACACATATAACAATTCAACACAAGGAACAAAAAAAAACCCCTTCTTTCGCTAACTCCCTACCACCCCACACTTTGATTTTTGCATATTCTTTCGTGATTCAAGTGCTTCTAGGAGGTATAGGTTCAAATAATCATTTATTCAAACACTGGGATATAGTTCATTATAGGGTTATCAAAGAGCAGGCTTTAGGCTCAAAAGGGTTAACTAATGGCAATATATACATGTGGATTCACAATTAAACAGGCTTATACAAAGAAACGCCTCAATCATCTTTAAGACCTAACAGCTTCTATTTCGCTTTGCAAACACACAGGGCAAGTTCTAGGTATCACATGCAAGCACATAATGTAAGTAAGGAGCTGACACACACTTGGCATATAACTCATTCAGAATCAAGGTATCAACACACACAAACGAGTGTTCGAGCAAAACAAGATGTACAAAATTAAGGCATAGATTTAAAAGTCTACACTGAGCCAAGACCTTGCACTCTCAAGTTCATTTTAGCTGTTTGCGGGTGTGAGCATTAGGGGCATTCTAGCCTTTTTTCCATCTTAGTCCTAACACTTCAGAAGAAAAATCTACCTAACCCGGTTCAAGAAAACCCTTGGAAAAGAACTGTGGTCAAAAGAAAAACCAAGGGGGACTTAATACACTACCTAAAAAATAAAAATAAAAAAAATAAAAATCTACATGGACTACTTCCCTCATGAGTACTGTTCAAGTGGTCCGTCATCAGGAAGAGTCCTGTACCTTTGCTTTTGTGTTTTATTTTACGTATCCGACTTGGTCCCTCAAGAGACCCGTAGACAAGTGTCCGTCGTTGGGCCAAGTCAGTTACTCCTAAATTATCAGCCATCCTTATATACAACAATACCATTTACAACAACATCTTCCTACTACAGCAATCACCATATCTATATACAGTAATACACATATACAGAGTAAGTGTCTCACCCCACCCTTAAAATAATGGCATGTCCCCATGTAATATCAATAAATTAAAGCACAGAAAGGTTAGAAGACTTCCCTGAGACTCAATCAGAATCAGAGAAGGTGTTGGGGTCCATATGGCAAGCTCTCCCTAATGCTCTAAGCCATGACATGAATCGTCCCTCTGACCGGGCCTGCCTCTAAGACATGGCATCAAGCCGTGTGTGGAGGCCATCAACTGAGGTGCGCAGATCCGTGACCTCTTCTTCCATGGAACGTAACATTGGCCTGGTAGATTGGGACCTGGAGAAGCCGGACCCAGTGTGGGGGCGGCAAGATGGTCTGGCACTGTCAACTGACCATCTCGATAGTGCGAGGGGAGTTGGGGCATCATCATCATTATCTATTTCAATTGTCTGTGGGCCTCTGCCCACTCTGATGCGAGAAGCTCTGAAAGGTGCCTCAGGTTACACTGTCCCGTCAGCAGGACAAGTGGGAATGTTCCTCCATAAGCACACATGTGTCACTAAGGAGGGGAAGTAAAACCCCTTTGATATCAATGGTCCCCTCAAAATCATTTCATCACCAATGACCCTGGATGCGTCAAAATATCTCCTGGTGATGAAGCACCAAGTCAGTAGGGCCCTGTTGAAGTTCACGCCCGTCGTGTTGCTAGACGGTATAAACCTTCTGCAAATTACTCTCAACCAGCACTTAACCAAGTGCATGAAAGAATTGGAATGCAAGGTGATCTGGTCCTTTATCCACGTCGGCCTCCCCCCAGCACAAATGTCTGCGATTATGACATCCCACGTGACATCCGGTCGATCGTGGTAATAGTCAACATCACCTGTGAACTCAGGCATCTGCAGGGCCTGGCGAATATAAGGAATGTGTGCTGGGACTACCCGACCTCGCAGGCGCACATCTCGACCTGAGTGAGCAGGGCAGTTCGCATAGAACTCCTGTGCAATCATCTTGTTGACCTTGCAGGGCTCCTCAAACAGAATTTCTTATGTCTCATCTGAATCTCCTCATACATATGTTCCCTTTCCGCTCGGAGGGTTGCACGGTCAATCTGAATTTCAGGAATGAAGTTTTTGCGCGCCTTTGCATTGAAATCGTCCTCGGCCAGTTCCGAGACGAACCTTGACTCATCATAAGTCGGCTGATGAGCTGGGCCAGCTGGTCTCCTCTGCCTCTTGGGGGCCATAGTACCTGCAGAGAGTGCAAATAAACCATTAAATTCATCCCAATAGAGCCAAACGGATGGTTACTCAGACGTCGCCACCCGATGGCTACAAACAACACTCCCTATTAGCACCCCAAACTTGCTCCTTAGCCAAGTTTCAACCAATTAGAGCCCTCATACATAGCGAAATATCATACCCCACAAATAGCACACACCCCAACACCACAACAACTCCACAAATTTGGCCACATAAGGCCTTGCACTAATCACACCCTTCAAGCAAATATTCTAGGCCTCCAAAATATTATAACAAGCCCTAGAACCAAAGTGTAATGGAGGCCTAACCAAATAGGCACCAAATAACCTACTAGAAACAACTACAATAATATACAACAACAACAATCAACAATGATAACAAGAATTGAAACTATTGCTACCTAAGCTTAATTTAAACAAAACTACACTAAATTACACTAGATTAGTAATTAAACTAAAATAAAAAGAAAGAGAAACTTACTTGAATTGAAGAAGGGAAAGGGGTTGATGAAGTTGGGGGGGGGGGGTAGTTGGGTGAGAGGGGGAGTGGTTTGGGGAAAAAGAGATGATAAGAGAAAAGAATTGAGAGAAAAGTGAGAATGGAGGAGAAAAATTGCTGGTGGGGGGCTTCTGGGGCGTATTTTTGGGGAAGAAGGGTTTGGTGGGGGTATTTAGGTAAAATAGGGAACTAAAAACGGGCAGGAAAAAATTAAAAAAACTTACCTAGGCCGAAACACGGTCACCACGGTCGCGGTAGGACTGCGGTAGACCAAGTTCAAAGACCCCTGTTTATCGCGGTTTGACCGCGGTCGCGGTACAACCGCGAAAGGCTGTATCAGAGAGGGGTCTCAACCATGGTTTGACCGCGGTTGCGGTGGGAACGCGATCTGGGTCCTTTTGTAGATTCTGAATGCTTTTTTATTATTAAATGATAACAATTACAACAATCTCATGGGTTTCCTCCCATGCAACGCCTGATTTAACGTCACGGCATGACTCAGATGAGCGCATTTACGACTCGCTCGACCTCTGCGGCTCATTCAAGTGGAGTGCAGTTCCTTCCTTAAATTCGCTCATTCCCACGTATAATTTCAACCGCTGACCATCGACTCAAAATGTGCGAGAGTCATCCTCAGTAGCAACTTCAACAACTCCAGACGGGAGGACTTCAACCACCCAAAAATTGTGATTTTAGCTTACCCGGGAATAACCACAATCTTGAATTGTATAACAGTACCTTGTCCCCGGATTAAAAGTTCATTCCACAATGTGCTAATCATGCAACCTCTTCATTCTTTCCTTATACAGTCTTGTGCTCTCAAAAGCAAGATGTCGGAACTCCTCAAGCTCATGCAATTGTGTGACTCTAGACGAGCCCGCAGTTTCTACATCTAGATTTAGCTGTTTTTGTACCCACCACGCTCTGTGCTCAAGTTCTACCGGCAGGTGACAGGCCTTCCTAAACACCAACTTGTATGGAGACATACCAATTGGTGTATTGAATGTTGTTCTATACGCCCAGAGTGCATCATCTAACTTTCTTGCCCAATCTTTCTTGTGGCGTTTACAGTTTTTGTCAACACACTCTTTATCTCTCTGTTGAAGACCTCCACATGTCCACTGGATGCGGGTGGTAAGGAGTAGACACCTTGTCCGCACATCGTATTTTTCCAATAACTTCTCAAATGCTCTATTGCAGAAATGAGTGCCCCCGTCACTTATTATCGCCCGTGGTGTCTCAAAGCGGGATAATATGTTTTTCTTGAGAAACCCCACCACCACCTTTGCATCATTGGTGGGTAATGCTACAGCTTCCACCCACTTGGACACATAATCAACATCAACAAGAATGTACTTATTACCGTAAGAGCTGACGAAGGAACCAATGAAATCTATCCCCCAAACATCGAACACTTCAACCTCCTGAATTGGGTTTATGGTCATCTCGTGGCGCCGGGAGATGTTCCCGGTGCGTTGGCATTCATCACAACCCTTTACCCATGGGTGAGCAACTTTGAACACTGTCGGCTAGAAATACCCGGCCTCAAGCACCTTTGCTGAAATCCTTAATCCTCCAAAGTGTCCCCCATAAGTCGATGCATGACGTGCCTGCAAAATAGAAGATTACCATCTCGGAGACGCATCTCCGGATCATGTTATCTAGGAATATTCTAAAAAGATAGTGCTCATCCCAATAATGCATACAACTTTCACGAAAGATACGCTTCCTCTGGACCGAAGACAGGTCGTGAGGGACTATACCACAAGCTACATAGTTGGCAAAATCCGCATACCATGGTTCTTCTAGATGGTTAGTTACGAGCACTTGCTCATCTGGAAAGGTTTCCAGAATATCCTCAACCTCAATTGTGTTTTTATCTCCCTCAAGTAGTGATAGATGATCAACGACTTGCTTCTCAGTGCCCTTTTGGTCACGTAACTCAAGATCAAACTCTTGCAGCAACAACACCCAACGAATCAGACGTGGCTTAGAGTCTTTCTTTTCTATCAGGTATCTAAGAGTTGCATGATCAGTGTATACAATTACCTTTGATCCTATCATGTAGGATCGGAACTTGTCGAATGCAAATACCACAGCTAACATCTCCTTCTCAGTCATTGTATTATTCAGCTGGGCTCCACTCAGTATTCTACTTGCATAGTAGATTGGATGAATCAATTTGTCTTTCCGCTGGCCCAGAACTGCCCCCACTGCATAGTCATTTGCATTACATATTAGCTCGAAAGGTTGCTCCCAGTTGGGGGCAACAATGACTGGTGTTGTGACCAACCTTTGCTTCAGCTCCTCAAATGCTATCCTGCATGCATCAGAAAAGCAAACGTGTTATCTTTTTCTAATAACTTACAGAGAAGGTTGGCGATTTTGGAGAAGTCTTTAATGAACAGTCGGTAGAAACCGGCATGTCCAAGAAAGCTTCTAATTTATTTGACCGAGGTTGGCGAAGTCAGCTTTGCTATGACATCAACTTTGGCTTGATCTACTTCTATCCCCTGACTTGACATGCGGTGCCCCAAGACTATACCTTCTTGCACCATGAAATGGCACTTCTCCCAGTTCAACACCAGATTAGTCTCTATGCACCGTTTCAACACACGTGTCAGTTTCACAAGGCATTCATCAAACGAATTCCCCACCATTGAGAAATCATCCACGAACACCTCCATTATATCTTCAATAAATTAGTGAAAATGGCCATCACGCATCATTAGAATGTGGCGGGTGCATTGAAAAGGCCAAATGGCATCCTCCTGAAGGCATAAATGCCATAAGGGCATGTGAAGGAGGTCTTTTTGCGATCCTCAGGTGCAATGGATATCTGGTTGTACCCTGAGTACCCGTCAAGAAATCAAAAGTGTGACCTCTCTGTCCAGCATCTGATCAATGTAGGGAAGTGGGAAGTGGTCTTTCCGGGTAGCAAGGTTCAACTTTCTATAATCCATGCATATCCTCCTTCCGATGACGGTTCTTGTTGAGTTCAATTCATGTTTATCATTCTTCACCGCTGTCATGCCACCCTTCTTAGGCATACATTGAACTGGGCTGACCCAGCTGCTGCCAGAAATTGGGAAGAAGATTCCCGCATCCAACCAATTTATTAGTTCCTTCTTCACCACTTCCTTCATATTCGGGTTCAGCCTCCTCTAATGTTCCCTGGAAGGTCTGTGTCCCTTTTCCAACAGAATCTTGTGCATATAATAAGCATGGCTGATTCCCTTGATGTCTGCCATGGTCCATCCGATGTTAGTTTTGTATTCCTTAAGTACCTATAAAAGCTGTTGCAGCTGCACATCTAGCAAACCAGATGAGATAATAACAGGTAAAGTGGATTTCGGTCCCAGAAATTCATACTCGAGGTGATCTGGCAAAGGCTTTAGTTCCGGGTTCGGTGGTTCTTCAATGGACGGCTTAGCTGGAGGACTCTCTCTCTTCTCCAAGTGTAGGGGTTCAAACTCAAGCTTTCTATCCCAAAACCCCTTACCTTACAAAGCCAACGCCCATTCCGCCAAGTCCTCACCATTCGCCTCCTCCAAATTTGCCAGACATGCAGCCAAGGGATCCTCCACCATCAATACATCATCATGAGACTGGACGATCATATCCACGACATCAATTAGAGAACAATTGGCGAACTCACTGGTCGCCTCATTGATTTCTGCATATTAAATATGATCTCCTCGTCATTGAGACTCATCTTAAGCTCCCTAGTCTCACAATCAATCAAGGCTCTCCCTGTGGCTAAGAACGGTATTCCTAATATGATAAGAATCTCTTCATCCACCTTGCAATCCAAGATCACAAAATCTGCGGGGAACACAAATTTCCCCACCTGAATAAGAACATCATCGAGGATCCCAAATAGACGCTTCACTGTCCTGTCCGCCAGCTGCAACAACATACAGGTGGGTCTAGCTCTCCCGATGCCCAACCTCTTGTAAATAACCACGGGCATAAGATTAATACTGGCCCCTAAGTCACAGAGTGCCTTTGCAAAGGCATAGTTCCCAATAGTTCACGGGATGGTAAAGCTCCCAGGATCAGAGAGCTTTTCAGCAACCGGTCTAGTTACCACTGCACCACAAGTTTGCGTGAGAGTCACTGTGGCCAAATCTTGGAATTCAAACTTCCGAGACATCAAATCTTTCATTAGTTTCGCGTACCCAGGCATTTCCTTTAAAGCTTCGATAAATGGAATATTTACCTGAATCTGCTTGAGCATGTCAAAGAACTTCTTTGTATTGCTCTTCCTTTTGGTGTTTGGCCAATCTCTATGGGGATGGTACAGGAGGTCTTTTCTTCCCAATGACTTGGGACTTTTGTTTCTCAACTATCATCTTCTCCACTGGCTCTTCTACTGTTTCGGCGACTTTCTCGCTCTCTTGCTGCATAATCTGATTTTCAGGAGCAGGCTGGACTTTCACATCTGTCAGCCTTGTTGATTCATCCAGCTCAATAGGTACCTGAATGAGTGTCTCGGTCTGCATGTTCTCACGAGCTCTTTCCTTCTCAACATCAAGATCTCTACCATTGCGGAGACTCAGTGCCATCAGCTATTTTGGCCCCTGATCTTTAGGGTTGGTTTTGGATATCTGCAGGCAATGTCCCTTGAGGACGGTTATTCAAAGACATAGCAATCTGGCCCACCTGCACTTCCATATTTTCAATAGCTGCATCAAGTGCATCTACCCTCACATTTATATTTACATTGGACTCGATCACTTGTTGCATCATCGCTTCTAGCCTAGCGAACCCATCTTCTTGTCTCCCACCATGTTGCTGCTGAGGTGGGTGGTACCCTTGCTGCTGATTATTGTACCCTTGCGGTCTAGGATAAGGTGCTATGTTGTTGGGGGGTCTCATACCTCCCACATTTTTGGCATTGTATTGTAGCTGTGGTGGCCTGTACTGCTGCTGAGTCTGCTGGCCCCGATTCTGGTTTCCTTGCCTCTCACCCCCATAGTTCGCCACATATTTCATATCTTCACATTGCTGATGATGAAGGTCATGCTCTACATTCCATAGATTACCAATTGGCTGACTGATGCAAGACGTGCACAAGGCCCCATTGGTAGTATAAACTATGTGCACCTGCTGTTTTTGTCTCGACTCCTATACCTTCTTGGTGAGGATGCTCATCTGTGTCAAAAGAGTCGCCACATTCTCAGCCATAGTGTTGGAAGGATCAAGTGGCACTGAATGCACCATCGGAGTGATAGGTGCATTTCTGGTTGTCCACCTTGAATTCTGAGCCATTTTATCTAACAGATTATGTCCTTATCTCCATGTCTTGCTCAAAAATGCCCCACCAGCAGAGGCATCCACAATATTCTTCATACTGTCAGAAAGTCCCATGTAAAAATGTTGTCCCAACATCTGCTCTGGAATACCATGATTGGGACACATCACCAACATCCCTTTGAATCTTCCCCATGTCTCGTGCAAAGTTTCCATAGGTTTCTGTTTGAAGCTCACGTTCTCATCAATCTGTTGCGTTGTTTTGTTGGGCGGGTGGAATTTGTTGTGAAACTGCTTGACTAACTCATCCCAAGCTTCAATGGAGTTTATGGGGAGTGACTTTAGCCAAATATGAGCAGCTCCTGTCATTAAGAAAAGAAATAGTAGCAGCCTGATTGCTTTTGGAGTCACATTGGGCTGCCTCTGAGTTTTTCATATGGACAGGAAATTCTTTAGTGCTGCTGAGGGTCTTCTACTTGCGTTCCAGAAAAGAGTCCCTTATTTTGCAACAAGTGTAGCATATTGTTTGTGATCTGGAACGACTCAGCTTGTATCACTGGCACAACAATGGCAGTTGCCAAATTGTCAGATGTCGGTTGTGCCCAGTCGTAAAGAGCACCCTCCGGCACAAGAGGTGCCGCTTCTCTATCATTCAAATTAACTTGCTCATGTTTTCCGTTTCCGTTGGGGTCGACTACACCTTCCATTTCAGTTTCGAGTTTGTCTGTCTGTTGAGATGGTTGAAGTCTTTTGTTAGCACGGTTCTACACCCGGAATATTTTCTCAGGGTCTAAGAGTCCTTCAAGCAGTTCTCAAGTCCTTGCAGAGTTTCTAGGCATACACCTGTGCAACCAAGTCAACCGTCAAAAGTTTCAATCAAAAATTGGGTGTAAAGAAACTAGCTACACCAAGAATTTTTGTAACTCTAGCAATGGCAATTGATAATTTCGTTAACTCCCCGGCAACGGCGCCAAAATTTGATCACACCCAAGTATGCCCTCTAAAAAGTACTCTGCGGACGTTGCAAATAAAACCCGAGTATTATGCCCAGGGTCGAATCCAAAGAGAGTCAACCTATCAACTACCACCTTTATATCCATTAAATTCTTCAGAACCAGCTTCCCAAGACTTTTGAAGCACAAGTGGAGGTTTACTACGAACTAAGATTGTAGAAAAACAACAAGCTATAGCTAACTAACTAAGGTTGTAGACAAGAATGAGAGAAACGCTAAGGTAATGACTTCCCCTATTGATGGAATCCCTTCTATTTATGCTTCATACAAATTTACCAACACACTTTATCAATAATGAACACTTAACTTACCATAACTCTCTCTTGGAGAAATTACAGTAACATACTATTGCACTCTCCCGAGATACGCTAGCTAGCTGTAATTGACACAGTTCATTTAATATTGCACCAAGGCTTTGTTATTCCTAATCTCGCCTTTAAACTTGCAGTTATAGATTCCTCTTATTACTTTAGGAGTGGTGTTATTCAACAATAACCTAAATATGCACTCTCTTCCGAGTTATGCATACTAAATAGGCACAACTAATTGAGGATCCTGTCAATTAACTACAACAAAAACATAGTTGAATAAATAAAGATTAAAAACGACAAATTTGCATTAACAAAACGAGAAGTTCAACCCCCAATAGGTTCCATCAAGACATTAGACATGGAAATTAGCTACTCATAACTATGGATAACAAGCTAAATTAATATTCAACATAATCTAGCAATAAAAATCAAAAGGAAGGAGAAATAGGTTTGAGCTATTCTCTCACACTTGTTTTTCCTTCCACAAACTCAAAATAATCAATACATGCATCCAATGGGCGAAACCTAGTGACAAATATAGATTTTAGGGCTAAAATTTCACGTTTGACATAATTGCCCCTAGTCAGCAGCACGCCCACCGCGGTTCTGCCGCGGTCGCGGTAGAACCGCGGCCAAACACCTCCGCAGAAACCCATTTTATCTGCAGCTGCCTTATACCGCGGTTCTGCCGCGGTCACGATGGAACCGCGACAGCCTCCTTTCTCTGTTCTTCAGCTTATTTTGGTGTGGTTCACTTGGGGTGTTTTACAATTGGCCCCTTTTTCTTCATCTTCAACTCCAAAAGTTCTCCCTAGCCTTCCCTAGTCATATATAGCCTGCACATCAAGAAAATACTAATAAAAGCATTTTGTCATCACTTTCATTATCAAAACTATGCAAGAAAGTTGTTATTTAGGGCCAATAGTTAAATTCACCTATTATCACCTAGCAATAAGGGATAAATATTTGCCCTTGGATTTTTGAATACCCAGTTCTCCACGTGCACGTGGTAAAGTAACTTGCTCCCAAATAACTAGGTTAATTTTTTGGTGTGCTGTGATGGAGCCCCAAAGAAAGTTACGTTGGATTTTATCAATATGGTGGTAATCTTGTAAAGAGTATGTGGGTATAGAAGCCAAGATAGATTTGATAAAAGTCGCGCGACCTGCAATGTTGAGAAATTTGGTTTTCCAACCTTGAAGTTGATTGTTCATTCGGTCCGTGATGTATTGATAGTTTCGACTCTTGGGTTGAAGGTTAGTAATTGGGAGGTCAAGGTATTTACCAACATAGGATAATGTACATATATTCAAAATGTCAGAAATTGTGTCTTGCGTGCGTTGAGGAGTATTTGGTGAAAATACAATTCAATATTTGTTATTGTTAATTTTTGACCTGCCAAGGTACCAAATAAGTGTATGACCGTATGAATTGCCTTTTCAGGAGTTGCTTTAGAGAAAAGATATAAATCATCAGCAAATAACAAATAAGATAAATGGGATCTATTGTGGAATAGTTTGATAGGTGTCCATTCATGATTTGTGATAGAGAAATTAATAATTCGAATTAGAGTTCCCACACAAATGATAAATAAGTATGGGGATAAGTGATCTCCTTGACGAATCCCCTGTGTAGGGGAAAAGAAAGGTATAAGGTATCAATTTATAATAATAGAGAGAGCAGAGGATGCAACACAATTCATAATGATTATACGGGGAGGAAAATTGAGGCTGATAGTGAATATTTAATGAAGGACCATTATAAGTAGTTAAACGCTTTTTCGAGGTCAATTTTAAGAAGCATGTGTCCTCGATTTTCCCTTTTAGTTTTGAATGAGTGAATCGTTCTTGAACAATAATAGCATTATCAACAGTGTGATGACCTGGGATCAAGCTACTCTGATAGGGACTTATAATGGTATCAAGATATAGGCGAATACGTGAGACAATAATTTTAGTGATAATCTTATAACTAGTGTTACAGAAAGCAATAGGACGATATTGAGTGACCCGTTCAGGACTTTTAACCTTAGAAATTAATGTAAGGTAGGTTTGATTTATTGGAGGGGGAATTAGGGAAGTTTCGAATGTATCAATACATAATTGTTGAATAGTCATTTGTATATCGTTCAGAAATTGCTGGAAAAATATTAGGTGAAAACTATCAGGGCTATGTGCTTTTAAAGGTTGGAAGGAGTAAACAGCTTGATGAATCTCTGTATTAGTGAGAGGTCTAGATAGGGTTTGGAGGTATCAGATTTAAGAGTTTGGGGCGTGGATAACTTGTTTGAGACTTAATAGAAGATTAGTGATGTAAAATGTGTAGAAATGAGTAACGATGATATGGTGGATAGTGGATTGATCAAATGTGTGATCAGCTCTAACCCTACACCACTATATAATGGCAAGAAGTGATCAATGCAGTTTTTACTCGAAGGGTCGAGATCGATTTTCATAGGGAGTTAATATTAGTTGGGAGTTGGGTTTCTATCTAATCTAGCTATATGTGTTGCTTTTAGTTACATTTCTAACCATCCTTTGGATTTATTGCTATTCTAATTTTAATGCTAATGATTGCTGAAAATAAATTAAGTACAATATTTTTGTAAGGGTTTTCTCGATTGATAAAAAGCACTAGGGAAGTGACTTACACTTAGGTGAGTATCTAATGAGATCTAAAATATAGGACAAGCTTGTTATATTTGGGGTCGTGATATATCCTTTACAAATAATTACTCATTCTATACCTCCCGGTAGTTTGAGTGACTTTTCCCTAATTGAATTTCTCAAGCCTAATTGAGTGTGCAAACAAAGCAAGTAAAATTGGCTCAAGTCGGGTATTACTATCTCTAGGTTTAACTCTTTAATTGGGGATATCAATATCTTAAATGCACCCTAATTCCTTGTTAGTCTAATTTTCCTAGACTTAGTCCATCTTTCTCAAGAAGAGTCTAAATCATAAACGCAGTATTCGCATCGCCGTCATGAAGGTTCTAGACTCAAGATTTGAGTTTCCAAAAGTCTTCTTCAATTTTCAAAAGGAGATTAAATTCATGAATAAGGTTATCTTCTAGGGTAAGGTAAAAGTCAGATTTTTATGGGGTCCATTTTTTGAAGACCAGCAATACGAGACTGAAGTAACTTTTTTTGTGAAAAATATTTCCAAAACATTGACTATTCCAACTTTTAAGAATATTAGTGAAATGAGCAAATATGGGCAGATTAGTGTTAGAGTGATTCCAAATAGTGTTTGCTAGTGGGACGGAGCTAGTGGAAGAAGCACGAAGGATGTCAAGTTGCCCAAGCAAGGTTTAAAAGAATTGGGCACTAGTCCGAGTGGGTATGTGGAAGGTGAAGGACAGAGGAATCTTGAAATAGGTAGAGCCAATCAGAGTTTGCCAGAAATCTATCCACTCTTCCCGTAGTATGAGCTGTTGTGAAATTTTTATTATTGGTTCATGTGAATCTAGAACCACTAAAGCGTAGATGCATTTCAAGGTCATGAATACAGTCTAAAAAGGTATCTACTCGATGATTATTAATAGGGTTGCCTCCAAACTTTTAAGAAGAACTAACCACTTCATTAAAGTCACCGCACATAAGTCAAGGTCGCTGGAAAACTAATATTAAATTTTTTTAAATTCTCCAAGAGTTGAAATTTGTTAACTAGATTAATACTATCATAGACAACAAAAAGATTCCAAGTCGGGAAAGAGGGACTTACCTGTACAGTGGCATGGAGCTCTTGATTAGTGGCGACTAGTGAGTCAATATTAACTTCGTTAGTTTTTCACAGTAGCACTATGCTGCCGGAGAAGTCGTCAGCCCGTGCTTGAAGGAGGCCAAATAATCCAAGTTCTTCCTTATGTTTTCATGTTTAATAGAGCTTTGTTTATGTCAAGGCTAAAACATAAGGGTTATTCCATGCTAAAATCAATTTGATATTAAGAATAAAATTTGGATTTGTTCCCCGGGCAATTCCATAGAAGAATTTTCATTGGATTTATTAGGGGAGATTGTTGAGCTGCCTCCCCGAGTCATTGACATGGCCACGTGACTCATCAAATGATGTATTGGTTGCTCTCCATCGTGCATATGAAATGGGAGTGGCATAGCCAGTCGGTCTCCGGTTATAAGTGTTAGGGGTGTACATATGCCCCAGATCCAATCTCATATTGGCGGAATATATCTGGAGACACTTAAAGTTGGCACCATCTTTCATTTAGACACTTAAACTGAAAGTTGTTCCTATTGAGCATTTATATTACACTAAACTTATTTCAATTAGATACTTTTTTGACAACTAGTTTCTATATCATGTGCCTCGCACGTGGAATTCCTATAACTGTTGTAAAAAGGAATAAGATGAGAAAAAGTAAATAATATAAGTTATTTTTTGTAAGAGGCCTCTAATGTTAATATCGATTTTCAATATAAAAGATTTAATTAATTTTTCTATAAGTTCTTTTTAAGAGTTGTTGATGTTGATATCAGTTTTCAAGACAAAAGATTGTATTAACAAATTCTTAGATGTATATATCAATTATGTTTACATAAAATGCCGGAATATTTTCTCAAATAAAAGTGAAGTGAATTGTAGCCTAAGTGGCCTTATCAGTAGAGAAAAAATCTTGTTATTCATTAGGCGAGAACATTGAAAAAAAAAGAAATTTATTAGGGGGAGAACGAATTAGGGGGATTTTTTCTCCCTCGAATCTTGTGAAAGAAAAAATCTTGTTAATTACTAAAATAAAAAGTACAATATATTAGGATTTCCTCAAGACCACAAAAGAAAGTCAAAAATAATCAACACCTACACCATTCTACTATCCAATATAATTCCTATCTGTATAGTTCTTCAATCCATTTCCTATTTTTACATTTCTATTTTCTATCCAAAGCATCAAAAATTCTATACATGAATCCTTTCTTATTTGACTGCATATAGTCCCATTACTCAGAGTAATTTATTGATTGTAGGTATTGGATTTTTAACCTTCATTATCGCTTCTAACTGCTATGCATTCTCTAGAATTTTTATGTAAAATATTTAGTCCCTTTTTCTAATTGAGCTTTTCTATCATAAATAGTGCATCCTCATAGTTTGTGTTGTTGATCGGTGCTAGTAAATTATGAATTCGTACACATGCAATGAGCGGTTCACTTCCAATCAAAAATATTTACATATTAAAAATTAATGTATTGCGTATTAAAATAACACCATGTAACAATCTAGAACATATAATTAAAGTTGACATAATTTTCATCTCTGAGTACGGTCTCAGCTAACCTATCAATGTCAGGGAGCTGAACAATAAAAATTATTATTTTTATGCTAAATATTTTAAAAAGATAATTTCTTATAATTTGGAATTTTACAATATAGTTAGGATATAAATATACCAGTCGACGTACATTAAAGACATATCACGCATTGAGAAAAAGAGAAGAAGAAACTAATCAACAACTCAGGCAGGAAATGCTGAAAAGCGGCCAACGATGCAAGCGCTCTTTTCCCCTTATACGCTCTAAAAAAGGGCATATCGGGTTTATGGACCCTATGTTGAATAAGGGTGCCAAACGTTCCAAAAGTTATAAGTATGTGTTGTTTCTTGGCACTCTCTTTCTATATTATGCTAACATAAAAAGAGCGATGGAAAGTGGATTTCAGGTTCGATAGTCTCAAGAAGGTATTAGTCACCGGTGACCATACTTTTGTGCACCATTGGGAGGTGGTTCCTCTCCTTCCTCTTGAACCTCGAACAAAAAGTCTATCTCGCCAACAGCTCGACTGATGTATACATTATTTAATTTCTATATTTAAAACACAAAATTACAACAACAATAACAAAGAAAGTGAAAGGAGATTATTGAGATTATTCTTACATTAATCAAGATTCAAGATAGAAAATATAACATAATAGTATTAATATTAACTCAACCAAGAGTGCAATATTTTTTAATGAATTCGAAGTCCTAAAGACTCAATTACTACTGAAAATTATGGATGAAAAAAATTTAATATTTTAGGAATATTTTTATATACCAACACACTAAATCCTAAAACTAGTAGGATTACAAGAGTAACGTCTAGAATTCCAGTTATATCCTTTCAATATGAGTTATTATAAGGTAACACCGGGATATCTTATACCTTATAGAGAGTGGGATAATTAGTACCGGTATTGTTTAACCAAAAAATATTATTTGGTCAAAGCTAGACTTTTGAGAGAAGAAATCGGGTTACTGATAATCAAGAGACCAAAAAGAATAACAGGCTTTCTGAGAATATAAATAAAGCAGTAAAAAGTTTATATTTCAATATGATGTAAATAATTTTTTGTGTCCTTACAAATAATTAAACCTCCTTCTGTTATAGGCAATAAGGAGTAACGACTTAATCTAAATAATAAAGGACATTTAATGAGGCGTTACACAATCATTGCGATTAAATGCTGATTCTCTAACGTATCAGGCATTTAATAATGAATTTAGACTAGTTTTTGCCATCAGATTCTTGTCTTCAATGCCCATTTTACCCGTTGGCATTAAATGACTTGAATTGGTACGAAACTCGTGTCTAAACTTCTTCCAGTGCCTGTTTAAATTTCTCTTCCCGTATCTGTCATCTCCCGTGCCTTTTACTGGATTATTTCACTTTGACTATTTGAGCAGCCCGCGTGTCATGCCACATCATCTTTAATTTAAAATCATTTTTTCCCAATACAGATGGTCCCCCCACTTTTCATTTATTTATCAATTAAATAATTGGGAAGTGGATATTCATAAAAAGGGAATTCTTGTCACAATTAATGCGCCTGATAGTGTTGACGTCTCAACTGTCTTTTTCATCTAATGCTTCACACACGTGTCATCCTCTAATTAGATCTGTAATTATGCACCCTTTTTCAAAGCTACTTTACTCCACTATTCACGAAGTGATAGTTACCTTTATTATAGGCTTTCCATCATTACACTTCTAAGTTTGACAATTGTCATCGTACACATATTTAACCTCTTTCTTCCTTTGTCTTCTTCTTCACAAACATTTAGAAAATACTCTCTTCCTTACTTTTGCTTTATTTCAACCCATCTTTGTTCAACAATGGAATCTCCAAACCTTAACCCCAAAAGAGTTCCAATTTTAAACAATCCCCATGCCCATGTTAGACATAGAAGAGGCAGAGGTGGTAGATTTTGACCAGGTGTAGAATCTACTCGAGGCGGCTCTTCTTGTTCCTCTTCTAGGAGTTCAAAGACGCCTTCCTCTAAAGGTAAAGAAATTTTTTATTCTTCTCAAGAACCTTAGTGGACGAAATCGTACCAGACAATTTATCCTTTATCAGTGATAGACAATCTCTTGAAAAACAAGTTGCTGGTTTGGATAAAGCCGATGCTTATCCTACTTTAGTGATCGAACTCACAATCCCTTCCATTAGAAAAGACAGTAACTTGAAAACCAGTCTCTGAATGTCTATTCCTACCCCAAATCAAAGAATTTCTTCTTTCAGGATTGGGTATTTTTTTGTTTATACTTTCCCTTTTACTTTGGGCTTTAATCCTCCGATTCACCCGGTTATTCTCGATTTTTGCCATTTCTTTAATATTTGTTTGGCCCAAGTTGGTCCCCTAGTATGGAGTACAGTGGCTAGTTTAAGATTTCTATCCACCAAAGCCGACGTCAATTTCACTTTTTCTCACCTCATCCATCTATGCCATCCTAACTTAATACGCCATGGGGTTTTTACCTTGAATGTGAGGAGCAAGAAGGTTTTGGTAAGCCCAGAAGATGACAAAGATGGAGGGTGGTATGCTCGTTATGTTGTTGTTCGTATGGTGGATTTGCTTGGCGAAACAAACATTCCCTTCCCTGAGAAGTGAAATTTTGCACGTAAGTTTTTTTATTGGACCGTACCTCTTCTTTTTTTTAGAATTTTGATTTTGATTTCATCTCTTTTTTGTTTTTTATAGCAACCATGGGGGATGTGGAACTTGTTCCCAACTTCCGTGGTTGGGTAGATTCAATTTAGAAGATTGCTCCTTAGGAGCAAAGGACTTGGAAATCAATTTCTGCCATACACGGCTGGAAAGTCAAAACACATGGTATCGTATTTCTTACACACATTTTTTACACCTTTAGCACCTTTTCCTTAATATTGATTGCATATCCTTCTTTTGATCAGGATTTGGTTACAAAGGAATGGCAGTCGAAGTAGCTATGGCCATTTGTATGTTTGGCAACGTTGCACTTGACTTGGACAAGGCTCGAGCCTTGCTTCAAAAAAGAAAAGCTATAGGAGAAGGTACGAAGAATGAAGAAGAAGAAGGTACCTCATTAGTAGCCAGGCCAAGGGTTAGAATATGAGTCATCAATGATGATGAAATTGAAGATATTCTTGTTCAACCTTCAACCACCGAGCTTTTTTTGATTCTTTCAGATGAGGATATAGGCCAAAAGTTATGAGTGAACCAACTCAGCGTCCCTTTGATAGTGGCTTTTGGAGTGTCGAGCTCGGACCTGTTTTTAATGAAGCCCCTCTTTCTTCATTAGTTCCTACTTCCTCCATTCCTTTGCTAATTGTAACTATTTCATCGTTACCACTGATTGCTTCTGTTCTTCACCAGTTTTGACTGCTTCCACTCCCGTTCCTGGGTCAATTTCTACATCTTCTCCTTTCATTCCTGCTTCAGTTCCTACGACTCATGTAGTGTTTAACTTTTATACTACTCCCCCCTCTGTTGTTCCATCTTCATCTGCTCCTCCAATAGAGGTTAGCTCCATCAATAGAGGCGTTGCCATGAGGAGTGTTACCCTCGAAGTCCCTGCCACTCAAATCCTTTTAAGAAAATCTGGAGGTGCAGATACTTGGCTCGAGCCTCTTATCGGAGAGATTGAGAGGAACAAAATGCAGAGCCACAGTTGCTACACCTTGATGAATGACATAGTTCATTCAACATTAAAGGTAATTTTCTTGACCTTGAATGTTTTTCTTCTTTTACTTTATAAGTTCTGACTTTTATGTTTTATAACGTAGGATAATCTTATTGGGACCAAGCTGGAAAAGGACCTTGAGTCCACAAAGGCTATCTCTGAAGCTAGGAAAATAACTGAGGATGCCTTACTTGAAGCAACGAACCGGAAAGACCAATTTGAGAGTGCTCAAGGGACTGTAGAGGAATTACAGGAGAGCGGGGTTCATTTGGAGCAGCAGAATCGTAGTTTATCTTCGGAGTTGAGAATTGCTAACGCCTCGTGGGGTCAGCTTAAAAAGGATAAAGAGTTTTTACTCTTTATCGAAAGCCAATGATGAGGTTAAAGAGCTCAAGGCTCTTTTGGAGAAGAATGAGGAATACGCAACGGAACCTAACTCATGCTCAAAATGACCTGAGGACTTCTTCAGAGAAAATTCGTACCTTGGAGAATTCCCATGCCTCTCTTGAAGCTTCATTGGATTCCCACCTAGCTGAGCACCAAAGAGCAAAAAATGATATTGCTATGTGGGAAAAAGAATACAAGGCTTTGGAGAAGGAATACAATGCCTTTGAAGAGAATTTTACCATAGAAGTGAGTTGGGCTTTTGTGAATTCTCGCTGTGATGTCTTGATGGAGGCTACACAAGAAAATTTTGACCTGCAATCTGAACTGGCCAAAGTCATGGATACTATCGAGAAAAGCCAACAATTTTCTGATACTCCTTCCCCTGCCCTTGGAGTATTGGTACCCCTTCTCCAGCTCTTGAAGCTCATGGAACATATGAGTTATTCAACTCAGAAGCAATTACTGAGGTGGCCGAAGCTCCAGTTTCTGAAGGTGAAGCTTCTACGACAAAGCCTATGGAAATTGAGGTTCCCATGACTACTGACTCCATACCTATTGCTGCTTCTTCAGAAGTTGTTACCATGCCTATTGTCGCCTCTGAAAGTGAGGTTACAACTTCTAAGCTCCAACTCCTTCAGTGAACAATTAAGTTCTTGCTGTTTTTGTTCTTTTTTTTTAGTACTGTTGATGAAGTCCCTTGTTACTATAATGGGGCATTTGTAAACATATATTTTTGATGACTAAGTTTTTTTCTTAGTCTTTTATGTTAAGTGTTTATGAGTATTTCTTTATATTCTTATTCTTGCCTATTTTCTTACTTAGGACTTATAGAATGTTTTCTACTTACCCTATTCTTGCATATTTTTCTTTTTAGGACTTAGAGAATAGGTTAGCATTTTTATCTTTTTAGAAAATACTTTTATGATTCTTCTCATGGATTATCATCATGAGGAAAATAAAAGAGGACCCTTTTATTTGTTGACACTTAATGAAGAAGACGTCTCAACTTCACAATGGTGTTATAATATAATGAAAGAAATAGGAATATACATGTTTTGTGTGAAACAACCTTTGACAAGTTTTTATTCATGAACTTTGACAAGTTTGAGTACATGTATTGAAGTACATCTACAACTTTCTCGTAAATGTTTTCTTTCAAACGATTTATAAAATAAACAAGGTTTTCCCTAACCTGTTTTTAATACATAGTCATGACTATCTTTACATATTATGAAGGGTTTGAGAAGTGACTTCGTTGCTTGATACTTGACTTCTCGTAGCTTGATTTTAAATCTTGCTCATTTTAAATCTTGCTAACTCGTATCTATTCTTCTGCACATACTCGTGTGTATATAGTATAGTCCCCCAAGTACTTGAGCGGTGAAGTATAAAGCCTCAAGCACTTGTATGTTTTCTCCCAATTTGGTCCTTTTCCTAAAATAGAAAAGTATAAGAGACTTGGAGGTGCGATTATAGATGAAGAGTACCTAACTCGTGTGTATTTCCATCAGATTAATGTAACCTTGGGCTGGGAATTTAAGAATATTCCATTTTGTCGTGCAGGCCGTGACTCATCATTTGGCACGAGTTAGGGTTTTTGCCTAGCATCTAAAATCTTTAGCAAAATTTTAACAGTTCAAAGAAAAAAGATTCTAACATGGCGATACCTGACCGTGGTTACTTCCTTAGAAATAATATCTCTTTAAGTGAACGACATTCCAATGTGAAGGTAAAACCTTACCATCCATTGTTTCCAACTCGTATGCTCTTTTCCTTGCAATTTCACGAACTCTATAAGGTCTTTCCCATGTTGGACTTAGCTTCCCCGAATTAGTTGTCTTTGTAGATTGGAACACTTTTTTTAGCACAAAGTCCCCAATTTTAAAGAACCTGAGGCGTGCATCCCTCTTGTAATATCGCTCAATTACTTGCTTTTCAGTTGCCATCCTTATTAACGCAGCTTCTCTTCTCCCTTTGAGTAAATCAAGATTTACTCGTAACTCTTCATTGTTCGAGTCCTCCTTTGCTTGAACACGATGTGTACTAGGTTCGCCTATTTCAACCAATATTAAAGCTTCCACACCATAGACCATTGAGAACGGTGTTTCTCCCGTACTTGTTTTTGTTGTTGTTCAATATGCCCATATTACCGCTGGTAGTACTTCAGGCCAATTACCTTTTGAGTCTTGTAACCTTTTCTTTAGGTTGTTGATGATTACTTTGTTTGTAGATTCTGCTGTCCATTACCCACTGGATGATATGGTGTTGACGTAATTCTTTTGATTTTCCAACTTTGAAAGAATTATGTGACTTGTGCTCCTATAAATTGTGGTCCATTATCGTACACGATCTCCTTCGGTACACCAAAGCGGCAAATTATATTTCTCCAAATTAAGTCTTTAACTTCTTTCTCTCGTACCTGTTTAAACGCCCATGCTTCTACCCATTTAGTGAAATAATCAGTAAGCACGAGTAGAAACTTTACCTGTCTTTTTTCCTGGGCTAATGGATCTACGATATCCATTCCCCATTTCATGAAAGGCCACAGAGCTACAACATGATGTAATAGCTCAGCTGGTCTATGCCTGTTGTTGCCATACCTCTAGCATTCATCTCATTTAGATACGAAGTCATTTGCCTCTTCTTCCATTTTAGGCCAATAATATCCTGCTCGAATCAATGTCTTTACAAGTAATCTGCCTCCTGCATGATTTCCACAATGTACCTCGTGTACTTCCCTCATCACATATTCTGTTTGAGAAGGTTCGAGACACCTGGATAGTGGTCCACCAAACATTTTCCGATAAAGGTTCCCTTGATATAAGCAATAACGAGCATCTTTCTTTCTAAGCACATGAGCTTTTATTTTATCCTCAGGTATAGTTCCATGCTGCAAAAAATATACGATTTCGTTTCTCCAATCCCAAGTTCAGTGATTAAAGTTTACCTCATTTTTATCAGAGTCAAGAACGGAGTGGAATAAATGTATGACTGATGCATTTGCATCTTTCACTATATCTGCTGCGGACGCAAGATTGGCTAAAGCATCTGCTTCCACGTTCTCTTCTCTTGGGATTTGTATTACCTTCCAAGTTTGGAACTGTCTTATCAGTTCTCTTACCTTTCCAAGATACTCTTGCATTCGAGTTTCCCTGGCCACGTAAGTCCCCAGCATTTGATTTACTACAAGCTGTGAGTCACTTTTGATTATGATTTGCATGATTCCGAGTTCCAGTGCTAACTCCAGACCTGCAATCACAGCTTCATACTCTGCTTTATTATTTGTTACAGGGTAATATTTTATAGCCTGTCTAATTGTTTCACTCGTAAATGGTACAAGAACAATTCCTAAGCATGCCCCATTTACATTAGATAAACTATTAGTAAATAACGTCCAAGTCCCCAGATTAGCTCCATTAAAAACTTGTAACTCTTTTTCTGCTTCTAAATGCATTCCTTGACTAAAATCAACCACGAAATCGGCGAGTACTTGAAATTTAATAGCAGTTCAAGGTTTGTAAATTATTTCATATTCACTTAACTCTATGGCCCATTTTGCTAATCTTTCAGATAGTTCATGTTTATGTAAAATATTTCGCAATAGAAAAGTAGTAACAACAACAATAGGATGACATTGAAAATAAGGCCTTAATTTTCTAGATGCCATGATGAGAGCTAGTGCTAATTTTTCTAGTTGCGGATACCTTGTCTCAGCATCTAGTAGAGTATTACTTACATATAAATAGGAGATTGCTAACCTTGGTCCTTACGAACTAAAATAGCACTTACCGCTACTTCTTAAACTGCCAAATAAATGAGTAGCTTTTCACTTTCCTTAGGTTTTACCAGTAGAGGAGGGTTTGACAAGTACGCTTTCAAATTTTTAAAGGCTTGTTGACAATCTTCATTCCACTCGATATGATCTTGCTTTATGAGCGCAAAGAAAAATTTGAAGCACTTTTCTGAAGTTTGGAAATAAATCTCCCTAAGGACGCAATTCTTCTTATTAATCTTTGAACCTCATTTTTACTGGTAAGGACATCAGGTATTTCTTCAGTTGCTTTAATCTGAGAAGTATTTACCTCAATGCCACGGTTAGAAACGAGAAAACCTAAAAATTTACCTGAAGCAACTGCAAATGCACATTTTTCAGGGTTGAGTTTCATATTGAATTTTAGCAAAATTTCAAAGGTAATAGCTAAATGAGATATATGATCAAGAGAATGCTGGGTTTTGATGAGCATATCATCTATATAAACCTCCATAGTTTTCCCTAAACGTTCTTGAAACATTTTAGTGACTAACCTTTGATAGGTTGCCCCATCATTTTTTAGACCAAAGGGCATTACTTTATAACAATAAGTCCATCGGTCTGTGATGAAAGAAGTCTTTTCCTCATCACTGGGGTCCATTTTAATTTGGTTTTACCCCGAATATGCATCTAAAAAACTCAAAAGTTCATGACCTGCAGTTGCATCAATCAATTGATCTATATGGGGTAAAGGAAATGAATCTTTTGGACAAGCTTTGTTTAGATCAGTATAATCTACACAATCTCGCCACTTACCGTTTTTCTTAGGTTAGACCACTGTGTTAGCTAACCAATCAGGGTACTTTACCTCGCAAATTGACCCAATTTTCAACAACTTTTGGACCTCATCTTGGATTACTTGATTTCTGAAAGCCCTTTGCTTTCTTTTCTTTTGCTTGATTGGAATAAAAGATGGGTCTTCATTGAGCTTATGAGTCATCATATCCGGTGGAATACTTGTCATATCAGTGTGGGACCAGGTAAACAGTCTACGTTAGTTTTTAATTATTCAATTAACATACCTCGCATATCGAGATTTAGATTGGCTCCTACGTAAACTTTTCTTTCTGGCCATTGTTCGAATAGAACCACAGCCTCGACTTCCTCTATTGTTGTTTTGATGTTCTCGTTTTCTTCAGGTTCTTGAACTACATCAGGTCTTGAATCCAAATCCATTTTCTCAGTTGAAGTGTCACGACCCAATTCCCAAATTCGATCGTGAAGGCGCCTCTCGTGAAGACAATGACAGCCAAACCGTTGCAAATACACCACTTAAAGTAATTATTTAGTTATATAACAAATCGAATCAAAATTTATGACATTAATTAATATGAATACCAATATAGCCCGACCGGGGGGTCACAAGTCACGAGCATCTAAAGAGTAGGGACACTACTACTGGACCAACAATGTATAAATATACAAGGTAAAACCACAATACAAAGATGGAGTGTGGTGTCGCGAACGCTCGCGGTCACCTTGCTCAACTACCACAATAAGGCCTTCGGTCCTGCTGATAACCCATTACCGGGTGGACAATACATGCAACTGCACGCAAGGTGAAGGGAGTAAAGTGAGTACTTTCAACTCAGCAGTAATAAGAGAGAATAATATCTGAGAGATAAGAAAACACGTATAAGCACACCAAATTGCTATAAAAGACAGAACAACCCTTTTTCAGAAAACCGAAATACTGTGAAAACCCCTTTAGAAAATCCCAAGTTCAGTTCCAAAATCTATTTTGAAAATACACAAATATGCTTTTTCAACAGTTGCAAAGGTAATTTCAACAAGTAGGAAGGAATCAGAAACCTGCCCCTCGGGCTAAATATGAACTCACAATATCCAACATCAGCCTCTCGGGCTCAGTACTCCATAACATATAACACCAGGTTATCTGGTCAACAAGGCAAGTAACAATATGTATGCCAATGATATATGAGTGCTAAATGGCATGCCACGTAGTACAAACAGAAGTAAATGCATGAATGTTATGCAATGCACACGAATACGCTGCAGCGTGCAGCCCGAGCCAACCATGCATATGATTTAACGTTGACGGTGCTCACTGGGGGTGTGTACAGACTCTGGATGGGCTCCTTTTTCCCAAACACATATCATACAGTGCTAATAGTTACCAATATTTCCATTACAATACACGGTGTCATGGTTACCACCGTTTCCATTTCAACACACGGTGCCAATAGTTACCACCGTTTCCATTTCAATACACGAGGCCAATAGTTACCACCGTTTCCATTTCAATACACAATGCCAATAGTTACCACCGTTCCAAGAATAATATACAGTCCAGAAAATAGTGAGATAATGATCGTCGGCCCGAAATATCATTTAAGAATCTTTTGTGTTTTCAAAACATAGAAATATGGTTGAGTTTGCAAAATTAGTGTTAAAAACACGGGACTGAATTCAAATAGTATGCAAATCATGCTAACTCTAAAATATCAATCCCTAAAGGATTCTACAAGTCGGCACAAGGCCCCAAACATGGCATCAAGCCCGGATAACATCAATATATAGTGTGAAGCAATCGCCAATATTGTATAATTCATCCCTCGGATTGAACCGAGTCACAATTTCCCACATATATGAATCCGCACTAGCCATGGAGTGCGTGTCTCACCTTATATAGCGTCACAATGTGCTATATCGGGGTTTCAATAATCAGCAATAAGCCCCAAGTATGGCAATGAGCCCAAGTCATAATGATAATAACAAAACATTTACAATTTAGCGGTAAAAACCAACAACCGGGACGGACCAACTCACAATCCCAACGGTGCTCTACCCCACGCTCAGGTTCAGTGTGCAAGTCACCACAATACAGCACTAGGATGTGCAAATACGGGGTTTCAATCCCTCAGTATATCATTCCCAAATATTACGCACCTCGAACCGGCAAAATCTCAAGCTCGCGACACCCTTGCCCCTCAAGTCGTCCTCCACGCCCGTCGAATCTAGCCAAAAACATAGCGAATACAACACAATATGCAAATGGGAATATACCCAATTGAAAACAATCGAATTATAGCAAGAACCTCGAAACTAGCAAAACCCGAGCAATCCATCACACTCACGTTGAAGCGAGTTATATACACCATTAAATCCTGAAAGAACCCAGTCGATGCGCTATTCGCCGAGCAACTCCCAATATGGACTTTCCTCAGAAACCAGGAAACAAGACATACAAGGTAACACACGGAAACTATCCTTAACGTCACACTGTTGTTGCGCGCAACCCGATCCAGATAACATACTCGTGGCGCATGCCACCCGATCCAGATAACATACCCCTGGAGGCGTGCCACCCGATCCACGCAACTATCTCACATAGGGAGATGCACATTGAGCTAAATTTTCTCATTATAACCAAATACCGAGTATCAGTGGTAAGCATATTGAATGCATAATCATGTCTACTTATGGCGGTGTAAGCTACAAAGCTCAACTTCCACTATGAATCTCGATAGCACCGCACCATATGTGCCCATAATCCGTAAATCATAACATCTCACAACGTAGAAAACAACTCATAGATCACTCCAGATCACTAATAAGCTCAGCAATGGTCGAGTCAGCTTATCCCTCGACAATACAATTCAGAGCTAACCGAGTCGACTCAGACTGGAATACACATCCGAAAAGTCCCTTAATGTCGGAACTAAATCACGGGTAGAAACCTCTACACTGCCTCCCGCCTCAAAGGCTAAATTAAGGAAAGCAACTCCTACCAGCCGTTTGATGGTCCTTGGAACACAACCATTCCGCTCTTACTGAATGTATACTCCCTTCAAATTACTAAAATAGTAATGCCATTTTCCTTAATCATCTGAGGGTCACTTCTTAAATCACATGCAACTGCCCAAGCTGCTTAAGAACTTAATGACTGTCCATTCAGAACTGAATCGTACCTTAGACACACAAATCCCAATTCTCCACAACAGACCGCGCATACCATACCATACTAGGATAACCTGAGAACTCAATCTTCTTTTTCCTAACCACAAGCTAAACTGCCAGGACTAAATCCTTTTATCCACACCAGTCTAAGCAAGGTGTCCAGGCTCAAAAGCTCTGCCGTCCAATACCCCGTAAGGGCTCACTACCTCGAACATAAACAAGTAATTGATCATATCTTTACCATGCTGATTCGTTCTACTAACAAGCTACTTCATCTGTCTAGATTTCCTTTTGATTTATTATCAACTCGATATACCCTCTTGCTGTAGCACCACAATGCCTCAACCCAGGCTTACCACACGAGACTCGAACATAAGACCACACGTGTCTAAGACCAATAGGCCACTAAATACTCTCTCAAACGTTCCCAAAAATACCACCTTCTAAAATACCCTACTTTGAAGAACTTTATGCGAACTCAAGTCCGCTACCTTTGCTTCCCAAAAACTGATACATAGAATCCCGTAATTGACTTAAAAATACCACAAGTCTTGACCTGTTCTAATGAAAACACTGACTTGATCACATACTCAACCTTAAAACACCTGAGTGCTACATATAGAATCTTGAACACATCAAAACCATCCTCAAGAGCCATCCACTTTTATACACACTGCAAATTACTTGACTTAATGAATCGAACCACTCGTGCCTTATCAGCACTCTAACACTGCAGGACATGATCTCATTCCGATTCAACCAAACCACTTCCTTCTCTTTACACTAAGCATTCTTTATCAATAACTCAAGACATCCTATTATTTTTCTCATATCTACTAAGCACCATATAGCCCATGTATCAATTTTTGATGATATAAGACATGTAGTATTGAGATTAATGTTATTGAGATACATTGTGATGCTTTGTCAAGTTGTGGACGTGTTGTTAGGATGGTTTTGGTGATTCTCTGGCAGGTGGATAGGCTTGATTACAAAGGAAACTCTGCCGAAATTTTTGAAAAATATTTGGGACTTGTCACGACCCAAACCCGGTCGTGATGGAACCCAGACCTAAAGTTAGGTAAGCATGACCAACAATCGCTTTCTATTAGATACTGAGTCTCAAAACCAATAGTTTAAGAATATTAAAGTAATTTAGAATAATGATCCGATAATAATAATAATAGAATATTACGAAATTTGAATAATCACTCCCAAGGATCTAGGGTCACGAGTCTAGAGCCTCTAAACAAAACTGGATAATAATATTTGAATGGAAATAATAAAATCTAGAAATGTATGTAATAATAATAAACTGGGAAATGAAGAGCAGTCAGGTCCTGCGAACGTCATGCAGCTACCTCAACGACTCTGGAAATATCTGGACACTACGAATGTCAACTAAGCCTCTGGTGTACCTAAATCTGCACACAAGGTGCAGGAGTAGGGGTGAGTACTACCGATTCAGTGAATTATAAGCATCGAAAAATGTCTGAAAGTAAGAAGTCCACGAAATGTCACAAAGCAAAGCTAAATCTAACAGTCCTATTCCTTAGCTACGAACTAACAACAAAACAACATCAAATATAACAGTCAAGTATCAGATAAAGATGCAATGCAATGCACATGAATACGCTGCGGCGTGCAGTCGAGCCAACCATGCATATGATTTATCGTCGACGGCATTCACTAGGGGTGTGTACAGACTCCGGAAGGGCTCTTTCAACCCAAGCGCAATATCAGCCAGGTATTTGCATAAAACAGGCTCTCGGCCTCAATATCAATGTATGTAATTGCTACGGTATGTAGCCCGATCCATGCTCAGTCCACAGTATGCATAGGAGTCATATAAAAGATTCAACTTATTTTCCAGTTTCCAATCCTTTGGAAGAATATAATTTAATTATTTAATTTCAAGAAAAGTGACTTAACATTTTATTACGGTGATTAAACATATGACTGAGATCAATGATTATGCAAATTATGTTATGACACAGATATTCACCCTAGACGGGTACTACAGATCGGTACAAGGCCTCAAACATTGCATTAAGCCCAATTATCAACAACACAATGTGCGTATCGGCCGCCAATAATTAATATTCCGCTCTCGGGATGGACCAAGTCACAATTCCCAATCATATACCACCCCGCACCTACCATCGGGTGCGAGTCACTCCCTAACATAGCGTCACGATATGATAAACCGGGGTTTCAAACCCTCAAGCCATCAGCTATACAAATTACTCACCTATAACCGGACGTAGACTAGCCCGCGATGCCATTTCCTCTTGAATCAACCTCCTCACGCGTCGAATCTAGCCAAAACCACAACGAAAACATCATATTACGCTATAGGATCAATACCCAATCAAAAATAATCGTAAAGCATCAATAATCCCGAAATTCACAAAACCCGAGCCACGGGACCAATTCTCAAAAATAAGAATTTTTTACAGAAAAGTGCTCTTCATCTTCTCCCGATTCTGTACATATAAAGAACACCAAAATCAGAGTCCGTTTGACCCCTCAAATCGAGCCCTAAATATCTCATAATCTGAGGCCCCAAAATCCTATTTTTCTACTATTTTTCATGAATTAAAGGCTGGTATTATAGTTTATAATCACCTATAAATGAGTTTTAATAATAAAATAACTTACCTCTGCAATAAACACTAATTTCCTCTCATAAAAATCACCTCGGAAACTTCTTCCCGTTCAAAAATTTGAAGAAAACTCGACTTGCTCATTATAGGTATACTGTTTACGCGTTTTACTGCTCTCAATGGATTTCTTGTGAATTCTAATGAATTTAGGCTTTTGAATCACTCAATTTAACCTTATAATGAAGGAGATATGTAGGTTTTAAGATTTGCAAATAGTGCAGGTTTTTAATACGCCGTCAGGGGCAATTTCATCATTAACTTAAAAATCTGGGCAAACCTTGGTAAAACGGCCGTAAAATCCTCATACAATATCCAAATTCGACGATTCTTTTTGCTACGGGTCCATAATTACGATACAGATCTAGTGTTTCATTCAAAATAGTAATCGGAGCTTATTTGTTCAATATGATATCATTCAAACTTAATTGCACTCTCAAAACACCAAAACTAACATCAAACACCAAATTTACATCGGATTCAAGCCTAAGTTCTTCTAAAACTTCCAAAACACGCATTTGATCCAAAACCCGACCTAACACCTCCAAATGATCTGAAAATTTGCACGCATATCCAAAATCGCCTAGCGAAGATACTGCAACCATCAGAATTCCATTCCGAGTCCTCTAACTCGTAAGTCAACATTTGGTTGACTTTTCTAAACTAACCTTCTCATAAATGGACTAATTGTCTCATTTATAACCGGACTACATCCGAATTACTTCAAATTCTACAACCACATATAATGAAACATATAAAAGCATAAAACGGGGAAAACAGAGGGATAATTCGCGGGACGACGGGTCAGGTCGTTACATCCTCCCCAACTTAAACAAACGCTCGTCCTCGAGCTTGCTCAGAGTTGTACTAGGAGGCAACCAATCTCCGAATGAACTTCCCAAACGTACATCCGGGGTGATCCCATGTCACCCTCACATATGCCCCATAATACAACACACCTAAAATTGTACAGTCCATCCATACCATAACCGTAGGATCGCATTGCACTTCCGAAACCATGCACAAGATCAAAAACTCACATTTATACTCAGAATAAGCCTGAACCGGCTGTAATAACCCATTCCTGCAACCTCAAGTGCACTCACCTGATATACCGCATAATCCTAACACTCGAAACGATAATTTATATCCACCGTAGATGTCCACAACAACCATGTACCGAATAGAAACCCCTTATTAGTTGGAATCTTACTCCAACACTGCTATACTCTATCAATGATAATGAACACACAGTAGTCCATAACCAATTCTCAGATCAACCATTCACGAAGACATTTCTTCCCTTTTGACTAATACCACAACAGATCTCCGAGCCAAAACTCGATATTAACCTTTCGACAATCTGAAACCAAATTCGTTCATACCCATTACACAGCTACTTAGTCTTCCTAAGTTCTAACTCATATCGTACTGGCAATTTACTTCACTCCCAATAGAAGACTCGAAAAGATTCTCATGTGCCTATATTCGGGTTACACATCGAACCACAATAGGAAACAAATCGATTAACAGTTCATCCATCATCTAGCAGACTTCTTCGTCACTACCAAGTCATATAATTGCATCTCGCAGCACTAGCATACTAGTCGCACGGATACCAAACTGCCATTCCGGCTAATAGCAACAATACCGGAACATCTAAGTTTAAAACACTTGCTCACACGATCAGCACCTCAGTGCTCAAGCCCTAGGTAATATCCGGCCTCATGTCCTCCAGACTGGCCCAACATCATCCTCAAGCCCGAGGAAACATTATTCTCCACGATCGCGTGGCTTAGAACGCGGTCGCATAGGGTTAATTGAGGGGCTACAGAGTTTGTTCATCGCTATCGCAGGCTAAGGCCGCGATCGCATAAAAGGAAAGTGCTGGGCGGAGAAGGGTTTTTAATAACATCTCATCCGTGAACCAAACATAATTTCCTCCATTGTTAAGCAACCAAGAGAGCTTTCTGAGCAATTTGAAGTGGGTTTTCAACGGATATTGATTGACAAGTCTCTTGACTTAAAAACACCATTTTATTGAAGAATCAACACCAAAATTCATGAAAGTGGGCTAAAATTATGAATAACTAGGGCTTGGTTTTTGAAAACGAGTTTTGGGGATTTGAAAGGCCATTTGAACTCTGATTTTGGTAAACTATATATCTGTACAGAGTCGTGGCGAGACGAGGAATCCGTTGATGTGATTTCAGAATTTTTAGAGAAGTGAGCCCGGGGTTCTGGTTTTACCAACTTCGTGATTTTTAACATTTTTGAATTATTTTAATTGGATTATGTTTATTTAGCCTATAATAACCTATTCGTTGTGGTTTTGAATAGATTCGACACTCGTAGGAGAAGATTCGAAGGGAAAAGGCATTGCATACCAGACTACGACCGGTTAGAGGTTAGTAGTTTGTATAGATAATGGCCTGAGGGTTTGAAACCTCGATTTATCACATCGTGACGCTATGTTAGGTTCGCACCCCATGGCAGGTGCGGGGTTGTAAATGATTGGGGATTATGACTTGGTTAATCCCGAGAGCTGAATAAATTATTGGCGTCTGATACGTACATTGTGTTGTTGATAATTAGGATTAATGCCATGTTTGGGGCCTTGTGCCGATCTGTAGTAGCCATCTAGGGCGAATATCTGTGTGATAACATGATTGCATAATCATTAATCTCAGTCATGTGTTTAATCGCCGAAATGAAATGCTAAGTCACTTTTCTGAAATTAAATAATTAAATTATATTTACCTTAATAATCGGAAAAATGGGAAATTAGATTGAATCTGTTATGTGACTCATATGCATATTGTAGAATGAGCATAGGTCGGACTTCACGCCGCAGCGGTGATATGGTAATATTGTGTGGGCTGAAGGAGCCCCTCCGGAGTCAATACACACCCCCAGTGAGCGCCGTCGACGTTAAATGGATCGGGATGCACGCCGCAGCGTATTCATGTGCATTGCATTGCATCTTATCTAATACTTGGTTGTTGTTGTGATACCGTTATGCTGTTAGCCTGTAGCTAAGTTGTAGGATTATTAGTTATAATAACTTTGGTTTGTGGTCTTTCGTGGATTTCTTACTTTCAGTTATTTTCTATACTTATTATTCACTGAGTCGGTAGTACTCACCCCTACTCCCTGCACCTTGTGTGCAGATTCAGGTACACCGGAGGCTTAGCTGTTTCTAGTAGTCTCCACAGATGTTTTCAGAGTTGTTGAGATTGTTGCATGATGTTCGCAGGACCTGGCTGCTCTTCCTTATTTCTTCATTTTATCATTATTATATACTTTCCCAGATTTTGGTTTTGGTATTCATATACTACTATTATTACTCAATTTTGTGTAGAGGCTCTAGACTCGTGACCCCCAGATCATATGGGTGTGTTTTCGTTTTCCGTATTTACCTATATCATATCATTAATATTCTTGGATTATTATTTTGTTAAATTCTCGGTTTGAGACTTAAATGTTAAGTTGGAAGGGATTGTTAGTCAGGCTTACCTAGCTTTAGGGCTGAGTGCCATCACGACCGGGTTTGGTTCGTGACATGAAGTTTGATTGCTGACGCCTTCAACTGTTTCCTATAATTGCTATTTCTCTTTACTCGTGGTACTCGTATCTGTTACTGCGTTGATACTCCTGACTGTTTGTTGATCCCCTCAAATTTGACACATTCCCCAGGGTGACGGAAATTTGATAACTTGGTGTAAAGTTGATGGAACAACATCCAAATCATGGATCCATGGTCTCCCCATAATTATGTTGTAGGTCATTTCCATATCAACTACCTGAAATTTAGTTTAATAACACCTGCAGCATAAGTCGTTAGAGTTACCTCGCCTTTTGTTGTCACACTTGAATTGTCGAAGCCTGACAAAGCATACGCTTTGGGTATCATTTTATCTTCAGCTTGCATTTCCCGCAACACTCTTAGTAGAATGATATTTACAGAACTTCCTGGATCAACTAAAACTCGTTTTACATCAGTATCATGTATAAGTAAGGATATTGTTGAAACACGTTCTCAAGTCGTTAAACTAAACGTGTGTTCATATTTGTAGGTTTTGATAAATGACAAACCGACGTGAACGGAACATTGACATATGCCGAAGTCCAAGAAGAACAAAGATCAAGATTAAGTAAAGAAACAAAGTTATACATGAGTCGTTCTATAATTGTGATCTTGATCCGACAATTGATTCAAGACTTGGCTTCTCTGGTAAAATCATTTTTATCAAACCATGCATCTTTAATTTAAAGCAAAATGATTTTCAAACATTTCATGTTAACCAAAATGATATTTAAACATGTCTTTCAAATCTGGACAAACAAAATCGATTATGTACTTTATGATAATCGATTATGTTAAAGCAGTGTACACCAAATTTTACAAAGCTGTAAGATAATCGATTATGTACTTTATGATAATCGATTATGTTAAAGCAGTGTACACCAGATTTTACAAAACTGCAAGATAATCGATTATGTACCTTATGATAATCGATTATGTTAAGGCAGTGTTCACCAGATTTTTCAAAGCTACAAGATAATCGATTATGTGCCTTAGACTAATCGATTATGTTGAGACAGTAAGCATCAGATTTTACAAAGTAGCAAAATAATCGATTATGGCTTTTCTGGTAATCGATTATATTAAAGACCGTTGCCAAAGTATTTTCGAACACTGAAAAATAATCGATTATGTACAATCAGATAATCGATTATGTTAAGCATAAAATCGGGGATTGATTTTTGAACGTTGTCAGGTAATAGATTATACGATTTGGATAATCGATTATTCTGCTTAAAATCTGGGATTGATTTTTGAACGTTGGCAGATAATCGATTATGCAGAATCAGATAATCGATTATCCTAGCACAAAATCAGCAATTTGTGATTGGCAATTAAGCAACGGTTTTGGGTGTTTTGAGCACTATAAATACAACTCAAAATCACTCTTCTAAGCACAACAACTGATTACATTCTTGCTAAAGCTTACATACTCTCTTTGCAATCATTTTATATTCATTTCATAAGCTTTTTGAGAGCCAAACTCTTGACTAAATTGTTGTGTTCTTGAGCGTATTTATTTACTCATATCTACTCTTCAAGAGAGTTCTGTTTAAGTGAGTGCTAAGTGTTTGTACACACTTGAAGGGATAGTCTAATCCCTTGTTGTAAGAAGGAAAAGTAGTTCCTTGGTTTGAAGTCTTGAGGTGCGGTATCCTCGAGCAGGTTGAAGTCTTGTAAAGTGTATATCTACGAGCAAGTGTAACGGTTTGTTAGGCACCCGTAAGCTTAACGAAGTTAGTGTAAAACTTGAGAGAGTCTCTCGGGGACTGGACTAACCACACGTTGTGGTGAACCAGGATAAAATCCGGTGTGTTCTCTCCTTATCATTTTAATTACTGCACTTACGTTATTCCTGCAATTTTTAACTTCGCAAATTTACATTGTTTTTTATTATAAAGCTATTCACCCCCCCTCTAGTTTAAGCGTATATTATAACAATTGGTATCAGAGCCATACTCTCTGAAAGACTTAACAGTTTGAGAGAGACAATCCATGGCTTCTACTCGTAACATTAATGCAGGACTAGGTGAAGGACAATGCTTCACAAGGCCACCACTCTTTGATGGCACAAATTATACCTACTGGAAGAAGAGGATGAGGATTTTTATTCAATCAAACAACTTCCAATTATGGAAAATCATAAAGAACGGAGAACAACTTCCAACTTAAAAGGTTGGAGATGAACTCGTCCCAAAGTCGGAAGACGAATACGATATGGACGATATCAGAAAGGTGGAATATAATGCAAAGGACATCAACATGCTATTTTGTGTTGTAAATCCCGATGACTATCGGAAAATTTCATGTTGCACCACGGCTAAGCAAATGTGGGATAAATTGGAGATCACCTACGAAGGTACGAACCAGGTAAGAGAAGCTAAAATAGATTTTCTAACCCACGAATATGAACTTTTTCATATGAAGGAAAGCGAGAAGATAGACGATATGTTCGAACGATTTTCAAAAATCGTTAATGATCTTCATGCTCTCAAGAAGACTTTCATGGATAGGGAGCTTGTCCGTAAAATTCTTCAAAGTCTCACTCCGGAATGGCGCTCCAAAGCCGACGCTATTCAAGAGTCAATCGGCATCACAAATGTCACAATCGACGGGCTTAGAGGTAATCTCAAACTATGAATCTACTATTCTTAACCCTCCTTTGGATGATCAAAGGAAGCGAAGAATCGCCCTCAAGGCAAGCACGACTCAACCTCAAAATGATGAGGATTCAAGCGACGAAGATAACGAGTTCGGACTCGTTATTAGGAAATTTCACAAGTTCATGCGAAAGGAGTTTTAACGAAAAGGTAAGCGACAAGGAGACCAATTGAAGTGTTATGGATGCGGGGAAATCGGGCACATAAAATCAAATTGTCCAAATGCTAAAAAGGAGAAGAAACCCGTCAAGAAACAAAGAGCATACATCTCTTGGGGAGGCGACTCCGGAGATGAATCAAGTGATGGAGAAGGAAACGAGACCGCAAACTTGTGTCTTATGGCAGACGAAGAAAATCAAAATGAGGTATGTACTTCTTCTAAGAACTATTTCACTTTAGAAGAAATGCAAGATGCATTTGATGAGTTGTATAAAGAGTTTATTAGCGCTTCTAAATCTATAAAAGATTTAAGAAAACAATTTTCTTCAAAAGAAAAGGATTTTGAAAAACTCACTCTTGAGAATGAGAAATTAAAAGAGGAAAACAAGTTTTATGGCAAAAGAAGCGCCGATAAACCCGAAAGCTCAAATAAGGATTGTACTTCTTGCAAATCTCTAAAGGAAGAAGTAGAAAGTCTTAGAAGCACTTTGCACAAATTCAATTCTTCACACAAAAATCTCAATGAAGTGCTTGTAAATTTGAAATCCACTAAGCACGGTAAAGGCTTTAAACACGATCCAAAAGAAAAAGTTGAGTCCATTCCTAAGCCACCTAAGACTCAACTTAGGCAAAACAAAATACATGTCAACACTCAACCTAAAAATTTTAATCCTAGAATTGCAACTCATCCTAGAACAAATGCTAGGAGAAATATTGGAATGTATAGACCACCTAGACAAGATTTTCGAAAATCACATCAAAACTATATTTCTAAGAATATAGTGAAAACTAGAAGAAACGTTGGCATGCATAGACCACCTAGACAAGATTTTCGGAAACTACATCAAAACTATTTTCCTAAAAATAGAGTGAATAAATTTAGACCTCCAAATTATTATCATCCTAGAAGAATGCACAATCCGAATGTCATTTGTCATTATTGCAATAAAATTGGACATATTGCTCCCGCATGCTTCACTAGACATAGACATTTCACTGCAGGACAATCACACCAATATGTTGCACCTAACGCACAAGGACCCAAAATGGCTTGGGTACCAAAATCTCATTAATTTGTTTTGGAGGTGTGTTTGAAGGGATCAAGTGTACTTTGGTACCTTGATAGTGGATGCTCCAAACATATGACCGGGGATGCATCAAAATTCCTTCAACTAAAACCCACGAAAGGAGGAAATGTTATTTTTGGAGACAATAACAAAGGAAAGATTATCGGCATTGGATCGGTCGGTAAGGACGAACCCTCATCCATTAAGCATATTTTGCTAGTTAAAGGTCTTAAACATAATCTCTTGAGCATAAGTCAATTATGTGACAAGGGAAATCTTGTATTGTTTGACTCCGAAGAATGCTTAGTTATCCGTCGTAGTAATTTTAAAATTATTCTTCGTGGTTTTAGAATGGACAATATCTATATGGTTGATCTTGAAAATTCTTCATCAAGTTATGTGAATTGTCTTTTGAGTAAAGAAGACAACATGTGGTTATGGCATCGTAGAGTAGCTCATGTGAATATGAATCTTTTAAACAAACTAGTTTCACAAGAATTAGTACTTGGTCTTCCAAACATGAAATTTGAAAAAGACTCTATTTGTGATTCATGTCAAAAAGGGAAACAAACAAAGGCTTCTTTTAAATCCAAAAATGTTGTTTCAACCACTAGACCTTTACAACTTCTACACATGGACCTTTTCGGACCTTCTAGAATTAAAAGTCATGGTGGTAATCTTTATGCTTTTGTTATTGTTGATGACTATTCTAGATTTACATGGACGTTATTTCTTGCTCATAAAAGTAATGCCTTTCAAGCTTTTAAAAGTTTTCTTAAACGTGTTCAAAATGAAAAGAACACAACCGTCACTCCCATAAGAAGTGATCATGGGGGAGAGTTCGATCACAATCTCTTCGCGGACTTTTGTGACGAACTCGGTATTGAACATACCTTTTTGGCTCCACGTACACCACAACAAAAAGTGGTAGAACGTAAAAAATCGATGTCTCGAAGAGATGGCTAGAACCATGCTCGAGGAGGCCGATATTCCCAAATATTTTTGGGTGGATGCCGTGAGTACCGCAAGCTATGTTTTAAATAGAGCTATCATTAGACCGATACTCATGAAAACTCCCTATGAACTCAATAAGGGAAGGAAACCAAATCTTTCCCATCTTAGAGTCTTCGGTTGTAAATATTTTATTCACAACAACGGAAAAGATAACTTGGGAAAATTTGATGCGAAATCTGATGAAGGAATTTTTCTTGGTTACTCATCACGTAGCAAAGCATATAGAGTGTTTAATAATCGAACCAAAACTGTTGAGGAATCTCCTCATGTAGTATTTTGTGAAAATGATGCTCGCTTGGCGAGAAAGGATTCTTGTGTTGATCTTGTTAGAATATACGCTTAACGCTAGAGGGGGGGGTGAATAGCATTATAATAAAAACAATATAAACTTGCAGAATTAAAAATTGCAGGATTGAAATAAGTGCGGTAAGTAAATAATAAGGAACAAACGCACCGAAATTATCCTGGTTCACCACAACCTGTGGCTAGTCCAGTCCCCGAGAGACTCTCTCGAGATTCCACTAACTTCGTTAAGCTTACGGGTGCTTAACAAACCGTTACAAACTGAGAACTTGATTCACACAAGCCTCAACAACCTTTGCTCGAAGATACCACACTTCAAGACTTCAACCGAAGGAATGAAAACGTTCCTTCTTACAACCACAAGGGATTAACACTTCCCTTCAAGTGTATACAAACACTTAGCACTCAAGACAAGACTCTCTTTAAGAGTAGATATGAGTAAAATAAATACGCTCAAGAACACAACAACTTTCGTCAAGAGTTTGGCTCTCAAAAACTTATTAAATGAATAGAAAATGATGAATATGAGAGTATGCAAGCTTTAGCAAGAATATAATCAGTTGTTGTACCTAGAAGACTGATTTTGAGTTCTATTTATAGTGTTCAAAACCCCCACAACCGTTGCCTAATTGTCAATCAAGAATTGCTGATTTTGTGCTAAGATAATCGATTATCTGATTTGCATAATCGATTATTTTCCAATCGTTCAAAAATCATTCCCAGATTTTAAGCAGAATAATCGATTATCCAAATCGTATAATCGATTACCTGACAACGTTCAAAAAATCATATTCAGATTTTACTTAACATAATCGATTATCAGATTGTGTATAATCGATTATCTTACAACGTTCAAAAAATCATATGCAGATTTTACTTAGCATAGTTGATTATCAGATTGTGTATAATCGATTATCTTTCAGAGTTTAAAAATACTTTGGCAACGGTCATTTGCATAATCGATTATGCTATAAGGATAATCGATTATCTTTTATATTTTGAAAACTTCGGACAACACTGTCTTAACATAATCGATTATCATAAAGTACATAGTCGATTATTTTACAGTCTTGTAAAATTTGATAGACACTTCCTCAACATAATCGATTATCATAATGTGCATAATCGATTATTTTATGGCTTTGAAAAATCTGATGGACACTGCCTCAACATAATCGATTATCATAAGGTACATAATCGATCATCTTGTGGCTTTGAAAAATCTAATGTACACTGCCTTAACATAATCGATTATCATAAGGTACATAATCGATTATTGTTCAGCTTTGTAAATCTGGTATACATTGTCTTAACATAATCGATTATCATAAAGTACATACTCGATTATCTTTGTCCAGATTTGAGAGGCATGTTTAAAAATCATTTTGGCTAAAATAAAATGTTTGAAAATCATTTTGCTTTAAATTAAATATGCATGATTTGATAAAAAATGATTTTACGAGAGAAGCCAAGTCTTGAGTTAATTGTCGGATCAAGATCACAATTAAAGAACGACTCATGTATAACTTTATTTCTTTGCTTGATCATGATCTTTGTTCGTCTTGTGCTTGAACTTCGTTATGTGTCAATTACGCGCTTGTGCTTGGACCTCGTCATATGTCAATTGAGCGTCGTTTGTCATTTATCAAAACCTACAAATATGAACACACGTTTAGTTTAGTGCCTTGAGAACGTGTTTCAACAATTTTCCCCTTTTTGATAATGGCAAACCAATATCGGGATATGTATATTAGATAATTCATAATGACGATCCAAGACAAGTATATAGATATGCAATTAGTTCCCCCTCAACATATGAATTCCCCCTCAATTTATGCCAATAAATATTAAGTGCATAGCCCTTATTCTTCCCCCTTTTGACGTTAGCAAAAAAAACATTAGTAAATAACTTGTTTATTGATTAGCCAACATTGCAATTATAAAAGAGACAATATAATGTCAACATAATCGATTATTTATACTTGATAATCGATTGTGTACTTAAGAGAAATCGATTATTCTTAAAAGAAATCGATTATTCTGCACCAGCGCTGTATAATTCCCCCTGCCTTTGGGGCGATGCCTGCAAAACAGAATTAGGCGCCTCCGACGCTCAAGTTAGTAATGAAAAGAAAAAAAGATGCAATGCATGACTTAGATCAACGTGGAGTCAAGAATCCCGAGTTCACTACGAATTCGGAAAAAGGACTCTTTCTCTAAAGGCTTTGTGAAAATGTCGGCCAATTGAGATTTGGTTTCAACAAACTCAATTTCGACATCACCTTTGAGAACGTGATCTCTTATAAAGTGGTGCCTAATTTCAATGTGTTTTGTTTGAATGAAGAACGGGGTTCTTCGTCAAGCTTATGGCGCTAGTATTATCACATCTAAGAGGGATATGATCGATACTTAGGCCATAGTCCGAGAGTTGTTGTTACATCCAAAGGGTTTCAGCACAACAACTCCCCACGGCTACATATTCAGCCTCGGTTGTGGACAACGCAACACTTACCTGTTTCTTACTAAACCAAGAGACAAGAGAGCTACCGAGCAAATGGCAAGTGACACTAGTGCTCTTGCGGTCCAATTTGCAACCCGCAAAATCGGAGTCGGAATAGCCAACAAGTTGGATTGAAGAACCTTTGGGATACCATAGTCCCACATTTATAGTACCAACAAGATACTTCATTGTTCGCTTAACCGCAGTTAGGTGCGACTCCTTCGGACATGATTGATATCGAGCGCATAAACATACGCAAAACATTATGTCCGGTCTACTAGCAGTAAGATAAAGAAGGGATCCGATCATACCTCGATAATTCTTGGTGTCGACTTCCTTCCTTTCTCATCTTTGTCAAGATGATCGGATGTGCTCATTGGAGTGGACATTGCTTTCGCGTTGCTCATTTCAAATCGTTTTAGCAACTCTTTGCAATATTTAGATTGACAAATGAAAGTTCCTTCTTTCATTTGTTTTACTTGCAGCCCCAAGAAGAAGGTTAGCTCACCCATCATAGACATCTCAAATTCGCTTGTCATTAAATCAGAAAATTCCTTGCACAAAGCATTGTTAGTAGCACAAAAAATAATATCATCCACATAGATTTGAACTAATAAAATATCATTGTTTTTATGCTTAATAAATAGTGTGGTGTCAACTTTCCCCCTAATGAACTTAGTTTCCAAAAGAAATTTGCTCAATCGTTCATACCAAGCTCGGGTAGCTTGTTTAAGACCATAAAGGGCTTTCTTAAGTTTGAAAACATGATCGGGAGATTTAAAATCTTCAAAGCCCGGGGGTTGTTCAACATAAACTTCTTCTTGAATAAAACCATTTAGAAAAGCACTCTTTACATCCATTTGATATAAATTGAAATTCATAGAAGAGGCAAAAGCAAGTAATAAACGAATAGCTTCTAACCTTGCTACGGTTGCATACGTTTCTTCATAGTCAATTCCTTCTTCTTGATTGTAACCTTTTGCTACAAGCCTAGCTTTATTTCTAGTGATTACACCATTTTCATCTAATTTGTTTCGAAAAACCCATTTCATACCAATTATGGTATGATTGTCGGGTCTTGGCACCAATTCCCAAACGTCATTTCGTTTGAATTGGCTAAGCTCCTCTTGCATTGCCAAGGTCCAATGCTCATCCCCAATTGCTTCAGAAATGGTTGAGGGTTCAATTTGAGAAACGAAAGCAGTATGTCCTAAGGTGTTTTTAAGATTGTTTCGAGTACTTACCTTTTGTTCAATGTTGCCAATTACATTGTCGAGAGGATGATCTTTGATTGTCCTCCACGCGTTAGGCAGTTTCGTTTCTTTCTCAAGTGGTGGCGCTTCCTCCAATGATTGTTCCAAGATTTCATCTTGAATTTCCTTTGGATTTTCCTCTTGTACTTTGTTTTGAGGACTTATTGTGTTTAAAATACATGCAAGATCAAAACCAGAATCCTTTCTCGCCAAGCGAGCATTATTTTCAGAAAACATAATATGAGGGGATTCCTCAACAGTTTCGGTTTTATTATTGAATACTCTATATGCTTTGCTACGTGATGAATAACCAAGAAAAATTCCTTCATCCGATTTGGCATCAAATTTTCCCAAATTATCTTTTCCGTTGTTATGAATAAAGCATTTACAACCGAATACTCTAAGATGGGAGAGATTAGGTCTCCTTCCCTTATAGAGTTCATAGGGAGTTTTCATGAGTATTGGCCTTATGACTACTCTGTTTAAAACGTAGCATGCGATACTCACGGCATCCGCCCAAAATTGTTTGGGAATCTTAGCCTCATTGAGCATGGCTCTAGCCATCTCTTCGAGACACCTATTTTTCCGTTCCACCACTCCATTTTGTTGTGGTGTACGTGGATCAGAGAAGGTGTGCTCAATATCGAGTTCGTCACAAAAGTCCGTGAAGAGATTGTGATCGAACTCTCACCCATGATCACTTCTTATGGAAGTGACGGTTGTGTTCTTTTCATTTTGAACACGTTTAAGAAAACATTTAAAATTTTGAAAAGCCTCACTTTTGTGAGCAAGAAATAGTGTCCATGTAAATCTAATAATCATCAACAATAACAAAAGCATAACGATTTCTACTAAGACTTTCAATGCGAGATGGTCCAAAGAGATCCATGTGAATAAGTTGCAAAGGTCTTGTAGTTGAAACAATATTCTTAGATTTAAAAGATGCTTTTGTCTGCTTCCCTTTTTGACAAGAATCACAAATAGTGTCATTTTCAAATTTCAAATTTGGAAGACCAATAACTAAATTTTGTGAAACCAATTTGTTTAAAAGATGCATGTTGATATGAGCTACTCTACGATGCCATAACCACATATCGTCTTCTTTACTCATAAGACAATTCACATACTCTGATGAAGAGTTTTCAAGATCAACCATAAAGATGTTATCAATTCTAAAACCACGAAGAATAATTTTAAAATCACTACGACGAAAAACTAAGCATTCTTCCGAATCAAACAAAACAAGATTTCCCTTGTCACATAATTGACTTATGCTCAAGAGATTATGTTTTAGACCTTTAACTAGCAATATATGCTTAATGGAAGACGATTCATTCTTACTGACCGAGCCAATACCGATAATTTTTCCCTTGTTGTTATCTCCAAAAATAACGTTTCCTCCTTCCTTGTGTTCTAGTTGAAGGAACTTGGATGCATCTCCGGTCATGTGTTTGGAGCATCCACTATCAAGGTACCAAAGTACACTTGATCCCTTCAAACATACCTACAAAACAAATCAATGAGTTTTTGGTACCCAAGCTGTTTTGGGTCCTTGAGAGTTAGGTGTAAAATGCTGTTGTGCTTGACATGCAGTTAAGTGTTTGTGTCTAGTAAAACAAGCAGGAGCAATATGTCCTATTCGACTACAATAGTGACAAATGACATTAGGATTATGCATTCTTCTAGGTTGGTAGTAGTTGGAGGTACGAAAATCGTTTGCTCTATTTTTGACAATATGGCTATTGCGCAATCCTTGAAAATCATTTCTCCTACTGTTTGTTCTAGGATATGCAGCGTTTCTAGAATAGTTGTTTCTAGGTCGAGTATGTCTAGGTTGCGATTGTTGAAGGCCATTTCTAGGCGTTCTCAAATGTTCAAAGTTTCTTCTAGTGTTTGGTCTAGGATGGTTATTTCTAGGATGAATGTTTATTTTATTTATCCTAGGTTGAGCCTTGGGTTGTTGGGGGATGGCTTCAACTTTTTCTTTAGGCTCGTTTTTGAAACTATGCCATGTTTGGTCGATTTCAAATTGACAAGAACATCATTCAAATTTTTGTGAGAAGAATTGAACTTATCTAGGGTGCCCTTAAGTCTTTCTACTTCATCTTTTAGATGCATGCAAGAAATACAATTTTTACTAGAACTCTCGGGTTTGTCAGTGCTTCTGTTGCCGAAAAGTTTGTTTTCTTCTTTCAACTTCTCATTTTCCAAAATCAATTTTTCCAAATCTTTTTCTTTCAAAGAGAGTTGTTTTTCAAAATCTTTTTCTTTCAAAGAAGAATTTTTCTTTACGTCTCTAACGGTTTCGGAAGCTCTAATGAATTCACTACACAATTCATCAAAAGCATTTTGCATTTCCTCAAGAGAAAAGAAATTTTTTGAAGAAATTTGACATACCTCTTCTTGATTGTCTTCGTGTGCCATGAGACATAGATTTGCGGCTTTGTCTTCTTATTCGTCTCCGGAGTCACCTTCCCAAGATATGTATGCTCGTCGTTTATTGAAGGGTTTCTTCTCCTTTTTGACATTTGGGCAATTTGATTTAATGTGCCCGATTTCTCCGCATCCATAGCACTTTACTTGATCTCCTTGTTGTTTGCCTTTTCGTTCATACTCTTTTCGCATGAACTTTTGAAACCTCTTAATAACGAGTTCGAACTCGTTATCTCCGTTGTTTGAGTCCTCATCATTTTGAGGTTGAGCCATGCTTGCCTTGAGGGCGATTCTTTGTTTCCTTTTGTCATTAAACAGAGGGTTAAGTATAGTAGATTCATAGGTTTTAAGATTACCTCTTAGTCCGTCGATGGTGACATTTGAAACGCCGATAGACTCTTGAATCGCCTCGGCCTTGGAGCGCCATTCCGGAGTGAGACTTCGGAGAATTTTTCGGACAAGTTCCTTCTCCGTGAAGGTCTTCTTAAGAGCATGTAGGTCATTGACGATTTTTGAAAATCGTTCGAACATGTCATCGATCCTCTCGCTTTCCTTCATGTGAAACAGTTCATATGCATGGGTTAGAAAATCAATTTTAGCTTCTCTTACCTGGTCCGTACCTTCGTACGTGATTTCCAGCTTATCCCACATTTGCTTAGCCGTTGTGCAACATTATATTTTTCTGTAATCATCAGCATTTACAGCACAATATAATAAGTTGATGGCTCTAGCGTTGTTCTGCACTTTTCGGATATTATCTGCATCGTATTCATCTTCGGATTTTGGAACCTATTCATTTTCAACCTTTTTGGTTGGAATTTGTTCTCCCTTCGTTATAACCTTCCATAGATGAAAATTATTCGATTGGATGAATATTCTCATCCTCTCCTTCCAGTACGTATAGTTTGTGCCGTCGAACAGTGGTGGTCTGGTGGAGCATTGTCCTTCACCTATTCCTGCATTAAAGTCACGAGTAGAAGCCATGGATTGTTTCTCTCAAATGGTTAAGTCTTTCAAAGAGTTGGGCTCTGATACCAATTGTTAGAATATACGCTTAACGCTAGAGGGGGGGGGGGTGAATAGCGTTATAATAAAAAATAATATAAACTTGCGGAATTAAAAATTGCAGGATTGAAATAAGTGCGGTAAGTAAATAATAAGGAACGAACGCACCGAAATTATCCTGGTTCACCACAACCTGTGGCTAGTCCAGTCCCCGAGAGACTCTCTCGAGATTCCACTAACTTCGTTAAGCTTACGGGTGCTTAACAAACCGTTACAAACTGAGAACTTGAGTCACACAAGCCTCAACAACCTTTGCTCGAAGATACCACACTTCAAGACTTCAACCGAAGGAATGAAAACGTTCCTTCTTACAACCACAAGGGATTAACACTTCCCTTCAAGTGTATACAAACACTTAGCACTCAAGACAAGACTCTCTTTAAGAGTAGATATGAGTAAAATAAATACGCTCAAGAACACAACAACTTTCGTCAAGAGTTTGGCTCTCAAAAACTTATTAACTAAATAGAAAATGATGAATATGAGAGTATGCAAGCTTTAGCAAGAATATAATCAGTTGTTGTACCTAGAAGACTGATTTTGAGTGTATTTATAGTGTTCAAAACCCCCACAACAGTTGCCTAATTGCCAATCAAGAATTGCTGATTTTGTGCTAAGATAATCGATTATCTGATTTACATAATCGATTATTTTCCAATCGTTCAAAAATTATTCCCATATTTTAAGCAGAATAATCGATTATCCAAATCGTATAATCGATTACCTGACAACGTTCAAAAAATCATATTCAGATTTTACTTAACATAATCGATTATCAAATTGTGTATAATCGATTATCTTACAACGTTCAAAAAATCATATGCAGATTTTACTTAGCATAATCGATTATCTGATTGTGTATAATCGATTATCTTTCAGAGTTTAAAAATACTTTGGCAACGGTCATTTGCATAATCGCTTATGCTATAAGGATAATCGATTATCTTTTATATTTTGAAAACTTCGGACAACACTGTCTTAACATAATCGATTATCGTAAAGTACATAATCGGTTATTTTACAGTCTTGTAAAATTTGATAGACACTACCTCAACATAATCGATTATCATAATGTGCATAATCGATTATTTTATGGCTTTGAAAAATCTGATGGACACTGCCTCAACATAATCGATTATCATAAGGTACATAATCGATTATCTTGTGGCTTTGAAAAATCTAATGTACACTGCCTTAACATAATCGATTATCATAAGGTACATAATCGATTATTGTTCAGCTTTGTAAATCTGGTGTACATTGTCTTAACATAATCGATTATCATAAAGTACATAATCGATTATCTTTGTCCAGATTTGAGAGGCATGTTTAAAAATCATTTTGGCTAAATTAAAATGTTTGAAAATCATTTTGCTTTAAATTAAATATGCATGATTTGATAAAAAATGATTTTACGAGAGAAGCCAAGTCTTGAGTTAATTGTCGGATCAAGATCACAATTAAAGAACGACTCATGTATAACTTTATTTCTTTGCTTGATCATGATCTTTGTTCGTCTTGTACTTGAACTTCGTTATGTGTCAATTGCGCGCTTGTGCTTGGACCTCGTCATATGTCAATTGCGCATCGTTTGTCATTTATCAAAACCTACAAATATGAACACACGTTTAGTTTAGTGCCTTGAGAACGTGTTTCAACAGATCTTGCAGATGCTTTAAAGAAAATCAATCTTCAAGATGAGGTACAAAAGGAGGATCCAAAGGAAGTTCAAGATGAAGTCATGGAACAACCTTCGGAAGAAGTACCACCACATGAAGAAGAATCGATGATGCCTAAGGCTTGGAGGACGTCTAAAGACCATCCTCTTGACAAGGTAATTGGCAACATCGAGAAAGGGGTAAGTACACGAAACCTTCTTAAAGATACTGTAGGGCATATGGCTTTTGTTTCACAAATAGAACCTAAAACCATTTCTGAAGCAATTGGGGATGAGCATTGGACCTTGGAAATGCAAGAGGAGCTTAACCAATTCAAACGTAATGATGTTTGGGAATTGGTGCCAAGACCCGATAATCACACCATAATTGGTACGAAATGGGTTTTTCGGAATAAATTAGATGAAATGGTATAATCACTAGAAACAAAGCTAGGCTAGTTGCTAAGGGATATAATCAAGAAGAAGGCATTGACTATGAAGAAACCTATGCACCCGTTGCACGCCTAGAAGCCATTCGTTTATTACTTGCTTTTTCATCATCAATGAATTTCAAATTATTTCAAATGGATGTCAAAAGTGCCTTCCTCAATGGGTTTATTCAAGAGGAAGTGTATGTTGAACAACCCCCAGGTTTTGAAGTTTTTGCATCTCCCGACCATGTCTTCAAGCTTAAGAAAGCTTTATATGGTCTTAAACAAGCTCCTCGAGCTTGGTATGAACGTCTAAGTAAATTTCTCTTAGACAATGAGTTTGAAAGGGGAAAGTTGACACCACACTTTTTATCAAAAATAAAAACAATGACATTCTATTAGTTCAAATTTATGTCGATGATATTATTTTTGGTGCTACTAATGATTTTCTATGCGAGGAATTCTCTAAGTTAATGACTAGCGAATTCGAAATGTCAATGATGGGTGGGCTAAACTTCTTCTTGGGGCTACAAGTGAAACAAATGAAAGAGGGAACTTTCATTTACCAATCCAAATATTGCAAGGAGTTGCTAAATCGTTTTGAAATGAGCAACGCCAAAGCAATGGCCACCCCAATGAGTACATCCGACCATCTTGACAAAGATGAGAAAGGTAAGGAAGTAGACACCAAAAAGTATCGAGGTATGATCGGATCTCTTCTCTATCTTACTGCTAGTAGACCGGACATCATGTTTAGCGTGTGTTTATGCGCTCGATATCAATCATGTCCGAAGGAGTCACATTTAACTACGGTAAAACGGATTATGAAGTATCTTGTTGGAACAATAAATGTGGGACTATGGTATCCCAAATATTCTTCATGCCAACTTGTTGGCTATTCCGATTCCGATTTTGCAGGTTGCAAATTGGACCGCAAGAGCACTAGTGGCACGTGCCATTTGCTCGGTAGCTCCTTAGTTTCTTGGTTTAGCAAGAAGCAAGTTAGTGTTGCGTTGTCCACAACCGAGGCTGAATATGTAGCCGCGGGGAGTTGTTGCGCTCAAATCCTTTGGATGAAACAACAACTCTCGGACTATGGCCTTAGTATTGATCATGTTCCTCTTTGATGTGGCAATACTAGCGCCATAAGCTTGACAAAGAATCCTATTCTTCACTCAAGAATGAAACACATAGAAATTAGACATCACTTTATAAGAGATCACGTTCTCAAGGGCGATGTCGAAATTGAATTTGTTGAAACCAAAAATCAATTGGCCGACATCTTCACAAAGCCTTTAGAGAAAGATTCCTTCTTCCGAATTCGTAGTGAACTCGGGATTCTTGACTCCACGTTGATCTAATTCATGCATTGCATTTTTATGTCTTAACGATTACTAACTTGAGCGTCGGAGGCGCCTAATTCTTTTTTGCAGGTATCGCCCCAAAGACAGGGGGAATTATCAGACACTGGTGCAGAATAATCGATTTCTCTAAAGTCAATAATCGATTATCCCCCATTTACATTTTATGTTTATTATGCTGGAAAATTGACATAATCGATTATACAACACTACAATCGATTATCTAACAGTTTTGGCTTTGCAGGATTTTAGCTGTTAACTATAAAAATTGATTATCACATATCCCTAATCGATTATGTTGACATTTATGTTCAGGCGTTAAGTCACTGTGTGAAAATAATCGATTATTTAAACTAGTGTAATCGATTTTCCTATTACCGTCTCGGATGTCCGTTACTACATTTCCTGAAATAATCGATTATCTCAAAAGCACAATCGATTATTCCCCGAGTCAGAAAATCACTGGGCACACTGTGTCTGAATAATCGATTACCATATTTCCATAATCGATTATTCTCAGTCAGTATTTCAAAATAGTTACCGTTTCTGACCGTTTGCTCCTTAAATTTTTGCAGATTTCTTCACTTTAATGCTATTTCATTCTTCACATTATAAATAGGTGCATTATATCTTCAATGTCTTCACTCAAACATCAATCTTAGCTCCCAAATTCTCAAAAATCTCTCAAAACTCTTCAAAGGCTATTACTATTTATTCAAAATGATGGGCAAAACTTCCAAACGATCTCGTTCCGACAAAAATGTTGCCTCCTCTTCCGTCACTCGTTCACTAGTTCATTGTTATAAAGATGGCTCTTATTTACGATTCAATAGTGAAGCCGAACTTATGCGCTTCATGGAAAAATTTGAAAATCGAGAAATCCTTCCTCCTCGATTTTCCACGGATCGTTTCCTTAATCAAAGCGCCCCTCCATCCACAGCAAATATGCTTATACAAAGCCAACTCCTTGAATTCATATATCTTCACACTCCTTACATTCACCCTCCTCTAATTCGAGCCTTCTATTCAAATCTCGCGAAGGTCGAAGATGGTGAAATTGTCTCGAACGTCAATGGCACTTCAATTCTTCTATCTGAGGCAAATATTCACGCCCTCACTAAACTCCCGCGCAATGGGGAAGACATTTCTCTCTATACTAGGGAAGAAGGCGCGTTATTTGATGAACAACTTCTCTTCACCCAAATTGGCATCGGTGAATTCATTGAAACTCCGGACCATTGTCGTCCAACCATCACAAACATGCTCCCGGAATATCGCCTAATTTTTTATTTCATCACTCGCGTTCTAAAACCGCAAAAATTCAATCACACAACTATCTCTCATGAGGATTCTAAACTCATGCATGCCATTATCACCGGGGCTCGCATCAATTGGTGCAAGTTCGTCATGACTCACTTATATGACGCAATTGGGGAAGATAAGCCACTCCCCTATGCTTTTGTCGTTATGACCATTCTTGTTGCTTCCGGTATCGACACCTCCGTTGGTCCTCACAAAAAGGCGACAAAACATTGGGAAATTCAAGAATCTTCATTTCCCAATATCGGTGAGCATCCGCCTCCTCCTCCACCTCAAAGATGTCGTCATCCGACCCCGTCCGATGCATCCCTCCAATCTATTTCCGAGCAACTTGCCTCCATGTCCACATCCTTAATTCGTATTGATATGAATGTCAATCGATTGGCTCACGAGCTCCATGGCTATTTTGATCACGTCAATTATCCATATGCCCAAATTGTCCTTCAGGAAGATGTACTGGATGTCGAGACGGAAGTCAATGATGATAATGAATAATGTCTTGTCACTTTGTTTTTCTAGTTTGCATAATATTCTGTCTTTTATTTTTATGTATTTGCAATATTGTTTAATCAATAAAGAGTTAGTTATTTTTTTTGCTAATGTCAAAAGGGGGAAGATATGGGCTATGCACCTCTATGCGCACTAATACATATTGGCATAAATTGAGGGGAAATTCATAACTTGAGGGGGAACTCGTTGCATATCTATATACTTGTCTTGGATCGTCATTATGAATTAATTAATACGCATATCCCGATATTGGTTTGCCATTATCAAAAAGGGGGAAATTGTTGAAACACGTTCTCAAGTCGTTAAACTAAACGTGTGTTCATATTTGTAGGTTTTGATAAATGACAAACCGACGTGAACGGAACATTGACATATGCCGAAGTCCAAGAAGAACAAAGATCAAGATTAAGTAAAGCAACAAAGTTATACATGAGTCGTTCTATAATTGTGATCTTGATCCGACAATTGATTCAAGACTTGGCTTCTCTTGTAAAATCATTTTTATCAAACCATGCATCTTTAATTTATAGCAAAATGATTTTCAAACATTTTATGTTAACCAAAATGATTTTTAAACATGTCTTTCAAATCTGGACAAACAAAATCGATTATGTACTTTATGATAATCGATTATGTTAAAGCAGTGTACACCAGATTTTACAAAGCTGTAAGATAATCGATTATGTACTTTATGATAATCCATTATGTTAAAGCAGTGTACACCAGATTTTACAAAACTGCAAGATAATCGATTATGTACCTTATGATAATCGATTATGTTAAGGCAGTGTTCACCAGATTTTTCAAAGAAGATAATCGATTATGTGCCTTAGACTAATCGATTACGTTGAGACAGTAAGCATCAGATTTTACAAAGTAGCAAAATAATCAATTATGGCTTTTCTGGTAATCGATTATATTAAAGACCGTTGCCAAAGTATTTTCAAACACTGAAAAATAATCGATTATGTACAATCAGATAATCGATTATGTTAAGCATAAAATCGGGGATTGATTTTTGAACGTTGTCAGGTAATCGATTATACGATTTGGATAATCGATTATTCTGCTTAAAATCTGGGATTGATTTTTGAACGTTGGCAGATAATCGATTATGCAGAATCAGATAATCGATTATCCTAGCACAAAATCAGCAATTTGTGATTGGCAATTAAGCAACGGTTTTGGGTGTTTTGAGCACTATAAATACAACTCAAAATCACTCTTCTAAGCACAACAACTGATTACATTCTTGCTAAAGCTTACATACTCTCTTTGCAATCATTTTATATTCATTTCATAAGCTTTTTGAGAGCCAAACTCTTGACTAAATTGTTGTGTTCTTGAGCGTATTTATTTACTCATATCTACTCTCCAAGAGAGTTCTGTTTAAGTGAGTGCTAAGTGTTTGTACACACTTGAAGGGATAGTCTAATCCCTTGTTGTAAGAAGGAAAAGTAGTTCCTTGGTTTGAAGTCTTGAGGTGCGGTATCCTCGAGCAGGTTGAAGTCTTGTAGAGTGTATATCTACGAGCAAGTGTAACGGTTTGTTAGGCACCCGTAAGCTTAACGAAGTTAGTGTAAAACTCGAGAGAGTCTCTCGGGGACTGGACTAACCACACGTTGTGGTGAACCAGGATAAAATCCGGTGTGTTCTCTCCTTATCATTTTAATTACTGCACTTACGTTATTCCTGCGATTTTTAATTCCGCAAATTTACATTGTTTTTTATTATAACGCTATTCACCCCCCCTCTAGCGTTAAGCGTATATTCTAACAGATATTACCAGTGCATCATTGTGAGGAGTAATCACTCCTTCCGTATATGCATCATCAAAGTTTATGCTTTCATGATCAAAGGTTTGCCGTACTCGCTTGCCGTGTGTGATCGTCATTTTAGAAACTTTATTTGAAGTCGTATACATTACTCCGTAAATATCCTCCCCTCCACTGATGACATTCACTATTGTCTTAGGTGAGGGTGGTTTTGGTGGCTCCTGCCTATTTTTCATGTAAGCTTGCTTTCCCTTCTCACCGAACAGCTTTATAAGATATATCTTGCTTTAGTAGATGATCTACTTCACTTTGTAGGAATATGCATTATGATGTTTTATGTTCGTGCTCATTGTGAAATTTGCACCAATGGTTCGAATTGCGTCTGTTTGGATTTGATCGCATCTCCTTTGGCTACCGTACCTTATCTCCCATACTCCTTAGAACAACTACGAACTCAGGGTTAGTTACACTGAAACTATGGCCAGCAAATTGTGCCATTAAATTCCTATCATCATCTCGTGGCTCTTGGTTGTTTCGATCGCCCCTGAACCTGGATAAAGACCGGTTCCCCTATCTCTTGATCTTTGGTCATAGTGCTGGTTGTTTTGTCTAGATCGTAAATCCTTTCCTGCATGTCCCATATATGGATCATACCTGTTTTTACCTGATCTCTTTTCGGCTTCTGATCTCCTGAGTCCGCTCATTTCTTCACGATGATGTTGAGGTACGGTATCCTCCTCGATTCTAAGCTTTGTACTGTACCTATTATAAACATCGTTCCAAATGGTTGCAGAAAACTCACGCAGGCATTCATTAAGCCTTCTCGTGGCTTCTGAACTTTTGTCATTCAAATTACTTGCGAAAGCTATCGCTGCCCAATTATCCGGTACACGAGGTAGAGTCATTCTTTCACGTTGGATTCTGTCAACGAAATCTCTTAGTAATTCAGGGTTCCCCTGTTTGATTTTAAAGATATCCTCCATCCTTTTCTCAACCTTCTGAGTTCCCGAGTGTGCTTTAATAAAAGAATCTGCAAGCTCAGCAAAAGAATTTATAGAATTTTCAGGTAAAAGAGAATACCAGGTTAATGCCCCCTTGGTGAGCGTCTCTCCAAAAATTTTTACCAACACTGACACAATTTCTTGTTTGGTCAAATCGTTTCCTTTCACTTCTGTTGTAAATGCGGTTACGTGATCACGTGGATTTGTTGTACCATCATATTTTGGGATATCGGGCATTTTGAATTTCTTTGGAATTGGTAGGGGAGCAGCACTTGGTTTCCAAGGTTGTTGTGAGTATTTATCCACGTCCACTCCTTTTATCACAGGCGGAACTCCAGGGATTTGCTCGATACGCTCGTTTTGCTCCTTGAGTTGTTTCTGACTAAATTTTGTAGATGAGAATTACCTGAATTACCTGGTTCTCCTTCTTGTGAGTCACTGAGGGTTGCTCCATTACCAGAATTAACTAAACCAGAGCTGGGGTATTCCAACGTGTTGTTATTTGGCATTGTTGCCGTAGCAGGCAATCGATTAACTAAAGCTTCCAAAGCTTTGTCAATTCGTGCATCAATTATTTTATGTAAAAGTTCATCTCTTGTTTCAGCTTCTCCGTCAGCATGTTCAGACATATCATTAGGAGTTCCTTCTCGAGATCCACGTGGAGAAGCTTGAGGGATTATATTATTGAGTCCGTCGCCATCCACTTGATGGATCTAGTTTTCCTGATTGTTGTTGGCATTGTTATTTGACATGATGTTAATAGAGGGTAGAATATAACATTAGAAAAAATGGATTATCAGATTCTCGGTAACAGAACCAATTTGTTTAACCAAAAAAATTTTATTTGGTCAGAGTTAGACTTTTGAGAGAAGAAATCGGGTTACTGATAATCAAGAGACCAAAAAGAATAAATAGGCTTTATGAGAATATAAATAAAGCAGCAAAAAGATTGTATTTCAATATGATGTAAATGATTTTATGTGTCCTTACAAATAATTAAACCTACTCCTTTTATAGGTAATAAGGAGTAACAACTTAACCTAAATAATAAAGAACATTTAATGAGGCATTGCACAATCATTGCTATTAAATACTGATTCTCTAACGTATGAGGCATTTAATAATGAATTTAGATTAGTTTTTGCCATCAGATTCTTGTCTTCAGTGCCCTTTTTACCTGTTGGCATTAAATGACTTGAATTGGTACGAAACTCGTGTCTAAACTCCTTCCCGTGCCTGTTTAAATTTCTCTTCCAGTATCTGTCAATTCCCGTGCCTTTTACTAGATTATTTCACTTTGACTATTTGAGCAGCTCACGTGTCATGCCACATCATCTTTATTTTAAATTCAGTTTTTTACCAATACATGTATAACTTATACATTCTTCTTACAAATTATGGAATTTCTATATTTAATACAATATTCCAAACAGTAGATAAAAAACAATCCCAGCATAACTTATCCAATCATAACTTATACATGTATAACTTATTCCAGCATAAGCCATATTCAAACCAAATGACCCCTTGGTTGTTGTTTAATAATTGGATATTTTTTAATATTATACGAAAAATTGATTAAAAAGGGTATTATTTGAATAGGAAAATAGTTCGAATATAAAATAAAATAATCGTGGGGGTATTTTTTCTCAATTTCAACTCTTTATGCAGTCCATTTAATAAAACTTTTATTTTTTCTTTGTATTAGACATTATGTATTGGTAATGTACTGGCAATACGGAGGATTCTTATAAAATTTATTTCATTAAACCTTCCTACATATTTTTAATGAGAATTTAATGGATAAAACTTTATTAATTTTAAAATCTTAAATATTAAAAATTAGCATAGAATGTATGTAGTCTAAAATAGGTTATTGCACGTATGTCATTTCCTCATGAGTTCTTATATTTGATATTTTTAGGGCTACTTTAATATATTAATATTGTATTATGATTTTATAATAATATACGCTCTCATTTTTCTAAATGGATTTGGATAATATAATACATTCTTAAATTAAATTAGTAATAGGACATTATAAAACATTTTCAAATTAAATTAATAATTGGAACTTTAAAGAAGTATATCCTAAAAGTAATAGGATTATATTACGAGCGATTACAATTCCGTCCTTATATAAATTAAATGTTTAAGGCTATTTTGGTAATTCGACATTGAGATTCATGTTTTTATAATAACTAGTATCTATGAACGTGCGTTACACGTTAATAATGGCACGTGATGGTTTAAACATTTAAATTATTTAAATATCGAAAAACATTATTACATTAGTATAATACCTGAATTCAAAATGAAATGACATCATGAGAACTTACATAAATGACCAATTTTGTCATGTCACCGAACATTTCTTTGTAGATAATGTTATTTAGTGTATGTTTCCTTCTAATGCTTTGGTTGATCTTCCATAACCAGAACTTTTGTTGTCAATATTGATATTCTTTTGAAAGTGAAACATATAGTTGTTCGTGCAAGATAATATATTGTGGTAAATATAGTAAAATATTTAGGATGTTTAACTTTGTGATTTATTTATTACTGAAAATTATTTACACACGAATTTAAAGTACATTCTTTAGTTTAGGAAGACGAAAGTTGAATTTGGGATAAAAATATACTTAGAGAATATTGATAAGTATCATAAGTTTTGCATGTATGATATTATTGTCAAAACTTTTATATACCTTCTGTTTGCTATTACATAAGCTATTCAACGGATCTAAGTTTTTCAGTAGCATGACAGGCATATTTTTCTTTAAAATCAATCTATATGCAATGAAAGATAATTTTAACTTAGCCTATTATATATATGGTGACATTAACATAGATAAGGAAAAATAAACTTGACAACAAACTTGTATGGTAGAATGCTATTTGATATTGAAGTATTTAAGTATTCTTCTTGGTAATAATTATTGGTATCATTTTCTGTAGAGTCAAAAACTGAAAAAATACTTTATTTTTATCATAAAACTTCGCAATCAACCTTTTTATTTAGTTGACCAACATATTCATTTTTCCTAGCTAAAATAACTTTTAAATTTCTATCATGCAATTTGCACAAATTGCGTTTTAATCTAATAATGATCCTTTATTAAATATACTACCATTACTATTAGCGTTGATAACTAAGTGTTCTTGAAGAACCAATTCATCTTAAATTGGATGCTCTTTTTTATTTCTGTAGCGAAACAAGAAGTCACTGAATACTGGATTCGCTTTTACTTTTGGGAGAAGGATCTAAAATGCCCTTCAACTATCAGCGTCGGTCTAAAAATATCCTCCGTCCATCTATTGAGCAAAATATGCCCTTCCGTTAATGTTTTTGGCTCAACAATAGCCTTTGTTAATATTTGTGGCTCAAAAATGCCCTTTGCGTTAACGGAGGGACACGTGCCATCCTCTTGTTGGCTCATTCTAAATATTTCTTAATTTACTTAAAAAACTCATTATTCATACATGAAAAATAATTTTCTAAAGCAATTAAAAAGGGATTTTATTTGCTAAATATTGGGGAAAACTCCCTTTTAAATTGCTTTAGAAAATTATTTTCATGTATAATGAGTTTTTTAATAAATTATGAAATATTTAGAATGAGTCAACAAGAGGATGACACGTGTCCCTCCATTAATGCAAAGGGCATTTTTGAGCCACAAAAATTAACAAAGGTTATTGTTGAGCCGAAAACATTAACGAAAGGGCATATTTTGCTCAATAGATGGACGGAGGGCATTTTTAGACCTACGCTGATAGTTGAAGGGCATTTTAGACCCTTCTCCCTTTACTTTATATTCTTGTTAGTTAAATTTTTTTATTTGATGCCATTAGTATAATTTTGGCAAGGTTGTACAGACTCTTCTGGAACTACTGGTAGTACATGACAGAAATTACCGTCCAAACCATTAGTTTTTCACCAAATGGTTGTGACGACCCGACTCGTCGTTTTTTTTGGGCAATCCACTAGGCAAGTGCCTAGGGCTCGACTTTATTAATATTCAAAAAGAAAATTACAACAATTAGGAAAATTAAAATAAGGATTAGCACCAGTGTTGTTACCCATATAAGACAATCAGTGTAAAACTTATCCTAATAATCCTATTGAGGCAAATAAAACCTCACCTATTAGCAAGCATGTAAAAAGAAAGAACTAGCAAGAACTAAGAATTTGTTAATCATCATAGAGTTTATAACATACTCTGTAATGATATTACAAATTATGATACTAATGAGATGATAATATAATGAGATGAAGAAACCACCTTGGTGCTCTCTTTTTTCTAGATTTGTGAATATTTTCATTTGTAGATTAATATCTTCCTCCACAATATTTTTCAAAAATACTTCAAAATTCATGGTTTATTTATCAATCGATTGGCCCTTGAAGCAATTGTTTGATTGAGTTGTTTTTGTTTTGCGTTTCTCATTGAGGGTCTCCTTATTAAATCGCCTTCTATCACCCTGCCGTCCCCACTTCTATTCCTTGAACGCGAGTTGATACTTTTTCCGTTATGCAATGATGATAAATCACCATTTTTTGAAGCGTTTGCCCAGCATTTCTGTAAGATATCCTCTTCCTCCCCCTCTTCATATGTATGTCTACTTGTTAAAATTGGATTTGGCATATCTTGAAAATCGCCTTGAAATAGCAATGTTGTTTCAGCTTGTACATTTGCCGAAATTGCCTTGTTTTGCATTTGTTTTTGCGATTTGTTCCTACTCATGTTCGCATGGCTTGAAATGGAATTATCAAGGGCTAGAGCATCTGTATTTATCATCCCATCCAAAAGATGTCTTTCTTCTGAAGAGAATAAAGGGTTATTTGTTACGAAGTGTCGTTCATCCTCTTGCTGCTGTTATGAACTATGAATTGAATCCAAAGGTTGGCTCGTTCCATCGACATGATTCCTCTCCTCTAAAATACTAGCTGGTTCAGTTGTGACAAAATGATTCTGTCCAGTTTTTAGCCGAACAATAGCATTTTTGTCTGCTGAATGTTGGTCTGGTTGGATGTGAATTCCTGTTGCTATATTGTTGATCTTTGGTATTGTTGTATTTGAACTAACTAATTTTGCAGTATTTGTTGGAAGAAAAACTGGAGCGTTACAGTTCAATTTGCTGATTGGATTTGCTATAGTTGCCGCAGATGTACGACAATTCAGATTGGTCTGTTTTGCCGATGCAGGTCTCCCATTGAATTTTTGTTTGATTGGAGCGTCAATATCCTCTCCTGCACTATCCTGATCAGTTTCTTGATCGTCTTCTTCAGATGAAAAACCAGCAAAACCGACCCCCCATCTCTCATCGTCATCATACTCTCGTTGGTCTTTCCACAGTTTCGAGTTAATGACTATCTTCCTCATGTTTGCTTGAAATAACTGCTTTGTTACTGCCAAAGGAGATTGCTGGTTGCCCATATTGTTGTTGCTCGTCAGTTGATTCAAATGATTGATGCAGTGAGGCCAAAGATTGATTGAATTTAGGAACATTGGCCATCATTTTATCATGTGTATCTTTGGTGACAGTTTGATCCCTTGGCACTGGATATTTATTCAAAGTCTTTGTCTCTAATGAGTTATTGTGATCGTTACTGGCAGTCATCTGCGAGTTAACTGTAGTGACCTTTTCATCATCTTCATTGGCATTGCCAAGTGCAGCAAAAGAGTTATGATTTTTTGGTACATCTGTACTTTTCTGTTCAATCTGCTGTTGTGTCTTGCTTACTGGATTTATGTTTTTGTTGGAAATCGATGTCCACTTTTCTTTATCATTAATTTCTCCAGCTTCCTTATGTGTTGACTAGCTTGAGTATGTTGTGATCTGCAAACTTCATTCCCCTGTTGATCAACCTCACCATGTATTAATTCTGCATTGTGGACAGTTGCAGCAGCAAGAGTTGTGCAAGAATTTACAGAATGTTGTTTTTGAGCCAAATCAGGACATGCTGATGTTTGAAGCATTTCAATCACAGAGTCCTGGTGATCACTCCCAGTTAACTGTCGATCATCAAAACTGTTAAGAAAAACATGAACTGCCTCAGTCTGAATTGCGAGGATGGAATTCTTGTTAACCTTTGATAGTGATGCTTCAAGCTCAAGTTCCATAACATCACAGTGATGTTTCACCTCTTCATTGACACTGTAAATATGTTGTTCACATTTTTATGTTAAATTGGACAGATTGTTTGTAATCTGAGCTGAAGGCTTATTCAATTCAATATGGTCTTGTTGTCCAGTACATTTTGAGGCATGAGTTAGACTTTGCATAGCTGACTACCCAACACTTACAGTGTTTTGAATCTGATTTTCCTGCTCCAAAAGTTGCTGCTCAATAATTTTATCCTGCGCCAAGAGATGTATGACAGAATTATCTGTCCTTTTTGCATTTCAGCTGCTGGTACCCTTGATGCAATAGTATGTTCCAAATCCACCACATCTAACTGTTTTCTAGTTAAGACATTAACAATAGCATGCACAGGAGTTTTACCAAGCAGAGCAAAATGAGAATTTTGCATTGAACGATCTTCAGCGGTTGTGGGAAACGAGCCGGAAAAACTTGTTTGTCCTGCATTATCAATCTCATTAGGCTGCACATTGCACCTGTGCTAATGTCCATCCAGATCAATCACCTGCCCAGAGAGTGCACTAGAAGGACAAACATCTACATTACTCTGCATTGCCCCAACAGTAACCACATTTGTTTGTGCATAGCAATTAGAAACTGGAGCATCTGTAGCAAGCATAGAAGGTCGTTTATCCAGCTTCAGTACCTCCTCAATTCTAAACTGTAACTGCTCCATGTGCTGCATCTGATACAGCACCAACCACAGCACTCCTAGACATAACATCTTCCCTATCTTTCACAATACGATGAGAATGATTCAGGACAACAGTATTTTTCGTAACATCTGTTACAATAACAGTTTGTGCAACTGAATCAATTCGACCAACAACATCCTTCAATCCATCTTTTTTCTTGTAAATCTTTAGTTCCTTGTTCAGTTCTTTTAGCATTTAAGAAGCCCTTGCATCCCCTTGTAATTTTTCAATATCAACTACCTCGTTACCAAGCAGATCAGTATCCAAATTTTCCTCTGTCACCACATCTGTTCAAACTTTATCTTTTTTAATTCTACACGTCTTCTCATCGTGTCCTTGATGCTTGCAATAGGTACAATACTTAGGAAGGTTGTCGTACACTATTTCTTGGTGGAACTCGACTGATTTACCTAAACCTCTAACTAAGATCTGCAGCTTGACATTTTTTGGATGCTTATCCAAAAGATCAATTATAACCTTAACTCTTGCCATGCTAGGTCTCGTTCTATCTTGTGTCGCCTTGTCCACAGCAAGAGGTTTTCCCACAGCTGAGGCTATGGACATTAACGACCTCTTAGCAAAAAAAATTAGGTGGCAGACCTGGCAGAGAAATCCACACGACTGCCATCGACGTCTCTTCCTTCGGATTAAAGCCAAAAGTTCATGGAAATGTTCTGAAGAAATAATCGTCTCCTTTGGGTTAAGATATCCAGTCGACTTTGATAGGAAATGAACATATTCATTGAATATATCAAACATGATTAACAGGTGACGAAACTCTAATTGCCCAACGATACATTTACCTTGAACATTGAATGACGATGAAAAAATTCTTCGCACTTCCGATAGATCGGGTCTGCCATAAGAAAATTTTAGAACAATAGCCTGGTGCAATCCTTCTTCCCTAGTGAAGCTATTAACCTCTTCCATTGTGAATTGTATTACAGGTTCACCATGATCAATAATAATTGGATACAATTCTAACTTTGAAGGAGTAGACTGATCTGCTAGCAATGATGTAGCATACGACTGCTTTACGATTTCTTTTGGATCAGCTTTGATGTGGCGTTGAATTGTCTCTCCCACGGCTGGGGAGAGATCAATGCAGCCATGGCTGCCAAGCTTACAACAAAATGCGAGAATCCTTGAGAGCGACAGAATTCTCAACCATTGCTCTGAACAGAATATTCCTACGTTGCTGCCAGAATCAGAAAATTATGGTTGCTACAGTAAATCATGAAAATAAGATTTAAGATGTAGGAAAGTTGGTTATAGATTTAAGAGAAAAATCTATTGAGGATAGATCACAAAGAGAAGGGGATCATGTGACATCAATTTTGAGACAATCCGGCCAAAATTATGTCCAATGAATAGTGACGGAAACACTATTCACCCTTCTTCCTAGAGAGAAAATTAGCAAAATCTTCCACATGTGTTTATTTATGCGTTTGGTGAGTTTGAGGTGTGTTAAGTCGAATTTGGTTAGAAATAAGACCAATAGTCTCTTTAAGGAAAGCTTAAGTTGGAAAGGTCAACCGGATGTTGACATGTTAGTTAGAAAGCTCACAATGGATTTCCGATGATTTGACTAGTTTCGGATGGTGATTTATGACTTGGGAGCGAAATTGGAATTTAATTTGGAGGTCCGGTGTAGAATTAAGCTTGAATTGGCTAAGTTCGAATTTTGACAAATTCCGGTTGATAGGTGAGATTTTGATCCGGGGGGCGGAATGGAATTCCAAGAGTTGCAGTAGCTTCGTTAGGTGATTTTGGATATGTTTGCAAATTTTCAGGTCATTCGCACATTGTTTGGTCGGGTTTTGGATCGAATGCGAATGTGGAAAAGTTCTAGTTTGACTTAGGCTTGAATTTGAGGAATTTGATGATTTTTTATGTTAATGTTAGCGTTTTATGGCCCGAGCAAGTCTGAATGAGGTAATAGGGCATGTTGGTGCTTTTGATTAAGGTCCTGGGGGCCTCGGTGTGATTTCGGATGGCTAACGGAGATATTTTTAGTTTGGAAAAGCTGCATAAATTGCAGCAGCAGTGCAGACCAATTTTTGGTCATCGCGATTGCGGAAGCGTGGATGCGATCGCGTAGTAGCGTGCCATTGTTCTCTGCGATCGTGGGAGGCGAGTTTCATTCACGTAGAAGGTTTGGGAAATCTTGGAAACTTGTTCAACGCGATCGCAGTCAGGGGCATGCGATCGCATAGGTTGAGGAATGTTGTTCTCTGCTATCGCAAAGCTAGAGTGCGATCGCGTAAGAGGATTTTGAGAGACTCTGAGTTTATTCTCTGTGATCGCAAGCCAAAGGCTTCGATCGCATAGAGGAAGATCGCTGGGCAGAGAGTTTTAAGTTAAACATTTCATCCGTGACTTGGTTCATATTTCCTCCACTGTTGCTCCACCTTGAGAGCTTGTTGATGGATTTTGAAGGGGATTTCGATGGGAAGTGATTGGAGGTAAGCCTGGTGGCCTTAATACGTCATTTTATTGAAGAATCAACCATTAATTCTCTGAAATTGAGTGTAAAAGTAGATAAACTAGGGCTTGAAATTTCTAATAAAAATTGGGGATTTGGAGGAGGAATTGGACTCCGATTTTGATGAATTTTATATGTACGAACTCGTGGCGAGATGAGGATTCTAAAAATGTGAATTTTGTAATTTTTCGAGGAGTGGTCCAGGGGCTCGGGCTTTGCCAACTTCGTATTTTTGGGTGTATTTCGAGTTATTTCGATTAGATTATTTCCACTGGCCTATTTTGACGTATTCCTATTGTATTTGACCAGATTTGGCATCCGTAGAGGTTGATTCTTGAGGGAAAGGCATTGCGAGCTAGTTTGCGGCTGGCTTGAGGTGAGTAATGGTTGTAGACGATGACCTGAGGGTTTGAAACCCCGGTATATCACATTGTGACGCTATTATGAGGCTAGACACGCACTCCATGGCTAGTGCAGGGTCGTATATGCTGGAAATTGTGACTCGGTCCAATATGAGGGATAGATTGTACTGTTGGCGATTTCTTCGCATACTATATTGATGATATCTGGGCTTGATGTCATGTTTGAGGCCTTGTGCCGACTTGTACGATCCTTCAGGGATCGTAATCTCAGAATTTATCATGATTAGCATATTATTTGAATTTAGTTCAGGTTTAAATACTATTTTTTTGAAAACTCAACCATATTTGTATGTTTTGAAAACTCAAATGATATTTAAATGATATTTCGGGCTGACGAGTACTATCTCACTATTTTTGGACTGTATATTATTTTAAAAGGAAACGGTGGTAATTATGGGCACATGTATTTTAAATGGAAACGGTGGTAACTATTGGCACCGGGTATTTTAAATGGAAACAGTGGTAACTATTGGCATTGTGTATTGTAATGGAAATAGTGGTAACTATTTGCACCGTGTATTGTAATGGAAACGGTGGTAACTATTGGCATCGTGTATTGTAATAGAAAAAGTGGTAACTATTGGCACTGTATGATATGGGGCTTGGGATGTAGGAGCCCCTCCGGAGTCTGAACTACCACAGTGAGCGCGGGTACCCATATGGATCGGGCTGCACGTTCCACAGTGTTCATGCATTGCATTGCCTCTCATGCATTTATTTACCGTTTGTTTTATCTGTATATCTCTGATGCTTGTACTGTATAGAACTGCTAGATAGCTTCATTTTGTGTTATTTTGTGATTTCTTATCTTCGGGTTTTTATACATCTTATTACTCACTGAGTTGGTAGACTCACCCCATACTCCTTGCACCTTTTGTGCAGATAGGTGCTCCAGAGACCTAGTGCTGCTGCTGTTGATTTTCCCGAGCTATTAAGAGTATTGAGGTTGCTGCCTAGCGTCCACCACTTACTCTGTCTCTATCAGTCATGTTCACTTTACTATTTTGTCAGACTTTGTATCATTTCCGTTTCAGACTGTATCCTATTTTGTTAGAGGATCTGTACTCGTGACTCCTCGGTTTTGGGAGGATTATTATTCTTACTCAGGTGTATTTTTATTGGTATTGTCTATCCCTGGTTGGGAGTTTGATATTAAAATCGATGTGTTATCCTAAATTGCTTCTTTTGCTGAAATGCCGTTCTTGGTTATGGTTTGGTCGGCCTTGCCCAGCCTCGTGGCTGGGCGCCATCACGACCGGGTTTGGGGTCGTGACAACTTGGTAACAGAGCCTAGGTTTACTAGGCCTCACGAGTTATGATCCGATTTGGTAGAGTCTAGCGGATCGATACATAGACGTCCGTATCTATCCTCGGGAGGCTGCAGAACCTATAGGAAGCACTTCATATTCTTGAAATCTTATCGTACGGCTTTGTTGATTCTATCGCAGATGGTGAGAACTCGTGCTACCGGACGTGGCGGTCGACCCCCATTGCCACCAGCTAGAGGCCGTGGATGCGATCGTGGATGTGGTCATGGTAGAGCAGCAGGGGAAGTACCAATTGACCCACCTGTTGCTCCTATTCAGGATCAACCCCAGTTGTTGAGGCTCCAGCAGCACCTACTCAGGCACCGGCAATGCCCATTGTGATACCTGGTCTCCAGGAGACATTGGCTTAGATCTTATCTGTATTCACCGGGTTACCTCAGGTGGTATCAGCTACTACTGCAGCGGCTACTTCTCAGACTGGGGGTGGTCATCAGACCCCCACAGCTCGCACTCCAGAGCAGGGTGCACAGGGTTTGCAGACCCTAGAGGCACCACCAGTTCAGCAGTTGCCCCTGTTAAGCCAGTTGTTCCAGTTCAGGGTGATGGGGTACCAGTGATGTCAGATGACGAGCAGCATTGTCTGAAGAGGTTTAGCAGACTTTCACCTTCGACTTTTAGCGGTGTTCCGAGCGAGGATGCCCAGGGTTTTCTCGACAAGTGTCAATGCCTGCTCAGGACAACATGGATTTTGGAGACTAGTGGGGTATCTTTTACCACTTTTCAGTTCTCAGGAGCATCCTTCACCTGGTGGGAGGCATATGAGCCGCGTAGGTCGGCAGGGTCAGCACTGTATTCTTGGTAGGAGTTCTCCACTATCATTTTGGAGAAATGGGTACCCAGGTCACAGAGGGAGGAGTTACGCAGGCAGTTTGAGTTGCTTCACCAGGGGAATATGTCTGTGACACAGTACGAGATGAGATTTGTAGAGTTAGCTCGTTATGCTCCTTTGATGGTCCAGACAGATCATGAGAGGATTAGATGATTTGTGGACGAGCTCATTTTTTCCCATTCTTATTCTGATCACTCGAGAAAGAGTCCTGAGTCCTACCTTTAAGGAGGCGGTGGATATAGCCTGTGATATTGAGACAGATCGTCGTCTGGAGCGAGAACAAAGGGAGCCCAAGAGGCCTCGAGGTTCGGCCAGTTATGGTGGCACTCTATCTAGGGGCTAGTTTCATCAGGGCAGAGGTCGTTCTTTTAGACCTCCTTAGTCAGGCCGCCCAGAGTACAGCGGAAGTTCTTTCGGTCGTGGCCGTCAGGGTCACCAGCATGGCCAGTCTTCACTCAGTGCCCTCCCAGCTTAGAGTTCTGCACCGGCTTCATCTACCCAGGGTTTATCTACGGCGAGAGGTTCCCTTCAATCCCCTTCTCCAGCTTCAGTCTGTTGTTTCCAGTGTGGGGAGTTTGGTCATGTGAAGAGACATTGTCCTCGACTTCGTGGTGATAGGTTTCAGCAGAGGGATTAGCCCTCCTCTTCTTCTCCATCTGTTTCAGCACCACCCCAGTCTAGTAGGGGTGGGGGTCAGTCATCTAGAGGCCACCCTAGGAGGGATGAGCGAGCGAGCGGTGGTCAGACTTGTTTCTATGCACTCCCAGATAGAAGAGATATCGTTGCTTCAGATGCAGTGATCACATGTATTATCTTTGTTTGCCACATGGATGCTTCTGTTCTGTTTGATCCCGGGTCTACATATTCTTATGTATCTGCTTACTTTGCTCATCATTTGGGGACTACCCGAGGGTGTCTAGCGTTGCATGTACATGTATCTACCCCGATGGGTGATACTATTATTGTGGACCATGTGTATCGGTCCTGTCTTGTTACTATTGAGGGTCTGGAGACCCGAGCTGACTTGCTGCTATTGAGCATGGTAGATTTTGATGTTATTATGGGCATGGATTGGCTATCACCGTGCCATGCTATTCTGGATTGTCACGCCAAGACAGTCACATTAGCTATGCCGGGTATCCCAAGGATTGTGTGGCGTGGTTCGATGGATTATGTAGCCAGTAGGGTAATCTCTTTCTTGAAGGCCCAGCGGATGGTTGGGAAGGGATGTTTATCATATCTGGCATTTGTGAGGGATGTTTGAGCTGAAGTTCCTAGTCTTGATTCAGTCCCCGTAGTGAGAGACTTTCCTGATATGTTTCCAGCAAACCTTTCGGGCATGCCGGACATGGATATCGACTTCGGTATCGATTTGGTGCCGTGAACTCATCCTATTTCTATTCCTCCCTATCGTATGGCATCAATAGAGTTAAACGAGTTGAAGGAGCAGCTGCATGAGCTCCTAGATAAGTGGTTCATTCGTCCGAGTGTGTCGCCGTGCGGCGCACCGGTGTTATTTGTTAAGAAGAAGGATGGCACAATGAGAATGTGCATTGATTACAGACAGTTGAACAAAGTGACAGTGACGAACAAGTATCCATTACCTCGTATTGAGGATTTGTTTGACCAGCTTCTGGGGGCAAAGCTATTCTCAAAGATTGATCTCTGTTCAGGCTATCTCCAGTTGGAGATTAGAGATTCTGACATCATGAAGACAGCCTTCAGGACTAGATATGGGCATTATGAGTTTCTAGTTATGCCATTTGGGCTGACTAATGCCCCAACCGCTTTCATGCACTTGATGAACAGTGTATTTCAGCCGTATTTGGATTCTTTTATGGTCGTGTTTATTGATGATATTCTTGTATAATCGCGTAGCCAGGAGGAGCACGAGCAACATTTTAGGGTGGTACAGAAGTTGAGAGAGGAGACGTTGTATGCAAAGTTCTCCAAGTGTGAGTTCTGGCTTAGTTCCCTGGTTTTTCTAGGACACATAGTGTCCAGTGATGGTATTCAGGTTGACCCAGAGAAGATCGAGGCTGTGTAGATTTGGACCAGACCGTCCTCAGCTTCTGCGATTTGAAGTTTCCTCGGTTTGGCGGGTTATTATCGCAGGTTCGCTCTGGGTTTTTAATCTATTGCTTCGCCCTTGACGAAGTTGACGCAGAAGAATGCACCATTTGTTTGGTCGGATGAGTGCGGGGAGAGCTTCCAAAAGCTCAAGTCATTGTTGACTCCATTGTTAGTATTGCCAGCAGCTTCAGGTTCTTATACGGTATATTCCTATGCTTCGAGGATTGGCATTGGATGTGTTCTGATGCAAGAGGGTAGAGTGATTGCATATGCTTCTCGGCAATTGAAGCCCCATGAGAAAAACTACCCTGTTCATGACTTGGAGTTGGCTGCTATGGTTCATGCCTTGAAGATTTGGAGGCACTATCTATGTGGGGTATCTTGTGAGGTGTATACGGATCATCGCAGCCTTCAGCAATTGTTCAAGCAGAAAGATCTGAATTTGAGGAAGCGAAAATGGCTTGAGCTACTTAAGGACTATGATATTACCATATTGTATCATCCGGGGAAGGCCAATGTAGTGGCCGGTGCTTTGAGCCGGAAGGCGGTGAGTATGGGTAGCTTGGAATATATTCTAGTTGGGGAGAGGCCCCTTGTAGTTAATGTTTAGGCCTTGGCCAATCGGATGGTAAGGTTGGATATTTCAGAGCCAGTCGGGTGTTCTCTTGTGTGGTTTCTCGGTCTTCTTTATATGAGCGTATCAGGGAGCGCTAGTATGATGACCCACATTTGCTTGTCCTGAAGGACAGGGTCCAGCATGATGATGCTAGAGATGTGGCTATCGGTAGTGATGGTGTGTTGCTGATGTAGGGTCGGATTTGCGTGCCCAATGTGGATGGGCTCCGAGAGATGATATTAGAGGAGGCCCACAGCTCGCGGTATTCCACTCATCCGAGTGTCGCGAAGATGTATCAAGACTTGAGGCAGCATTATATATGTTTTGTTTCCCTGTTTTCTGAGGAAGTCTATGTTAGTGTGCGAATTGCTTTTACGTGTTCTGTTTCCCTGTTTTCTGAGGAAGTGTATGTTAGTGTGCGAGTTGAGTATTTCCCCCCGGAGTTTGCCTTCCTTTTTTATCGCGTTTGAATTGATAGCATACTGGCACATTTTAGCATCTTGTGGGATTTTTGATTATGTCTAAGGTGGCTTATTGCTTGAGTAGTTCGTACTGGGTGAGACGAGGTTACTAGATTTGGGATCAGTGCAAACTAATAATATGAAGTATATTATAGAGCAAAGATTATTCTTTAGTTTGGGACAAGGTAATGGAACTCGTCAAGAGTATGGATCTAATGAATTGTTGATTCAGCAGTTGGTTATGAATTTCGGCACATCTCTTCAGTCGTATCGGTGTTGTAAAACCTAGAGCAAGAACTGTGTAGGTCATGAGATGCAATGGGAGCATCAGATTTGTGGAATTTCGACTATTATGTTTAAAGAATGTTATTGTGGTCCAATGAGTAAAGTGATGCAAAGTGTGAATTCAACAAAGTTATGCATTAATGATTGGGTAGAGCGTGTGGTGATTGATATGGTGGTCGTATGATGGAAACAGACTTGGCAGGAAATTCAGGATGTTGGAATTTGGCTTAATGGCTTATTTGCTTGAATAAAGAATTATATCTACAGAACTGTCAAGCTAATGTGCTCAACTGAGTAGTGGTAGCACTGGAAGGTGCATGATGTGTTAAACAAGTTATTTCAGACTACATCATTGTAGTTCTCAGCACGTTCGAGGACGAACATATGTTTAAGTGGGGGAGATTGTAACGACCCGACCGGTTGTTTTGAGCTCCGGCGCATCATTCAGCAGTTTGAGTCCATCAGCAGCTTCATCTCAGGTATATTGACTTGTGTGTATAGTAAGAATTAAAATTCAGGAAGTTTGGAGTCAAATCTAAATGGAAATTCTCATTTTGAAAGCTTAAAGTTGAATAAATAAACTAGGATTGGAATTTTGAGAAAATGACCTCAGAATCGGGATCCGAAGGTTCCAACAGGTTCGTATGATAATTTCGGACTCAATCGTATGCCCGGATCTGGTTTTGGATAACCCGGCAGCATTTTGGCGACTATTGTGGAAGATGGCATTTTAGAAGAAATTGCATCAGTTTGGCTTAAAATGCATTTCAGTGTTATTAATGTCCGTTTGGGATTCTGAGAGTAGGAGTAGATCCGTATGGTGATTCTGGATTTGGGAGTGCGATCGAAAGTGAATTCGGAGGTTCGTAGGCCATTTTGAAGTCATTTGGCTAAATATAGAAATTTGAAGGTTTTTGAGAAAATTCGACCGGAAGTGGAATTTTGATATTAGGGTCGGAATGTGATTCCGAAAGTTGGGGCAAGTCCATAATGTCGAATGTGACTTGTGTACAAAATTTGAAGTCATTCCGGAATGATTTTGGTAAAGTTTGTGACACTAGTCTCTTTTAAGGAAGCTTAAGTTGAAAAGTCAACCGATATTGACTTCTGTGTTAGGGTCTATAAATGCAAATTTTATGGTTCGGATAGCTTCTTTAGGTGATTTGGGACTTAGGAGTGTGTCCGGAATATTTTTGTGATGGCGGGTGTAGAATTAAGCTTGAATTGGCAAAGTTAGTATTTTGGTGAATTCTGGTTGATAGGTGAGATTTTTATCCGAGGGTCGGAATAGAATTACGAGAGTTGTTGTAGCTTCTTTATATTTTTGGACTTATATGCAAAATTTGAGGTCATTCGGACTAGTTTTGACGTGTTTCGGCATCAGATGTTAAATATGAAAGAATCCTTGGATTTAAGTCTCAAATCATTGATTTTGATGATATTTTGGCGATTTGATCGCTCGAGCAAGTTCGTGTGATGTTTTAGAGTCAGTGTGCATATTTGGTTTGGAGCCCCGAGGGCTCGGGAGTGTTTCGGAGGGATTCCGGACTTGGAAAAATATGCAGAAATTGCAGAAAAATTCTGCTGTGAACAATACCGTGAGCAGTACCTGTGAACAGTACCCGTGAACACTATAAGGGATCAGTTCCCGACGCGTGAACAGTGCCCCCCGAAATTTCTGAACAGATTATTATTTTTCTGAAAATGGGAGTCATCCCATTTTCCATTTTTGGACAAAGGGAGCTCAGGTGAGGCGATTTTTCGAGAGATTTTCTAGTAAAACATCGGGGTAAATGTTCTTGACTCAATTTTGATTGTATAACTCGAATCTATTGCAAGTTTTGGTGTTTAGTTTGAGAATTTTGTTAAAAAGGGTAGAAAACCGTCTTGGATAGAAATGATGATTTGAGAGGTCAAATGAACTCCGATTGTTGTGAAATTGATATATACAGACTCGTGCCGAGATAAGGAATATTTTGATGTAAAACTTTCTGGATTTCGAGACGTGGGCCCGGGGCTCGGGTTTTGCAAATTTCGTGATTTTCGATATTTTTCGAGTTGTTTCGATTGGGTTATATTCCCTTAGCATATTGTGATGTCTTTGCTCTAAATTTGGATAGATTCGACGCGCGTGGAGGCTGTTTTGAGGGGCAAAGACATCGCAGGCTAGAGATTTCACCGGTTCGAGGTGAGTAATACTTGTAAATGATATCCTGAGGGTTTGAAACCCCGGATTTGTTCATCATAGTGCTGTATTGAGGTGACTTGCACGCCGGATATGAGCGTGAGGTAGAGCACCATTGGGTACTGTGACTTGGTCCGTCCCGGTTGTTGATTTTACCGCGAAATTGACTGAAATTATTTGTTATCATCATAATTTGGGCTGATTTCCATGTTTGGGCTTCGTGCCAACTATGTGAATCCTTCGAGGATTCAGATTACCGTTTTTAGCATATGTTGTATATCATTTGGTTCCAGTCCAAGATTTTAATACTGTTTTGCAAACTCGGCCATGCTTCTAAGTTTTGAAAACTCAAATGATACTATAAATGTTATTTCGGGCTGAGAATACTATTTTATAAATGCCCAAGGGGCTTAGGATATTTTCTGAAATATTATGGGTGGCTCGGGCTGCGCGCGCAGCAAAAACTTGAAACACTGGTAATAATGGCACTGTGTGATGTGACTTGAAATATTATGGGTGGCTTGGGCTGCGCGCTGCAGCAAGAACTCGAAATAGTGGTAACAATGGCACTGTGTGATGGGACTTGAAATATTATGGGTGGCTCGGTATGCGCGCAGCAACAGGAACTTGAAATAGTGGTAACAATGGCACTATATGATATAAATTGGTCAGGTAACATTGGTTGACCAGTCAGGTAACATTAACTGACCAGTATATTGCGCTTGGGCTGTAGGAGCCCCTCCGGAGTCTGTACACACCCCCAATTAGCGCCGTCGATGTTAAATAATTATGGGTGGCTCGGGCTGCGCGCCTTAGCGGGTACTGGAATGTACCATCTTATGCATTGCATTACATCTATGCATTTGTTCCTATTTGTACTACTTGTCATGACATTCAGCACTCCCATTTCTTTGGCATCCATACTACTTTTTGTATTGTTTACCAGATACTTTGGTGTTATTTGTTCATAGAGTGTTGTGCCCGAGAGGCTGATGTTGTACTTTGTGAGTTGGAAGTACTCACCTTACTCTCTGCACCTCGCGTGCAGTTGTTCACCCGGTAGCAGGTTATTAACGGGCTAAGGGTATACTATCGTAGGTGAGCAAGGTGACCGTCAGCGTTCACGGCACCGTAATTCTTTATTGATTCTAAATTCCATTTTGTATATTGCTGGTCTTGCAGTAGTATTTAGATTATTTAGATGCTCGTGACTTGTGACACCCCAATTTTGGGTTGTATTGGGTTGTATTCCACGAAATTATTTTATTTAATTATCTTGAAACTGTTTAATTCATGTATATATATATATTGTTGAAAATGTTGTTTAAAATGGTTGGCTGGCCTTGTCTTCATGGGAGGCGCCATCACGACCGTGTTTGGGATTTGGGTCGTGACAGTTAGTTTTTAAAATCTCTAACGCTCATGATGAATTTAAGAATAATTGAATTGGATTTCTTGTTAAATAATTAATTGAATGATTTAAATTATTTGGTCTTAACATAAGAAAAAATTTATTTTATGTTAATTATATTCTTAATATTAGTTCATCTCTTCTTTTGAATATTTAATAAAAATTATAATTTTATTCACCCGAATTTTATTTTCAAAAAATAAAAAGATCGACCTGACATTTCACTTTTAGATCTTTATATTTGCAAAATCTATTGACTTTTACAAATTAATTTTCTTTCTCTATTTTAAATATTCTTAAAAAAATTTTAGTTTTTTTTTTGGTAATTAAGGTTTTTTAATTAATCACCTATGAAGTAACATTACAAAATCATAGTCTAGCTTCAACTCAGCTGACTATCTGTAAGATAACATTTAAACTGTATCTACTATCCTAACTACCTATCACTACTATATTCGAAGGTGTTGTAATTGTTTTCTAATGCGTAGGGTACCTCTAACATTACAAGTATACACTATGTCTCTCAAAAGGGCTGCATTACAGCGAAATGTCTTGTTGAAGATTCTTGAGTTCCTTTCCAACCAGATGGTATATGCAAACTCAGCGTCTACCATTTTGAAGATGGTTTCTCGACATGTTCGACCCTTGGCTTTGCTTACTAGCCACTGCATTTTTTGGTTCCAGTCAGTGATGTGAGGATAAGTCTCCTTCAGCCAGTGCATTATTCTTTCCCATAAGTCAACAGTGACTGGGCAGAATGATAGCGGATGGTCTCTAGTTTCTGGATGATTTTGGCATAAGGTACATTGCTGATCAACACTCATTCTTTTTGTTTGGAGTCTATCCTGCAAGGATAGCCATAGATTGAAGGTTGCCTTTGGTCTTGCATAGTTTTGTATGATTAAATTCTTCCATGGGACTCTCGGCAGGTCTTGCATCTGTGCATGGTATAACTATCTGATTGAGCATCCCTGTTCCTTCCAGTGTTGGACCCTCTGTAAAATGTCTCTTGATTGGATGATCTTTCTAACCATCCAACTTTCTTGAGCAGGAATCGGAATGGATTCAATAGGTCTGTCTTTGATGTAATACACAGTGATCCACCTAATCCACAGTTTTTCCTTTTTATGAGCTAGATCCCAGCATGTCTTTGCAATGACAGCTTTATTCCAGAGCTTGAGATTAGTGAGATTCATCCCTCCTACTGATTTTGGGGTACACATTCTGTCCCAGGAGATATATGCTTTATTAGTGATAGTGTTCATCCCAGACCAAATGAAGCTCCTACAAATGCCTTCTATCATCTTTAGGACTTTAACAGGGAATATGAAGAGTTGTGCCCAGTAGGCTTGGACACCAAAAATGGCAGCTTGGACCAGTTGGATTCTACCAGAATAAGACAGTGTTTTGGCAGTCCAAGAAGTGATCTTGCCAGTGATCCTTTCCACTAGAGGTTGCCATTGGAGCAATGTGATTTTCTTGGTGGACAAGGGGACTCCTAGGTATGAATGGTAATTGACCTTGCTCATAGCCAAGGTGGTCGAGAATCTGTTTCTGGATATCCAGTGCAACCCCCCCAAAGTAAACAGAGCTCTTGTTCAGATTATCATGTAAGCCAGATGCTTTAGAGAATTGAGAGAAACATCTGGATATGGCCTTGACAGAAGCAATGTAACTTTTGGCAAACAGTATCAAATCATCAGCAAAGCACATGTGAGTAATGCCCAATTTTTTACATCTGGGGTTGAACTAGTATGCTGGATTTCCTTTTAGTGAGTTGCATGATCTGCTTAAGTACTCCATGACCAGAACAAATAGGAAGGGGGAAATGGGGTCCCCTTGCCTAAGCCCCCTAGCAACAGCAAAGGGTTCAGTTGCCTCTCCATTGACTAGCACAGAGAAGCTCACTGTTGAGATGCATTCCATTATCCATTTGGTGAAGGTGCTGGGGAAGCCAATTTGTTCCAGAACCTGCTGTAGGAATGTCCATTCAACGGAGTCATAAGCTTTCTGGAGATCGATTATAATCATGCATCTGGGAGACACATGTTGTATGGTGTAGCTTTTGACCGGTTCATGTGCCAGAATGACGTTGTCTTGGATCTTTCTGCCTGGAATGAAGCCTACCTGGGCTTCACTGATAATGCTTGCCATCACCTTCTGCAACCTGTTAGCCAGAATTTTTGAGATAATTTTATAGAGGACAGAACAGCAAGCAATAGGCCTATACTTTTTGACTGTAGATGGTTTGGACACTTTAGGAATGAGGGTAATAGTTGAACAGTTTATGGGTTTGAACATCCTGGTTGATGTGAAGAACTGCTTGATGGCAGTGGTAACCTGCCTACCAATGGTTCCCCAGATCTTTTTGAAGAATAAAGCATTGTAGCCATCTATCCCTGGTGCTTTGTCATCCCCAATAGCCTTGAGTCTCTCCACAATTTCTATATCTGTTACATCAGCACATAGTTCCCTTCTTTGTTGTTGTGTCAGTTTTGGGCCATTTGTCATGTACAGTTGATTTATAGCTGGCAGGGTGGATGCAGAGGTTCCTATCAGTGCCTTGTAGAATCCCATGATCTCCTTTTTGATATCTTCGGCTGTTGTAATTTTGGTGCCCATTGCAGTGGTAAGTTCAGTAATCTGGTTGTGTTGAGTTCTCTCCTTCATTACTGCAGAGAAGTACTTAGTGTTGGAGTCCCCAAGTTGTATCCATTTTGCTCTTGCCTTCTGTTGCAGAACACTCTCCTCAATCATTGCCCATTTTTCCAGTCTCAGCACCAGTTCCTTCTCCTTCTGTTGTAGGGCATCAGAGTATGCCTGTGTCATCTGGGCTTGTATTGTCCCCAGTTCATGTCTGCTAAGGTCTATTCTCTGTGAGATAGTCTTGAAATCCTTAATATTCAGGACCTTCAGAGGAAAGATTTGAGGTTGGACCATATTGCTTTCATAGAATCTGAATTTCCAGCATGCCAAACTCTTGCCATAATCTGCTGGAAATCTTCATGATCAGCCCATACATTAAAGAACTTGAAAGTCTTTTTCCCATTCCATGAAGATGTTGTTAGTGTCATTATCATGGGATTATGATCTGAAATTAAAGGAAGGTCATAATCAGTTACCACTTGGTTCCATTTGATCATCAATTCATATTTTCCAAATACCCTGTCCAGTCTGCTGCATACTCAGTCCACACCAGTCTGTTTATTTGTCCATGAGTAATATTCAACCCTCCAAGGCAATTCTGACAAACCAGCTTGTTGTATACATTTGTTGAACTCTTGGGTTTCAGGGAACCTGACTGGTTTGCAAGATTACCTAGCTTTGTCACATAGGACAACATTGAAATCACCAGCAACTACCCATGGATCTTGCATTCCTGATGACAGTGTTTGTAGCCTGCTCCATAGGGACCTTCTTTGCTCCAGCCCATTGAAGCCATACACCACAGAGAAAACATGTGAAGTCCCTTGTCCTGCTGATAACCCTGCTATGAATCAATTGGCTTTCCTCCAGTACACTAGTGACTGCAAACACTTTTGGGTTCCATAGAATCCACACTCTTCCCTTTTCACCCGAGACAGTTTGTTAAGATACCCCAGCCTGGTGCTAGTAGGTTAGTAATTCTACTAGCATGTATTTGTTTTATCTTAGTTTCTACTAATCCAACTAGGTTAATGTTGTTTTTCCTAATATACTCCCTAACTTTTTTCTGCTTGTACCTTTTATTTACACCCCTTATATTCCAAAATAACCACTTCATTGATGAGATGTTGATCCCCCTAGCTCCCCTGGAGGGTCTTCTTTACTACCAGAAACTACTTCAAATCTATTACTCACAGTGATGAGGTGGGAAATTAGTGATGTTGAGAGCTGGGCTCTTAGGTTGTTCCCTTTATCACTTCCTTTGTCAACCCTCTGGCTCGGGACTGTCCCGGCTTCAGTATGAAACCCCTTGGATTCATTATGTTGTACTGGAAGTTGCTTCTGTAGTGGCACATTTTGCACAGGGCCCTTAGTTCTCCATTCCTAGACTGCCTTTGGCTTCCACACTTGTGTATGCTGTTTTGGGATTTTCTTTGGCTGCACTACACAGTTGTGACCTATTGTTTGGTATTTCTCACAATAGGAGGGCTTCCACTCATAAATCACATCTTGAAGGAACTTTTTCCCATTCGGATCCATAACCTAGATCTCTGTTGGGAGTTCTTTAGTGACAGTCACCTTTATGAGCATTCTGGCGTAGGAAATCCGTGTCTGTTTTGTTGTACATTCATCCGCAAATATTGGTCTCCCTAATACACTAGCGATTCTGCTTAGAGATCTCATACCCCAGCAAGACATTGGAAGTTTCGGAAACTTTACCCACAATGGTCTTCTGAAAAATCAATGTCAGGTGTCCATTGTTTGAGTATCATAGGCCTATTGGCTATTGAGTAAGGACCTGCACACAGTATCTCTTTGGCATCAGCAACAATTTTGAATTTCACTATGTAATATCCTTCTTCATGATAGAACAAGCCTGGTTCAGGGACATGCGACCAGTGGTGGTTGATGAATCTCCTCAGTGCATTCAAGCCTGGTCCATCTCCTAGGATGTATACCACTAAGGCACACTTCCATTTTGCTTCTTCCTCTTCCACCTCTGCTTTATCCAGTTGTACTATAGTCTGTCCGTCAATTATCACTGGGGTTTATAGTCAAGACTCAAGAGCCATTCCATGGGTCGCAAATCGATTCTTCTGGAATAGTGTTGTCCAGCTCTTCTTAGGCTCCACTAATGTGTTTGTGCTAGTCTCTGGGTGTTCCTCTATTACCGTTGCTGGTTGCATGTTCGTCTGTGCCGAAGGATCTGGTACCATTGTAATCGGAGGAGTTGTAGTCTCTTCGACCCCTGCTGCCTTCCGAGTTTCCATAGTTGTGTCAACCCTATCTACTACCGACTCTTGTTGTACTGTCACTAACTCTGGAGCTTGCTCATCAGCTTCCATGGTGCCTAGGTTTTGTACAGAGGGGTTCTGCACCTCCTTAGTACTGTTTTTCTCCAAAATCAGTTGATTCAGCTTGTCAAAGGTATCAATCGGAATTTTTCGCTGTCGTCCTCTACCGTGACTGCCGCCTTTCGCCATATCCACGAGTTCGGCGTACGTTATGCTAACGTGCGCCGAGAGGATGAGAGAGACGACTTTACTAAAAATAAATTGGTATATTTTTCAATATTACATAAAATTGATAAGAAAAATATTATTTGAGTAGGAAAATAGTTCAATGGGGGTTTTTTCTTACTCAATTTCAATGTTCTATGCAATCTTAATATTACTTTTATCTTTTCTTAGTATTGGACATTATGAAGTGGGAATGTGTTGCTAATACGGAGGTCCTTATAAAATTCATTTTATTAAACCTTTCTACATATTTTAATAAGAATGTAATGATAAAATTTTACTAATTTTCAAATCTTAAAATATTAAAAAATTAACATATAAGGTAACGTAGTCCAAAAATAGGTTATTGCAATTATATCCTTTCTCTATGAGTTCTTCTATTTAATATTTTATGGCTATTTTGGCCTATCAATATTATATTTCGTGCTTTTATAATAATAATATATATACAAGATATTGATAGATATATAATACATTATCAAATTATATTAGTAACGTGACATTATAATAAGTTTTCAAATTAAATTAGCAATAGGAACCTCGAATTATCCGAATAAGAGATATGCATATATATATATATATATATATATATATATATATATATATATATATATATATATATATATATATATATCAAATTAGAACACTTCTCTTTGACGTGTTTTTTCGTTTTCATGTTTTAAATGCTTAGGAAATAAACTAATTAATGCATATACATCAATTTAATTTTCATATTCTAACTATATTTGTGAAATCAAGAAATTATAGAATATTATTCTTTGAATATTTGGCGTGAAAACTAACATTTTTTAATTGTGTCAACTTAATGATAATAGGTTAGGTGAGATTGTGGGATTCATCACGAAGGATTCCTTATAGTATTATATTCTAAAACTAATAGGATTACAAAGTTAATGTCTATAATTTCGGTTATATCCTTTTATTATAAATTATTATGTTTAACATTATAAGGTTATTTTTGTAAATCTAATATATCCTAAAACTAATAGGAATATAAATTAATGTCTAGAATTTTGGTTATATCCTTGTACTATAAGTTATTCTGCTTAATGTTATAAGGCTATTTTTGTAAACCGATATAGTATTCATACTTTTATAATAATATAGATAGATATAGATTAGTCAAACTTATGTGTGTAGTACACTTGCAACTGACGTGGCAAATGACAAATAAAAAAAAGAATATATATCACTTTGAGTTAAAAAAAAAGAAGAAAAAACTAACAAAATAAAATAACATTCTCAAAAAGAAAAAAATACTTTACACCCAAAAACTATTAATTTTCTCAATTGGCAGGAGCTTCAGAAGAATCCGCGGCGACGAAAGAATTTCTTTGACATCTCAGCAACTTGTTCCTAGTACTCCTAGAGTTCTTACCAAATCTGCAAAATTGATGAAAAATGGTTTTTTCATTACGACTGCGGGTCAAAAGTACCAATTGAAAAAGGATACACCACTGATTTCCATAACATTAGCTTTGGATAACAAAAATGGTGTTGTACCGGAGAAATCGTTGCACGAGATCAAAATCAATATCAGCGTTTAACGCAGGGCTTCAATCGATTTTATCTTCAAACAGCTCCTTCATCGACTTTTCCGAACTAGCCATGGCTAAATCGGTGGAGCGCCACCACCACCTTCCCTGCAAAATCTTTTTGAAGAAAATTTCTAGCACTTCTGCTAATGAGAGAATTAATGCTTCTGCTGGGTTTTTAGAGAAGGGGCTGGCGATGGGGCTTAGAGAGGAGGGTGGTAGAGGATTTGGTGGTGAGGAGGGGGAGCTTGGCGGCGGTTGGTCGTCTGGAGAAGGGGCTGGAGGCTGTTTTTTGTGTGAAGGAGAAGGGTTGGTTCAAACTTTCGAGCTAAATCAATGGTGGAGGCAAAACAATGATGAAAGTAGATGAGACAATGGTAAAAATGGTGAAGGTAATGATAGAAATGGTGGTGGATATTGAGAAGAAGAAGAAGGAGGAGGAAATAAAAAAGACAAATAAAATATTTTTTGAGTTTTTCACGCGTCTATATTGGGTGAAACTCACTCTATGTGTCAACTCACCAAGAAGTGTCCAATTGGAACAAAGTTTATGTAATGTACGTGCTGAATAGGAACAACCTTCAGTTTAGGGGTCTAAATGAAAGATGGTGCCAACTTTAAGTGTCTCCATGTATATCGGCTTCTCATATTTGATGATTTGAGCATATTTTTATGAACATTATTTGATATAAATATATATATGACACTTTGATTAAATTTTGAGACTTGTCATCGTGATGAAGATCATGATAATAAGAGTAAAGTCTCTTACAATTTAATTTAAAAATTGTTCTTGATTGACAAGTTATTTATTATGCTTTGATACCATACACCCATGGCCCTATAATGATTGTTGAAAGGATATTGGGTATGATTAAATGCTTGTAGAATTAGTGATTGATCAAGATGAAATCTGTCAACTCGTGGTAATGAGTTTAAGCTCCACGTTGTCATGAATTTTAAACGACCAAACTAAGACCTTGGTCAGGGCGATTGAATGAAAGAAGAAAAGAGTTTATTAGGTCATTCAATGGTCGATTATATTTGATATGAACTCATAGTTAGTCGCCTATAGGATTTGACAGTTAAATCATATCCTAAGACAATCTAGAGCTATGAGGACAGAAGGAATTACTACATTATTCTTCTACTGGTTCTTGAGAGTAAATTGTATACTTCACTCTATCTGGTAGTTAAGGAATGTTGCTAGACGTCACCCTTGATTAATATATTGATCTGATCAATTTACTACCGGCTTAGTGTCGAACTTATAGGGTCGCACACTAACGAGTGTTGTGATTTTTGCTAAAGGATTAATTACTTTAGTATTTAATAATTAAATTAAAAAATTTAACTAGTCATATAAATAAATTATTAGTCCAAATAAAATATTATTATATTCTTGCTAGCACAAAAATATAATTAATATTGTGAATAAATTAAAGTTTTCTATTTAAAATAGAAAAATTATATTTCTTGATTGAAAATATATATATATATATATATATATATATATATATATACACATTTGATACGCATAATTAATATTTATATACTTATGTTTTTATATGTATATAAGAATATGTATATACTATAATGAAGAGTCATAAATCCAACTTTTATATATATAAATATATATATATATATATATATATATATATATATATATATATATATATATATATATATATATATATATATATATATATATATATATATTTGATACGCATAATATTTATATATTTATATGTGTATAAGAATATGTATATACTATTAATGAAGAGTCATAATCAAATCCAAAGTTGGATTTACGTAAGTCCAGTAGGACTCGTCGGCCACTCAGTCCCATTGTGGGATTTGGATTTTTCAATAGTAAATTATGGATAAGTTCAGTTACTACTAATCCATCGCATTTAACTACAACAACAATTCAATATAATCCCATAAATAGAATTTGGGAGGGTAATATATACGCAGACCTTACCTCTACCCGAAGGGCAAAGAGGTTATTTCCCGGAGATCCTCGACTCAAGACATCAACAAGAAACAAGAAAATACTATCAATACACTCATACTAAAAATAACATAAATACACAACATAATATAAAATAATAAAATATCAGCAATAATCCACTGCATTTAATTTTTTTAATGGACTTGGGAAAGATTTGGTGATTGACTATATATATACACACAGGGGCGGATCTACTCAATAGAATTGGGTGCTCGAGCACCCATTAACCTCGACGCAGAGTATGTATAGTTATATAGAAAATTTGAGAAAACATATAAAAATTTACAAAAGCACCCATTAACTTTATGTACGAAAAAAATTCAGCACCCACAAACATTAATTCCTAGATCCGCCACTATATACACATCACCTCCAAGGATTTTTTTTTTTGATTCACAATAAGTGCCGCACAGTCGAGAGAAATAATTTGACGAGGAAAATTATTTTCTTGTCTTATTACTATTGCTTCGAAGTTTGAAAAATTTCAGCATAAATTTTTGTTTAAAGGGCTTCTTTAATATAGCAAAAATCGGTTTCGGTATCAATATATATAGAATCTAAGGTATGTTTAAGATGTGATCTTTGACATGCATATAAATTATAAACACTAAAAATCTACTTAAAATTGTTATTATTTTCCGCTACGTGTTACGAACCCTTATATACAGTTTCATGAGCGAATCTACTCCTTGTTCAAATTGGAGCAATTCAACATACAAATATCAAGAACCTTTTGAAAATTAATTATGCACCTCAAAAATTGTAGATCTTGGGACATTTTTCTGTATAAAATAAACATTAATTTTTTTATATTTTCGTTTTTAAGTATTCAATAACCCTATAAATTTTGAACAAAAAAGAAAGAACAGTAGTACACGATTTTTTTTTGAAAATTGAAAGACTGTATTTTGGAGCAATAACTAAATGAAAAATATTTTGGCAAATTAGGTAAAGAAGCCACCCCGCGCTATTAAGTTTTCGTTGTTTTATTCATGTTAAATTAATTCTATTGGGTTTCATGTATTAATTAATTCCGTAATAGGTATTGTTTTTACTTTTTACTAGATTCCTCCTTTACGTAATCATCCATTCATCCCTATGATAATAACTTTGCTATTCTTAGAACTATCTTCCCTTTTATTATGTGATTGTATTGATAAATGTGATTTAGTTTTTTGGTTATAATTTTTCTTTTTATAAAAGACTCTCATTTTGTTTTATGCGAAGTTACTAAATCTTTTTCTTATCTTAATTAAAAACTCAAATACGCATAACTGAAACTCTTTTTCTTTCATTCAATTTTTGTCATAATATCCATAAAAGTGCCTAATTTAGGTGTAAATCTCATGTACTATATCAATATCGTAAACAAATATGTAAAAAATATTTATTACATTGCTCTGACGAACATAGATAATAAATCCATTTAAAAATAATAATAAACTTAGACGTAAATCATTAAGAACTCAACAAACGTATATGAACCTTGAACTAATCAAAACCAAAAATAATTAAAAAATTCTTTGATTCCCCCTTTCCTCAATCAGAGACGAAATCAAGATTTTAAGCTTATGAAAAGTACTGAGTTATTAATTATTTATACATATTTAATTAATTTTGTAAGTCAAACACATGATTCGAATCAAAGTTATTGGATTCAACCGAATCCGATCCCGATACTCTACCTCCTCCGCCACTGCCTCAAGAAATATACTTAACTTGATGAGGGACATTCATTTCGTAACAAAATTGTCTTGGTTCTTCCAATCTTTTAAGAAAAGTATTATCCCTTTTTCAGCAGGAGCAATATTCTAAGTGGACATTAAAAAAAATAAATTAAAAGCATAAATAATTAGAATATTTCAACAGAAAAGAGGATAAAATTAATAAACATAAATATAATAAATCACGTATAAGCGTCGTTGTCAAAAGAAGAAAAGGTGAGGGTAATTGAGTAATTTAAAGGAAACCTATACCATCAAAAAGACTTATACATCACGTAATGACAATTTTGCCCCTCACCTCACGGCTTGGTTCTTGGCTCTTTTCACCGCTTTAGCTCATTCTTCAGACGTTGAAGAATATACATTAATTTAAATACACATACAAGCACACACATTCACGATCAATAGACCGTGGAAGAGATAGCCGTTCATTTCTGGATGCAATCGCAATAGCTTCCAGCTACGTGTCCTTTCTTATATGCTACTTCTCCGGTTCCGAAGGTATATTCGTTTGTATTCAAATTTATAAGGCATTGACGTTGTTGAAATTGAATGGATAAATAGATGAAATTCTTATTTCTTGCTTTGAACATTTTGTAGCGATTTATTTAGTTGGATTTTGTTGTTTTTGATGTATGCGGAAATCCATTGGTTGAATGCGTGTTTGAGGAAAGAACATTTCCAGCTCGTTTTTGGCTGTCTGATTGGAGATTTTCTGTAATGATCGGGTCATTCTGGTAATTTGAAGCTAGGTTACATGAATGGATTTGTTTTGTTGCTTGGGTTTGGATGGAGGCTGTGCTTGGCTGATGTAGAAATCTGAGAAAAGATGAAATTTTTGATAAGAATCTTATTTAAATCAGAAAATTAGGGTGAGGTGAACTCAAACTGAGTTTAACTGTTTAGTTGTTATTGGGGCATTTAACTGTTTAACTAGCATAGGTTGTCTCTTCTGTAAATTAAAATCTATCTTCACAGCTCTAAGCTAGCCCCAGGGGCACCCAAGGGTGTTGCTTGATGGTCAACGAAGTGGGAGGAGAATCATGAGGTGTGAGGTTCAAAATTCCTATTTGACCAAGCCTTGGTGGACAAAGTTACCCAATACTTGTGTTGGTGGGAGATAGCAGGTACCCATGAAATAGTCGAGGTGGCACAAGCTTACTTGAACACTGCCACCATTAAAAAAGGAAGAAGCTTGTCCTAGGTGGTTCATTTGGTTAGCATCATTTGTTTTCAATAGGTACATTAGATAACTTGTTGAGTCATTGATTTTATGATAGAAATAACGTTTCATTTCATACTGTGATTGTGCTTCTTTTGAGCTTCAGAATGCAGTGATGCTGTTGTCGGAGGAACATTGAAAGTTTGCAATGTAGTGTACTTTGGAGAATTTGCTTTTACGAATGGGGTTCATTTTTTCCTGTTAATTTTTTTTAAATAATTTTGTTTAAAATTTCAAATGAACGAACAAAATATGCGGAGCTATAGTCAATTACATCTTTTGTTGCCTCATAATTCTTAGCACCGATAGATTTATTAGTTTTTAATTCTGTGATATTTTCGGCCAAAATGGCCAGGTTTTAGGGCTTTGTTTTATTTGTATAAGCCAACATAAGTGTATAGTCCAGTCCTTTTCCTCTCATACACAAACTTGACATTTGTCTGAATTATGGGACGGGTACTAGGGTTTTTGAATGAATTTCTTATAGTATCCTTGTCTGTGCTTGTTAGATGGAAGCTGGACAACATCATGATACTTCCCGTAATGCTGAGCCCATCACAAATGCAAATGAACGTAGCAATTTGATACAAGGTGATTCTTTAGCAAATGTGGCAAGTTCTGATACAGAAGTTAGATCCGAATGCAGGCCAGAAGAGATTCTTCGGAACTTACAGAATGTCTCCTATATATACAGACAAGATGTTGTGAAAAGCAAAACTGATGGTAAGATTGGGATTGTGACCGAAGTTGCTGGTGACTCAGATTCAGATAGCAGTTTAACTGATGACGAGGACGAGGACGAGGACGAAGAAGAAGAAGAAGAAGAAGAAGAAGAAGAAGAAGAAGAAGAAGAAGAAGAAGAAGACGGTGGTGGTGGTGACAATGGTGATTCCAACTCAGAAGGCAATAGGGATAACAATGAAAATGCTGAGGAAACTGCTGATGGGAACAATAGTAACAATAAGAGTGGTCCTCTTACTGCTGACCATGTTCGAGTCCTCTGGATGGATGAGTCTGAGTCAACAGAGAGTATTGATAATGTCATTGTTATTGACAGAGGATTTCTGCATGGTGATTATGTCGCTGCAGCTTCTGATCCAACAGGTCAAGTGGGACTGGTGGTTGATATCGATATATCTGTTGATTTGTTATCTCATGATGGATCTATTTTTAAAAATGTCTCATCTAAGGAGTTGAAACGTGTTAGAGATTTTACAGTTGGCGATTATGTTGTCCTTGGCCCTTGGTTGGGCAGGATTGATGATGTTTTTGATAATGTCACTGTGATGTTTGATGATGGTTCTGTTTGTAAAGTTATGAAGGCCGACCCCGTACGTCTTAAATCAGTTGGTAGGAGTGGCCTTGAAGACGGACATTTTCCTTATTATCCCGGTCAGCGTGTAAAAGCAAGCTCATCATCAGTTTTCAAGAACTCCAGGTGGTTATCTGGCTCGTGGAAAGCAAATAGGGTAGAAGGTACAGTAACTAAAGTTACTGTTGGTTCTGTTTTCATCTATTGGATTGCATCTGCTGGACATGGGCCCGATTCCTCCACTGCTCCAGCTGAAGAACAGAACCCAAAAAACTTAAAACTGTTGTCTTGCTTTTCTCATGCAATCTGGCAACTAGGAGACTGGTGTTTTCTTCCTTCACTTCCAATATCATCATCTCTTGACTTGGACAAGCAATTGTCGAAATTACAACTTTGTAACTCCAGCAAAACTGTATCAGAATCTTCTCAATCTTTAACAGATTGTGACTCCGAAGTTGTCAATTTGGAGGAGTCAACAGGGAATGGTGAATCTATGGATATTCATCTCGAATCTTCTGAGAATGTCACTTCTGAAACTTTAGAGCATGATTCCCTTGCAGAGTCAAGTACATGTGCTAATTCATCGTCAGTTGCCAAGGAATCAGGCACAGAGTCATGGCCCCTTCATCGTAAAAAGATCCGCAAAGTTGTGATTAAGAGGGATAAAAAGGCTCGTAAGAAAGAGGAAAATTTTGAAAGAGCTCTTCTAATTGTGAATACTAGGACTTCTGTTGATGTTGCATGGCAGGATGGAAAAATAGAAAAAGGTTTGGAATCTACATCCTTGATCCCTATTGAAAGCCCAGGAGATCATGAATTTGTTGCTGAACAGTATGTGGTAGAGAAAGCTGCTGATGATGCTGACGATCCTAATGATGTTAGACGTGTTGGGGTTGTGAAAAGTGTAAATGCAAAGGAACGGACAGCTTATGTGAGGTGGTTAAAGCTAGTTACCAGGGCAGAGGACCCCAAGGAGTTTGACAAAGAGGAGGTAGTCAGTGTATATGAACTGGAGGGGCATCCTGACTATGACTATTGTTACGGTGACGTTGTTATTCGCTTGTTACCTGTTTCTCTACCAACAAAAGTGTGGTCTATGGTGAAATCTGCAGAAGAATCAGAACATTTATTGGTTCCAACCGAAGCCAAAGAAGACAAGCAGCAACATTCGAGATTCAATGAAGCAGAAGCCGCTCCAAGTGATGATACTTGTTCCGAATTTTCGGATCTCTCTTGGGTTGGGAATATCACTGGACTCAGAAATGGGGACATCGAAGTCACATGGGCTGATGGGATGATATCCATGGTACTTCCCAAGATTTGTTATTCTTTCTCCAATTTTTAATTGCATGTTCAGGATAATCCCTTGATCACTCCATGGCTAAATAGAAACTTTCACCTTTTATGTTTTTTCTTCTATCATCATTTATAACTTGTATGTCTGTGATTGGTTCTTCTGTGGTTGACTTTTTGGCTGGGTATTTACTGTTGAAACTGGAAAACCAATATGTCAGTTCATACTTCTCTGCACTGTTAGACCGAGGAAAAACGAAAAAAGGACTTGGACTAACCATGCTGGCTTATATCCTTGATCGTTGTTCCTGACAGACTTGTTTTTCTGGTTTTTATGGATGCACACATTTCATTGATAACTAACATTTAACCATCAAGAGAGAATACAGTGTACTTTATTTTATTTCTTCATATTTACTTTTCTTAAGGTGGTAGTACCTTCTTATAACAGTTTCCATGAGTTTCAATTCATATTGTGATGCTGCCTTTCTGGATTCTTCAGGTTGGGCCTCAAGCAATTTATGTTGTTGATCGTGATGATGATGAGTCTATAGCAGGCGGAAGTGAAGTTGGTGATGATGCAGCTAGCTGGGAAACAATTGAAGATAATGAAAGGGGGACCCTTGAGACTGCAGAAGAGGTTGGTGATTGCAAAAAAGCTGTTATTAGTTATCTGATCTGTTTTGTTTGATTTAAACATCGAATCTAACGGTATCGCTTGTTTCCTGTTAATTTCTATTACATCATCTTAGTTTATACACCCTTGATGATTCGAGAACCTGTCTTTCAAAATAAGTACAGGCTTCACAGTATGGCTGCTTTAGGATTGTGGTACTAATAATCTATTTCCATATTTAACTATTTATCAAAAGAGGATTGCATGTAACCCTCCAAAGGGTGTGTGCATCACCAGCACTCTGTTGGTGTTTGCACAATTAATAATAGAATGTTGTGTTAAGAGGGGTTGCTCTGATGGTAAGCAACCTCCACTTCCAACCGAGAGGTTGTGAGTTCGAGTCTCCCCAAGAGCAAGGTGGGAAAGTTCTTGGAGGGAAGGATACCGGGGGTCTATTTGGAAACAGCCTCTCTACCCTAGGGGTAAGGTCTGCGTACACACTACCCTCCCCAGAGACCACGTGGAATTATAGTGGGTTGTTGTTGTTGTGGTGTTACTTATCCCATAAAAAAGTGTAACCCCTCAAGTGGTGGAGCTCTATTGTAGATACAAATGTCTTCTTTCTCTATCCTCTTTTTTTAATTTTATTTATCTTTTCATTGATAAAACAGAAATAACTTCAGTAGATGTATATATCTGCAACTTAACTTACAACTTGTCAGATGGTAATCATCAGTCTTACTTATATAATTATGTATTAGATGTGAAGAAAATTTATCTTATTTTATTTTGAAGGTCGATTAGGAGATTAGTTAAAATATTACTTATTGCCAATAACTCTGTGAGAACAAGTGTATCAATGTTTGTATTAGCATGATGTAATTAACAACTGGATCTCCTTCAGGAACTTGGAACAACAAATGCTACTGACATCAGTATTGAAGATGAAGACAATGCCATGGCCACTGAAAATTCAGGAAGGAATGGGGCTCTGGCTATTCCCCTGGCTGCACTAGGATTTGTGACCAGGCTGGCCTCTGGAATATTTTCTAGGAGCCGCAAACAGACTGATTCTTCAAGCTTAGATTCCAGAAGTGAAAATGAAGAAAGGGAGGGAGCATTGGCCAGAATATATACCGGTGATGAATCGTGGTCCCAACGGTCTGGAGACCTTGATAATTCTCCAAGTCTACCCGTTGCAGGAAATGGAGAAGAACATGACACTGTGGAAGTCACCAAATTGGATGTCCTTAAAGCTAACTTGAAGTCAGGAATAGGAAATTCCTCAGATCAACATGATAACCAAGTGTATAGTTTTAAGCGCTTTGATATCACCACAGATCCTTATGATCATCATTTTCTTGGTGCAAGTGGCCAGGTTAGTCTTGCCTCTGAGTTTCTTCCTGATAAATTATTCCACTTCTTGACTAATGTTTTTAGAAAATTTATTCTACAGTTGGTACTTGTAAGTACTTCATTCCCTTAAATTTTTAAAGGAATCCTTAATCCATCGCTCTTTTCCATTTTCAAGACGGTTCATAGCTTGTGTTGCACTACTTTTTCTCCATTTCTCTACTAGTTTTAGAAAGAGACAACACACCTTTTCTATTTGGTCGGGGGCGGGGTTGGAGAGGGCAATGTGGTGTTGCACGATGTCATGATTAATTCATATCATGATTACTAAAGGTGAGCTAGTTATGAGTGACTTGGTGAATATCCTTTACTCCAAGTCCCTCTCAAGGAGTAGTTCTATCCCATCTCAAATTTAAAAGAGGTCTTCTACTGAGCCTTGTTGATCTTTATGTGCAGAATAATGCTGGGAGGAAGTGGCTTAAGAAAGTTCAACAAGATTGGAACATACTTCAGAATAACCTGCCAGGTATTTTATCATTATTTTTTTTGATAAGTAGGTATATTATCGTATGATTTATCTCTCCATATTTTATAATTGTTCTTTGAAATTGTTATTTTCACATTCAAGCTACAACACCAGCTTTCACATACATTAACTACGCCTCAATCTCAAACTAGCTGGGATCAGTTATCAAATAATCAGCTTTAACATTCAGACTTGTTTGATCAGATGGGATATATGTACGTGTTTATGAAGATCACATGGATCTTCTAAGGGCAGTGATTGTTGGAGCATATGGGACCCCTTACCAAGATGGTTTATTCTTCTTTGATTTCCACCTTCCACCTGAGTACCCTGATGTTCCACCAGTAAGCATGCTTAACATTGCTTTCCTTGAATATAGGGTCATAGTTTGCATCTCTAATCTCCTTTTGCCTCAAAACTTTATTCCTGTAGTTTGTTTTTCAAATGTTTATGTTGTATTGCAGTCAGCATATTATCATTCTGGTGGCTGGCGGATAAATCCAAACTTGTACGAGGAAGGGAAAGTTTGTCTCAGCCTTTTAAATACTTGGACAGGCAGAGGGAATGAGGTCTGGGATCCTTCATCCTCAAGTATACTTCAAGTCCTAGTTTCACTTCAAGGGCTAGTCTTGAATTCCAGGCCATATTTCAATGAAGCTGGTTATGACAAGCAGATTGGGACAGCTGAAGGAGAAAAGAATTCGCTATCCTACAACGAGAATACCTTCTTATTAAACTGCAAGACAATGATGTATCTGATGAGGAGGCCCCCTAAGGTAATTTATATCTTCTTATGTTTGGTATGCTTTGATGGTAAGCAACCCCCACTTCCAAGCGAGAGGTTGTGAGTTCGAGTCTCCCCAAGAGCAAGGTGGGAAGTTCTTGGAGGGAAGGATGCCGGGGGTCTACTTGGAAATAGCCTCTCTACCGAAGGGTAGGGGTAAGGTCTGCGTACACACTACCCTCCCCAGACCCCACTAAGTGGGATTATACTGGGTTGTTGTTGTTGTTATGTTTGGTATGCTATTTTATATGTGCTAGTTTGACATGCCATTTTCTTTTGTTTATTGTGCCAAGATGATTGACTAGCTGATAATCTCCATCCCTTACGCCATCTACTGTTGACGTCCCAGATCATTTTCCATTTTTGATTTCTTCTTTGTTTTTGAGGTGTTTGAAACCAGTTATAACATCATATTTGAAATTTCAAAACCAATGTGCATAGGAACTATTTTTTTTCTCTTTCTTTTTCCCCATAAAAGAACTGTAATTCCATAACTCTTCAGAGTACATCTGCTTGGAGTGTCCTCTCATTTTTTATGGATTTTCCAATGGACCAACCGTACTATCCATCTACTTGTTCATGAGCTCAGTTGAAGTTAGTGTCTCTTGGATCAGCTTGTTTTGCTATCTACTTGACATTTCTTTGTTATTTAATCCATTTGATTGGGACTGCTGTATAGTGTACCATGTCTCAGGTAGAAAAATGAAAATGTGGATCTCTGACTCAAAATTCCTTTTGTAAGTGCTTGTTTCACCTTTCAAATTGATGTAGGATTAGGTCTCCTCTCCTATATCCCTTCCTCAAGATGTCAGCGTCAATGGGCAAACTTCACCTCTATCTATATACCTTCATCAGGTTTAGGCTACACTCACGGCCTCACTAAACCCACCAAGCCCACAACATACATGATCCTATAGCCATAAATGACACTTATAATTAGGCTCTTGCTTATGTACCATCAAACTCGGAATAATTAAAAACATAGATAAAATATTTTAGATAATGTAAGTCCATATTTCTAACATTTACATCTCTTTTTATTTCATTTTTGTGTTTTTCCATGGGTTTGTTGCAACATTTCACATTTTTAGCGTGAGAATCATATCTACTTCTGCACCGAGGAAAATAGGTCATGAAACCAACTTTTTCTTAAATGAATACTAGAAGAAAAGGATGCGGAACATTTGTTGTTTATAGCTCCTATTGTTTGTTTATAGACTTGTTTGGTGTTGATCACCTTGGGCACTGTGGTTTACTGTCAAAACAAGTCATTCTTGTTAACTGATCAATTTGAATTTTTTTTTTTTTTCGAAAATATTGGACTGAAATAGGATTTTGAAGAGCTTATCATAGAGCACTTTAGGATGCGTGGTTATTACATCCTCAAGGCCTGTGACGCGTACATGAAAGGATTCCTTATTGGCTCTCTTAGAAAAGATGCGTCCATTAGCAGTAACAGTGCTAATTCAAATTCAGTTGGTTTCAAGCTAATGATGGCTAAGATTGTACCAAAACTTTTCTTGGCTCTGAATGAAATTGGAGTGGAGTGTCAGGAGTTCAAGCATCTCCAGCAATTGTAGCAGAGATCTTGAAGCATTGGGTGTATACCATTGTTCAATCCAGCAAGGTCAGCCTTTTTAACATTTTCGAATGTCAAAGGCATTTGATGGTTTGTTTTTTGTTTCGGATATGACTTGATAGTTGTTACCATGGCTGAAAGCTGGGAAGCGTCATTTTTGCTAGGACAAAAGGCAGGGATTACTGCTATAGTGTAACATTTCCTTAACTAACACAGGTGATTAGGAATGAGTAGGTTGTATTTGGACTTTAGCTACTTGTCTGTTATTGCCTATTAACTTCATCGTCGTTGTAGTCCCCTCCAAATTTGAGGAGGCAGCTTACTAGTAAATCTTTTGCATCTGTTTTCCTAAATGATTGGCAACGTCATTGGTTTAACTTAAGTTCTCTGTTTGGAGAATTCTGTAAAACCCTTTGATTCTTAGAAAATGATTCTTTTACAGGCTAATTGTACTTGTCATTTGTTTAGCAAACCTTTGCTTCCAATTTTAGTGAATACCAGTGGCGGAGCCACATGGAACAAAACACCCCTTCGCCGGAAAATTAAACTATATTGCTAGATAAATTTTTTTATTTTATGTATATTTACTATACGTTGACTTTAAGACAAGAGGGTCTCTTGTTGCTCTGATGGTAAGCAACCTCCACTTCCAACCTCGGTTGTGAGTTCGAGTCTCCCCAAGAGCAAGGTGGGAAGTTCTTGGGGGGAAGGATGCCGGGGGTCTATTTGGAAACAACCTCTCTACCCCAGCGTAGGAGTAAGGTCTGCGTACATACTACTCTCCCCAGACCCCACTAAGTGGGATTATACTGGGTTGTTGTTGTTACTATACGTTGACTCCCCTTGACTTTTCGATGTATTTAATTTTTTATATTTTGACACCCCTTGATGAAAATTCTGGCTCCGCCCCCGGTGAATACTGCTTTGCTGGTTTTGCAAGGCATGAAGAATTGGATGGCTAACAAGGATATTTTACTCTTTATCCTTATCTAATGCTTGTGTGTTTCTTTCATGGCCCAGTTTATCCATTCATCTTAGAAGAATATAGTACCAGCCCCTGAACAATTGACAGGGAGATAAGAACAGTGAATTTTTGTACATCAGATTCAAGCTTATGGCGATTTATTGTGGTTCTAGTGCAGAGAGATGATTGCTTAAGGCTAGGAATGGAAATAAAATGAGTCTGTTCGGGGTTTTGTGCTATTCTTTGCTTGTTACGAGAGGCATTTATATCTCGTTTGTTCTAGCAATCACTTGAACGAGCTCGTTTTGTGTTATTCTTTGCGTGTTATTAGAGGCATTTGTATCTTGTTTGTTCTAGCAATCACTTGAACGAGCTCAATTTGGGATGTCTTACCTTCCCTTGTAACACTTGAAAACTATTATTTTGCGTGATAACTGATAATGAAATAGAATGAGTCCAGAGAATTCGTTCTGGTGGAATGTCTTTCCATATCTAGGATTGTTTGAAGGATTCCACTTCACAAATGCTTTATCTTTTAATTTACATTTCAATGATTTCTTTTATAGAAAAATAGCTAATTTATCACCGAGCCAATGTATACTATGCAAAGGAAGAACTTCAAATGATAGTGAAGGTGAACACTAGAGATTTACCAATTATCAGCTTCCTGTAAATTATACAGGTCCAACGTCGTTGGATGTGTATTCACACGAGGGCGAGGCCAACCCATTACTTACTAAAGTAATTGCATGCAGAAGTGAAATGTGCCAAGTTTGGCATTTATAATCACCCCATATGAATTCATTGGAATTGTTCAGTTTTAACACAGGCAAACAATCCTTTTTTCTAAAAACAATAGGTAGTATTCGAATCCATTTTTGCGAACCTCGGCTAATCCATTGAGTACTTTGCTATCTATTGTCAACACCGTATTAGATGACTTTGTAGAGTTGTTGATCAACGTTTTGATTAATCTGAGATTTTTAACGAGTAACTTTGTCTAATACTCCTTTGGGTCCCCAATAAATGATCATTTTACTTTTTTATTTTAGTCCAAAATAAGTATTCATTTACATAATCAAGGAAAGACAAGAGGCAACCCCCACTTCCAACCGAGAGGTTGTGAGTTCGATTCTCCCTAAGAGTAAGGTGGAAAGTTCTTGGAGGAAAGGATGCCGGGGGTCTATTTGGAAACAGTCTCTCTACCCTCTCTACCCAAGGGTAGGGGTAAGGTCTGCGTACGCACTACCCTTCCCAGACCCATGTAACAGCTAAGTGGGATTATACTGGGTTGTTGTTGTTGTTACATAATCAAGGAGGAATTAATTTTTTTTTTAAATATTTGCCCTAATTTACATATTTCAATGTGTCAAGGTAACAATTAATTAAAGTTAATTTAGTGAATATATTTTTTTCTTTAAGAGTTCGTATTTCCTTAATAGGTGTGCCAAATATAAAATGATCACTTGTGGATCGGAGAGAGTAGTTGATTAATGTATTCGTTAATTTGGAATTCTAGGGAAGTGAAAGTGATTGAAAGTCATATTTAGGAGTGGCAAACAGGGGGGGTCAGATATGGTTCGAATTGAAAATGGATAATGAAAAAAGAATAAATTATTCGACCCGATTCATATTTAATACGTATAAAAATAGGTTAACGGCGTATAATATGAGTAATCATATTATTCATGACTTCTTACGTATGATAACTTTTGGCAGAATTCTTAATCTCTCTAACTTGAGTAACTCCCAATTTGAATCTTTACAAATGTAAAAGTTAGACTCATTGCTTACCTTTTTTTTAAATGGATAGTTATGGTTCGTATTCATATTTGACCGGTTTTTAAAAAGTTCATTGTCCAATCCATTTTTTAGTGGATAATATGAGTGGTTAACTGTATTTTTCTTTTAACCATTTTGCCACTTTAGTCATGAATATCACTCAATTCAAAGTTTAAAATATTAATAGCAATTATAATTGTATCCAACATGAAATATAATTCAGTTTTGCTTATCGAAGTGTATAAAAGTCAATAACATTTTGCTTCAAGATTTTTATAATATGTAATGTATAAATAGATTGATATTAGCTCCATGCATTATAATTTGCCTTTTTTTTTACATTAATAATTATAAGGACAATAATCTCATTCTCATCTAGGAAAAAAATATAGTTTTTCTATATCGAAGAAGAAACGAGCTATTGGCTGAACTCATGACAATTAAACTACTCATACTAGGGTTAAAAACTTACCTATAGCCGGTTTATATAATCATACTAATATACGATGAATAAGTTATAAATAAGTATAAATATGTATTAATTAACTATGTATAATTTAGTTAACAAAATATAATAAAATATGTGATATGGAGTTGGTATAAATACAGAGTAAAATTTTAAATTTATGTTTGCAGTTGTTCCATGTGTAGTTAGAATGTAAAAATATACTCTCTCTATTTCAATTTGTGTGAACATATTTCCTCATATGTTTCAATTTATTTGAATCTATTTTTATTTTTATCCGTTCTAAAAAAAGATCTCTTTTTAAATTTAATAATAATTTAGCTTAAACTTACAGCTTTATTCCTAATAAGAAACTTTTATTATCATACAATAATCTGAATTTTTTTTAAATTATTTTGGACTATAAATTTTAAATTTTTATTTTTTCTTAAACCCGTATCTAGAGGATTCAGAATTTAAAATTAACTAATTATGACAAGGACTAAAAGGACCAACGTGTCTCCCAAGTTTAAACCATTAGCTCTACCATCCCTTTACGAGCTCAACTCCCCAAAACCCTAAATCAGAAAAACCTCTAGCCGCCTAATACTACTCAGCAACTTCATCTTTTAGGTCAAATCTAAGCTTATAGCGAGAGTTACAATGGCAGGAGGGCGATTTCGAGAGCTATTGAAGAAATATGGAAAGGTAGCATTGGGCGTACACTTCTCAGTTTCAGCTGCTTCAATTACTGGCCTTTATGTTGCAGTCAAAAACAATGTCGATGTTGAATCTATGCTTGAAAAAGTCGGCATGCCTGGCCTATCCAAAAAAGACGCAGGAGATGATGAAATTCCTAAAATAACCTCTCAAAACCCTCAAGTGATCTCAGCTGACGGTTTCGTTACTGAAGAACCCTTTCATCAGGACGACGTGGCCCCGCCGCCTGCTCCAAAGCAGAGGAATCGTACTGCTGAGATGGCGGCGTCAAGTGGCGGCGCGCTTGCTGTGGCGGTGCTTCTCAATAAGGCTCTGTTTCCTGTTAGGGTTCCGATAACTCTAGGTCTTACGCCGCCGATCGCTAGGTTTCTTGCAAGGCGAAGAATCATCAACAATAGCGTATGATGGATATATTTTTTCTTATGTAACGACTTTTTTTGTTTTTCTGAATAATGTTTAATCTCTCTGTTTTACCGTATTTTGATTTCTCTTACACTGTTACATGTTAGTAAAAGGGGTGATCAATATTTCTGCTAGAGGGTACTTGGGAGATTTATCAGTCTTAAAAATTTGGTATTGGATTGTTGCAAATGTAGTTTGATACTAATTTTTCAAGGAGAAATAGTCATAAATATGTGCAATTGAAAGTTACTACATACTTTGCTCGAATTTCAATTGAAGTAATCATGTTTTTTCGTTCTAATACATATTGCTGCAGCACTGTGTAGAAACAAATCTTAGTTTAGCATACAAATGACGTTTGCGGCTGTCTTTTCGTGAATTTACTACAGAAATCTGTCTGTGATGTCTTTTGTTTGATTTTGAAGAAGTTACCTCAGAATTACGTTCTTGTTGCATCCTATCCCGAATTATTTATTTTATGCTGTCTAGAGATGTCCTTATTTCGTGCTCCTTTTTTCAGTTTTGGTCTTTTCCATTTCTAATGTATGGAAGGTGGTAGTCCTGAGTTTATGCTGCAAGATCTGGTTCAATTGATAAGACCTCAATACAGATTCTTTGAAGTATGCTTTTGTTGAACTCAATTACTTTATTCAATTTCCAGAATTGCTTCATGTAGCAACCCCTCAAGATTGCATATTTGTCCAGTCTCTCAGATTAAGTGTGCTTATTTGTGTAACCACTGTCTTGTGTTTTATCAATCTTCTGAAGAAATTGGAGGCGTGGATGCCTAGCTGGTAGTGGGCATCACCCTATACTTAGCGAAAAACCTTGATCTCTCCCATCCTTGATCAATCACTTTCAAGCTGTGCTTCTTGCTCTTCCATGTTTTAGAGCTGTCTCCAATTGCAATGAAACATTTATTTCCCGTGATGGATTCTGTGTCCAGCAAATCTCTTACCAATCTGAATCAGAGCCTCCTCTCATTAGTTAACTGGAAATGGCTTTTCCGGGTTAACCCTTGAGGTACCTGAGAATTCTGTATGTGCTGAGTGGAGATGATGATGATTAGTAGCGACGAATGCTTATTGCCAGTGTAGTGCGGTGATCTTAACTTTGGGAGGTCAAGGAACAGTTTAAAGCTAAGGTATCTGCAACATTTCATGAAGGTTGTGGAATTACTAGGTAAACGATTGAATAGTGTTACAGAAACCAACCTCTTCATAGCTTCAAATGCTCATAAGCTGTATATGTGTGTGTATATGTTTCGGTCTCTTTTTCTGAAGCAGCTAGTCAGATTAAAATGGTGAACTGGTTTGTTCCTGTGGGGATAGTTGGTAAAGCAAAAGGTTTGTTGGTAAATGGCTGCTTATACTTTTGACTTCTCTGGACCTGTGGTTAGCTTGCCTTTACCACTTTGTATTTTCCTTGCCTTGGCATCACTGCATCATGCCTTTGCCATCATCAAGTGTCACCCTCAGCCCGCATCTCATTATCAAGTCCTTGCCAAGCTGCTTTGCCTCCGTCAAAGCCTTGGCCATCACTTGCCCGGTTTTGTTTTTGCCTTGGTGCTACTCGTGCACCTTAGCTTGGAAACACTCTTGCTAACACTCTCCTTGTCAAGTCAAGCTCAAAGTGGCGGAGGTCTAACGGTAGGGAAGGTATAAGTGGACTTAATTGATGTTAGGAAAACTTTGTGCCCAAATGAAAGTTGGTACGAAGGGTGAAGTTGTTCTATTTTCAGTAGTTTAGGACTACTTTTTGTTGGTTGAACATCTATTTCTCATATATAATTCCACATGGAGAAAAGGTCTGTATATCTAGCAATGACTAGAGGCTCCTATGCTGGGAGCTTCGAATCATAGCTGGAGGTAGGGGTGCTTATCGGGCGGATTGGACGGCTTTTTACTCTTAACGGTTTGGCTTAACGGTTATCGGCTTTTAAATGTATTAATTTGTTAGCCACCCGATAAGATATCGGGCGGATTGGTATCGGGTTAGCTCTTATAGGGCGGTTAATGGGCGGTTTATCGGCCTAACATACATGTTCATTAAATATCTCTTATTCTCCTCGTCTTAGAAATAATGAATTGCCATAAAAAAATAATATTTTAGAGGCAATATGATGCATTCAATTTTCTTTGCTAGAGCCACTCAATTTGATTTCCGTGATTAAGAAATTAGCTTTACCATCTTCGGCATGTTGCCAAACAGGAGGAAAACAACCAAAAATAATTAAAAATAGAACCAAAAAATTTCTAGATCCCGAGAATAAAAATGCTTAAAAGTAGAAATAAACTTTTGTTAATCATTTTCAAGGGTCTTAGTTTTTTTTTTATTTAATATATATATATTCTTAACGGGTTAACGGATTAGCCGTTAAGAAAATTGAATAATCCATCCCCAAATCGATAAGCCGTTAATAAAAAAATTTCAATCTGTTTCCCGTCTATTAAGCCGTTACCAGTAAGTCGTTAAACTTCGGTTTAGATCGGTTTTCGGTTTCGGATCGGTTTTGAACACCCCTAGTTGGAGGACTTGATGGGTGCATATCGTTCCCTTGACTTGAGAGTACATTTTAGGTCTAAATATACCGAAAGATCAATGATTTAATGGAGAAGCAAACCATAACTCCATGGGCGACCAATAAGAAGTATTTTCCATCAAAAGTTTGATCATTATATGAGCAAACCATACCTCTGATGGGTGAAGCTCGTATGGTTGGTAAGGAATTACTTGTTCACAAGTTGAAAACTTTAAACAATCTAACACAATTTCGAGACATGATTTCACGATTATAGAACTTTATGATTTTGATAAATAAACTTAACAGGTGTACGCATTCAAGACAATCCAACAATGGTGCTCTGTTTTTTAAATTATTCTTCTTTCTTTTCTCCTCCGTTCTTCTTCTGCTGCTTACTCCTCTTCTTCTTCTTCTTCCTCGTCCTCTTTCTCTTCTGCGTTAATTTTCTTTGTCTTCCTCAGCTTCTCCACCTCCTCATCCTCTTTCTTCTCTTCTTGTTTTTATTCCTCTTCCTTTTCTTCTTCCTCACCTGCTCCCTCTTCTTCGGTGCTTTTCCTTTTAAAAGAAAAATAACATGTTGGGATTAAAATAACATAATATAATTGACATTAAACATTTTGATGTTATGACAACAATATCATGATATAAAGATAATGAAAAAGTCAATATCTTTGGGTAGTGTCATAGACATCCCAACTTTAGTTAAATAAACTCGTTCAATAAATTTCAGAAATTAGTTAAACAATTGACATACATTTATCCAATGGACTTGTCAATTAAAATTTTAGAGTAAGAATGTATAGCAGTAGAAAGCTCCCCAGACAAATAAATATGTCCAGAAATTCATATTTTTTTTATACAAAATCAAGTTTTGTAAAAAACACAAACAAGCACCATGCATTCGAATGGTTCGCTCGAGTTTATGAAGTATTTGCATCAAGTAATGAAACTAGGCATATAGATGCTTTCAAAACAATGAAGATTTTCAAATCAGAAACAGTCAATCAGAGTAACGAGCATAAAATCCCCAATTATCATAGGTTCAAAAATAATGAAGGGAAGAAAGAAAAAGGAACAGATTGCAATGGATTAAATATCCACAACCCAATACACCATTAACAGATTGATATATTGATAACGATACAAAGGAATTACACTAAAAAGTGACAGTATAACAAGAAAGAAAGAGGATGAGAAGATAGAAAACAGATGAGGGAGAGAGACAAGGAGAGGGGAATTTCCAAATAACAATTCGCATAATCCATCCTAGCTAACCCCTAATTCTTTTAACCATTTTCTGATTGCACTTATTGGGCCTGGATCCCAAATTAACCTTTTTAAAGGCCTTCTAGTCCTCTGGTTTCTTCTCAGCCCAATATATAGTTTGGGTTGATTCATAACACAGATTTTAGCTGACAATGACAAGAAGAGCAGATATTTTAATTGGAAGAAAATACTTAAGCTTACCATAAAGAATTTAGCTGCATATATGTCTTATGACAAAAGGGGTTGCTATGATGGTAAGCAATCCCCACTTCCAATCGAGAGGTTATGAGTTCGAGTCTCCCCAAGAGCAAGGTGGGAAGTTTTTGGAGGGAAGGATGCCGGGGGTTTATTTGGAAACAGCCTCTCTACCCAAGGGTAGGGGTAAGGTCTGCGTATTACTACCCTCCCCAGACCCCACTAAATGGGATTATACTGTTGTTGTTGTTGTATGTCACATCCTGTAGTTGAAGCCTTGAGCGAGTTTTGTTTACAAAGGATCACCTTGAGCGTTTCAATATCCACAAAACTCTCAGGAATCTTCTCAAGCAACCCAATACGTCTTAGCACTAAGCTCTCAAGCACGGGAAATGATGATTCTGAGATATGCCATTGCCTAAGAGGAACATCTCGAAATCTTAAGATTTTGAGCACCGGGAACTCCACATCTCTCACGTCCCACTATGGGTGTTCATCGGGCGGATTGGACGGCTTTTACTCTTAACGGTTTGGCTTAACGGTTATCGGCTTTTAAATGTATTAATCTGTTAGCCACCCGATAAGATATCGGGCGGATTGGTATCGGGTTAGCTCTTATAGGGCGGTTAATGGGCGGTTTATCGACCTAACATACATGTTCACTAAATATCTCTTATTCTCCTCGTCTTAGAAATAATGAATTGCCATAAAAAATAATATTTTAGAGGCAATATGATGTAGCTAATGAAACAATCGCCATCAGCATGTAGATTATAAAATAGATAATTCACTACTAGTTCAGTATCGAGAAAAATAAAATAGAACTTATCTTCTGTTAGAGGCCACACTACATGTGTACTCATAAGCTTCGAATATAACCAAAAAAATCTGTCGCGCAAATTTCCATTCAGCTCCCACAATGAACTTTTAAAAACTGAAGTGCTCTCGTAAATTCTACTCTCTACACTCCTCTTCTATAAATAACTATCGTTCTCCATTTTCCACAAGCAATCATCCAAAATGCACAAATTTATTTCATGGGGTGTCGTTCCTCTAGTCATAACCAACCTTTCAATTCTTCTTTTTCCATGACACACATAGAACCATATATGTATTAGACAACTCAATTCTATCACTAAATTATATATATATATATATATATATATATATATATATATATATATATATATATATATTATATTCTTAACGGGTTAACGGATTAGCCGTTAAGAAAATTGAATAATCCATCCCCAAACCGATAAGCCGTTAATAAAAAAAATTCAATCCGTTCCCCATCCATTAAGCCGTTAAGCCGTTACCAATAAGCCGTTAAGCTTCGGTTGGATCGGTTTTCGATTTCGGATCGATTTTGAACACCCCTACGTTCCACTCACCTTGCTCGAATCTACAGTAATCTTGGAATTTCAGTCTTAGAAGGTTGGGTAACCCAGCGATTGTGGAAGCTGCACATGTGGAGGATCAACTCTTTGAGGCTTGAAGGTAAATAATACTCGGTGATAACAAATGGTTCAATCGAATGAAGAAGGGGTGACTGAAGTTGTGTAAGAACTTCCAACTTCAGAACGAGAAACTTAGTTTCACCAGACTCATTACCAACTACAAGTGTAAGTTCATGAAGATTGGGAAACCTCTCAATTAACACTTCTATATCTTCCTCAGAAATGTCCTCAAATTCTCCGACTTAGAGGGACCTTCTTCAGAATCTACAATCATCTCACGATATAAGATTGTTAGAATCTGCACATGCTTTAGTTTCGACATTTTCCAAATATGATGTGTCTCCTCAACTTCTCTATTAGAATCCACCAACAAAGTTTCCAGGTTGCAAAAGTGTGACACCCACTCGAAAGAAAACTCTTGGCAACACATTCTAAGGTATCTCACATGAACTAGTGATTGCAGTATAGACTCATAATCCTCAAGAAGGCAGTTCTTGAAATCCAACACACTGACAAGTCGTAAGTCTCCAACTGATGACGAGAAATCATACGAAACGAGATAAATACTCTTCATACGAAATATTACCATGAAAATTATCCTCACTATTCCAAAAATCTCTATAATCAAGAAAATCATCCTTATTATTAGTAACGAAGAACGATTTAAGATCTTGTCCAAAAGATGTTTCCTTTTTGGAGCCGCTTGTGAGGAATCTATCAAGTGAGTTGTTGAATGTTTGCAAATCTCGATGAAGCTTATGGTCGAGGTGAATGCATACTCGATTTTCCCCATCATACGAAGGTTGATATTGGTTATGTATCCCTATTACTTGCATGAACTTTTCTTCTTTAGCTTTGTTTAAGACAAAGTTACGCACTCGATCATGAATTTGCAAGGACTTCACCTTGCCGTGAAAATTAGTCTTTGAAACCATTAGTAGGCTACTAGAAATTAGATCCATCAAGTAACCTTCAGCTACCTCCTCCAATCCTCTCTCATCAATATATTGAATGTTGCCTTCGGCCATCCAAAGTAACATCAATTTAGATGCGCCAATTTTTTCATCCTCCCTAAATACTCCCATAGTCAGAAGGCAATGTCTCAAATGATCCGGTAAGTAGCTGTAACTTAATTGTATTGCCAAGTTGCTCTCACTTTCAACTGCTCCAAGATGAGACTTTAAATTGTTTGCAACTTCACACCACTCTGAGATAGTCCTTTCGTTCTTTGCCAGAATTCCACCAATCAAAATAACCGTAAGAGGCAGCCCTTTACAATATTCTGCAACTTGTAGCCCAACATCCCAGAATTCAGGAGGGCAAGTTTCCTTTTGAAATGCTTTTTTCTGCAACAATTTCCAGCTGGCTTCCCTGGTTAGGAATTGAGGGGAATAAGGATCGATACAGTGCTCGACTTCCATTGCCACATGTTCAAGTCTAGTTGTTAACATGATTCTGCTTCCTTGTTTACCGATTGGAAAACATAATCTTAACTCATCCCATGCCTTTACTTCCCATACATCATCCAAGACAATGAGATATCTTTTGCCTATTAAACACTTGCGCAACATATCGGCTATGTCGCTCTCCTTATCTCCAGTGTACTTAACACCTGTCACTTGCTTATAGATGTCCCTCAACAGCTCTCTCACATCATATGATTGCGAAATGGTAACCCATGCTCGAACATCAAAGTGAGAAACAATAGAAGAATCTTTGAATATACTTTTGGCCAATGTGGTCTTTCCGAGACCAGGTATGCCAAAAATAGAGACAATATCCCGTTCCCTTATTCCTACGGTCAGTAGCTTAATTATCTTCTCAGCATCATCTTCAAGCCCCACAGGTTTCTCTTCATTTACTTGAGTACTTTGTTAGCACTCTCATCAATGTTGACATCCTCCATCCTAATTAGCTTGATCTATTTTTGGGTTGAAATGCTTGATGTCAGAGAGCAGTATGCCTAACATGAGTAATAGCAATGACATGGTCAATCTCCAGTGAGCGATACAAAGACCATGAAAAAAAATGGGTGCTAAATTGCCATTAGTAACTCTTAATTCCCTGATATAGATTCTAAATTGCCTGTAATTACAAACAATGAACTCATGGATTCTTTTCTTCAAATATTCTTTGTTTCTCAAATTAGCAGTCTAGTTTGTGAAAATGGTTTCCAGGCATCGCTTTGCGAACCCGATTAGCTGTATCCATCGGGACCCGTTGTTTCAATGGGTGCACCACGGTTAGTTCCACGGTCCCTAATGTCTGAACTAAATCAAAACATTCCCATTTTCAAATTCAGATTCCTTTTACAAAGATCTATAAATTTCCAGTTCAGTAAAACATTTACAATTATTCTTTTATTTCATTTACTACTAACCGTGTTTTATGACTTACATTTAAAATCCCATATATTTCGAAATAAATGAAATATATAGTACTAAATATACAATAATAACAACACTGTATAAGTATAAATCCATGTTGTCTTAATTAAGTTTTGAAACAAAAAATAGTAAAAAAGAACTCATTGGAGTTTTAAAGCTGCCACCCACCAATCTGAGAACAAGGAAATATAATTTGTATTCTTAAGCAAGAAAAACACTGACCTACAACTGTTAAGCAATGAACCTTCCATCTTTCAGTAGCGGAGAGTTTCTGCTCTGTGGTGATGGAAGTTCAGTCAATTATTAGAGAGAGGGAAAAGGGCTTTCACCTTGAAGAATGATTCTTATTGCCTACTGTGAGTCAATGAATGAGGCCTATTAACAACTGAGAATTATTGAGAAATATACATATAACATTGACCATATTCTGATTAGGAAATTTTAATTATCAATGTCTGCTAGCTTTCATGGGTGACAAAAAAATCAAGAAAACACAAAAAACGTGAGGTTCCTTAAGCAAGTCAACTCCTTTTCTCAACGGTCGATCCCCTCCCCCAACGGTCAGATCCCTTTCCCCCACCCCACCCCCTTTCTGGCGACTGATCCCCCCCTCCCCAATTTTCCGGCGTCACCCTCCTCCTCCGGCGACGTCACCTCTGGCGACTACGAAAATGGTCAGTTTTCTTTATGTCTCTCCTCTATCTCTCCCTACACTATCTTCCAAAGGTCAGCTCCCCTACCCCCACCCACCGCCGCGCCTGCCCCTTCCGCCTCCGCCGGCGACGCTGCTACTGCCGGAGACGCCCATCTCCAGCGACTTCCCTGGTAGGCTCGCCCACGTCTCTTTCTCATCCGACGCTCTCTCTTGTCCCCCCGGAGACGCCCATCTCCAGCGACTTCCCTGGTAATCTCACCCACGTCTCTTTCTCGTCCGACGCTCTCTCTTGTCCCCCCCCCCCCCCCCCCTTTTGTGTGTGGGGTATTTTGTGTGTGATTTGCAGGTACTAGAGGCGGCGGATGAGGCGAGCTTGCGGCATTTGGAAGTGAGGAGCAAAGCCACATCGGCCAAAACGTGTAGGAGTTGCGGTAGTTGACCCCGGGCGCATCAAAGCTTACTTTCAGGTTTTTCCACCGGAAGTTGGTACCTCCCGATCTCTTGTTTACTCTGTACACCCTTTTACGTATTCTAGCTAGCATCTTTTGTGTGGTTTACTCTATCCCTATCTAGCTAGCATCCTTTAAAGTCCGTGTGTGTCTCTTTTTGCCGTAGTTAGTTGGAGGGATAGTGGCCGCGGCGGAGATGGTACTGTAAGGTCATGTTCTCGGGGGGTGGGGATGGGGGTGAGCAGGGGGTAGGAAGCGGTTCAGTGGGTAGGGTGGGAGGCTTGGGTGGGAAGAGGATAAAGGACGCTCATAGATTGAGGATCTGGTCGTGGAACTTAGGCACATTAACGAGTAAGTCCATTGAGTTGGCGAAGATTCCTCAGAAGAGGAGGGTCAATATAGCATGTGTGCAGGAGACTAGGTAGAAAGGGACGAAGGCGAGGGATGCAAATGGGTTTAAGCTGTGGTACTCTGGAGTTGAGAGGGGTAAGACTGGAGTGAGTATCCTGGTAGATAGGGATCTTAGGGAATCAGTGGTTGAGGTTAGGCGAGTGGATGATAGGTTAATGTCTATTAAACTGGTTCTTGGTGGTTGCGTTCTCAATGTCATTAGCGCTTACGCGCCGCATGCAGGCTTAGCTGAGAAAGTTAAGAGGCGCTTTTGGGAGGGCTTGGACGAGTTGGTGAGTAGTATTACTCAATCTGAGAAGTTAGTTATTGGACGGGACTTTAATGGCCATATTGGGGCGGAGGCTGGTGGTTACGGTGAGGTGCATCACGGCTTTGGCTTTGGGGGTTAGGAACGGATGAGGCACTTTGCTGCTTGATTTCGCCAGGGCTTCAGAGCTTTGGATTGCGAACTCGTCTTTTTAGAAGAGGGAGGAACATCTGGTTACTTTCAAAAGTTCCACGGCAAGGACTCAGATTGATTACCTCCTCCTCAGAGAGAGCGATAGAGAATTGTGCAAGGATTGCAAGGTTATTCCGGGAGAGTCTCTTTCAACTCTTCATAGACTCCTAGTGATGGATGTACGCCTTTGGGTGAAGATGAAGAGGAGGGGTTCTCGAGGCCGTCCGCGGATTAGATGGGGAACTTTGACTAAGGAGAAAGCCCAGGAGCTGGAGAGGAAGCTAGTTGATGGTGGAGCTTGGAGTAGTTCTGGGGAAGCGGACGCGATGTGGCTAGTAACAGTGAACTTGGTAAGGGAGGCAGCGCGGGATGTGCTTGGGGTAGCCAAGGGCTATTCAGGCAGACACCAAGGTGACTGGTGGTGGAATGAGGTAGTCCAAGAAAAAGTGGAAGCGAAGAAGGCAGCGTTTGCTAAGTTGTCAGGGAGCTCAAGCGAAGAAGAAAGGAAGAGCGAACAGGGAAAACTACAAGGTGGCATGGAAGGAAGCAAAACAGGTGGTCTTGGAAGCTAAAAATGCAGCGTTTGGGCGCATCTACAAGGAATTGGGGGAGAAAGGGGGGGACATGAAGTTATTCCGGTTGGCTGAAGTGAGGGAGAGGAAGGCGCGGGATCTAGACCAAGTTAGGTGCGTCAAGGACGAGGATGGTAGAGTTCTGATGGGGGAGTCCTAAGTCAAGCAGAAGTGGCGGGAGTACTTTCGAGACCTGCTTAACGAGGAGGGGGATGGAGACATAGATCTAGGAGAGCTGGGGCATTCAGAGTGCCATAGAGACCCCGAGTACTGCAGGCGCATTAAGGTAGAGGAGGTCATCAGGGCTTTGCGTAGGATGAGTAGGGGTCGAGCGACTGGGCCAGACGAAATTCCGGTGGGGTTCTGGAAATGCATGGGTAGGTCAGGAGTGGAGTGGTTGTCCAGGTTGTTCAATGTGATCTTTAGGACTAAGAGGATGCCGGAGGAGTTGAGATGAAGTACGATGCCCTTGTACAAAAACAAAGGGGATATCCAATGTTGCAACAACTATAGGGGTATCAAATTAATAAGTCATACCATGAAAGTCTGGGAGAGGGTGGTCGAGGCGAGGGTGAGGGAGATGTCATCTATATCCGTGAACCAGTTCGGTTTCATGCTGGGTCGCTCTACTACAGAAGCTATCCACTTTGTGAGGAGATTGGTGGAACAGTTCAGGGATAAGAATAAGGACCTGCACATGGTGTTTATCGACTTGGAGAAAGCGTACGATAAAGTCCCTAGAGAGGTGCTATGGAGATGCTTGGAGGCAAAGAGCATGCCAGAAGCCTACATCAGAGTGATCAAGGACATGTATGATGGAGCTAAGACTAGGGTTAGGACAGTAGGTGGCGACTCAGACCATTTTCCGGTGGTTATGAGGCTGCATCGAGGATCTGCGTTAAGCCCTCTCTTCTTTGCCTTGGTGATGGATGCTCTAACTCGCCATATTCAAGGGGATGTGCCTTGGTGTATGCTGTTTGCTGATGACATAGTCTTGATAGACGAGACGAGGGCTGGTGTTAATGAGAGGTTGAAGGTCTGGAGACATACTCTCGAGTCTAAGGGTTTCAAACTAAGCAGGTCTAAGACAGAATATCTGGAGTGCAAGTTTAATGCAGAGTCGAGCGAAGTAGGCTGGGACGTGAAGCTTGGATCTCATTCCATAGTCAAAGAGGAACAATTTCAGATATCTTGGGTCGGTGATTCAAGGGGACGGAGAGATCGACGGGGATGTCACTCATCCTATAGGAGCGGGGTGGTTGAAGTGGAGGCTTGCATCAGGAGTCTTGTATGACAAGAAAGTTTCACAGAAACTCAAGGGAAAGTTTTATTGAGTAGTGATTAGACCTGCCATGTTGTATGGGGCAGAGTGCTGGCCTGTGAAGAACTCTCATGTTCAGAGAATGAAAGTTGCAGAGATGAGGATGCTCAGGTGGATGTACGGGTTCACCAAGTTAGATAAGATTAAGAATGAAGTAATTCGGGAGAATGTGGGGGTGGCCCCAGTGGATGAGAAGATGCGAGAAGCGAGACTCAGGTGGTTTGGGCATGTGCGGAGGAGAAGCCCTTATGCCCCGGGGAGGAGTTGTGAGCGACTGGCGGTGGTTGGCGCGAGTCGAGGCAGATGGAGGCCTAAGAGGTATTGGGGTGAGGTGATTAGGCAGGATATGGCTAGTATGAGGATTTCCGAGGATATGGCCCTTGATAAGAAAGACTGGAGGTCTAGTATTAGGGTTGTAGGATAGGGGCTTCTAGAATTTTTAATACTTCTGCCCGAGGTTAGGTGGGGTTTGGTAGGGCCCTCTATAGGTGATTTATGTATTGTTTTGTGCCTCTTATGGTAGTGACTGATTGATATTATTACATGTCATTTTGTTATCGGTTTTATGTTTAAATAATTATTAATGTGTTTTATGCCGGATTTACTAATGCTGTTTTAATTTTGTTTGATTATCTCTCCCTTTCTCTGAGCTGAGGGTCGGTCAGAAACAGCCTCTCTACCTTTTCGGGTAGGGGTAAGGCCTGTGTGTTAGATAATACGCTTAACGCTAGAGGGGGGGGGGGGGAATAGCGTTATAATAAAAAATAACGTAAACTTGCGGAATTTAAAAATTGCAGGAAATAAACAAGTGCGATAAGTAAATAAATAAGAATGAACGCACCGATATATTCTGGTTCACCACAACCCGTGGCTAGTCCAGTCCTCGAGAGACTCTCTCGAGATTTCCACTAACTTTGTCAAGCTTACGGGTGCTTAACAAACCGTTACAGTTGCTCAAGGATACCCCACCTTAAGACTTCACTTGCTCGAGGATACCTCACCCCAAGACTTCACTGTTAAGCTTACGGGTGCTTAACAAACCTTTACAACCTGAGGACACAAGCCTCAACAACCTTTGCTCGGAGATACAACACTCCAAGACTTCAACCAAGGAAACACAAGTTCCTTCTTACAACACAAGGGACTAACACTTCCCTTCAAGTGTATAAAACACTTAACACTCACTTAACAAGACTCTCTTAATAGAGTGGATATGAGTAAACAAATACGCTCAAGAACACAACAATAAATTCAAGACCTTGGCTTTCAAAATATGATAAAAATGATCAATAAATGATATTGGAAATGTATGAAAGCTTATGAATGTTTTGGTCAGAAGTTTTGTGTGTTTAATGAGTGATTTTGAGGTGTATTTATAGCTCCAAAATCACTCCTAGCCGTTGCTATGATCATAAATACAGATTCTGAAAATCTGTTAGATAGTCGACTATCCGATATGGTTATTCGACTATCTTGGCAACGGTCACAAGGATAGTCGACTATCTGATATGGATATTCGACTATCTTGGCAACGGTCATCAGGATAGTCGACTATCCAATATCAGATATTCGACTATCTGACCCTGCGGAAATGGTCTGATTTTAAAACAACTAACTTATTGAAAATAAGTTATAAAATGTTTTTCAAAGCTTTGTTTGAAGATATTAAATATTATAAATATCTTAAACATGAAAAACAATTGTAATGACCATTCCGAATCAATAAAAACATTTAAAATTATTTTGTTTTAAATGTATTGAAAATATTTATTATATAACATTTAAAACCAATTTGTTTTAAATGCAATAAAAATATTTATGATATGCATATATTGTAAAACCATTTATGATATGCATATATTGTAAAATCATTTTATGATATGCATTGTAAAATCATTTTATGAGAGAAGCCAAGACTCAAACTTAAAGTCGGATCAAGATCACAATAAAGACAATATAAATAAGACTCAACAAAAGGTCTTCATTTATTTTCATTGCTTCTCTCGATCTTGTCTTGAACTTCTTGGACTCCAATTCTTGTTCGCTCAAATAACGTTGCATAGCCTTTTCTTCCTCTATGCTCATTGTAATTTTGCATATCAATTCTTTATCTTCCTTTTGCATATCTACAAAATGAATAGCACTTTAGTTAAAATATAAATTAAAGTGTATTCAATAATAACTCACATTTATTTGGCATATATTATTTTCCATTAAATTGGTTTGTCAATTATCAAAACATATAAGTATGAACATATACATATGTTCCAACAATTTCCCCCTTTTTGATAATGGCAAACCTTCATGGGAATATGCATATACCCTTTATAAAAGACTATGCCAAATATAAGACAAGTTATTATTGAGTTCCCCCTCAATTTATGCAATAAATATTTAAAACAAATAAATATGCATATAAATAAATAAATAAGTATGCATATACCCTTATCTTCCCCAATGTATGGAAAATAAATATAATATGCATATACCCTTAATCTTCCCCCTTTTGACATTAACAAAAAGATAATTTCATTAATGAAGAAGGAAAATTACACTAAGAGTAATTGAAAATACATTATAATAAATGAAAATACTTTCAAATAATGAAAATACAAATCAAGAACTTTCATTGTCGTCGAAATCATCGTCATCGCTAGAAGTACTTGCGAAATAGACGCGAGAATACGAATAATTGACATGGTCAAAGTATCCGTGGATTTCGTCACTAAGCCTACGCACATTTCTTTCCGTGCGAGACACATTACTATCGATTCGGTTAATTGAAGTCGATAGAGAGGCAAGTTGATCCAAGATGGCTTGAGACACATCCGGTTGAGCACGAGGACGACGAGCTTGAATTGGAGGAGGAGGATTTGGAATTTGATCATGAGGTTGATCATGGCCATGAAAAGAGGTTTCTTGAATTTCCCAATATTTGGTACGAGTTTTCTTGATACCAACATTGGTGTTGACTTGAGACGCTTCAAGGAGATGCATTATAAGTAATGCATAAGGAAGGGGTTTGTCACTTCCTATTGAGTCAAACATATGTGTAAGAACAAATTTACACCAATTTATGCGTGCTTTGGAAATAATAGCATGCATGATTTTTGCATCTTCACGGTCAATTGTCGTGTGATTGCTTTTTCTCGATTTAAGAATCCGAGTGACAACATAGAGAATCAAACGAAATTCCAGAAAAATTCCTTTAATAGGAGCTCTCTTTTGCTCTTGAGAGAATTCAAATTGTCCAATTCCAATAAGGTTGAAGAGGTCATTTTCATCATAGAGTATTCCTTCGACACCGGTATATTGGTCGATGTCTTGGTCATCACGAGGAAGATTTGTGATAGCTTGAATATTTTCTTCACTTAGAAGAATATGAATACCATTTACTTTGGTAGAAAGAACTCCATCTTCATCTTTCTTAAGATTCGAATAAAAGGCTTGAATCAAAAGAGGATGAATAAAATCATACTTCAAATAAACAAAGTCAAGGATTGAACTTTGTAGGAGTATATTGGAATGATTAGAATCCGCTAGATATCTTGCGGTTGTGAATCGAGGTGGAAGAATATCTCGATTTTCAAAGTTTCTAATAAATCGTTGAAGCTCATTTTCTTGTTCAAACCAAAGAACGGATCCATCATCATAACAATGTAGAGATGGAGGAGGATTTGAAGAAGAAGGGATATTCTTTCCGGCACAAGAGCGTTTAGAGCTTCTATTTGCCATTGAAATTTGTAGGCAAGAAGAACTTTTGGAAGAAGTTTGGAATAGAATTTTTGAAGAGAATTGCTTGAACAAGAATGATTTTGGTGTGAAACAAAGAGTGCACACTAATCCTATTTATAGAATTCAAGAAAACATAGCATTGAATGACAAAAATCAGATTTTTGGACTGATTGGAACGGCTATAAAACGGTCAGATTTTTGAAATTTGACTGAGGATAGTCGAATAACTTATTGGATAGTCGACTATCTGGGAACGATATTCGAATATCTTCTGGGATAGTCGAATATCTGGAAACAGATATACTCGAATAACTTCTGGTTAGTCGAATATCTGGAGAAATAGCTTGATTTTCTGGATAATCAAGTTATTCGAATAACTTCTAGTTAGTCGATTAACTTCGACGACTTTGAAAAAATCGTTTAAGCAGAAAATATTGGAAAAATAATTTTCATTTTATGGAATTCGTTTATTAAAAAAATAAGCTATATTTTTGGTAAAAATGTATATCATAATTTTATGAACATAATTTTATCAAATCAAATATGCTATTTCTAAATTCACAAGTCAGTAAGAAAGATAATATTGACTTGAATTGAAACTTTATCTTGGTTCCCCTGAATTTAGGGCGATACCTGCAAAAGAAAATACGCGTCTTCCACGCTCAAGTCAGTAATATTCAAAATATAAATGCAACCAAAAAAAATGTATGCATTTAGATCAACGTTTAACCGCATTAGGACGTGACTCCTTTGAACATGATTTATATCTAGCACTTCAATAAACGCTAATTATTATATCAATTCTGCTAGCAATAAGGTAAAGTGAGGAACGATCTTACCTTTGTAATTCTTGGTATTGCTCTCCTTACCTTTCACATTTCTGTCAAGACGGTCAAATGAATTCATTGAAGTGGCCATTGCTTTGGTGTTGCTTATTTCAAAGCGATTTAGCAACTCATTGCAATGTTGAGCATGACAAATGAAAGTTCCCTCTTTCATTTGTTTTACTTGCAACCTCAAGTTGAAATTGAGCTCGTCCATCATGATATTTCAAAAATTTGCTAGTCATGAGTTTTAAAACTCCTTGCATACAAATTTATTAGTTGCTCCACGCATAATATCACCAATAAGAATACAAGAAATATCATCAATGAAATTCATGCAATCTATTTTCCAAAAAAAAATTCCCTTTCAAATAAGGCAAACTAGAATGTAAAGACATCCCCCCTTACTTGAAGCATATCACCTAAACACTTCTTCTTTTTGGCATTTAGCAAGAAGAGAGTATATTAAGGAAAAACTATGAGGAGTATGCAGTATGAGGATTGATAGAAACTTATTAAGACATACCGACAAAACATAGGTCTACCATTGTTATGAAACAATGATAAAACCATTTATTGGAACACATAACAAATGTATCAAATGTTATTTTATTAACAGTGATACTAATTGTTGTTCTTAGTAAAACATATTCCCAAAAAAATGTTAACTGTTAACAGATCAACAGTTTTATTAAAACTATAAATCAAAAATATACCAACTATTTTTCAGAAAAAAATTATATTCATCAAGAGTCTATTTTTAACAGAAATGCTTTTATCAACTGTCAAAAACATGAATCATTTATTTCAGGAATATATCATTATTTTTCAAACTGAAATTAACAATCATCAAAAAACATGAGTTGATAAAAGTAATTGATATCCAAAAATAATTATCAAACATGGATCAATTATTTAATACTAGATACCAATTGTTGTTTAGCAATAAATTTTCAACATATGAATCAACAAACAACTATCACGGTTAAGCATGTCATTTCAACAACATAAGAACCAAATTGACAACAAACATGTTAATATCGGTTGCTTGCACATATCAATAATTCGGTCTTTATCGAAAAAGGATAACTAACCGACATTCCCCCTTGATGCAATGAGGTTCCGTGCTTGGTGCATCTACTACAATATTGTAGTCTTCAAGCACACCTGCAAAAGTACCTAAAAATAGGTTTTTGGTATCCAAACACTTTTGGGTCCTTGGGGGTTAGGATAATAATAATCATAATCAATACATAAATCTCTATGTTTAGCAAAACACACGGGTGCTATGTGTCCTACCCGGTTGCAGTAGTGACATACAACATTCGGGTTGTGCATATGCCTAGGTTGTGCCAAATACGTTCTAGGTTATCTAAAAACATCATTCCTGGGGGCGTTGAAATTTCTAGAGTTATTTCTAGGCGGTCTAGAATACTTATTTCAGATTCATTTGCACAATTCCTAGAATCGTTTCTAGGTGGTCTAAAGTTATTAACTCTAGACTTATTAAACAACCTAGTATCGTTTCTAGGTGGTCTAGTCTCATTTCTAGAATTATTTCTAGGTTGCCTAAAATTATTATTTCTAGGCTCATTTGTATGATTCTTATTCTTTTTACGCCTTCTATTTTTCTTAGGCTTTTTCTTCTTAATCTCTTCAATAATTTTAGGAGCATCTACACTATGTTTTTCTAGTGTGTTCCTAAGTTCAATGTTTTCTAGTTTCAAAGAGTCACAAGATAAACAAATAGAACTTTTATCAATTGAAGAAGATTCATTCATTGCTTTAATCTTATTTCTAAGATCAAAAATGTCATTTTTCAAGAAATCATTTTCTTTTTCTAAAACATCAATTTTATTTTTGAGAACACCATTTTCATTAGTTAATTTTTTAAAATCTATTTCTTTCAAAGAAGAGGATTTTCCAAAATCTTTTTCTTGTAAAGAAAGTGTTTTCTGAAAATCTGTTTCTTGCAAAGAAAGTGTTTTCTGCAAAGAAAATGTTTTCTTCAAATCTTTTATCATTTTGGAGGCATTAACAAATTCACCATACAGTTCATTATAGGCACTTTGTAATTCTTCAAAAGAGTGAGAGTTAGAAGTACTTACCTCTTCTCTTTCGTCGGCCATGAGGCATTTGGCAGTTGGTTCATCACATGAACTGTCTACTTCTTGAGGCGCATTTTCATAAGTATCCTCAAGCTTATCCCACATCTCTTTAGCCGTTTTGTATTGAGAAACTTTCCGATAGTCCTCCTGATTCAAAGCGCTATACAACATATTTATCGCCTTGGTATTGTATTTACTTACCATGGCTTCCCCAACTTTAGTCGTCATTTGCTCACCATGCTCGATAATTTGCCATAGACGAAAGTTGCTTGATTTGATGAAGATTCTCATTCGATCTCTCCAATATGTGTAATTGCTTCCATCAAATATTGGAGGCAAGAAGGTATAGTGACCTTCACTTATTCCTGCAAAAGCATTACTAGTAGAGCCATAGAAGGATTCTCTCAAACTGTTAAGTCTTTCAGAGAGTTAGGCTCTGATACCAATTGTTAGATAATACGCTTAACGCTAGAGGGGGGGGGGGGGTGAATAGCGTTATAATAAAAAATAACGTAAACTTGCGGAATTTAAAATTGCAGGAAATAAACAAGTGCGATAAGTAAATAAATAAGAATGAACGCACCGATATATTCTGGTTCACCACAACCCGTGGCTATTCCAGTCCTCGAGAGACTCTCTCGAGATTTCCACTAACTTTGTCAAGCTTACGGGTGCTTAACAAATCGTCACAGTTGCTCAAGGATACCCCACCTTAAGACTTCACTTGCTCGAGGATACCTCACCCCAAGACTTCACTGTTAAGCTTACGGGTGCTTAACAAACCTTTACAACCTGAGGACACAAGCCTCAACAACCTTTGCTCGGAGATACAACACTCCAAGACTTCAACCAAGGAAACACAAGTTCCTTCTTACAACACAAGGGACTAACACTTCCCTTCAAGTGTATAAAACACTTAACACTCACTTAACAAGACTCTCTTAATAGAGTGGATATGAGTAAACAAATACGCTCAAGAACACAACAATAAATTCAAGACCTTGGCTTTCAAAATATGATAAAAATGATCAATAAATGATATTGGAAATGTATGAAAGCTTATGAATGTTTTGGTCAGAAGTTTTGTGTGTTTAATGAGTGATTTTGAGGTGTATTTATAGCTCCAAAATCACTCCTAGCCGTTGCTATGATCATAAATACAGATTCTGAAAATCTGTTAGATAGTCGACTATCCGATATGGTTATTCGACTATCTTGGCAACGGTCACAAGGATAGTCCGCTATCTGATATGGATATTCGACTATCTTGGCAACGGTCATCAGGATAGTCGACTATCCAATATAAGATATTCGACTATCTGACCCTGAGGAAATGGTCCGATTTTAAAACAACTAACTTATTGAAAATAAGTTATAAAATGTTTTTCAAAGCTTTGTTTGAAGATATAAAATATTATAAATATCTTAAACATGAAAAACAATTGTAATGACCATTCCGAATCAATAAAAGCATTTAAAATCATTTTGTTTTAAATGTATTGAAAATATTTATTATATAACATTTAAAACCAATTTGTTTTAAATGCAATAAAAATATTTATGATATGCATATATTGTAAAACCATTTATGATAATCATTTATGATATGCATATATTGTAAAATCATTTATGATATGCATATATTGTAAAATCATTTTATGATATGCATTGTAAAATCATTTTATGAGAGAAGCCAAGACTCAAACTTAAAGTCGGATCAAGATCACAATAAAGACAATATAAATAAGACTCAACAAAAGGTCTTCATTTATTTTCATTGCTTCTTTCGATCTTGTCTTGAACTTCTTGGACTCCAATTCTTGTCCGCTCAAATAACGTTGCATAGCCTTTTCTTCCTCTATGCTCATTGTAATTTTGCATATCAATTCTCTATCTTCCTTTTGCATATCTACAAAATGAATAGCACTTTAGTTAAATATAAATTAAAGTGTATTCAATAATAACTTACATTTATTTGGCATATATTATTTTCCATTAAATTGGTTTGTCAATTATCAAAACATATAAGTATGAACATATACATATGTTCCAACACTGTGTACGTATTATCCTCCCCAGACCCCACTTTGTGGGAGTATACTGGATAGTAGTAGTAGTTGTTGTTGTTTGCTAGCTTTATGTATATGTACAGTATAGTTTAGAATTTAGTAATCAGAAACGTATATTAAAACACATTATCATATCTTATGTCTCATTATTCAATGATTTAGTTGATGAATTCGTTTTAGTTTTACGTTACTGCGCCTATTAACCAAACTCCAAACTATTAGAGTTTCATTGTGCACAAGAAAGCACAACTAGTAGAGGACACGTTGATGGTGGTTGACTAAGTCTAAAAATAAAGTTCAGAAGACAGTTCTTCAGTGCATGCCCTCAATCATTTGCTGGCAACTTTGGAAGAACAAATGCTTTGCTAGGTTTGACGAAAAGCGAATGTCCTATCATTTCATCATCCGACAAGTGAATATGCTCATTCAGACGAGGTTCCCAGATCTACAACTCTATCAACTATGGCAGTGTCACGACCCCAGTTCACCAATCGTGAACCTGTAATGACGGCACCCAGTCTTCGTGACTAGGTAAGCCTAACCATTTCGGAAATTCAACAATCTTTACGAAAACCATAAACAATACCAATAATATAAGAAAATGTATAGAGTGCCGCCTGACACATACACTTCAACTCGAATTACTGTAACAACCTCCAAGACCCGGAAATCCACGGGCAACACAGGCTAAGAATAAGGCATAACATACGGCTCTAATACCCGGAAAATATCTACAGCAACTGAATACATGAAATGGAACTGCTAACTAAAAGGTAGAGTAGAAGGAGACTCATCGACGCGGCAGATGCATATCTCAAGTCTCCGGCTATATGCCACCCTCCAGGGCTGACAAGTCTGAAAGAGGGTACCTGTATCTGCACAACAAAAGTCTGCAGGAGAGTAGTATGAGCACACCACAGCGGTGCCCAGTAAATATCAAGACTAACCTCGATAGAATAGTGACGAGGGACAATCGAGACAGCTACCGGTCAATAAACAATATAATCATAGGGATAATAGAAACAATATATAATTATGTAAAGACAACATGAATGACTAAAGAGCTACAACCGTGATAAGACTAATGGATAATGAGTAACAACGAGAAATACACAAAAGATGATAATAAAAAGGGCGGTAGACATTACAATCCAAATCCTGAAGTCACAACACAATAAGGACAGACAAGTCGCTAAGTCATTATTCTGCAATGGTGCTTACAAGAAGGTCTTTCCAACTCTTTCCAAAATTCTACCACGAACTTCCAGACCAGTCACAACTCATGAAAACTTGGCATCTTGTACCCCATCAATAACACGGTCATGCTGACAACTAACTAGTCAACTAGGGTCTCTCTCACATATATAATGGGTAACGAGGGCATATCCCTACTCCTAGCCAAATCAACTGGGATTCATCTCTAATAGGACGGTCCAACTACGTGTATGCTTGTGCAAGTGTATCTAACAGGAATCCTACAAACTAGTAAGTATAAGAAGTGGATCTACTAGCACCCGACTTATTCACATTCGGATAGAATAAATAAAAATATCAGTTCAGAACACAATGAGTTTAAGGGGGGTCTCTCGGGAATCGAACCTGTAGTCCATCATATAATAACAGAGGATCTCCCGGGAATTGAACCGGTAGTCCTTCATACCAATAACAGAGGATCTCCCGGGAATTGAACCCGTAGTCCTTCATACCAATCATAACAAAATAGGAAAAATACCTCCACGAGCCTTCACAATTCATCACAATAAGCCCCTCACATAGCGCACCTTATTTCGCCACGTGTGCAACCAATAATAATATAATAAGCACTGCCTTATTTCGCCACACGTGCTTCACAATATTCCCGCCTTATTCCGCCACATGCGCAATCCACATATAAGCATATAACATATCCCGCCTTATTACGCCGCATGTGCAAAAACATCCATAGCAACAATAACACGGCAAAGACCTCGTGCAACTCTCCTACAACAACTGCACGGCAGAGACCTCGTGCATCACAGTACCAACAGCCGCTCAATAAATGACAATAATATAGGAGCAAAGCAAGGGAATCAACAACAGAATCAACAACGTCTCGGCAAGGGAATCAACAACAGAAATAATAACGTCCTGGCAAGTGAATCAACAATAAAACAATAACGTCCCGGCAAGGGAATCAAAAACAGAAACAATAACATCCCGGCAAGGGAAATCAACAATACCTGCTAAGGCCACAGAACACCAAAGAAAGCACAATAACCTCAACGACAAACAAGACATAATAAGTACAAAATAACTACACTGATACCACAACAATTGAACAGATAATATAATTGTACGAAGCTGTAGAGGAACTTACAATCAAGGAGTAACCAACAGTAAAAAGTCAACATGAATCAAATAAATTACAATTTAAAGAAATAGCAACTAATCATAAGATATCTATCTTAACAACAACAACAACTACCCAGTATAGTCCCACAAAGTGGGGTCTGGGGAGGGTAATATGTAGACGAGCCTTACCCCTACCCGAAAGGGCATAGAGGCTGTTTCCAATCGACCCTCGGCTCAGTGAAGGGAAGGAACAGCAAAAACAAAAATAAAAGAGCATTAGTAAGCCCAGCAGAAATAGCGTATATAATTATCTAAACATAAGAACCATAAATAAAATAGCATACAATAATATCATACAGTAACTACCATAAATAACTACCATAAGGGAGACACAATCCAAAACACAAATCATCTATGGATAGCCCTGTCAAGCCTCACCCAACCCCGGGTGAGTAGTACGAAAAACTCTAGGGGCCCCTATCCTACAACCCTGATACTAGACCTCCAGACTTTCCTATCAAGGGCCATGTCCTCGGAAACCCACATTCTAGCCATGTCATGCCTAATCACCTCTCCCCAATACCTCTTAGGCCTCCCTCTGCCTCGCCGAACACCGACCATCGCCAGCCGTTCACAACTCCTCACCGGGGCATCAGGACTTCTCCTCCGCACGTGCCCGAACCGCCTTAGCCTCGCTTCTTGCATCATCTCATCCACCGGGGCCACCCCCACCTTCTCTCGAATAACTTCATTCTTAATCTTATCTAACCTGGTGAGCCCGCACATCCACCTGAGCATCCTCATCTCCGCAACCTTCATTCTCTGAACATGAGAGTTTTTCACTGGCCAGCACTCTGCCCCATAGAACATTGCAGGTCTAACCACAGCTCTATAAAATTTCCCCTTGAGTTTCTGTGGAACTTTCTTGTCACAAAGGACTCCTGATGCAAGCCTCCACTTTGACCAGCCCGCTCCTATACAATGAGTGACGTCCTCGTCAATCTCTCCGGCCCCCTGAATCACCGACCCAAGATATCTGACACTGTCCCTCTTGGCGATGACCTGAGATCCAGTTATCGCGTCCCTGCCTACTTCGCTCGGCTCGGCGCTAAACTTGCACTCCAGGTACTCTGTCTTAGATCTGCTTATTTTGAAACCCTTAGACTCAAGAGTCTTTCTCCATACCTCTAACTTCTCAATAACACCGACCCTCGTCTCGTCTATCAAGACTATATCATTAGCAAATAGCATACACCAAGGCACATTCCCTTGAATATGTCGGGTTAGAACATCCATCACCAAGGCAAACAAGAGAGGGCTAAGCGCTGATCCTTGATGGAGCCCCATAACCACTGGAAAATGGTTTGAGTCGCCACCCACCATCCTAACCCTAGACTTAGCTCCATCGTACATGTCCTTGATTACTCTGATGTAGGCTTCGGGCACGCTCTTCGCCTCCAAGCATCTCCATAGCACCTCCCTTGGGACCTTGTCATACGCCTTCTCCAAGTCGATAAGCACCATGTGCAGGTCTTTTTTCTTATCCCTGAACTGCTCCACCAGCCTCCTGACAAGGTGGATAGCTTCTGTAATGGAGCGACCCGGCATGAAACCGAACTGGTTCACAGATATAGATGTCATCTCCCTCACCCTCGCCTCGATCACCCGCTCCCACACCTTCATGGTGTGACTCATTAATTTGATACCCCTATAGTTGTTGCAGCACTGGATGTCACCTTTGTTCTTGTACAAGGGCACCACTGTACTCCACCTCCACTCATCCGGCATCCTTTTGGTCCTGAAGATCGCATTGAACAACCTGGAGAGACACTCCACTCCTCACCTACCCATGCACTTCCATAACTCCACGGGTATCTCGTCAGGCCCGGTCGCTCGACCCCTACTCATCTTACGCAAAGCCCCGATGACCTCCTCCGCCCTAATGCGCCTGCAGTACCCAAGGTCTCTATGTTGCTCAGAATGCCCCAACTCCCTTAGCTCTATGCTATGATCCCCCTCCTCGTTAAGTAAGTCTCGAAAGTACGTCTGCCACCTCTGCTTGACTTGAGACTCCCCCATCAGAACTCTACCATCCTCGCCCTTGATGCACCTAACTTTGTCAAGATCACGCGCCTTCCTTTCCCTTGCTTTAGCTAACCGGAATAACTTCATGTCCCCGCCTCTCTCCCCTAGTTCCTCTTACATGCGACCAAACACCGCATTTTTAGCTTCCGTAGCTGCCAGCTTTGCTTCTTTCCTCGCCACCTTGTAGATCTCCCTGTTCGCTCTGCGTTCTTCCTCGCTTGTGCTCCCTACTAACTTAGCAAACACAGCCTTCTTCACCTTCACTTTTCCTTCGACTACGTCGTTCCACCACCAGTCACCCTGATGTCTGCCTGAATAGCCCTTGGCTACCCTGAGCACGTCCCGTGCTACCTCCCTAACCAAGTTTGCCGTCTCTGACCACATAACGTCCGCTTTCCCAGAACTTCTCCAAGCTCCGCCCTCAGCTAGCCTCCTCTCCAACTCCTGTGCTTTCTCCTTAGTCAAAACACCCCATCTAATATGTGATTGTCCCCGAGAACCCCTCCTCTTCCTCTTCACCCAGAGACCGACATCCATCATAAGATATCTATCTTCTTTCCATTTAAATCCAATTAATTACATGAGCTATAATATTTATGATTTCCACTTAATGGCGAGTAGTTAAGACGAGTAACATGACAATAGAAGGGTCATTGTCTCTAGTTAACCACGTAAAAGTCCATTAAACAGCAAGAATAATTCAAGAAGGGCAAACAAATATCAAGTAAGACATGTAGAGGTGAAACTAATCACAGGAAACTCAATTGTATCAATATCATCTTCATACTCGTGTTTTCAAGAGTCTAATAGCCTAAAAAGGACAATTTACCACAATTAAATCTGAGCACGCACTCGTCACCTCGCGTACAAGGAATACAAGCAACAGATAAGATTCCAATCCTAAGGGGAAATCCCCCACACAAGGTTAGGTAAGATACTTACCTCAAAACCGGCTAAAATGAACTAGAAATCGCGTTCTTGCCACGAGTACTCGACTCCAAATGGCCAAATTTATTCAATTTAATCACACATTGTAAATAATATCTCAAGCAACTGATTCTATAATTTAATTCAAAGCTAAAACGCAAAATTAGGTAAAAAATAACCTAAATGGCCCTCGGCCAACATCTCAGAACCAGATGGATTTAACATTTTCAGAACCCTCGTACTCTCACGAGTCTAGCCAGATAAAAATATCTCAAATCGGAGGTCAAACACTCCCTCAAAATCCAAAAATTCGGTCTAAGAAGTTCTACCCATTTTTCGTTCGAAAACTGAAATTAAAAGATGAAATTAAGAAGAGATTCATGGAAGTTGGTTTAAATCGAGTGAGATACACTTACCCAAGTTGCCCAGGTGAAAATCCCTTAAAAAATCACCAAGAACCGAGCTTCATAAGTCAAAAATGTGAAATAATGGTGAAACTCTCGAAATTGGGATTTAAATCTGTCTGCCTGTTATTTGTTCATCGCGATCGCGAACAAGGGTCGCGATCTTCGAGAAAGTCCAGAAAATGTACATCGCGAACGCGATGAAAGGGACGCGAACGTTAAGGAGAGGTAGACAAAGATTCGTGATCGCGTGGGTGTGAGTGCGAATGCGTAGAATGGAAACATCGAGGTCCAGAAGTTACTCTATGCGAACGCGTGAGAGCGTCCGCGAACGCGAAGGGCGGTTGGCACAGGTACACGAACACGAATGATTCCATGCAAACACGGAGAAGAAGTAAATTGGCTTCGTGAATGCAGGAATGGTTATGCGAACGCGAAGAGGAATTTCTCAGGGGGGTCAGGGTAAGCCATCGCGACCGCGAAGGCCACATCGCGAACGCGATGAAGGAAATACCAGAAGCAACAGTAGCAGTTCAAAAAATAGAAGAAAAGGGTCCGCAGCCCATCCGAAACACACCCGACGTCCCCGACACCCCGTCTAATCACTCACACAAGTCATATAACCTAACACGGACTCGCTCAAAGCTTCAGATCACATAACACAACATCGAAATGACGAATCGAACCAAAAATCAAGCTTATGACTTTCAAATATTCAATTAACAAAACTCATGCCAAAACCTATCAATTCAACTCGGAATGATGCCAAATTTTGCACACAAGTCCAAAAAGACAATACGGAGTTGTTCTAACTCTCGAAATCGCATTCCGAACCCGATTTCCCAAAAGTCAATTATGAGTCAAACTTCTTCATTTTCCAACTTCAACTTTCGCCGAAATGCCTCAACTTTCTCTACAGACCTCCAAATCTAAATCCGGACGCACGCCTAAGTCCAAAAACACCTTACAAAGTTGTTGAGATCATCCACGACCCATTCCGGGGTTATTTACATAAAAGTCTAATTCCGGTCAAATTTTCACCGTTCCAATTCCCAAAATAAGGTTTCTTCTCTAGAAATGATTCTAAACCACCCGAAAACTGAATTTCACCATGCACATAAGTCGATACTCATTTTCCGAAGATGCTCCAGACCTTATGCCGCTGAACGGAGCTTAATTTTCTCAAAACGACCCGTCGGGTCGTTACAGGCTGGACACATACACTAGAATTGAGAAGTTATCCCCGGCTATTCAGTGTCAGATTGTTCATTGGTAAAAACTTCCAGTGGGATGGGTTAAACTTAATGTCGATGGCTGTAGCAAAGGTAACCCTGGACTGGCAGGTGGTGGTGGTCTTATCAGAGATCACCATGGTGTTTTAATTGGGGCTTTTGAAGAATTCTATGTAGAATGTACCTGTAATATTGCGGAAGTTAAAGCCATGAAGTAAGGCATCTCAATGTGCATTTCAAAGGGCTTTACAAATGTTATAGTTGAATCGGACTCAATGATTCTCCTCAACTTGATCAGAAGGATAAGGAAGCCACCATGGAGATTCAAAGATACTATTGATCAAATACACAACATGACCAATGATGCTAACTTTCCTTTTTGTCACACCTTGAGAGAAGGAAACAACTCTGCTGACAAGCTTGCTAACCTAGGAGAAGAATTCAAAATTGATTCTATCTTCAATGAGGCCGTATCATTACCTTCGAATGTTAGAGCTTCAATGAAGTTAGAAGCTGACATGGTCCCTAGCATCAGATTCAGACAGAAGAAAAATAAGTTTAATATCAATGACGACAACTAGAAGCGATTTTCTTTCTCACATCCTTTTGTACATAGCATCCTGGAGTGTTACTCCAAATTACCCTAGGATGCACAACTTCCATCACATATAACCAAAATCCTTTTGTTCATATGTGTATCATAGGATGGATGTTATCACCTGTCATACTGTCTTGGAGGCCAAGGCATATGTCCTACTCCGTGTAATTATTTTTGATATATATACAGGTTGTAGTCATGCCTTAACTCCTCCATCATGATGATGGAACTATAAATTTAAAAAAGTAGAGGTCACGTAATTTGTGAGTGGGAGACAACTTAATTATGTAGGAAGAATAAAGTAATGAAATCTCAATAAAAAAAGAGTCTGGGGGGGGGGGGTGTGATGACCCAAAATATCATCTATAAATTAAATAATGTCTTGGTGTTTTAAGACCTTAAAAAGCGTTATCCATAATTCCTCAACTTGCGTGCGCAATTCGTATAATTTTCTGGAAATATTTTTATGTGAAAAATGGATTAAAATATGAAATAGAGCTTAAAAACTCGACTGTGTTGACTTCGGTCAATAATTTGAGCAAACGAAACCGGATCCGAGTTTTGACCATCAGGTAGTTCTGTGTTGTGTTTTGGGACTTGGTCATATGCCCGAAATCGAATTCGGATCTCCCTAGCTCAAATTATCGCCATTTAACGAAATCTAGAAATCTAAGGCTAAAGATTTTTTAAGTTTGACCGGAGATTTGATTTTTGTGCAAACGACCCCGGAATGGAATTTTGATGATTTCAATAGCTTCGTATGGTAATTTCGGACTTAGGCATGTGTTTGGGTTTGTATTTGGAAATCCGTAGGATAATTCGGCGCATTTTGTCGAAAGTTGGAAAATAGAAGATTTTTGGAAAAGTCCAACCGAAGGGTGAATTTATGATAACTAGGTCAGATTTCGATTCCGAAAATGGGTATATCGGAAACAGCCGCTGCCATATCGGGATAGAGGTAAGGTTCGCGTACACACTATCCTCCCCAGACCCCACTTAGTGAGACTTTACTGGGTCGTTGTTGTTGTTGCTGTTGTTGTCTAGAGATGTTCTTATTTCGTGCTCCTTTTGTCAGTTTTGGTCTTTTCCATTTCAAATGTATGGAAGGTGGTAGTCCTGAGTTATGCTGCAGGATCTGGTTCAATACAATACAGATTCCATAAAGTGTGCTCTTGTTGAACTCTAAATTACTTTATTCAATTTCCAGAATTGCTTATGTAGCAACCCCTCAAGATTGCATATTTGTCCAATCTCTCAGATTAAGTGTGATTATTTGTGTAGCCATTGTCTTGTGTTTCATCAATCTTCAGAAGAAGTTTGAGGCGTATACCTGGCTGGTAGTGGGCATCACCCTACACTTAGCGAAAAAACTTGATCTCTCCCATCCTTGATGAATCACTTTCAAGCTGTGTTTCTTGCTATTCCATGTTTTAGAGCTGTCTCAAATTACAATGAAATATTTATTTCCCGTGATGGATTCTGTGTCCAGCACATCTCTTACCAATCTGCATCAGAGCCTCCTCTCATTAGTTAACTGGAAATGGCCTTTTCCAGGTTAACCCTTAAGGTACCTGAGAATTCTGTATCTGCTGAGCGGAGATGATGATTATTAGTAACGAGGAATGCTTATTGACAGTGTAGTGTTGTGAGCCCTTGGGTTCACATAACTCTATCACTTAGGTTAGGCAAATCAATGATGACATCACTATCACAGGCTTAGTAGCGAGATGAATGAGATACATTCACCCTTAACTGTAGGTTTCAGATTTGAACGACAAAAATTATACTAATGAGTATTTTCCTCTTTAATGGATCTTACACGGCGTGAATCCAATTTAATCGCCCTCAATGTGGTACCAAATACTGGATGTGAAAAAAAAACGATGGCATCACCTATCTTCATGAATAGAACTGGATTTATTCTTAAATTTGTGTTATATTCTATAGTTTTTTGAAATATGTTGTCTTATGTATGTGGAATATCTGGATATTCTGGCATTCTGATTCTTGAAAAGACAGGGCACATGAATTAAGAAAATAGAACATGCAAACAAACATATCTCTGACTCGACCAAAACTTTTTGGGCAAAACAAGACATTAACACCTCGACCATATGCAATTTCATCAAATGAGGTTCATACGTGTTTGATAGAACATTTGAAATATATGAGTTAAGGATTTGGCATATTTATTATATAAATATGACTGTTGAGACAATACTGAATTTTCATATAATCTTCCATTTGTATGTAATTGGAAAAAAGGTGACAATAATTGAAGTTAGTACAAAGTATCAGGATCATATTTCTTGGCATCTATTATTCAAGTGAGATAATTATGGTTTCATAATTATCCTAATTAAGGTCTTGGCATCTAATTATGCTTGCAAGTAGACGTGATCTATGAAAACGATTTTAGTTCCTCTCGTAGGCGGATGTAGTTTTCGGTGAGTTCAACTGATCGACGCGGAGTAAAAATTTATGTATAAAAATTCATTAAAATTGTAAAATAGTAGATATAAACTCATAACTTAAAAAATATATAATAAGTTCAATGCTAAAAACTTTAAAAGTTAAACTTTTAGAGTTTAAATCCTGGATCCGTCTCTAATTCCTCTCATCATATGATTGCGTATTTGTGTCTAAGAAAACTATGATAAAATGAGCATCTTAGTTTTTTTCTAAACAACGATAAGAATAAGAACAAGAACAAGAACAAGAACAACCCACTATAATCCACTTATGGGGTCTGGGCAGTATAGTGTGTACGCAGACCTTACCCTTACCCGTAGAGAGGCTGTTTTCAAATAGAAACTCAGCATCCTTCACTCCAAGAACTTCCCACCTTACTCTTGGGGAGACTCAAACACGCAATCTCTTAGTTAGAAGTGGACGTTGCTTACCATTAGAGCAACCCCTCTTGTCTAAAGAACTCCCTCTTGTCTATAGAACAATGAATAATTAATACACTGTAAGCCTCTACCTTTTATTTAGAACTGGAATTGCTTACACTTCACAGAGCTCATATTGATGGACTTCTTTATAAAATGCTAAAATAATGAGAAATCCAAGATAGATAACTTTACAACAGAATTGATAGAGACGGAAAACAAAAAAAAAATTCTAATGAATGATGAACTAAAAGCACCGACGGCCGCACTTCAATCTCAAGCAAGTTGGAATCGGCTATATGAATTACTGTATTACTTTCCATGTCACTCCATTTAAGCACGTCTTAGTCCAGTATTATAACCTTGTGCAGAGTTTCAATCAACATCTACACACAGATAGAAGTACTGGCAGGGGCAGATCCACCTCCCAATTTTCTGGTTTCACGTGAACCCAGTAAATTTTGTTCAAAGAGTGTAAATATGTTAGAAAAATTTATTAAATATCTATAAATATTAGAATGTGAACCCAGTGAAACTTTACTTAAAGTCGTTGCAGTAACCCATTAACATTAAATCCTGGATTCACCTCTGAATACTGGAATCTGGAAATAGGTTGAAGCAGCTGCATTACCATCAGAGCCAATATAGCCAAGAGCGGTCATACGTACAGGTGCCAATGCACCCCTGATCCCTTCATTTAGTATATAGTATATAAACATATTTTTTTAAATTACCAAACTAAACAGTATAATTTTCCGACCCCTTGAGTGCATGTGGCTCCGCCACTGTGCGAGTTGTGACCTTGTGCAGGGGAAGAGCAGCAAATAAAGTGTAGTTAGAGTATACGTAACAGCCTTACTACTATGCAGGAACTCAAGAAGCTGGCATATCATTTTTGTACATATCCCGTGACAATCCAACGAACCTATTCAAGAGAATGCAGCAAAAAGAGGCAGGGATTATTTTCATGTCTCCAAGTTGAAAATTTGAGGCCATAGACATTATTTTCATTGAAATTAGATGGACCTTACTATGTTATTGTGAGGATCCCTCCAATAGAATCCTTGAATCAAAATCACAGCAACATTTGATATTATGAGAATAAAGATACCAAGAGAATGCTTCCCCATCCACTCTAACGCGAACATCAAGCGCCTCCAACCATACATATCGACCTAAATCATATATGATCAATATGGCTTTCAACAACAAAAAAAAAACCCAGTGTAACCCTATCAATTGGGTCTGGTAAAGGTAGTGTATACGCAGGCCTTACCCCTACCTTAGATAAGATAAAGCAGCCAATCAATATGGCTTTCAACTGAGTTAAAAATAGACTGATATGACCAGTAAAATAAAGTACTGATATTTTTCGCTTGTAGAGCTAAAACTACAAGTGATGCAACTAAAAAGTTGTTCATCCGATCAAGGACGACTTATAGTTTCAAACTCACCAATACATACAGTAAACAAAATGTGATTCCAGCACCGGCTGAAGTTACCAGCAGATAACTAATGGTGTACAACGATTTGTTTAACGGCACACCTGAAAGGAAAATATTACGTCACAACTGGAAACATGAATTGTAGATAATCTTGTTGTCCCATAGGAATCACAACTGGAAACATGGATAATTAGTCCCAGGAAATCAGAATCGATACAACTGGAAATATTCTTGTTTCTTTGTAAGGGAAGTTACAATTATTCAACCTAGGGGCTTGTATGTTTTGGCTTTATTAATTTCCTTTAAGGAAAAAGGAAAAAAAAAAAGCTAGAGACTATTTATCATAAATAGAAACAAAGGTGTTAGAGTTTGTCCGTGTGAACGATAGGGATTTGGTTTAGTACCATGAAAAAAGAATAGATGGATATACCTGTCACAGCTAGGAAGAGACCAAGAAACAGAAGTGGAAATGAGAGGATGGACCAGTTGTATAGCCTTTCTTTATGATCCTGAACAGAGTTAACAGAAAGATATCAATTGATCACACATTGAATAGAGTAATTTAACGGGCAATATAATTCTGCGCATGTAAATATGCATCAATGAACATTGATAACTCCCTTCATTCAGAATATATACTGCTATTTGATATAGCTTACTTTTTTATGCTAAAATTCTACTACCACTAGAGAAATACATACTAAAAGTGAAACCATACTTCTTGTCGCTGTTCTTTTAAAATACATCAAACTAATATTGGGAAAAGTTTGTCAAGTAGAAAGTAGAAATCGAACCAAAAGAAAAGTGCTATTCAATTGTCGCAGACCTTAAAAGGCATTTCCCTGACTTTTTCCGAAAGAAGGACTTCTTCTACGTTCACAATGCATCAATAAGACAACTAACGATACCACATAGATCACCTGAAATTGAACGAGAATATGGCCATATTGGAGTCCAATAATGCAGGCAACAACAGCTGTTATGGAACTGTAAAAAGATAATAGATGGAAAAAGAGGTGTCATGGGCAAAGCTGTGCACTTGTAAGAATGCCTAGATTGGCAAAGGTAGGATCACAGGAGAACCAAGAGAAACGTTAAGGACAGAAATGCTACCCTAATATGCCTTCTGGTTCAAAAGGGGCGTGGCACCACGAAGGGAAACTCTGAGGAATTTTGTCATCATTGAATCCCTTGCATTCCTGTGAATCAATATAAGTTCAGAGGGAAAAGCTGTGAGTTATAGACCGGCTAGTTTGAGAAGTTAAGCTCAGCAGACAGTTACCTTTAGATTTCTATAGACAGGTTTTGTATATAGGTGATCTATTCCGAGAATATACCGATCAATCATTCCAGCAGAATTACATGCAGGTTCAAGATCACCTCTAACAGAACATTTTACCTGCCAATGGTATGCTATTTTATTGTCTGAAGTTTACATGCTACAATGCTTCTACAGGATAATTATAAGAGCGAAAATTTCCCAACTACAAGCAAAGTTTATAACATGCTTAGTACCATGCAGTAACTACTGTTCGCTCTCATCCTTAAGCTTCTCTTGAATTTATGCCATGTTGTTTGGAACTTGACCTTTTCTTCAGAATGCAGCAAAGATAAAGAGCAAAAGAAAAGAAAACAAACGCTAACCTTGTAGATGCTGAGGTCTGTTGTCCTTGACACAGTAAATTCCCAATCAGGTACATACAAACCATATAACAACCAAGTATGTACAGCACACAGATAAAATGCAACACACCTATAAGTAGAGGTTTTAAAAGAAATCATTACATAACAACTAAACACAAAGCAATTACACAAGCATAATAATAGCTATTCCTCTTTTTGGTCCATCCTATAAATTTGACCAATTTCATAGAATAAAATCTATTCACCTTCCTATAATTCAAACTTGATGTCATTTGACTTAGTAGTGACTAGTTATTCCACTTTTTCAATTTGGGTTTTTTTATCAGGAGAGTGAGTATTTAAAAATATGAGAACGACTTTTGTCGGGGTAGTGGATAATTATTTGTCAATATGATTGCAGTTGGACTGGCAATAGTTGTAACTCTTAAAACTTCCAAAATTTCTTCTTGTTTGTCTATGTTATCAAACTATTAGTAGCTAATAAGGCATAATGCAAATACTTAGGCGGAGGACTTGTGACATTCCACAAGTTCAATGAAGTTCTCCGAATTCATACGTTAATGATATTATGCTTCCACTGAGAAAAAGAATCAAACCGCTTACAGTATACACATGAAATAGTCAAAGCTGTCAGTTTATATCACCGCAAACCATTCATCAAAACGAATTGAAATGCATTGGGAAGATTTGACAGTAATCTGGACTCCAGTTTTAAGTAGATCTAATAGTACCTTCAGAACACACACACAAGAAGTGCGCGATCAAGAACTTCTCTGTATTGAAAAATATTATAACAACTGATGTTCCAATAAAAAATCTCTATTATCATATTTGGCAAAGTCATCTTACCACTGCCAAATGTAATTACTGAAAATACTTCTTTTTATCCTTCGATGTGGGAGCCATATCTCGGACAAAGCTGCTATGATATATCCAACAGCTATTCTCTGTATAACCAAAAAAGAATTAGTATCTATGATAACAAATATAACTTACAGAACAGGTAAGTACATAGCTTATTCCTTCTAACCTATTCTACATTTCTACTGCCCGTAGCCTGTTGGCCAGAGATTATAGAGTTTTCAAACATGATAAGACCAATCTCTACAAAATCTCACATACCAAGTCGCGAATAGTATGCAAATGAAAACGACAGGTAGTTGTAGCTTTTTAGTAATTTGATGGATAAATAACAAGTAAAACGCAAACTAGAGTACCTGCAGAATTCCCAGCCATCGCATTTTTTCAATGTCTAAGCCATAGGTCAACCCCGTTATTCCATGCAAGTAACCTCCTGAAATAAAAATAACCATGAATTGATGATAAGTCAAATGCATTAATGCAGGAAAATGAGGATAGAGATAATGAAGGCAGAAGACTATAGACAACTCATCAAGAAGAAAACAAGAAGATGCCACCAGACTGACGAAAAACAAAGGATCCAGCAATTAGAATTTTAGCACAAATGTATAACAGAAACTCAGTTACTTGATAGTCTACATGCTAAAAAAATGTTTTTCTTCTGGTGGTGTCTTTACTTTCTAAGGCCTTCTATTAAGGCATCTGTTTGCTAAACAATGTCTACTTATCGAGCATCACTTATCCGGTAAAACACCAAAATGGTTCCTATTCTAATAGTCAAGTCCCCAATATAGCATTTTTAGATTCTAATTCGATCTAAAAATATGCCTACTGACGTCTTTCATTAATAATAGTCTAGTTTATTCCAGCCCTCTCTTGCTCATGCTGTTTGCTGTTGATCCTGAAAGGGTTTTGTTATAGGCAATTGTTCAATGCAATACACAAACTCTTCCATAACAAAACACATTACAAAACTGTAGTTGCAGAAAGTTTTAAACAAGTTGAGCTTACAAGTGGAAAATTATATTCAGTGCAATTGATACAAGTTAGTAAGATTACCTTGAAGAAAAACACCGAGGAGGAAAAGTTTCAATGTCCTTAACACAGCTTTCAAAATGGCTCCTTTTCTGTCTAAAACTTTCTGCGATTTCGGAAATAGGAAAAGAGTTGACTATACATAAAATGATACATCACCTTATCAAGTCTAACGGCTATGCACTCTAAGCCTTTTTTTAATAACGAAAACTATGCATTAAGCCTAAAGTAGAACAAACAGATTATAGGTATGTCTAATATGAAATGTGAGAGTAAATACCTTATATGCAATTGCAAGGGAAACTCCAGCAATAAAGAGGAAGAATGGCATCACAAAATCCGCCAAGTGAACACCATTCCACGGGGAATGAGCAATACTTGGGAAAATAGAGCCACCGTAGTCCACAAGCATCATAAGCTGACATTAGTGAACAAATTAAAGTCAAAAAGTTGATTATATAGTGAAAATTAACCCTAATAAAGGATAGAGATTACAGTATCAGCAACACAGCACCTAAAAGCGGAACAAATGAGCACTTGAACAGGGAATATGGTCATTAAAAATAAACATAGATTCGACTCAATCTCTGCCTCTATATTTGCATTACCAAGATTTCTTTTCAATACTTTTCTTTTTGTATCAACATTCAATTGGAGTAATAGATATGGGGAGATTTCAGGGAATCTCCTAAAAACATTATCTCTAGAAAATTATATTCAACTGAGTGATACAGATCTATTTTCTGTTCACAGAAAAGTAGAAAGCTAAAGGAAATGAAAATTTTGAAGGAAAAATAAACAATATAAATGGAAACTAAAACCTTAGATTCTTCATTAAACAATATAAATGGAAACTAAAACCTTAGATTCTTCATTCATTTTCTCTGTAATATTCTGGCTGCAACACAAGTGGGGAGAAAACGAAGCATAACATTTAATGCCTCGATACTTCCAATGGCAGCCCGATACACTAAGCTCCATCAATTGGCGGGGCCCAAAAAAGTGCCGGACCACAAAGCTCTATTGTACGCAGCCTTACCTTACATATTTGCAAGAGGCTGTTCCACAGTTCGAAGTTCGAACCTATGACCTCCTGGTCACGTAGCATCAACTTTACCAGTTACGCCAAGGCTCCCCTTCAATGACTCGATACTTTCGAAAACCCAAAATACATCAAGAATAGCACTTTCAGAAAAATGTAATCGAACCTTTAAGATTAAAAAAATTCAAAACAGAAAGAAAAACATGCAGAAGAAAGTATCAAAGTGAGAAAGAAGTTGTATGAGTCAAAACTTGACCTCACGATGATAAATGAGAGTAACGTAATTATTAAAGCCTATTTGCGATTAATAAATGGTATGGTCATTTATCGACGAGATTATCATGTAGTTACTCGATTTGACAACTAAGGCTATGGCCTGGCCGTCCTCATAAGGGCGGCCCCTCGATGTGGTCCCGACCCTTAGGCGCCAGCTGGCAGGCCTCCTGGCTATAAATACTAAGAGTAACAACCCTAAAAGAGGGGGCTGCTTCTTCTTCTTCTTGACACTACTTCTAAAGAGGAGAAAATACTTAATTTTAAGGCTCTGAACCTCTCCATGGAGAGGCAGATCAAATCCATATTATTAATAAAAGATCTTCATCCTCCTCTCTTTACTTAATATCTATTGCCTCTTGCATTTTATTCTTTTGATCTTTGGATTTATTACGATCTGCTATGATTGGCCCTCCATTTGTTTTTATTGTTTTATGCTTATAAAGTAAACGAATACTTTGAGCTAAACAGAAGTTAGATGACCTGTTGCATGCTTTGCGTGACTATATACTCACCTAAACTTTTGGACAGAGATTGAGAGAAAGGCAATGAAAAGCTTTACCAAAACGCAGAGGCCACGAAAGACATCGAGAGAAGCAACACGAGCATGTTTAGCTTTCTTCTTCTTTGCTGCTGCTGCTGCTTCGCCTCCACTCTCCGTTTGTTCTATTTTCATGGAGCGATTCGGCAACAATGGATGATCTTCCGCCATCGCTGATATAGCAAATACACAACAACAGATTGAAGGAGCTAGCTGTGAAGATAAAGGGGAAGAATGAGAGGGAGAATAAAAGCATATACCAGAGTATTAACGACCTGTTATCACACTTGGACCATTCACTACTCAATCGGTTATCCAATTTCCCGGGTTTTCTTTGTAGCTTTTAAACAACCACCTTTCGCTTTCTGTTAAAAAAATTAAAGTATATAAAAAACAATGCACAAAGAGTGAGTCTAAAATGTTATTTTTTGTTCCTTCTTTTATTGTCCAAATATTACAAATGTTCTGTTACTTATACGGAGGAGAGCCTTGGCGTAACTGGTAAAATTGCTTTTATGTAACCAGGAAGGTTACGGGTTTGAGCCGTGGAAACAGCCTACTGCAAACATATAGGATAAGGTTGCGTACAATAAACCGTTATAATCCGGCCCTTTCTCTAACCCAACGTATAGCGGAAACTTAGCACACCAAGCTGCCTTTTTATTTTATTACTTATATGGGCATTCTCATAAGAGATTAATACAACATAGGTATGTCATATCTTGATAGAATTATTTTCTTACCTTCTCTGGAGAATGGATCGGTCTTGAATTAAAAAACGAAATAAAAAATATTTGTTACCTGTCTGTTTCACTTTGCGTCAAAGTATTATTTTAAAACAAGATTAGTGCTTATCTTGTAACTTGATTAAGCATTCAAGATTTTTCTTGTAATGGTGGTGTTCACATATCCACCTAAAGTTTAGGCTGATAAGAGATTCTATATATGTATTGGGAAAAAATTCTATTTAAATTGAAGATGACGTGACAAAATACGTGGGCTGGTCAAATAGTTAAAGTGTAATAGACCAGCAAAATACACGGGAAATGATAGATACGAGAAGAAGAATGAAAATAAGTACGGGAAGGAATTTAGATACGAGTTTCGTATCAATTCAAGTCATTTAATGCTAACGGGTAAAAAGAAGTGCCGAAGAAGCGAATCTGGTGGCGAAAGTAGTCCAAATTCATTATTAAATGCTGGAGACATTACAGAATCAACATTTAGTAGCAATGATTATGTAACGTCTCATTAAAGGCTATTTATTATATAGATCAATACGTTACTCCTTGTCAATTATAAAGGAGAAAGTTTCATTATTTGTAAGGACATACAACATTCTTGATATCATATTGAAATAACAAGTTCTTTTTACTTTATTCTTATTCTTTCAAAGCCAATTATATTTCGGTCTCTTTGATTATCAGTAACCCGATTTCTTCTCTCTAAAATTCAAGCTTCGACCAAATTACATTTTTTGGTTAAACAAATTGGTTGCGTTACCGGGAATCTGATAATCCGTTCTTTCTAAATTAACATTCAACCTATTGTCAGTATGTCAAACAACAATGACAACAATAACCAGGAAAATCTGAACCATCAAATTGATGATGAGGAACTCAACAACGCTAACCTTCAAGCTTCTCCACGTGGATCTCGTGAAGAAACTCCAAACGGTATGTCTGAACATGATGGCGGAGGAGCTGAAACAAGAGATGAACTGTTAAAGAAAATAATCGACTCACAAATTGACAAAGCCTTGCGAGCCCTAGTTAGTCAATTGCATGCTGCGCCAGCAACACCAAAAAATAACACATTGGAAAACCCTCGCTCTGGCCTAGTTGATTCTGGCAATGGAGCAATATCTAGTGACTCACAAGATGGAGAACCAGGTAATACAGGTAATTCTCATCTTCAAAATTTGGTATTAACCTTGCAGAAACAACTCAAGGAGCAGAACGAACAAATCGAGAAAATCTCTAGAGTTCCACCTGTGATAAAACCGTGGAAGCCAAGTGCTGCTCCTTTACCAATTCCAAAGAAATTCAAAATGCCTGACATCCAAAAATATGATGGTACAACGGACCCTCGTGACCATGTAACTGCATTTACAACAGGAGTGAAAGGCAACGATTTAACCAAACAGGAAATCTAATCAGTATTGGTTAAAAAGTTTGGAGAGACACTCACCAAGGGAGCATTAACCTGGTATTCTCTTTTACCTGAAAATTCTATAAATTCTTTTGCTGAGCTTGCAGATTCTTTCATACAAGCACACTCGGGATCTCAAAAGGTGGAGAAGAGAATGGAGGATATCTTTAAAATCAAACAAGGAAACACTGAATTGCTCAGAGATTTCGTTGATAGATTCCAACAAGAAAGAATGATGCTGCCCCGTGTACCGGATAATTGGGCAGCAATAACTTTTGCCAGTAATTTGAATGACAAAAGTTCAGAAGCCATGAGAAGACTTAAAGAAAGCCTTTGTGAATTTACCGCAACTACTTGGAACGATGTTTATAACAGGTACGGTACAAAGCTCAAAATTGAAGAGGATACCGTATCTCAACCTCAACGAGAAGATAAAAGCGGGTCCAGAAGATTTGAAGCCGACAAAAGGTCAGGAAAGAACAGGTACAATCCATATATGGGACCTGCAGGAAAAGAACCACGTTCTAGACAGAATAATCAACATTATGATCAAAGGGCTAGAGACAGGGGAACCAGATATTCATCCAGGTTCAGTGGCGATCGATATAAACCAAGAGTCACGAGATGATGATAGAAATTTAATGGCACGATTTGCTGGTCATAGTTTAAATGTAACTAATTCCGAGCTCGTAGTTGTTCTAAGGAGTATGGGAGATAAGGTACGGTGGCCAAAAGAGATGCGGTCGAACCCAAATAGACGTAACCCAGACCATTGGTGCGAATTTCACAACGACCATGGACATTAAAACTCAGAATGCAAATTTCTACAGAGTGAAGTAGATCATTTATTGAAGCAAGGATATCTCACGGAGCTGTTCAATGAAAAGGAAAAGCAAGCCTACATGAAAAATAGGCAAGAGCCACCGAAACCACCTTCACCTAAGAGGGTTGTAAATGTCATCAATGAAGGGGACGATATATACGGAGTAACGTACACGGCTTCAAAGAAAGTTTCCAAAATGACGATCACACATGGCAAGCGAGTGCGGCAAACCTTTGAACATGAGAGTATAAGCTTCGATGATGCAGATACAGAAGGAGTGATTACACCGCATAACGAAGCTCTGGTAATATCTTTAATTGTATATGACACTGATGTAAAAAGAGTTTTGATTGATCCAGGTATCTCTGTAAATATCATTCTACTAAGGGTGCTGCGGGAAATGCAAGCTGAAGATAAAATGATACCAAAAGCGCATGCTTTGTCAGGCTTCAACAATTCAAGCGTGATAACAAAAGGTGAGGTAACTCTGACAACTTATGCTGCAGGTGTTGTTAAAGAAACTAAGTTTCAGGTAGTGGATTTGGAAATGGAATACAATATAATCATGGGGAGACCTTGGATTCATGATATGGATGTTGTTCCATCAACCTTACATCAAGTCATTAAATTTCCATCATCTTAGGGAATATGTCAAATTCGAGGGGACCGACGAATAGCCAAGAGTATCAACGCAATAACAGATACGAACACCGCAAGAAAAGAGAAATAGCAATTACCGGAAACAGTTAAAGGTGTCAGCAATCAAACTTCAACTGAAACAATAGATTTAGATTAGAGGCCCGATGTAATTCAAGAACCTGAAGAAAATGAGAACATCAAAACAACAATAGAAGAACTCGAGGCTATGGTGTTATTTGAACAATGGCCAGAGAAAAAAATTTATGTAGGAGCCAATCTAAATCCCGACATGCGAGGTATGTTAATTGAATTTTTAAAAGCTAACGTAGATTGTTTTTCCTGGTCCCATGCTGATATGACAGGTATTCCACCGAATCTGATGACTCATAAACTTAATGAAGACCCATCTTTCACTCCAATTAAGCAAAATAAAAGAAAGCAAGGAGCTTTCAAAAATCAAGTAATCTGAGATGAGGTCCAAAAGTTGTTAAAAATCGGGTCAATTCATGAGGTAAAATATCCCGTTTGGTTAGCTAACACGGTGGTCGTACCTAAGAAGAATGGTAAGTGGCGAGTTTGTGTAGATTACACTGATCTAAACAAAGCTTGCCCAAAAGATTCTTTTCCTTTACCCCATATAGATCAATTGATTGATGCAACTGTAGGTCATGAACTTTTAAGTTTTTTAGATGCATATTCGGGGTACAACCAAATTAGAATGGATCACGGTGATGAGGAAAAGACTTCCTTCATCACAGACCGGGGGACTTACTATTACAAAGTAATGCCCTTCGGTCTAAAAAATGTTGGAGCAACTTATCAAAGGTTAGTCACCAAAATGTTTCAAGAACATTTGGGAAAAACAATGGAGGTATGTATAGACGACATGCTCATCAAAATCCAGCATTCCCGTGACCATATTTCCCATTTAACTGTTACCTTTGAAATTTTGTAAAAATTCAATATGAAACTTAATCCTGAAAAATGTGCATTTGGAGTTGCTTCTGGTAAATTTTTAATGTTTCTTGTCTCTATCCATATAATTGAAGTAAATCCTTCTCAGATTAAAGCAATTGAAGAAATACCTGATGTCCTTACCAGTAAAAAGGAAGTTCAGAGGTTAACAAGAAGGAAATCGGCCTTAGGGAGATTTACTTCAAAATCTTCAGAAAAATGCTTCAAATTCTCTGCGCTCAAAAAGCAAGATCATTTTGAGTGGAATGAAGACTGTCAATGAGCCCTGAGGGACTTGAAAGTTTACTTATCAAATCCCCCTTTATTGGCAAAACCTAAAGAAGGTGAAAAACTACTTATTTTTGTAGCAGTATCAGAAGTAGTGGTAAGTGCCGTTTTAGTACGTAAAGACCAAGGTAAGCAATCTCCAATTTGTTATGTGAGTAAAACACTATTAGATGCAGAGACAAGGTATCCACAACTAGAAAAATTAGCATTAGCTCTCATCATGGCTTCTAGAAAACTACGACCTTATTTTCACTGCCATCATATTGTTGTTGTTACTGCTTTTCCTTTACGAAATATATTGCATAAACATGAATTATCAGGGAGATTAGAAAAATGGGCTATAGAACTTAGTGAGTACAAAATAATTTACAGACCTCGAACTGCTATTAAATCTCAAGTACTCGCCGATTTTGTAGCTGATTTTAGTCAAAGCATACACCTAGAAAACAGAAAAAGAATTACAAGTTTTTAATGGTGCTAATCCGGGAATATGGCTATTATTTACCGATGGTTCATCTAATGTAAAGGAGGCAGGTTTAGGAATTGTTCTTATACCACCTACGGGTGAAACAATTAGACAAGCTATAAAATATCACCCTGTAACTAATAACGAAGCAGAGTATGAAGCTGTGATTGCAGGTTTGGAGTTAGCATTAGAACTTGGCATCATGCAAATTGTAATCAAAAGCGATTCACAAATCATAGTCAATCAAATACTGGGGACTTACGTGGCTAGAGAAACTCGAATACAAGAGTATCTCGAAAAGGTACGGGAGTTAATAAGACAGTTCCAAACTTGGAAGGTGATGCAAATCCCAAGAGAAGAAAATTTGGAAGCAGACGCTTTAGCCAACCTCGCATCTGTAGCAGATATAGCAAAAGACGCGAATGCTTCAATTATACATTTGTTCCATTCTGTTCTTGACCCTGATAAAAATGAAGTGGGATTGGAGAAATGAAATTGTGTCTTTTTTGCAGCACGGAATCGTACCTGAAGACACGGGGAAGGTCATGCACTAAGAAAGAAAGCCGCTCGTTACTGCTTATATCAAGGAAACTTTTACCGTAAAATATTTGGTGGACCATTAGCTCGGTGTCTTGGACCTTCTCAAACAGAATATGTGATGAGAGAAGTTCATGAGGGGCATTGTGGAAACCATGCAGGAGGCAGATCACTTGTAAAGACATTGATTCGAGCAGGATATTGCTGGCCTAAAATGGAAGAAGAAGCGAATGACTTCGTATCTAAGTATGACAAGTGTCAAAGGTATGGGAATAACATGCATAGAACAGCTGAATTATTACATCATGTTATAGCTCCGTGGCCCTTCATGAAATGGGGAATGGAAATTGTAGGACCATTAACCCAAGCAAAAGGAAAGGTAAAGTTTCTACTCGTACTTACTGATTATTTCACTAAATGGGTAGAAGCAGGAGCGTTTAAATAGGTACGAGAGAAAGAAGTTAAGGACTTTATTTGGAGGAATATAATTTTCCGCTTTGGTTTTACAAAGGAGATAGTGTGTGATAATGGACCACAATTTATAGGAGCTCAAGTCACAGAATTCTTTCAAAGTTGGCAAATCAAAAGAATTACATCGACATCATACCATCCAATGGGTAATGGGAAAGCAGAGTCTACAAACAAAGTAATTATCAACAACCTAAAGAAAAGGTTACAAGAATCAAAAGGCAATTGTCCTGAAGTATTACCAGCGGTATTATGGACATATCGAACGACGGCAAAAACAAGTACGGGAGAAACACCATTTTCAATGGTTTATGGTGTGGAAGCTTTGATACCAGTTGAGATAGGTGAACCTAGTACATGACGTGTTCAAGCAGAGGAAAACTTGAACAACGAAGAGTTACGAGTAAATCTTGATTTACTTGAAGGGAGAAGAGAAGCTGCGTTGATAAGGATGGCGACTCAAAAGCAAATAATTGAGCGATATTACAATAGGAAAGCACGCCTCAGGTTTTTTTAAATTGGGGACTTCTTGTTGATTTTTTTTTTCAATCTACAAAGTCAGCTAATTCAGGAAAGCTAAGTCCAACATGGGAAGGACCTTATCGAATTCAAGAAATTGCGGGGAAAGGAGCATACGAGCTAGAGACAATGAATGGCAAGGTTTTACCCTCACATTGGAATGTTATTCATTTAAGGAGGTATTACTTCTAGGGAAGTACCCTCGGTCAGGTATCGCCATGTTAAATATTTTCCTTTGAATTGTTAAAATTATACTAACGATTTTAGATGCTAGGCAAAACCCTAACTCGTGCCAAATGATGAGTCACGGCCTGCACGGAAAATTGGAATACTCTTAAATTCCTAGACCAGGGTTACATTAATCTGATGGAAATACACACGGGTTAGGCAGTCTTCATCTATAATCGTACCTTCGAGTCTCGTATATTTATCTGTTTCTGGAAAAGGCCCAAAAATTGGGAGCAAATACACAAGTGTTCGAGGCTTCATATTTCACCGCTCAAACACTTGGGGGACTATGCTATATACACACGAGTATGTGTAGAAGAATGAATACGAGTGCAGAAAAACATATACGAGTGAGCACCCGACAAATCAAAAGTTAAGAGCAAAGTCACGAGCTAAGGCCAAATAAAAACCTTATAGGTTAAAAGGCAATGGAAATCTTGTAAATTATTAAAGTAAAACGAGGTTATGATTAAAAAACTTGTGTATTATTCAAAAATACTAAAATAGGTTACAAGTAAAAATCTTGTGTTTTATTTCCTTTTTGAAATCTGTTGAAAGAAAACAGTTACGAGAAAGTTGTAGATGTACTTCTATATATGTAATTCCCAAACTTGTCAAAGTTTATGAATGAAAATCTGCCAAGTTTTATAAAATATGTATACTCATATTTCTTTCATCGTATTATAACACCATTATGAAGTTAAGATGTCTTCTTCATTAAGTGTCGATAAATAAAAGGGCCCTCTTTTATTTTTCTCATGATGATAACACATGAGAAGAATCATGAAAGCATTTTCTGAAAGGATAAAGATGCCAACTTATTCTCTAAGTCCTAAAAAGTCAAACAGGCAAGAATAGGGTAAATAAAAAACTATTCCATAAAGTCTAGTAAACATACCAAAATGAAGAAGTATTAATCAAACTTCTCGACATAAAAGACTGAGAGAAAAACTTAGTCAATAGAATATGATTGTTTTTAAAACAAATGCCCCATAATGGAAACTGGGGACTTCACTAAGGAGCCAAAAAATTACATCATCAAGGAGAAAATAGCAAAGAACTTAATTGTTTACCGAAGGAGTTGGAACTTCAGAAGTTGAAACTTCACTTTCAGAGGCAACAATTGGCACGGTGACAACTTCTGAAGAGATAGCAACAGGGATGGAGTCAGTAAATTCTACAGTTTCAGCAAGGGAAGTAGTAGTCACGGGAACTTCCATTCCCATAGACTTTGCCATAGAGGCTTCACCTTCAGAAACTGCTACTGTAGCTTCACCCATACCAGTAGTTGCTTCTGAGTTCAACAACTCATCTGCTTCATGAACTTCAAGAGCTGAGGAAGGGGTACTAACACTTCAAAGGGCTGGAGAAGGAGTATCAACTAGTTGTTGGTTTTTCTCAATGGTGTCCATAACTTTGGCCAGTTCAGATTGTAAATCAAAATTTTCTTGTGTAGCCTCCATTAAGACGTCATGGCGAGAATTCAAGAAAGCCCAACCCACTTCTATGTTAAAGTTCTCCTCAAGGGCATTGTATTCTTTCTCCAAATCCTTGTATTTCTTTTCCCACATAGCAATGTCATTTTTGTCTATTTGGTGCTCAGCTAAGTGGGAGTCCAGTGAAGCTTCAAGATAGGCATGGGAATTCTCTAAGGTATTAATTTTTTCGGAAGAAATCCTCAAATCATTCTGAGCACAAGACATGTTCTCTGCCAATTCCCTTGCATATTCCTCTTTTTTCTCCAAAAGAGTCTTGAGCTCTTTAACCTCATCATTAGCTTTAAATAAAGAGCATTCCAAAATCTCTTTATCTTTTTTAAGTTGAACCCATGAAGCGTTAGCAATTCCCAACTCTGAAGATAAGCTACGATTCTGCTGCTCCAAATGAACTTTGTTCCCCTGTAGTTCTTCTATAATCCCTTGAGCACTCTCATATTGGTCCTTCCAATTTGTTGCTTCAAGTAATGCATCCTCAGCTATTTTCCTAGCTTCGGAGATAGCCTTTGTAGACTCACGATCCTTTTTAACCAATAAAGAAACTCTCCCCATTAGCTCAGTCCCAATAGATTTGCCTACAATTATGAAACATGAAAGTCAGGACTCAAAAAAGGAATTTTTTTTTAAAGTCAAAAAAATTACCTTTAAAGTTGAATGAACTATGTCATTCATCAAGGTGTAGCAGCTGTGGCTTTGCATCTTATTCTTCTCAATATCCCCAATAAGAGGCTCGAGCCAAGTATATGCGCCTCCAGATTTTTTTAAAAGGCTTTAAGTGGCAGGAACTTCAAGAGTAACACTCCTCATAGCCATGCCTTTACTACTAGAGCTAACCTCTACTGGAGGGGCGGATGAAGAGGGAACAGCAGAAGTGGAGTCGTTGAAGTTGAGGCAGGAAGGGAAGGAGAAGCTGTAGAAACTGATTCAGGAACAGAAAGGGAAGTAGTCACAACTGGTGAAGGAAAGGAAGCAATCATTGGTGATGAAATACTTACAATTGGCAAAGGAATGGAAGAAGTAGGAACGAATGAAGAAAGAGGAGCTTCATTAAAAATAGGTCCAAACTCGCCACTCAAAAACCACTATCCAAGGGAGGTTGAGTTGGTTCACTCGTGTCTTTTGGCACGGTCTCCTCATCAGAAAGGATTAAAACAGGCTCGGTGGTTGAAGGTTGAGTAGGAATATATTCAATTTCATCATCATGGATGACTCTTCTTCTAACCCATGGCCTGGTTATTAATGAGGTATCTTCCTCTTTTTCATTCTCCGTACCTTCTACTAAAGCTTTTCTTTTCTGAAGCAAGGCTCGTGCCTTGTCCAAGCCTAATGCAGCATTACCAGACATACGAATGGCCATAGCCACTTTCGCTGTCATTCCTTTATAGCCAAATCCTGATCAAAAGAAGGATATCAGTCAAAATCAATGAAAAGGTACTTAAGGCCTAAAACGTGTGTGAAAGAAACACGGTACCATGCGTTTTGACTTTCCAGTTATGTATGGCAGAGATTGATTTCCAAGTTCTTTGCTCTTTAGGAGCAATCTTCAAAATTGAATCCACCCAACCACGGAAGTTGGGAACAGGTTCCACATCTCCCATGGTTTCTACAAAAAACCAACAAAAGGTGAAGTCAAAATCAAAATTCAAAAACAAAAATAAGCACGGTACAGTAGGGAAAAAGTTACGTGCAAAATTTCACTTCTCAGGGAATGGAATGTTTGTTTCACCAAGTAAGTCCACTGTACGAACAGCAACATAATGGGCTTACCATCCTCTATCTTTGTCATCTTCTGGGCTTACCAAAACCTTCTTGCTCCTCGCAGTCAAGGTAAAAACCCCATGACATATCAAGTTAGGATAGTATAAGTGGATGAGGTGAGAAAAAGTGAAATTGATATTGGATTTGGTGGATAAAAATCTTAAGCAAGCCATTGTCCTCCATACCAAGGGACCAACTTGGGCTAAGCAGATACTAAAGAAACGACAAAAATCAAGAATTATCGGGTCATTGGAGGTTTAAAGCCCAAAGTGAAAAGATAAGTGTAAACAAAAGAATACCCAATCCTGAAAGAAGAAATCCTTTGATTTGGGTCAGGAATAGACATTCTAAGATTATTTTTCCAATTACAATCTTTCCTAATGGAAGGGTTTGTGAGTTCGGTAACTACAGTAGGTTAAGCATCGGCTTTATCTAAACCAGCGACTTGTTTTTCAAGAAACTGTCTATCACTGATAAAAGATAAATCGCTGGATACGATTTCATCTACCAAAGGTTCTCAAGAAGAATCATAAATTTCTTTACCTTTAGAAGAAGGTGTTTTCGAAATAGAACTCCTGGAAGAGGAACCAGAAGAGTCACCTCGAGTAGATGCTGGTCGAAGTCTACCACATCTGCCTCTTCTATGTCTAACGGGGGCATTTGGAAAATTATCCAATATCGGAACTTTTTTGGGATTAGGTTTTGAAGATGCCATTGTTGAACAAAAAGGAATTGAAGAAAAAGTGAAAGTAAAGAAGAGAGTATTTGTTAAATGTTTGTGAAGAAGAAGACAAAGAATGAAAAAGGTTAAATATGTATACGATGACAACCATCAAAACTCAGAAGTGTAATGATGGAAAGTCTATAATAAAGGCAATTATCACTTCGTGAATAGTGGAATAAAGAGGTTTTGAAAAGAGGTGTAAAATGGCCAGTCCAATCAAAAGATGACACGTGTAAGGAGCATTAAATGAGAAAGACAACTGAGACGTCAATATTGTCAGATGCATTAATTGTGACACAAATTCCTTTTTTATGAAGATCAACTTCTCAATTATTTAATTGACAAATAAATAGAAAGTGAGGGGACTTTCTGTATTTGGAAAAAATTTAATTTAACTTGAAGATGACGTCGCATGACACGTGGGCTGGTCAAATAGTCAAAGTGTGATAGACCAGCAAAAGACACGAGAAATGATAGATACGGGAAGAAGAATGAAAATAAGTACGGGAAGGAATTTAGATACGAGTTTCGTATCAATTCAAGTCATTTAATGCTAACAGGCAAAAAGAAGTGCTGAAGACGCGAATCTGGTGGCGAAAGTAGTCCAAATTTATTATTAAATGCTGGAGACGTTACAGAATCAACATTTAGTAGCAATGATTATATAACGCCTCATTAAAGCTATTTATTATATATATCAATACGTTACTCCTTATCAATTATAAAAGGAGAAAGTTTCATCATTTGTAAGGACAAACAACATTCTTGATATCATATCGAAATAACAAGTTCTTATTACTTTATTCTTATTCTTTGAAAGCCAATTATATTTCGGTCTCTTTAATTATCAGTAACCCAATTTCTTCTCTCTAAAATTCAAGCTTTGATCAAATTATATTTTTTGATTAAACAATATACCTTTTCATTTTCTGATAAGCTAATTTGACAAGTTATAGTGGTTATGTAGTTTCAAATCTTTATTTTATTTGTGTAGAACACCTCAATCTACTCATAGATTGCTCTAGAGTGAGTCAAATTGGCCGGGGGAAAATGAAATGGAATAATAATGCTGACCATCATATTTGCTATTATACAAGAGGAAGTTTACCCAATGTTGCACGGGACTAGCCTAATGCTGAGGCTGCAGGTGTCCCCTCTTACCACAAAATTTTTTTAAAAAAAAGAAAGCAACCATAATCGGCGTTCAATCTCGTTGTTTTTCAAACTACTCAATTCAAAAAGTTGGATCTTTATCTGGTCAAAACACAGTTGATAGGCACAGATTTTACCAACTCTCCTTATTTTCCCATAAGGAGTTTGTTTACTCAATAATTTTCACAGAAAGAACAGAAGTTGCATCACTTTTAAATCTTATACCTGCAAAAGAACAATCACTTTGAACCTCAAACTACATGCTGGGTGTGTATTGGGAAAAAAACTGAATTTGAATTAAAAATGATGTGACATGACACGTGAATTGGTCAAATAGTCAAAGATTAATAAATGACTAAGAGGTACGGAGAATAACATATACGGGAAGAAGAAAGTAAACAGACACAAGAGGGAGTCTTAGAAACGAGTCTCGTATCTGTTCAAACCATTTAAAACCAACGGATAAAAAGGGCACTGAAGACAAGAATCTGATAACAAAAAGTAATCTAAATTCATTATTAAATGCCTGATACGTTACAGAATCAATATTTAATAGCAATGATTGTATAACGTCTCGTTAAATGGTCTTTATTATTTAGATTGAGACGTTACTCCTTATTAGCTATAAAAGGAGGAGGTTCTATCATTTGTAAACACACAAAATATCAACTACATCATAGTGAAATACAAACTTCTTATTGTTTTATTCTTTCTTATTAACCCAGCTTCTTCTCAAAATTCACGCTTTGACCAAACTATATTTTTTTGATTAATCAGGGTGTTTGCCACTCCAAATAATCATGCCATCAAACACTTTATTGTGGTAACCTTAAGATCAAAGAGTTGTATAACCAATCCTGTCCTCCTCAACTTCTGCTACCAATGATAACATTCATCAAGCGTGCTACATTTTTTTCGAAATCATCGAACTTATAAAGTATAAGCCCACAATAATATCTCCCAAGTAAACAATTAATTTCTCACCTATTGAAACTGGAGGTGCAATGTCGTACAAACAAGCAACCAACAGCAACAGGTTCAATCAATCGTGTCATAGCTATTTTTTGATCGAGGATCGATTTTCTAAGTCATCCACCAACCCCACTATATAAACAAAAGTATGATTTGAGATCCTTGAATGCATACAACAATTGCACCTTCAAAATTCAAGCTCAAAAGAATCTTGGATAAACCAAACCATCCTCAAGAATGCCTCCTGTTTCTGAGATAATAACCCACCAGCCAAAGTACCACTTATAACAATAACACTAGGAACAAACAACCGGCAATATATCAACAAAAACATAACAGATTTAACACAATTCAACAGCATTTCAATTTTGAAAATATCTAATACTCTAAAGATAAACCAAGTAAATATATATAGCAAAAAGAGGTTAACTGTCTTGGTTGAACAACGAGTTAAAAAGTACCAAACAAACAGCACGGCATATCTATTACTAATATACGAGATTCTTAATAGCATCTACTGATATATTCAAATCTATCACCAGAATATGGAAACTTAATAGACATCAGATTCACTCAAAGGCCCAGGCATTCTCCCTCCTAACTTCCTCCTCTTCCTCGGGTGTGAAGTCATTCTTGATGTTGAAGGTCTTGCGGATCTCCTCCGGAGTTTTCCCCTTGATCATGTCCGCCACAGTCTGGCAAGTGAGATCAAGCAGGCTCTTGATGTTCAAATAGTTAGCAGCCTAAAATTTACAACAGCAGTGTTTATTAGACCATAGGGATACAAAACACAAAGAGCAAGTGCTAGGTATAGTTAAATCGAAGATCCTTGCACCGGCCCAAAGAAACAAGAAAAATAAAACAAACGTATTCAAACAACCAACAACAACAACAACCCAGTATAATCCCACTTAGTGGGGTCTGGGGAGGGTAGTATGTACGCCGACCTTACCCCTACCCTTGGGTAGAGAGGCTGTTTCCAAACAGACCCCCGCATCCTTCCCTCCAAGAACTTCCCACCTTGCTCTTGGGGAGACTCGAACTCACAACCTCTCAGTTTGAAGTGTGGATTGCTTACCAACTTAGATGAATCAAGGCTCTAGTCAAGTTCATATGCAGCTCTTTTGTCTCATTGTTTGAAAATGTAATTTAACTTACATATCAAATAAAGAAGTGTTAGTGACGGTGGAAGAATATATGAACTACTAATTGTTAAAAAGCTAGTCTGACAGTGTAAACATCACATCAAACTTTAAGAATTGAATAGTTTGGATTTGATTTTTTAGTCATTATGAAAGTGTTAAAGAAAAATGACGGTGTCCAAAAATTGGGGACATAAAAAATATGAGAGTAATAGATTAAAACTAGACAACATGATACATAATCAGCCACTGAATGGGGTTCAAAATCCCCCAAGTACAGAACAATGGAACGTACAGAAAAAGAAAGGATAATACACAAATAAGAACACGCCTAAACTTTGTGGGAGACCTATGATTACCCCTGTACTTTATATACAGCTTTACAATGCCAAAACAATTGATTAATTGTAGGTTCTGTTCGACACATGTAGCTGAGTCAATGTTTAACATCAAAATGACCAAGTTCCTCCACAACTATTTCATACTCCCTCCTTTCCACTATGTTTTATGCATTTTGAATTTTGAGAGCCAAATGAGTTCTCTTTGAACACGATTTTTTCAAATGCATATTAAATACTTTAATTACTATTAATTATTGTATGACTTTGTACAATAATTATTGTATTAATACTTTAATTACTATTAATTATTGTTGTGAAGTTCCAAACAAATTAAGATTCTATGCCCAAATTTGTGGTCAAAATTGAGAAATTTGACGCTCAAAATCCCAAATGTTTCCAACAAATTGGGACATAGGGAGCAATAATTAGCCCATCAAATAACAGCAATAACCCAAGACAATAACCAATAGAAGCAGAAATTATAAACATATAACAGCGGAAAAACCCTAAACATAAAATCAGGCAAATAAAGTACTAGAACTAATAAGTCAAATCAGGACAACAAAAGCAAGAAAAACAACCTATAGCAAACACAATAATTTTTAAAAAAGTTTAAAATGTTTATACCAAGATAAGATCAAAGAGAGTAGCCTGATCAACTTTGACAAAGTCAGCATCAAAGCTTTTCAAATCATCCTCAGAGGCTTTATCATCAGTCTTAGCAACAGCATCGACGTGGCGCTTACAGTACTCAATAACCTTGGCCAAGATCTTGCTCGTAACATTAGGGAGAGGGATACTGGTATCAGCACAATCGTCTTCGATCATGTGTTTTATGGTCTGTGATTCCAACGCCACCGCCTCCTCCACCTCGAAAGTTTCGCCGTCGGAACTCTTCAACACAATCATTTTTGAAGTAGACATGGTTCGATTGAACAGAGCAAACAAAAACGTACACCCTAGGATTGTTAAACGAGAGAAACAAAACAGACGCTAGAGAGAGAAAAAGTAGTGGAATTCTATTAGTTTTGGGTCTATAACTCTATATATAGAGCTAAAAATATTTACTCGCATGTATTGATTTAAAAAAAGTAACATTACACCCGAATTAATATTGGTTAAGGGATTTTTTTTAATTTAAATTTTAAATGTTAAAAAAAATGATTCGGTACAACCGAACAAGTAAAAAATTGTAATATACTACTTAAAGGTTACAAGGTCAGGGACAATTGTAAATTGTGAAAATTCTGTAAATTGACTGTAAGGTTAACTGACTCAGTCGTAATGACCTTTATTATCCTCAAAGTTCTCTGCATTCTATCGATGAATATTGAGGGTCTTTGTTTAGATCTGCCCCGGTGAATACCGTAGGGTCCAAGTTAATGAAATTACGAACCCTTGTATTGACAGACCTATTTGCATGACCAATACTTATTTTCTGACGTTACACTTGTGTGGATACTAATTGAGTTAATAGTTGAATAGCATCTCTCATCTCCTAACCTGGTATATTTGGCTGAGAGGTTGAACGTATAGGGGCGGGCACCGGAGCTGGTGTCCCTCGGAACTCTTCTGGAGAGGGCGGGGTATGTGAAGTTTGAGATGGAATCTCACTATGAAACTCTCCCCGAGCCCTAGTAACTCGTGGCGCTCGACTAATAGTCTCACCAGCCACGGATGTTCCCTTCTTATATCGTACGATCTAAGATAAAAAGACATGATAATATCATATATGTCCTGTAGCCTCCTATCTATAAGTATGGTGCACAACACACTCATAAAAAAAGACTCTACTAGACACGTTTAATAGATAACCTTAGGACAGAATTGTTCTGATACCACTTTTGTCATGATCCAAACGGATAGACTGCTACATGTGCCCGAATCCTACATATCGAACATCCTTAAGAATGCGTTTAAGATATAAACATGAATAACATACGTGAGAGAAACTTATCCAAAGTACAATATGTACACATACATGAATAAAGTGGGCGAGCCGGCAAGGCTGTTATAGGTAACTATATACCCAAAAATAGAAGTCGACAAGGCCACATACTATCTAACTATACATAACTGTCTACAGACCTTTAATAAAAAATACAACTGTACAAGGATGGAACTGTGCCACATCATACACATATATGTATACAAGCATATCGTACCAAAATAAAAAGCAGCTCCGGGTCAAGTGGAGTATGCTTGCTGATCAAGGATCCTAAGCAGGGGATCCATCAGCTTGCCTACCTACACCCGTGGGCATGAAACGCAGGCCCCGGGAAACAGGGCGTCAGTACGAATAATGTACTGAGTATTTAAGGCATGAAAATCAGTACATAAGAGACATAGGTGAAACATGGAAAAAGAAATTCCGCCTGTAAGTCTAAATAACTTTGCAAATCTTGAAATAATTGTAATATCATGCACGTGTGTGTAAATATCGTGTCATGCATAGGTATAGGTGCACATAACATCATCAACCTCTGAGGGCATACCATCATATATCATCTCGGTCACGGTGGGTAGAATCATCAACATATACCAACTGATCAGGTGGTGGTGCGTATATAACGTTGTAATCTTTTTCCATATCCCATATACATATACATATACATATACATACATATAAATATGCGTATATAACGCTATCTGGTCATGGATCAATATACATGCATAAATAAATGAAAAGCATGAAAATAAGTTAATAATCTCAATATTCTTTTCAGATAAACTTTACCAATTGCGTATTATTGTGAGATCCATGATTAGAAGATATAAAAATATGTTACATGGGGAATCAAGAACATAGAGATCCTTAGTATTTCTATGAATAGAGTCGTTTATGAAAACTGTAAGGTTGCTCATTTCTTTTTGTATCATTTGGATCATGTCAAAAAGAAAGAAGTGATAGCTTTAATATACCTAAAGTATATTTAGAGTAGAAAAAATCCATATAGTATTCTTAAGAACAATTGCATCATACTCCCTTAAAATTACAAAATCCTGTTGTTATTACGGGGTGCAATTTCGTATGAATCTCTTTGCAAATCTAAGACTGCCGTCACTAGTAACGTGAGGTCTTAAGTTCCCTCACTTATATTCCTTATTTTTCCTTTCAATATAATCCTTGCCAAAGAAATGAATTTGATATCTTTGAATATGAATTGAAAGATACGTAGTATCATATCTATCTTTGAATATGATCCTTGCCTTATGTAGAGCCTTGCTATTCTTTCAGAATATTGGAAGATAACTATCTTTTTAATTGTTAAAACATTTGTAGTTTTTTCCAAGTACATGGCTTATCTTGGAATTGGTTGCTACCTAATCTAATATGACTAAGAGTCATTTGTTTTGTTAGGGGTAATTTCACAACTGGGCTTCTGTTAATTTTATAGCCCATATTTTAATGGGATTTTTATCTATATTTACCATATATCAAATTTTATTATCAAAAATATTTAAGGTTTGGTATTTACCCGTCAAAGACCATATTTTGTTTATAAAAATTGTACCAAATCAAAAATAGCTGAATTCTATCCTAAAAAAGCGCCAATTTTGTAGCAATCAGATTTAATGTGATTATGTCACCATTAATTTCGAGTTTGAAAATGGAAGAAAATCCTACAGCAGCGTCATTCTCTCATTCTGTTACAGAAATATATCTCTCATCTGTAACTTAGCTACAATTCAAAAAACACGAGAATCTCCAGCAATCAAATTGTAGAACTTCAAAATTGTTGAATACACTTCTTCATCTACATCAGTTTGTCGAATTATTAAATACAGTTCTTCATCTACATCAGTACGAAAATTGTTGAATTGTTGAATACAGTTCTTCGTCTACATCAGTACACAAATTCTCGAATCAAAATATGTTCTTCGTCTACATCAGTACAAAAATTGTCGAATTGTTGAATACAGTTCTTCGTCGACATCAGTACAAAAATTCTCTAATTGTTGAATACAGCTCTTCGTCGAAATCAGTACAAAAATTCTCGTATTGTTGAATACAGCTCTTCGTTGATATCAGTAAAATTCTCGAATCTAAATCTGTTCTTCGTCTGTTTTTCTATCAACTACACAAAATTATGTCAAAAATCCCAATAATGCTGAAATCGAATGGTTATTGGGATAACTATGGCAGATTCCGAGATTTTGAAGTTGATGCCATTTTGGTAGATGATAATGCAAGCTACGCAATTCTCCTTTCTACAATTGCAGAACAATTATCGATTGATACATCGGATAACATTGTAGAAATAAAATACATTGTGAATGATAATTGTCCTCCATTGGAGATTAGGAATGATATGGGGGTTCGTGTATATATGGGAACAAAAAAGGAGAATAAAAACTTATGTTTGTATCCCTTATGTATTAGCGTAAGAGATTTCAATATGGAATTGGCAATCACCAATGAAAACATCAGTACAGGTATGTTTGATTCGACAATGTTGAGAGTTTTTGTGTTACCTAGTAATCTACAATTTAACAACATTTATCTACAATTAAACTACAATTATGATATAGTACTGGAAAGGACACAGCGATGTTGCTTTCAAATTTACCTACATAGTTACTACATTTGTGAATTTATTGTCTGCAGGTTCTTCAGGATCCCTAAGGTTACTAGAAATTCCATCCTCACCAGCTATAGAGGAATATCAAAGTGAAATAATAATTGAATCTACGCAAACATGTATTGAAGAAGGACAAGTGTACCAGGACAAGAAAACAATAGCTGCTGCAATGAAGAATTATTTAGTTATGCACAAGTTCCAGTTCAGAGTGAAAAGATCAAGTCATAGAAGGTATGTAGTTATTTATGGATCATAGATTTGCAAAATTACTGTATTATTGAAGATAGGTTTGTTTATGCAATTGTAGTTACATTGTAGTTAACTCGTAGTTAATTGTAGTACTTAATAAATATGTCTGAATATTGTATTTTTTTATAGCTACTGGCTTGTATGTGTAGCTGAAAACTGCAAATGGCATTTCAAGGCAACGTCAGTTAATGATTCTTCATTGTTCAAGATAAGAAGTATTAGCCGACAACACATATGCTGCCCAATGGACGAAACATTCATACAGCGCAAATGTACTGCAAAAATAGTTGGTAGCATGGTCGTTCCAAAGTATTGTGATCCTAAGATTGTTTACACGCCAAAGGACATACAAACTGACATGTTATCCGAACATGGAGTGAACCTAAGCTACATGCAAGCGAGGAGAGCAAAGGAAAAAACATTACAGTTTTTGAGAGGGAATCTGTGTGACTCCTACAACAGATTACCAAAATATTTTTATATTCTTGAGAAGAATTATCCCGGTTCTGTTGTTAAATTAAAGAAGGCAGCAAATGATTGCTTCTTATATGCATTTGTTTCTCTTTGTACATCAATAAATGATTGACAATATTGTAGGCCGGTAGTAGTGGTTGATGGGACATTCTTAAAATCAGCATATAGGGGTATTATGCTGACAGCAAGCACCATGGATGTAGTAGGTACATAATGCAATAATTTTGTAGTTATTTTGTAGACAGTCTTAAACAATATAGGTAAATTGTAGTTATAATGTAGTTAGTTAGTATTTAGATAAATGAATGTAGTTAAATTGCCTAAATTCTCAATATATATTTGTATTTAATAGTTAATCTTATTTTATGTCTAAAGATTGTAGGTTCTATTTTGCCCTTGGCATATGCTGTTGTTGATTCTGAAAACGACGCATCTTGGAAGTGGTTCTTTGAACAATTCAAGGAGGCATATGGTGAAAGACCTTCAATGTGTGTGGTATCAGATAGGCATGAGATTATATCGAAGGCAACATCAGTTGTCTATCCGGGCATGGCACACTACTTTTGCATGTGGCATATATGGACAAATATAAGGTCAAAATTCAAGAAGGCACATCTACAATTACATGAATTGTACTTTGCTACAGCACGGTCATACGCTCTGTATGAATTCAATGAAAGGATGATGAAGATTGAAGACCCGCTTGTATCGTCTTACCTACATAATATTGGCTATCATAGATGATCAAGAGTACATGCAACGGTGAATAGAACTTTTACTATGACATCAAACATTGCTGAGTCGTTGAATGCTGTAACAAAAGAGGCAAGAGAGCTTCCAATATTTGATCTATTTGAGTATTTGAGGACTATTCTAGAACGTTGGACAAAAGAAAAGTTATTGAAGGCAAAGGGTACTTTCACATTCCTTGGTCCCAAATTCAACAAAGAATTGGAAGATAACAATACATTATCCCAGAAACTAAAGGTAATATATTCTTGTTTAGTGCAGGAGAAAAAATAAAAATAGTAGTAGCTTCAGTGTTTCCAGTTTGTAGTTACAATGTAGTCACGTTGTGGGTAAATGTAGTTATCGTTTATATGAAGTTTATTTGTAGATGATTTGTAGTTAACTGATTGTTGCTAATCTAGTTAACTGATTGATGTATTATTATTTCTCTTTGGTCTTGAAATGTAGGTGAGGGCTTCAACAGATCATATACATACTGTGTTAGATGGTGTGAAGTGGTACATTGTATGTCTAGAAAACAAGAAATATAGCTGTAGACAATTCCAACTTGATGAACTTCCATGTGACCATGATTTGGCAGCATTAAGGCATAGGAATGAAAGGCCTGACAACTATTTCTCTTCGTATTACACAAGGAAGAGCCTTCCTATTACCTATGAAATGCCAGTAAATCCTCTTCCTGATGAAGCCAAATGGAATGTTCCACAACATATTTTGGATGAGGTAGTAAAGCCACGGGCGGGAGATAAAAGGCAGCCAGGTAAACCTCACAAGGAAAGATATAAAACATTTGATGAAATAAAGTCAAAGAAGTACAAGGTTTCTTGTGGCAATTGTGGAGGTGAAGGGCATAACAAAAGAACTTGCAAGAATGCGCCGAAAAAGAAATGAATATCATGTAGCTAGAATAGTTATTCAAAATAAATGTTAGTGAGCTCAAATTATCGGAATTTATTGTGTAACTGTTCTACGTTTTGACGATGATTGAGAAGTATAACCATAAATTTGTGTATCTGCACTATTTACATTTTTTAATGTATTCCTTCAGGCATCAATTCTTTTATTTTTTATTGAATAGTTAAACTTTTGTAGAAGCTATATGGAAAACGTCTGATATTAATAAAGAAAATAATGAATGTAAAGTGTTGCCAGATTGTAGTTAAAATGTAGTTTAATTGTGGTATAAATGTAGTAGTGGGAATCACCTAATGGGAATTTGTAGTTATAATGTGTTCAATGTAGTTCAATTGTAGATAAATTTATTTTTTCTGAAAATAATTGTTGATAAGGGATGGCTAAATTATTTATCTGAGACCTATATACATTTCATCTTTATGTTGTGTAAGAACTGATATTTATATAAACATATTAAATGGCAACTGAAGGTATTATATAAAAATAACTCCAACATTAAAGTGAAATTATAAGACAAAGCTGTTACTGCAAAAATGCTATCAGATAACTCGAATACTCGAGTATAATGTAATCAAGAAAATTTGTTGATTACAACCAAAATGCTTAATTCATACATTGTTTTCCAATTCAACTACCAAATAGGAACAAAATAGTCTACTTCTTCTTTCGTTGAACTTTAGTCCTCTCATTGTTTGCCGGCGCACCCTTCCTCCTTGCAAGTCTGCCAGTAACCTCACTATCACTGATTGAACCATCTGTTAGCTTCTTTGTGGCGTAGTCCACAGTAGAGCTCCATAGTGTCTACGGTGTTGGTCAATATCAGTAAGATCTTCCTTTGGGATAGACAAATCACCATTGCTAATATACTCCGCAAAGGCAACCACAAATACACCACAACCCCTGCAGAAGATGAGAATTTTTCATTATATAACAAACGATTAAAAAAAATAATTAAACATACAGAAAGGGAGATTAGTTTTTTACAGTGAGCCTTCCTTTTGTTGTGGAATCTCAGCAACCATCCATTGTATGTCGAGAGGGTCTGTAACTGGTTTCTCTATGTATGGCTTTGTAATCTTGAAGTCAATTTGCGTTTACCATAGAAACCAGTGCATGACAAATAAAGAGGAATAATGACTGAAAATTTCTCAACCAATGTCTGAACTGTTTGATTACGCTTTGCTCTCACCAATGAATCATAAACATAAAGTTGCCGGTCCTATGTCAAAAACTAGCAACAACCAATGAAAGTTCTCCACAAGGTTAATAGGCATGAGCACATAGTCTACAAGATCTCATGCTACATTAGCAAGAATTCTGTAGCCCATAATATATTCTCCAATATCATCCTCGGCTTTAAAAACATAATTCCTTTGATCCAGTGGAGAACTAGTGAACTTCTCATAGATTCTTTCAATCTTTGTCTTGAACAAGCAATCGGTTGTTGTAAACCTAGTTTGGATGTTGGGGAAATATTTTCCCTTTTTTCTCAGATAGTACATAATAACATCAATGTGCTGCCAAAGTAAAAGTGCAATATACAATAAGTTGTAGTGTAGCCAATCACATCTACAAAATAACTACATATTAACTACAATTAGAAATTATGAAAAAATCTAACAGCTTGCTTCACTTTAACAACACCATAACTACAGATATATAACAGTTAGCCCAAGTGCATCATAATATATAATTTGATTGCATTTAGCATGAAAGATATAGAAAACAAGTACTATATCTACAATTGACCAATCATAATTACATAAGAACTACACATTAACTACATTTTTCACACTGACTGCATAAGGTTCAAAAAAGCAAAATTTTACAGTTGAAGAACAAACATAGTAACATATCTATGATGTGTACAATATAACTACATTTAAACATCGTAGTTAAAGACAAAACTACAATTAGAAACTATATACCTACTGTGTTATTGATTACTTGTCCGAGGTGAGCAAGGGCATAAAACCAGTCCTTCTTATCAATCTTCTCACAACCCAAATTCCAACCAAGGATTGATTTGGTTATCCTTATTTGAAAAGAAATTTTTCATCCTGTAATAATAAGAGAATGAATCAAATACAAAAAAATTTCAAAAAGATTTACAACTTTAAAGTCTAAAAAGGGTGGACAGATAGTGTAAATTTAAGCACCATACCTCCTAGATACTTTGTCAGTGCGATGGTATAACCAGGTTGTGAACCTATCTATCAATTCAGGATCTACATCTTCACCTATGACACTTGTGAAAGGGTGATTTAGGTAAAAATATTTGGGCCTAACAGAGGTGCTGCCTTCAGTACTATACAGGGGAGTGAATGGTGATCGTGCATGTTTTCCTGGTATCCTTATTTTTCCTTGATGAACGGGGGTTGAATAAACTTGTATGGGCTCACCATACATGACCAACCGTGATAGATTTTCCGGCAGCTCAAAATCATCCAATGTTACACCTTTGTTTTCAATGCCTTCAGGCACAACTTCAGTCTCCTCTTTTTTATCAAGGCACCCCTAGACAACTTCAGTCACTGTTATACCATGAATTGGTGACTGTGGAATGTTATCTTCAACATCTGTTACATAAAAAATGACATACTTAACAACATTATACCAGTGTATAATCAATTATTTTCTACTAAAAACTACATTATTAAACAATACCTTCTTTTGCTACCTCAGCTGCTTCTTGGAAGTCAACGTACAAGTCAACTTGTGGTTGAACATGTTGTGGAGAAGTGGGAGCTGAAAAACATAGTGAAAAGTGATTAGCAATTCTTGAAGTTTGTAGATATGTATGTAGGAATTATGTAGATACCTGTATTACTTGTGCTTGCATGGAGTTGATCACCAACATTGAACTGAAAATGATTGTTTTTGTCTCCTTGATTTTGGTCATTATATTTTGTTGAACTACCAGCAAACTACATTTTTGGGGGAATATTTGAGAATGCTTTTTTGTCATAAGTATTATATAGTCTTAGCATAAAATTATATGTAAATTCTTACCTTTGACTCATCCAAATCATTCCTCCTGTTTACATCATTCATTACACTGTTCAAAGATTGATGTATGAACTCTCGAAGGCTTGAGAGTTCACTAAAAACATCCTTCTTAAACTCATCTAACTTTACATCAACCTAAAAATTAATTATGTGTAATTAGTTGGTAAGCATATTCTATTAGTTACACTTAAACTACAAAGAAACTGCAAAGTAGTAGGAATAAATTCAAGTGGTGCTAAATTATGACAAAATATTGTAGTTTCTCACAATACCTGCTCAAGCCTCTTTTCCAAATTGCTGATCTTGCTACAGACAGATTCCATGGCCTTTTGAGAATTAGCTTCTTTGGGTTCAACTGTTGGAGAAGCAGCAATTGGAACATTTGATGGTTGAGCAACCTCTTCATCTTCATATTTAATCTTCTCTGAGATATTAAGCACTCCAAGCTCTTCTACAGATTCAACCATGTTTGTGAACTGAATGATGGAAGTGACAGTTAATTCAATTGAAAATAAAAATGTAGATGAAATGTAGTTACTATAACTGTAATTGTAGAATCATACAAAGGTTAAAAAAAACCTTGAGCTACTCAGGCTTGATCATCTTGTCTTCAATTGCAGTTAACAAAATCTGTCCCTTTGTAGCTGACCATCTTAAAATCCGAGGAACCGATTCAGAACACCGTGTAGCAAGCTCGGTGCTGACGGAAAAGCAACACTCGTATAGCCACACTTGCAAGGATAATGAGCATCAACGTATAAGATAAGACTGTACATTGGGATTAAGATAATGTCAACAGATTCAATAACCTGCTTGAAGGATTTTATACCCCATGGGTATGACTCAAAATTACCAGACTCGATAAGAAAGAACATAAACTTGTCTATGAAAGTAACATTGTCCTTATCTGAAGGACAAACAAAAAATTCCAACATATAAAGGATGCACAACTGCACCGCATCCACATGGTTTGTCCACGCTTTATTAGTGACTACTTTTTTTAGATGTCATTGCTCAACTCTTTCTTTGTTTGGGAAATACGTATTCATTAAAGGGCTAACATAGTTCGAATTGTAACCATAGTCTGAGAAACTATTGACACAACTAAAATCAATTATCAAACCAAATTCTCTCAATAAAAAAATCAAATTTCCACCCTTTAAAAGAACAGAAAAGTATGTGTCAGTAGACTTTGACAACTCATACTTCATTAGAAGATGAATGGACTGGTTTTGCATACATATTGGGGACAGATCAAATAAGTAACCAAAACATGTTTTTCTGAAAACACGTAGTTGATTTGGGGATAGTAAAGCCTTTATCTGGCTAGGTATTGTAGGATCACACAAGCTGTGGAATCGGAGCACACCATAATCAACATTTTATTGAGCAAAGTAAGGGTCATTATGCAAACAATGTATATTAACTGTGGTTAGAATGACGTTATAGATTTCAGCATTACAGGATAGAACGTAACATATCATACCGACAATTTTAATCAACAGATTACAATTAAACTACAATCTAACTATATTTATAAACTGTATAAGAGGCATTGCTCCAATTAAACTATAAAATTGAGCCAAATAATCTACAAAATTAGGACCAGACCACATTTTACAAAAATACACTTGAACAGACAAATAAAAACAATATAACAGTTAAATGTAACAGTTACTTAATGTAATCTTGAAAAAATATAGTATAATTGTATTGAGAATGAAGTTAAATGTAGCAGCTATACAAGTGGCAATACAAAAACCATAGATACAATTTACTTAGCAGACTATAATCAACTACAATCTAAATATATTTATAGACTGTCTATTAATCACAGTGCCAAATAAACCTACAAAATTGCGACAAATAATCTACAAAATTGAGACCATATCACATTTTACCGAAAAATACTTCAACACCATAAATGCACTTGCAGAATATTTTTTGGCAACCAAAATTTAACTACAAAACAGTGAGGACAAATAAATATTGTTTACCTTTAATGAAATTTTTTGAGGAACCAATTTTGGTAATTTTTTGAGGGTTTCTTCTTTTTTGTTTTGACGGTGAAGGAGACACCTTTGATTTTTTCCCAGTTGGAAGTTTGGGTGAATCTTCTACAAAATTATCATCTACCATCAACTCTTTCCCCTTGCGCTTCAGTTGTTTGTCGACTTTTTTTTCTACTCCGCTAGCATCAACATAGTGCAAATGCTTGCTTCGCATTTCAGCACGGATTTGTCTTGGAGATGAAAGACCTGTATTTTTTTCACTTGCATGTGTAGATTGTCGGTTTTTGGGTGGTGATTTAGGTGTTAAAACACCCAAATAAAAACACGAAATATCTGCTAATACAGCTTTTGATGGTTTTTTTTTTTGTGGAGTATTTGATTTTTTCATGATTTATGAGTTGAATACAAAGTTGGAATGGGGGTTGAAAATGGTGGGGGATTCAACAGAAATTGATGGAACGCGAAGGTTAGGGCTGTGCGACAATGGCGGAAAAAAACTGTAGAAAAATGGTGGGGGGGAGGGGGTAATTAAAACGGAAGGTAAATCGTGGGTATTCAGAGAGAGAGAGAGAGAGAGAGAGAGAGAGAGAGAGAAGCGTGTACTAAAACAATCGTGAAGATACGGTTCCTAAAATAAAGCCTACAATAAATGAGGTTATAATTAAAGACTTAATTTGAATTGTGGTACATAAATTGAAATTTGGTATGCTTAAATGTAATAAACACAAACCTTAAACATGGTAGGTAATAAGGTTTGCAATATGGTATACATAGGTAAAAATCTATATTTTAATTTACAACCAACTAGCCTAAAAATAATAGGCTAAGATTCAATATCCAACTTCAATAGGTTCTCAAAATTACCATTTAATTTTTAAAAAGGATTGCTCAAGCTTTTAAGCTAATTTTCGAATTGGTAATTGTGACTCAATATTAGTTCAACAAACCAAATCCATTTGGGTGGTGAAAATTAGATTTTTAACAAGCTTAAATATATGGGTTTATCTGAATTTGATTTTGTGAGAAATTTGGAGTGGGTGTTATTTAGACTTATTAGAAATAATATAAGGAGATTGTATATAAAATTTGAAGTCATTTAATGGAGATTTGGACTGGTGTTGAACAAGAATTGCAACTGAAAATCGTGAAAGAAGTTCGTCCATAGACGTTTGTATAAAGGTGTATAATAGTGTATACGATGTTTTTATACACTCATATACACTATTATACAAGATTATACATAATTATACAAAAACTAACTTCGTCTTCTTCCTTGCGTTTTTTCTTAAATTTAACTCAAATATTACTCAAATCTACTCCAAATCACTTCAAATTTAAATTTTGAACTCCTTTTAATATTTTCAGTCAATTGAAACAACACCCAATCCAAATAATTAAGAATTACAAGAAATTCTATTTTCCAAAGCAAAGCTTTGAATGCCCTTTAATGGTGGACTTCTACTCTTTAGTTTTTTTAAATTGCAACCAGATGATATAGGGGGGAGAAGCAGTAATGGCGGATGGCCTCTTGAAGCATATGTAAAAAAAAGTGAGAAGAAGAGAGAGCGAAAATAATAGTTGTGAGAACGCAGATTTAACTCCATAACTTTTAGAAGCAATGGTTGTAAGAACATATATTTTGAATTTGCAAGAGCTAGTATTTTTAAAATATGTACGACAACATGAGCCATTTTTTATTATGGTGTGAAGTCATGTGTATTTTCTTGTAATTGTTTCTTTTGCTAGTGGCTTGCTGCCACGTGGGGGTGGGTAGGGTTTTAATCTTATCCCATACTCATTAATTAGTTAGGTAATATTTCGTTACTCGGTAATTAATCAATTACCCACGTAATTAAGAATTATCTCAAATTACTTAAAATACTAGTCATTTTTAATATTATACTTTATACATCATACTGTCATGGTCATATGATACCTGTATGGTACTACTCTATAAATATCGGGTATTATAGCTCGAACAATATTTTATCCTAAATTGACAACCTTCAACGAAACTCAATTTCTTTAATTCGTGTACCCTTTATTCTTTATGACACTTACTTATCGCTTGTATAAATAACATAAATACGTTAACTTCAAGATAATTTCATCCACAAATCTACGTCGATTAAAGAAAACGACCTTTAACGTACGAAAACGCGAAATATAACATTATGGTGTAAAGAAATTATATTTAATTTAAAACTCAAGGTGGGTGTGTTTATGATTGTTGTGGCGACTCTCTCTCTTGCTTTTTCGTCATTTGGATTATCACAACTTTCTTTGCAGCTTACAATCATAATTTGTTACTTTATCATGTTCGTTATAAATGAATAATCAAATTGTTAGTTCCTACGGGAAATCCGATAAAACAGAATATTCAAATTATTACCAAGTGAATCTTGCATTATGAGTTGGGATGCTTGGTGGATTGCCTATAAATTTAGTTAAACTTACATAAATGTTTCAAATAAATCTCAATTTACCAATCTCTGGTCAATTATAAATTTATCAAAATTAGCCAACAAAAATTGAAAAATTAAATAATAGGGTTATTTCTCTCAAAAAATCACATGCAAAAATCCCTTTCTATATTTTTAAGCGTGATTAGCAATATTAAATACAAGACGAAAATAAAATTTTATAGATGAGATAGCAAATAAGGTGAAGAAATATAAAAAATATATATAATAAAATCTAAACAAAAAAGGAACTTTTCATTGAAAATATATAGATAAGTCAATATACAAAATTTGAGAAAGATTGGAGGTGATTTGGATTGGTTTGTATTAAAATTCGTAATTAAATCGAGTTCAAAAAAGTCTTCTGCGACACATGTATCTCACACACAGGTATACATGGATATACATGTGATACACAATAGACATAAATATGATACATATGTGATACACAAATGATACACATATCATCTTTTTCATGTTCACTTTTTACCGAATTTTCAATTCAAACCACCTCAAAACTTCACCAAATCATTTCAAAATTGAGATTCAAGCTTCTTAAGTTGTGCTCAATTTATTATGATAACACACACTCAAAATAAAGCAAAATTCTGATATTTTTTGCTATAAATAGCAATTAGCTAATTTGACTAATATTAGTAATACTTTATCAATTGGCTAATTTTTGTAATGAGCTACCTATAAATGGACGCAGCTGGTAATTTTTCATAAATTTATGATTATTTATGTGATATGTAAGCAGAGGCGGCCCAACGGAAAAGCAGATGAAACGGTTGCTGTCACGACCCAAACCCGGTCGTGATGGCACCCACCCCTAAAGCTAGGTAATCCTGACCATCAATCGCTTTCCATTTAATACAAAGTCTCCCAAAAACTCTAATTTTAGAATATTATAGTAATATTAGAATACTAATCCAAAAATATAAATGGAGTAATATGGATAATCACGAAAAATCGGTAAACACACCCAAAAGATATGGGATCACGAGTCTAGAACCTCTAAACAAAACTGGATAATAATATCTGGATGAGAATATAAAAATCTGGAAAAGTATATTAATAATAAACTGGAATATGAAGAGCAGCCAGGTTCTGCGAACATCAAGCAGCTACCTCAACGACACTAGAAGATGTCTGGAGACTGCGAATGTCAGCTAAGCCTCCGGTGTACCTGAATTTGCACACAAGGTGCAGTGAGTAGGGGTGATCACTACCGACTCAATGAATAATAAGCATAGAAAAATGTCTGAAAGTAAGAAATCCACGAAATGCCACAAAGCAAAGCTAAAACTAACAGTCCTATACTCTAGCTACGAACTAACAACAAAAAAAAATATCAAAATAGCAATCAAGTATCAGATAAAAAAAATGTAATGCAATGCACATGAATACGCTGCAGAGTGCAGCCCGAGCCATTCATATTTATTTATCGTCGACGGCGCTCACTGGGGATGTGTACAGACTTCGGAGGGGCTCTTTCAGCCCAAGCGCAATATCAGCGAGGTATCGGCATGGAACAGGCTCTCGGCCTCAATGTCAATATATGATAATCGCTACGGCGTGTAGCCCGACCAGATTCAGTCCACAGTATGCATATAGTCACATAACAGATTCAATCTAATTTCTCAGTTCCAATTATTAAGGCGAATATAATTTAATTAGTTAATTTCAAAAATAAGGTGACTTAGTATTTAATACAGTGATTAAGCACAGGACTGAGATCAATGATTATGCAAATCATATCATCACACAGATATTTACCCTAGTGGTACTACAGATCGGCACAAGGCCCAAATCATGGCATTAAGCCCAATTATCAACAACACAATATGCGTATCAACCGCCAATAATATATTCAGCTCTCGGGATGGACCAAGTCACAATCCCCAACCATACACCATCCCGCACCTTCCATGGGGTGCGAGTCACGCCCTAACATAGCGTCACCATGTGATAAGCCGGGGTTTCAAACCCCCAGGCCATCATCTATACAAACTACTCACCTCTAACCGGTTGTAGATTGGTCCGCAATGCCTTTTCCTCTTGGAATGACCTCCTCGCGCGTCGAATCTAGTCAAAATCACAACGAATACATAAACATGGGCTAAAGAAACATCACCCAATCAAAAATACTCGAAAAATACTGACATTCACGAAGTTGTCCCGAGCCCACTTCTCGAAAAATTATGGAAACCACGTCAATGGATTCCTCGTCTTGCCACGTGTCCGTACATATAAAGTTTACCAAAATCGGAGTTCAAATGACCTTTCAAATTCCCAAAATTCGTTTTCAAAAACCAAGCTCTAGGTTTTTCTCAATTTCAACCTACTTTCATGAATTTGGGTGTTGATTCTTCCGAAAAATGGTATTTTTAAGTTAAGAGACTTACCTCCACTCAATACCCGCTTCAAACACGCTTCAAATTGCTCAAAAAGCTCCTTGGGTTGCTTAACAATGGAGGAAATATGTTTAAGTCGCGGGTGAAATAACCCTTAAAACATTCTGTCCGCCTAGTGATTTACTCTATGCGATCGCGACCCAAGGCACGCGGTCGCGGAGAACAAATTCCAAAACCTCAATTTTCCTCTTACGCGATTGCAGGTGAGACCACGCGATCACAGAACACTGACCAATGACCCTACGTGATCGCACACACTTCTACGTGATCGCACTGACCAACCATTCTAGCATACGCGATCGCAGAGACCAATTTAGCACCCCCTTCCGATCCTTCTATGCGATCGCATCCCCTGGCTCGCGATCGCAGAGAGCAATTTCTTCTCTGCAATTTTTAATGCACTTTTTCACTTCAAAAATCCTTGTTAACCATCCAAAATCACCCCGAGGCCCTCGGTACCTCAACCAAAAGCACAGATATGCTCTATTACTTCATTCAAACTCGCTCGTAACATAAAAACACTATCATAAACATCAAAATCCTCAAATTACCACGGATTCAAGCCTAAGTTAAACTAAAACTTCCGAAACTTGCATTTGATCCAAAACCCGACCTAAACACCTCCGAATGATCTGAAAAGTTTCAAGCATATCTTAAACACCTAACAGAGTTATTGCAACTGCTGGAATTCCATTCCGACCCCAGAATCAAAATCTCACCAATCAACCGGACTTCGCCAAAATTCTAACTTAGCCAATTCAAGCCTAATTCTCCCACCGGACCTCCAAATTCAGTTCCGATTTCACTCCTAAGTCACAAATCACCATCCGAAACTAGTCGAATCATCGAAAATCCACTCCAAGCCCTCTAACTCATAAGCCAACATTCGGTTGACTTTTCCAAATTAACCTTCTCATAAAGAGACTAATTGTCTCATTTCTAACCAAACTCTGTCCGAATTACTTCAAATTCACCAAACACATATAATGAAACATATAGAAGCATAAAACGGGGAAAACGAGGTGGAGATACTTGGGACGACGGGTAGGGTCGTTACATCGTCCCCGACTTAAACAAACGCTCGTCCGCAAGCGTGCCCAGAGTTGCACTAGGAGCCAACCAACCTCCGAATGACCTTACTAATCATATGCCTGGGTGATCCTGTGTCACCCTAACTCACATATGCTCGATAATACAACACAACTAAAAATTTCACAGGCCATCTAGCCCATAACTGTAGAACCACATTGCACCTCTGAAACCATACACAAGACCAGAACCTCACATTTATTCTCAGAATAAGCCTGAACCGGTTGTAATAACCCATACCTGCAACCTCAGGTGCACTCACATTATATACTGCATAATCCTAACACTTCAAACGATAATTTATATCCACAGTAGTTGTCCACAACAACCATGTATCGATAGAAACCCCTTATTAGCTGGAGTCTTATTCCAACACTGCTATACTCCATCAATGATAATGAACACACAGTAGACCATAACCATTTCTCAGATCAACCATTCACAAAGATATTTCTTCTCCTTTGACTAATACCACAACAGATCTCCGAGCCGAAACTCGTTATTAACCTTCCGACAAGCTGAAACCAAATCCGTTCGTATCCATTAATGACCCCAAAGGTCTTTTCTGGCCAAACACACCATCATGGTGGCATGACACATCAATGCGGACTAAGCCACAACTTACATATCACACATACCAATAAGAGACGGTCTGAACATACTCAAGTCATGAAAATGACTCAAACGAAAGAGATGTACCTTAAGCTCACCAATACCACCACGACACAAAGCTTGGACCCCGTACCATATCTTAGAAATGGAATACCCGAATCTTTCCCGAATGGTCAAATCTCCACGTAGCGTTGCTATAATGTGTGATCTCGTCTAAACACTATTTCACATAAAGCACCTCGAGTCGCTATACTCGAACTTTACAACCACGCACAGATTGATGTCTGAAACCAAGCAATCCATCACACCCATGGTGAAGCGGGTTATATACAATATTAAATCCTGAAAGGATACAACCGACGCGCTATTCGCCGAGCAACTCCCAATACGGACTTTCTTAGAAACCAGGAAGTAAGGCATACCAAGTAACATACGAAAACTATCCTCAACATCACACTGTTGCGGCGCACAATCCGATTCAGATAACATACCTTATGGCGGCGTGCCACCCGATTCACTCAAATATCTCACATAGGGAGTTGCGTCTCGAGCCGAATTTGCTCATTATAACAAAATATCGAGTATCGGTCGTAAGCACACTGAATGCATAATCATATCTACATATAGAGTTATAAGCTACAAAACCCAAGCACAACTGAGGTTTCCTCTAAACCTTCCAATATGAACCCCGATAGCACCGCACCATATGTGCCCATAGTCCGTAAATCATAACGTCTCGCAATGTACTCATAGATCTCTCCAGATCAATGATAAGCTCAACAACGGTCGAGTCAACTTATCCCTCGACAATATAATTCGAAGCCAACCGAGTCGACTCGGACTGGAACACGCATCCGAAAACTCCCTTAATGTCGGAACTAAATCACTGGTAGAAACCTCTACACTGCCTCCCACCTCAAAGGCCAAATCAAGGAAAGCAATTCCTACCAGCCGTCTGCTGGTCCTTAGAACACAACCATTCAGCTAGAACATAGTCCGATGTACCTCGCCACGCAACCTTTGGCATTTTCCGATATGACCCATAGCACAACGGTCTAAAATAATCCAACATAGAGACAACCAGTCTACGCACCAATATCATGTCCAAATCTAACATACCAAGCAAAGAAAGATCCACCCAGGCTTCCAAATCCCAATAGCCGCTTAAGCTGCCAATGCACAAGATCCACAACCACTACATAGACTGCATCAGAGAACTCCCAGTCTCCCACTCCATATAACATACAAATCACTATACCTGATTTCCACATTCCGCCATATGAATGCCTATCACACATCGAGTACCAAATCATTCCACAAAAGATATCCTCAAATTTTCCCGTGCCATCAGCAAACTCGAATATAAGCAGTCGATCCAACAAGAAACTGTCGAAACACTAGTGAGGTATCATTAGTCTGATCACATTACCCTACTTCCGAGACATATACTATCGTCAAATCCCTTCCAATTACCGGTACCATTCCCTTGATTACTTGAGGCTACTTGTTGCCTAAGAACTTTATGAACTTCCTTTCATAACTGAACCGGAATCTCGTACACGCCCGTCTGGGTCCTCTACAACATACCGCACCTACCATACTTCCAGGGATAACACGAGAACTTTTGTCTCCCTTCTGCACCGCATACTTCGACGCACTCAACTAGTCCAGAACTTCAATTGATCCCCTTTAGAAGAAGAAAAATCATTACGCACTCCATGCCCTGCATGTCCATAGAAATATACATCCCCAAACCATGATGAAACCTAACAAGAATTCTCTCCCAATTCTATTTGCGCAAGCTAAACTACCAGGACTGAATCCTTCTACCTGAACCAAGCCAAGCAGACTGTCAGTACTCACGAGACTTGTTGCCCAACACTTCTATAAGCTCATTACCTCGAACACATACAAAGAATCGATCATATCTTTACCACACCGATTCGGTCCACTAACAAGCTACTTCATTTGTCTGGATTTCCTCCAGATTCATTTTCAACTTGATATACTCTCTTGCTGTAGCACCACAATACCTCAAACCAGGCTTACCAGACTCGAACGTAAGACCACACTATCTAAGACCAATGGGCCACTAAATACTCTCTCAAACGTTCCCAAAAAAACCACCTTCTAAAATACCCTACTTTGAAGAACTTCCTACGAATCTAAGCCCGCTACCTTTACTTCCCAGATATTGATACATTCTTAATCAACAACTCAAGACATCCTATTATTTTTCTCACATCTACAAAGCACCATATAACCTTTGTTGAATTTTATTTCACTCGTGCCACCCTCAGCTCAATTTCTGTAACCAGAACTGATTCACCTGCATGCATCAAATCGGAACTAACATATTTTACATAATCGTACAATCAGCTAATCAATAGAAACCTCCCCAACTTAACTTGAAGCATACATACCACAACACATATACTTTTTGCTGTCGTAATGTCATGGTGAGATTAAACTCACTCTTCCATAAGCCTGTAGAAACGCGAATCATCAGAAATTTCTAACTCTTCTGCAATTTTTGTATTCATTCAAACAACATTTAAGCCCACTCTGTAGGCAACAAAATGTTTTTTTACTAAGTCCCAAATTTTTCAAAATTTTGGCAGAGTTTCCTTTGTAATTGAGCCTATCCACCTGCTAGAGAATTCACCAAAACCATCCTAACAACACGTCCACAACTTGACAAAGCATCACAATATATATCAACAATATTAATCTCAATACTACATGTATTATATTATCAAAATTGAGACATGGACATGCGTTGCACCTATTCGAATCATAACACATAGAAAATGCCTTTCGATTACACATTTGGATCATACCACTTAAGGACACTCCGCAGGAGATATCCCACGTGCTTCGCCTCAATTCAGTACTTCAGCCTTCCTTCCACCATCATATATATTACACATCCATTTAATCTTCCTGGGTCTGAACTCAACCCGCAACATGCTATTTACTTCGCTCCCAACTATGAGACCCGAAAAGATTCTCCACGCACCCACAACTCGGGGCAACACATCCAATCGCAATGGAAATGGAACACTTAATGGTTCATCTATCACCTGGCAGACCTTCTTGGACACTTCCAAGTCATATAATTTCATCTCACAGTACTAACATACTTAATCACACGAATACCAAACTGCCATTCCGACTAATAGCGACAATACCAAATATATGAGTTCATAACACAATCTCGCAGAATTAGCACTCCGGTGCTCAAGCCATATGCGGAGACTCGGCCTCAAGTACTCCGGACTGGTCCAATATAAACCTCGCGAAGGATACATCTCGCCCCTCGATCGGGGAATTGCAAGCCATCGAAGCACATATAATACCGAGCGCTCATGCGAGCATGCGAACACGTGGAATGAATTTCAAGAGTTACTCTTTCAAGCTGAATCAAGGAGGCAAGACAAGATTTCAAGAAAGTGGAATGTTTCCTAAAAATTTGTAGCCTCCCGAGTATAGATACGAACATCTACGTACCGATCCGCGAGACTCTACTAAACCGGCTAATGACTCGTGAGGCCTAGTAACCTAGGCTCTTACCAACTTGTCACGACCCAAACCCGATCGTGATGGCACCCAACCCTAAAGCTAGGTAAGCCTGACCATCAATCGCTTTCCATTTAACACTAAGTCTCCAAAAACCGACAATTTAAGAATATTATAATAATTTTATAATAATAATCCATAAAAATAAATGGTGTAATATAGATAATCACGAAAAATCGGTAAATACACCCGAAAGATCTGGGGTCACGAGTCTAGAGCCTCTAAACAAAACTGGATAATAATATCTGGATGAGAATATAAAAATCTGGAAAAGTATATAATAATAATAAACTAGAATATGAAGAGCAGCCAAGTTCTACGAATGTCAAGCAGCTACCTCGAAACATCACCCAATCAAAAATACTCGAAAAGTACTGAAATTCACGAAGTTGGTCCGAGCCCCGAGCCCACTTCTCGAAAAATTATGAAAACCACGTCAATGGGTTCCTCGTCTCGCCACGTGTCCGTACATATAAAGTTTATCAAAATCGGAGTTCAAATGGCCTTTCAAATCCCCAAAACTTGTTTTCAAAAACCAAGCCCTAGTTCTTCATAATTTCAACCCACTTTCATGAATTTGGGTGTTGTTTCTTCCTAAATATGGCGTTTTTATGTTAAGAGACTTACCTCCAATCGATACCCACTGCAACCACGCTTCAAATCGCTTAAAAACCTCCTTGGGTTTCTTAACAATGAAGGAAAATATGTTTAAGTCGCGTGTGAAATAACCTTTAAAACATTCTGTCCGCCCAATGATTTACTCTATGAGATCGCGACCCAAGGCACGCGATCGCGGAGAAAAAATTCAAGAACCTCAATTTTCCTTTTACTCAATCACATGTGAGGCCACGCGATCACAGAACACTGACCAATGACCCTATGCAATCGCACACACTCCTACGCGATCGCACTGACCAACCATTCTAGCCTACGCGATTGCAGAACAAGATACGTGATCCCATAGACGAAATTAGCACCCCCTTCCGATCCTTCTATGCGATCCAGCCCCTGGCTCGCGATCGCAGAGCAATTTCTGCTGCACTTTTTCACTTCAAAAATCCCCGTTAGCCATCCGAAATCACCCCGAGGACCTCGGAACCTCAACCAAAAGCACAGATATGCTCTATTACTACATTCAAACTCGCTCGTAACATAAAAACACTATCATAAACATCAAAATCCTCAAATTACCATGGATTCAAGCCTAAGTTAAACTAAAACTTTCGATACTTGTATTTGATCCAAAATCCAACCTAAACACCTCCGAATGATATGAAAATTTGCACACATATCCAAAATCACCTGGCGGAGCTACTGCAACTGTCGGAATTCCATTCTGACCCCCGAATCAAAATCTCACCTATCAACCGGACTTCGCTAAAATTATAATTTAGAAAATTCAAGCCAAATTCTACACCGCTAGTCGAATCTTTGAAAATTCACTCCGAGCCTTCTAACTCATAAGTCAACATTCGATTGACTTTTTCAAACTAACCTTGTCATAAAGAGACTAATTGTCTCATTTCTAGCCAAACTGTGTTCGAATTACTTCAAATTCACCAAACACATATAATGAAACATATAGAAGCATAAACGGGAAAAACGGGGTGGATATACCTGGGACGACGGGTCGGGTCGTTACAGTTGCTTTGGGCCTCCTACTTTGGGGGCCCCTCAAAATTTACTAACACTTGTAGTTACATATGTCAATTTTACTTTTTATTTAAGAATATTAGGTATTTTAAAATAAAGCAAACAATTTTGAAGGAAAGATGGGACCTTTGGAGAGGAGAGTTTTATTTTGGGATTCACTTTATGATAAATATCACATTATAGTAGATGTCTACTCTTGTTCCATGATCTTTATCTCAAATGCTTAATGACATATTCAATGACATACTTTGTATGTTCAATGACATACTTTGTATGTTCAATGACATATTCCATGAAATATTTTCTTCACTTTTTATGCTTATATAAAGGCCTTGTAATAGATAATAAACGACACACAATTGAAGAAGAAAATACCTTCATTCTCTCTATTTCTATTTCTTGTTTATGTTTTAATAAATTGCTTTTATTTCATAACACGTTATCAGCATGAGTCTCTATATATATCTACAAAAAATTTCCTACATTTAGAAAAATTACAATTAGAAGCCATACATATCATGTCATGGTTAGATGTAAAGAAAAACTACATATGTTAATTAATGAAACGTAAGAAGGTATGATTATCTTATACTTGTCATTCCTTTGATATCTCACATGCACATAACTTCGTATTACACCTGTATTGCATAAGCACATATTAATTTTACATCTTTTATATCACATGAATGGAATGAAATTTTTGAAGTGCTATATGTGAAAATCATAGTAGTAGTTAATTGTTCATATAATGCATGTCATGGTAAACAAGAATATGTTATATAAGTTGTCTTGTACGTATTTGTGTGTTAACTATCTTCCATTTGTCCTGCCGCTTTTAATATTTTTTTAACTTGGATGAATATTTTTTCCTTTTGGGTTTTTGCACTTGCATATGGTAAAAAAAAGGAATAAAAATAAAAATAAAAATAAAATAAATAAATAAATGGTCATACTGATTAGAAGCATAAATCATCTTGAAGAAAACAAAAAATACTTTACATCTTTATCTAGGTTGATTAATTACGTCTTTGAAATTTGGAAAACAAACCAGTTATTGAAGAAAGTATACTTCAAGACCGTATCATTTGAAAGTAAACAGTGATTAGTATGACTACTAGAAGAGGTATTTTCGAGTATCCATGATCCACTTGATGCTTGCTATTGACTTACCATTTTCAAGTATTTTATACGAATGATGCATAAGCTACAATTGGTAAGTTGTTATCTATAATGTCACTTTTCAGGTAATATCAATGCTAAATTTATGTATTAGTTCTATATATGTGTTGTTACCTATATGTTATACGTTTGATAAATTTGTTCACTAATTATTTGGTTGAATTGAGTGAAGGAAAGTCACGACGTTAAATCAAATTCAATAGGTAGATATTTTTAAGAGAAACTCAATAAATATTATGACAATGATTTTATGAACCATTTAAACTCTAATAGAATTTAGAAAAAATATTCTGACCACAAACGGTTATATTTCATATAGATGCTACAAATAATTAATAAAGCTATACGATGATTTGAGATTTGTACACTTATATAAGAAAATAAATTTGATTGGTTAAGTTGCAAATTGGTTGTGTACAACTTTCTTAGCATGTGATTGATATTAAGGCTTGAAAATGAATCTCAATATTATTTAGCCTATTATGCCATTGATTGAGGGTATGACATCGAGATCAAGTCCTGATGCTCTATAATGATGAGAGTTGGGTTTGAGTCTCAATGTACCATATTGATGATATAATGATGACTAAACAAAAAATAATATATTTTTCATGAAAAGGCATGAAGATTGTCCTACTTGATTAGCTTCATTCTTGAAGTGATTGTGGTAGTCGTGCATAATAAGTCCAAATAAAGACAGGTGGTTGAACGATGAACGCGAGCGTTCCAAATAATAATAATCATCACAATATAAAAGGAGAACAACAAGGGTTCTCAAAGTAGTCCTTCAAAATGTGAAGGCAATGTCTACCATCAAAATGGTATGAAGCACATCGTTAATTATGATCCATTCCTTGAAGAGAATGTCGTAGACGTGTGATTTTCGACCCTCCCCGAAATTTTTCATATTTTTGGCGTAAAATATTTAATTTAGCCTTAATAGAGCTATTTGAGCTAATTTTAACTCTTTTAACTTTATTTCGTTACAAAAGAAAAAATACAAAAAAAGGGGTATATAAAGTTTAGTTTATGTATTTATCATAAACTTGAAAAATACAAAAATAGCACCTTCTTTTTAATTTTTATATAATTTTAAAAATACAATATATATATATATATATATATATATATATATATATATATATATATATATATATATATATATATATATTGTATTTTTAAAATTATATAAACTTATATATATATATATATATATATATATATATATATATATATATATATATATATATAGTTTCATTAATATTTTGTAGTTATTTTAAACTTAAAAAATATAAAAATAGTACTTTATATTTTACCTTTATATAAAAATGAAAATTGCAAAAAGATAGTTTTATTTTGTAGTTATTTTAAATCTTGAAAAATATCAAAAATAGTTTTGTTTTAATTGTTAGTGTTATTTTGATAGTTATTTTGCTTACGTAGGATTAATTAAATAACATCGTGTTCTTATTCTCAGCCCCAGGCAAACAATAATCTTTGGGTTCAAACTACTCATTTTTAGGCCTAATTTTCAGACCTAGCCCATAATGACCTGAGTCCACCACACATGGGGGACACAGACAAAACACATGACATTGGATACCAAACCCACGTGAGACCCACCCATCTTGGACTTAGTGTGATTTTTTGGACAACATTTTTTAACACACATACACGGACTTACAACAACAACAACAACTACCCAGTATTGTCCCACAGGATGGGGTATGGGGAGGGTAATATATACGCAGGCCTTACCCCCACCCGAAAGGATGGAAAGACTGTTTCCAATCGACCCTCGACTTAGAAAAAAAAAGGAGATATAAAAACAAAAATAAAAACAAAGACAAAAGAGCATTAGTACCTCAAGCAGAAATCACGATACATAATTATGTAAACATAGATCATAAGTAACATGACATGCAAAAGGAAAAGATAAGCAAAAACAGAAGCAAAAGGGCATTCATAAATATTAATTTAGCCATATTCCGTAAATAAAATGGAATGCAGTAACAACGACCACTAACTACAAGCCCCTATCCTACAACCCTAATACTAGACATCCAAACTCTCCTATCAAGGGTCATATCCTCGGAAATCCGCAATGTAGCCATATCTTGCCTAATCACCTCTCCCCAGTACTTCTTTGGTCTCCCTCTGCCTCGCCTCGCGCCAACCACCTCCAACCGCTCACGACTCCTCACCGGGGAATCTGGGCTTCTCCTCCGCACATGCCCGAACCACGTGAGCCTCGCCTCCCGCAACTTCTCATAGACTGGGGCCACCCCTACCTTTTCCCGAATAACTTCATTCCTAATCTTATCTAACCTGGTGAGCCCGCACATCTACCTGAGCATTCTCATCTCCGCAACCTTCATTCTCTTAACATGAGACACATACATGGACTTGAGATTTTTAAAAAGAAAAGGGGGGACCACACTTTATTAGGGGGTTTCTTCAGTTTTTTGTGATAAAATACACAGAAGATTTAGACTAAAAGGGGAGGCTACTGGGAATTCAGGGGGGATTTTTTTTTTTAAGAGAGAAAAAACGTGAGAAAAAGATCAATCTTCTCCATTTTTGACACAATTTGAACGATATACACGGATAAAGACTTGAGCTCGTCTTCTTCTTCTTCTTCATACATGTGAACGATCAGAAACAAAAACCAAACACCAACACACTGTTGATATTTCTTCTTCGCATGAAAACTACGACTGTGGCCCTTCTTTTTCGAGTCTCGACGTGAACCAAACGACCACCAGTCACCTCTCTTCGTCGTCACCTCCACGACGCTTCCAGCATCACTGTCCAAACGTTCGTCAACCACCCGCGAACCAGCATTAGCGTCCATCGTTTTCCTCTCCAACGAACCAGTTGAAACGCAGCTATTTTCAGCACCAAACACCACCAACTCCAGCTCGAAAACGTCTCTTTCTCACCTCAAGAAATCAGCAGCAAAACGCCCCGAAACAGTCCAGTCGTCGCTGCTTTTTCGTTGTCGTCGTGCAGTCCATTTGGGGTTGTCGTTTGAGTTGTGCTCGAGGTTTCTAGTCTGGTTCGAGTTCTGTCCGGAGGTTTTTCTGATAGTTTTCCGGTCAGTTGGTTCCGGCTCCGTTACTCTATCCGTATCGACTTGTTCGACGTGTTTCACGGTTACTTTGCTCAGATGAAGAAAATTAAATAAGTATTTGTTTACTTGATTTTCTCATGTTTTAGTCTTGTTTGTATTCAAACTTGTATTACATTGTTGGTACAGAATATTCTGTTAGCTCCACGCAGTAACTCGTGCTATATTATTGATAGAAATATGTAAATATGTTATAGTGTATATTTAGTAAGTTGTATCATTTTGTTGAAGTGTTGTCTATTATTCATCGTTTAGGCGAGATAATGATTGTTTAGTGTAAATTATCGGACTGGATAATTTCAGTGAATTAATTAGGATTTTTACTTCTATTTTTAGAGACAAATGTGATAGAAAATCGTAGTTTACTTTAGGATTACCCTTTTAAATAATAAAATGAGACGAGCCTCGCTAATAAAGCGCATAATTGTGGGGCCCTCATAAATGTATATATTAAAAATACTTAGACTGCGAGATATGTCGTTTAGCGAATTTCACGGCATTCTCAATATAATAACACGTTAGTATCATTAGGCGTCTATTTCATAATGTTGTATCCCTAAACTCGGGTGCACATTTATGTAACCCAAATCCAAATTTTGACAGAGTCGAAATGTGCCGACGACCATGTGTACACTGGTTGTAACGTGGTTCGAGATGCATTTCCATGACGTTGCAATTCTTTTAAAAATTAACAAATGAGGCGTACCTCACCAAACAAAAATACGCAAACTGCGGGGGCGTCTACACGTGTCTGTAAAGTTACTTAGACTCCGGGACGGGCCGTCTAGTAAAATTTCACGGCCTTCCCCAAAATATAATAACACCCTTTTTGCTTTAAAGTTTGCTTTAATTTTAACTTTTACTTTATCTTTTTATTTAACTTTTTGCTTTTGTTTTAACTTTTGCTTTTTGCTTTAACTTTTGTTTTTGCTTTCCTTTAAGCTTTAGCTTTATTAAAATAATGCCAATAATAAGAAAAGCGGTTAAATAAATCATGACTTGCACTAAGTACATAATTGTTAAAATCAGTTAAACAAGCCGAATATGACAGTTGAGCGACCGTACTAGAACCACGGAACTCGGAAATGCCTAACACCTTCTCCCGGGTTAACAGAATTCCTTATCCGGATTTCTGATTCGCGGATTGTAATACAGAGTCATTGTTTTTCCTCGATTCGAGATTTAACCGGTGACTTGGAACACCATAAATCTCCCAAGTGGCGACTCTGAATCTTAAATAATAAATTCCTTGTCCTTTGATTGGAAAAACCCTCTTAACCCCACTAACGCCCATGCGGGTGCAGGAAAAAGGAGGTGCGACAAATGTGACTTGTGATAAGCATTGAGAATGCAGATCCATTCCTAAACGTGAATGTGGTAATATGTGATTAAAGCAGTAAATAAAGACATGCAATGCATGATTGGATGAATACCACACAACTCACCTTTGAGGGAGGTTTGAGTGAAATAAAGAGAATAAATATTATTGTGTGGCTACATAAATATGTCATTAGTCTCGTACATGTGATATGCCAAAATATTTTGGCATGCCTTATAAAAGTTATTACAGGCAAAATTAAAGCAAGAAATGATTTTGACCATGACAATTTATTATGATATAAGTTTCTCCGTGAGGGAGACATTTACCATATGAATGGTATGATAAAAGATCTTGTAGTACAAAAGTTGTTAAAATATCCGAAAAAACTAATTTGTTACTATCTAGATGAATAAAATTATTCATGACATTGATATTGTAAAGTCTCAAAAGAAACTTTTTGAGTTTCAAATGTATAAGTCAAAGTGGGTGACATATTGAGACTATAAATAAAATGAAGATTGAATATTTTTATATTTCTATAATCATACCGGGTAAATATGAAATATTACCCGATTTTCTTTCTATTTGTACTACACAAGTATAAGCATGATGATGAAATCACATGCCACAAGTAAACTAGAGGTTTACTAAAATAAATATTAGTTGGCATGACCGGTTGACCATCCTGGTTTAATTATGATGCGAAAAATTAATTAAAAATGACAATGGCATATATTGAAGAATAGAAGATTCTTCAAAAATTATCTTGTGCTGCTTATTCTCATGATATACCAGTTAAGGTTGGGATTGAATCATTTGATTTTTGGAACAAATAAAGGGTGATAAATATATGGGCCCAGACACCTGCCATGTGGACCGTTTACTATTATATGATTTTAATAGATGCATCTATTCTATGGACACATGTGCATTTGTTATTAACTTGCAGTTTGGCTTTTGTAAGATTGTTTGCTCAAGTTATTAGAGCACAGTTCCAGAATATAAATTATGGTGATTGATCTTAATAATAATGGTTTAAATCTAAGTTGATTTAGTGAAAATTGTATGCCTCCAATTATAGCTAAATCATTGGTTATGAGAACAAAACTCCAAAAATAAAACTTGATATGAGATGTATTATTTAATATACAACAACACTTGTACACATCTAGCCAAATTATAAAAATTTCTCCTTATCACAATCGATTCAGGGTCAGGAACTAAATAATTTCTATATAGAAATGTGAATGTGCTATATGCTTTAATAATGCCACCAAAATGCACAAAGATGAGTTCCCTAATAAGGTTGAAAAATATGTTGGTGATTCCAACATTATGGGGAGAAAATAGGCAGCTGAGAAAATAATACGTGAAATGAATTATTATGAATATATATAGATCCTCGTACAAGAAAATATAATCTTGAATTTCAAGTGATAATTCATTTACAAATTATTGCTGGACCATTTGCTCACCCAAAGCTAAATGTCATATTTCAGCTGCTAATGCTCCAAATAGAGTAAAGTCCATGAGGGACAGAGTCTATGGCACGCATGAAATGTAACAGACCAATCGGTTCCAAAGATAAAACTTCTTGAAGAAGGAGAGGGGCAAATATTCAAAATGGTCATAATAATGAGGCAAGTGCTCTAGAAGAGCACCATGACATAACACTTCATAAGACCTCATGGGAGAGGCTCAGGTACCTGAAAATAATGAGATAAAGAGATCTCAATAAGTTATGTCTTTATTGGGTAATAATGAAACCGACATAAAATGATAATCTACGATATTGCTAATATAATGTAACGCTCAATATTATTAATATTGACGAAGATCTTGAGCTCAAATCTATCATGAAATTTAGAAAGATAATTGATTGGTCAAATGAAAAATATACAATGAAAATTGAATTTACTTGAAAAATGTGAAGTTGGGCGGATAGTCCCAACACCTAAAAATATAAAGCCAATAGAGGTATAAATGTGTTCTTGTGCAAAACATTTAAGTCAATATACATAAAGATGATTTGTGACGCAAGAAAATTAGTAAATATCGTCACATTGATGATACGGAGACATTTTCTCTTATGGTGGATATAATCATTTCAGTTTTTAATCTAGCAATACATGAAAACTTGATATGCGTATAATGAAAATCATTGAAGGATTTAAATTGTCCTGAAGCGTATTATGGTTTCCAAGAAATTTATTAAATAAAGCTTCAATAATCCTTATATGGATTGAAACAATCACGGCGCGTGTGGTATAATCGCCCGAGAAAATACTTGTTAAAGGAAGAATACAAGAATAATTAAATTTGTCCTTGTAAAAGGAACCAGATTTGAATTTGTTATAATCACTGTGTATGTTGATGATTCAAATATCATTAGAACTCCTGGGGAGCTTTATCAAGCAGTAGACTGTTTAAAGAAGAATTTGAAGTGAACGATCTTAGAAAGATAAAATTTCATCTTGATCTACAAATTGAGTATATGAAAGATGAAATTTTTGTCCATCAATCAACACACACTGAAAATATTTTAAAGCGATTCTATATGGATAAAGTAAATCCATTGTGTACTCCGATAGTTGTGTGATCAATTGATATAAATAAATATTCATTCCGACCTCATGAAAATAATAAAGAATTTCTTGATCCTGAAGTACCATATATTAGTACAACTGATGCACTAATGTATCTTGCTTATACTACATCTTAGAAAGATATAGCTCTGCTCCAACAAGGAGACATTGGAATGAAATCAAATACATATTGCGTTATCTTAAATGGACTACCGATGTGGGCTTATTTTATGGAAATAATTGCAATCTTAATCTTGTTAGTTATGCTAATGTAGGGTATTTATCCAACATAAATAAGATTTGATCTCAAACATGCTATGTATTACATGTGGAGGCACTGCCATATCTTGGCAATCGACTAAGCAATCAATCATGGATACTTCATTTAATCATGCTGAGATAATTGTTATTTATGAAAAAGTTGAGAATGTGTATGATTGATGTGTATAATATATCTTATCCGAGACAAATGTAGTTTAAAGTGTGACAAACTATCAATAATTTTGTATGAAGATAATGCAACATGCATAGCTCAATTGAATGGAGGATTCATAAAAGGGGATATGACAAAGCACATTTCATCAAAATTAATGTTCACACATTATCTTCAAAAGAATGGTGATATCAATATGCAACAGATTCGTTCAAGTGATAATATGGCTGATTTATTCATCGAATCTCTACCGACGTCAACCTTTAAGAAACAGGTGTACAAGATTGGGATGCGAAGGATGAAGGATGTGAACTGATGCTCTCATCAGGGGAAGTTAATACATGTTGTACTCTTTTTCCCTTACAAGGTTTTGTCCCACTGGATTTTTCTTTCAAAGTTTTTAACGAGGTAACCAAAAGGCTTATTTCTAAACATGTGTATTTTTTTTTCCATCAATAGGATTTTTTTTCCCATAGCATTTTTTCCTAGTAAGGTTTTAACGAGGCACACTATCTATGGACATCCAGGGGGGTGTTATGATAAATATCCCATTATGGTGGATGTCTACTCTTCTTCCACGATCTTCATCTCAAATGCTTAATGACATATTCAATGACATGCTTTGTATGTTCAATGACATATTTTCTTCACTTTTTATGTCTATATAAAGGTCTTGTAATAGATAGTAAATGACACACAATTGAAGAAGAAAATTCCTTCCTTCTCCCTCTTTATTTCTTGTTTATGTTTTACTAAATTACTTTTATTTCATAACATATTAGGTATTTTAAAATAAAGAAAACAATTTTGAAGGAAAGATGGGACCTTTGGAGAGGAGAGTATTATTTTAGGATGCACTCCCTCTTTAACAGTGTGAACATTTACCTCCTTGCCTTATTTTTTATATATACTAATTTTTCGATACATCCGTTACACGTGAAGCACTGACTTTTTCTTTAAATAAAATATTCATCTAAGTTTTCATCTCCTATTATGATGGGCATGACTCCTACCATATTAACAAGCAAAAGATACATAAAATCATATATTCAAGAAAAATTACAAAAGATGACACTAATGGAAATCAATGAGAATTTCCCATTTTAAAAAAGATGTTCATTAAACATATGACATTTTCAATTAGCAAATCTCATTTGTTCATGTATAACTTTATCAGTAGAAATAATCAGGTGACATATCTAAAAGTACATTTTTATCCAGATATTCCCAAATAACAAAGGGAGGAAGAAGTTTGAAAACAAGATCTTGAGGTTCTCAATGTTGTGATCATTATAATTAATCTCAAAAGACTTAGCAAAAATATGAACCACTTAAAGTATAATTATATTGTCACGACTCAATTTTCATACTCGATCGTGATGGCACCTCTTGTGAATACAAGACCAGCCAACTAACTCAAATTCTCTCTTTAACCATTATTAAACATTAATGGGTAGAAAGTACAACTTAATTGCATTAAAAACTATTAATCATACCCCAACACAACCCGACCGGTATGTCACAAGTTACGAGCATCTAAAGAAGACGGTGGGCTGATAATATATATATAATATGAAGTTCAAAAGATGAAATCCGGTGCCGCGAACTCTGGTGGTCACCTCAGATACAGTAGAAATACCTTCAATCCACTAATAACCCGCTACCGGACGAACAATACCTACAACTGTACGCGAGGTGCGGGGAGTAAAGTGATTACTCCAACTCAGTGAGTAATAAGAGCAAATAATAACTGGGCGGCAAGAAATCACGTAAGAGAACTCCATCATGCAAAATGGGACATCACAACCTTTTAAGAACAACAGTAAAAATTCGGGAAAATCCTTTAGAAAATATTGAGCTCACTTAAAAACCTCTTTTGAAAATAACCTTTTCTCAACAGTCAAGCAAATGAATGCATAATCAGATAGTGCAAGTCCGCACATAAGTCAGCCCCTCAGGCACATCACTCTATGAACAAATAACACCAGTGTATCTGGTAACAATGCAAGAAATAGCATGGATGTCATTAATATGAGAGTGCTGAATGTCATGACACGTAGAACAAACAGGAACCAATGTATGAATGCAATGCAATGCACATGTCCTTTGCGGCGCGCAGCCTGATCCATTTGGGTACTCGCGCTCACTGTGAGGGTTCAGACTCCGGAGAGGCTTCTACATCCCAAGCGCAATATCAATATCACACCGCTGCGGTGTGCAGCCCGATCCATCCTCAATCCAGAATATGCATGAGAGCTACTAGGGCGATGTCAAGTAATAGTTCTCAGCTCCAAATGTCAAAAATGTAGTTTAAGTTTTTGAAACCTTAGAAGTATGACTGGACATTTCAAAACAGTGTTTAACTCAGGAATGAAATCATTTAACATGCTAAATATCATGAAAGCAGTGATAATAATCCCTAAAAGATTCCAATAATCGGCACGAAGCCCAAAATATGGCAATCAGCGAAACCGTGATGATAACAAGTAGTTTCAGTCAAATACGTAGTAATTTCATCAATCGGGACGGACCAGGTCACAATCCCCAATGGTGCTCTACCCCACGCTCGCTATCCGGCGTGTAAGTCACCTCAATACAATACTATGATGTGCAAATTCGGAATTTCAAACCCTCAGGATATCATTTACAAGTATAACTCACCTCGAACCGGCGAAATCTCAATCTCGCGACGCCTTTGCCCCTCAATTCGGCCTCCTCGCGCGTCGAATCTAACCAAAATCAGGGCGAATGCATCACACTATGCCAGCCCCGGCTCACTTCTCGAAAAATTATAAAACTCACATTATCATATTTTTCGTCTCGCCATGAGTCTGTACATACCAAGAACTCCCAAATTCGAGCTCAAATGACCTATCAAATCCCTATTTGAAATATTAAAACTCAAGCCCTATCTTTACCCCTTTTTAATGAATTTCAACCAATTTCCAAGTTAAATTTAACAAAATCTCGACCGAATCCGAGCTCAAATTACCTATCAAATTTCAATTTGAAATATTAAAACTAAAGCCCTATCTTTACCCTTTTTAACGAATTTAAACCAATTTCCATGTTAAATTTAACAAAATCTCGAGTATTTAGGCCAAGGAACTTACCTTTAATCATTCTCCCTTGAATCCCTCTTCAAAATCGCCTCAAAGCCCTCAAATCTTGCTTAAAAATGGTGAAAAAAATATCCCAAGCTCGCGGATGAAATACTAAATAAAAATCTCTTTCTGAACAACTCTTTCCACTTTTGCGGTCCTTTTTGTCGCTTCTGCGACACCGCTTTTGTGGTTACTCATCCGCTTCTGCGGTTCCTCAACTTTTCCCCAAGACCGCTTCTGCGGTCAACCAATCGCATAAGCGGGTCCGCTGGTCCGCTTCTGCGGAAAAATCACCAGGCCCATTTTCGCTTCTGCGGGCCCCCTCTCGCTTTTGCGGGGCCGCTTCTGCGGTCCATTTCCGCAGAAGTGAAAATACCAGATACCAGATCCTTCAACAGCCTTTAAACTCCAAATTTCATCCCATTAACCATCCGAAATCACCCCGAGGCCCCCGGGACCTCAGCCAAAGGCACCAACATATCCCAAAACATCATAGGAACTTGTTAGAACACATCAAAGAACGCTAAAACCATCAAATCACATCGGATTCAAGCATAAGTTCTTTAAAAACTTCTGAAATGCACTATCGATCAAAAAACTGACCAAACCACGTCCAAACGACCTGAAATTTTGCGCACACATCACAAACCACATATCGAAGCTACATCAACTCTCGGAATTCCATTCCGACCCTCGAATCAAAATTTCACGTATCATCCGGAATTCACCAAAATACTTACTTCGCCAATTCAAGCCTAATTATACACAAAACTCCAAAATCAATTCTGATCGCACTCCTAAGTCACAAATCACCTCCCGAAGCTAATCGAACTGCCAAAAATCACATTCGCGCCCTCTAACTCATAAGTCAACGTCCGGTTGACTTTTGCAACTTAAGCCTTCCTTAAAGAGACCAAGTGCCCCATTTCTTATCAAAACCATTCCAAATCACTCTTACACACCACACACCGATAATGAATTATGAAGAGGAAATAAACAGGGAAAACGGAGCAGTAACACATGAGACGACGGGTCGGGTCATCACATCCTCCCCAACATAAATAAACGCTCGTCCTCGAGCGTATCGAGGGTTGTACTAGAAGCCAACCAATACCTGAATGACCTTACCAAGCATATACCCGGGGGATCCCACGTCACCCTATCTCACATAGGTCCGATAATACGACACAACTAAAATTTCACAGTACATCTAGACCATAAACCATATAACCATATTGCACTTTCCGAAATCATATCCAGAATAAACCCAAACCATCGGTAATAACCCACGCCTGCAATCTCAGGTGAAATCATACAACATACCACACAATCCAACACTCAAAATGATAGTCTCTATTCATAGCAGTTGCCCACAATACTCAATTACCGATAGGAACCTCTTATTAGCTAAAGTCTTATTCCAACACTTTCATATACTGCCAGCGATAATTAAACGCGCGATAATCGTAACCATTCCTCGGATCAACCATTTATGAAGCAACTTCCCTCTAACTAATATCACAACAGATTTCCAGGCCAGACCTCGGTATTATCCTTCCAACAAGCTGAAATCGACTCTGTTCGTATTCATTAATGACTCCAACGATCTCCTCGAATCCAACATACCACTATGGTGATATGACATCTCAACCCAGACCTAAGACTCAACTTGCATAATACACGTACCAATAAGAGACGGTCTGAACATACTCAAATCATGAAAATGACTCAAACGAAAGAGTTGTACCTTAAGCTCATCAATACCATTACAATACAAGGCTGAGACCATGTCCCACATCACAGAAATAGAACACCTGAAGCTACCACGACAGGTCAATCTCCACGTAGCCTCGCTACAATATGTGATCCTATCCAATCATTGTTACACATGAAGCACCTCAAGTCACCATGCTCAAAATAGGCAGCCACGCACAAATTGATGTCTAAAACCAAGCAATCCATCACACCCACGGTGAAACAATTAACACGCGATACGCAACCCGATAGGCCATAACCAACCCTTCATACACCGAGCAACACTCAATTACTTTCCCCGCTCGACTTCCTTTCTGAATCTTTAATAGAACCGCACCATATGTACCCATATCCAACAGACCGTAACGTCTCACAGCACAGAAAAGAAACTCACAGATCTCCTTAGATCATTAACAAGCTCAAAACGATCGGATCACCCTATCCCTCAACAATACAACTCGGGAATAACCAAGCTAACTCAAGCTAAATGCGTAGCCATATTGGCCTGCCAACGAACTCAATACCAAGAAGCATGAAGATGTTCCTCCCACTACTATAATTCCTGCCGGAGCAGTACGATACGGTGCCCGGCACAAATCAATACTGAAATCCACAATCTCGCCCGGCGACATCCCCGGCCACAAGAAACACATCCGAAAAAAAGGAAAAAAAAGTCCCTCAACACCGGAACTGAATTAATGGTAGAAACCTCTGCACTGACATCCGCCATGAAGGCCCAATTAAGAAAAGTAATCCTTCCTAGTCGTCCGTTGGTCTTTGAAATACAACTACCCTGCTAGAAGATAATCTGATGCACTCCGCCACGCAACCTGTGGCATTACCGACATAGAGGTAGCACTATAGTCTAGAATAACCCCACACTAAGACAACCAGTCTGAAATTCAAAATCTCATCCAAAATCTAACATATCAGCAAATAAAGATCCACTCCTAATTGCCACTAAACAGTGCCGAATACACACGATCCACAACCACGACATAGACTGTATCGGAGAACTCCCAGTCTCCAACTCCATATAACACACCAATCACTATACCTGATCCTACATTCCACCGTAAGAATACATATCACACATCAAGTACCTATTCATTCCACGAAAATGGATGAGAAGTATGCACTTGGAAAGTCGAAGCGTAAAAGCTCAACTGTTACATATTCCCATCATTTGTACGTAGAGTTTTTTTGTGCTGCTATTGATTTGCAACTTTCGGAGCTTAATAGTCGTTTTAGTGAAGTGAATACTTCTCTGCTTCTTGGTATGGCTAGTTTGAGTTTCGATGATTCTTTTGCGAATTATGATAAAAACACAATTATGAAACTTGCTACATATTATCCAAATGAGTTCCCTGCTTCTAAGCTTGAAGATCTTAGTTATGAGCTTGACAACTATATTGACTATGTGCGAGAAATGGACAATGCATTCTCTAACTTGAAAGGGCTGGGTGATTTTTCAAAGACATTGGTTAAAACAAATATTTACAAGACATGGGGACTTGTTTATTTGCTTGTGAAGCTGAGTTTGATATTACCTGTGGCTACTGCAACGGTTGAAAGGGCTTTTTCTTCAATGAAGTTTATTGAAATGATTTGCGAAGCAGGATTGGTGATGACTTTTTGAATGATTGTTTAGTTTGTTTTATAGAGGATGAAGTATTTGAAAGTGTATCTAATGATGCGATCATTGATCGTTTTCAAAACATGACAACTCGTCGAGTGCAATTGAAGTGATAATGTTTATATTCATATATAGTGTTTGTCTTTAGTTACTTTTTAACTATATATTAAATATCCATACTTATTCTTTAGTCGGTTTGATATTGTATATCATTTTTAGGTCGTGGTCTTATTCTAAATTTTAGAACCCACACACTTCAAATCCTAGCTCCGCCTCTGATTATTATTGTGATTGAATCTGCCATGGATTATGAAAATTCAAGCACTGCGGACAAGGTGTTCGACGAAAATGTCCAAAGCAATAGCGATGACCAGCTTAACCCATTCCTCCATAAGGACTCATTTCTTATTTCTCAGGGCTCTCTGGACTGTTTAATTCCTATTGTGACTGCAAATTTCTTTGGAAATGAACATTTCACTACAGACTCCTTAAAGCTCCTTACGCAAAATGATCCCAAAAGGAGAGAAAATCTTGGAACTTTGGGGAAGTATGGTATGCTACTTGTTGGTTATGGAAAGTCTTGGTGGCTCCAACAGAACTTTGGCTCACACGTGCACGATTGGTTTGACACCGGCAGTTCGATCATTTTTGTTGGTGATGGATATAGGAGTACACACTCAATGTACTTCGTTGACGAATCAAGCGTAGCTGGCTCAGAATTTTGGCAGAATTCTTATTCATTCTCTGAGATATCTTCAAGTGCTCGTCCCCACCGCCTACTTAACAAAGGTGTACACCTTGCTTTGCTACTCGACGATGCCCTGTATACCTGTTCCTTGGCATTCCCTAGTGAGCTATCTCCTGCAAATGTCATTTTTCCTATGCCACGTGTATTTGCCAATTCTCAATACTCTTTCGTAGAACATGGGCAGAGTTTTTCATTTCAAAACGTCTGTACAAAGGTTGTTCTACCCCTTTTTCCAAATATGAATCAACTGTTAGATATATGGACTTATATCTACATATATATGAATAATATATGGATTAATTATATGTTATGTGCTATCTTTTGGTTTGGCCTAAATTGGTGGTCTTATGGACATTGTTAAGGGGGCCAATATATTGTCATATAAAGTGTAGGACTAATGTGTAGATACCCAAAAGGGTAACCTTAGTTAATGATGAGCTAACTAAGGTTACATACATGTAACCATGGTTACATGCTTATGACTTTTGAGTTTCATAACTCATATGTTATAAGAGGGGGGTTATGGTTCCCATAAGAATGCAAGACATTCTCTTCTTCCTCCCATTGAAACTAGAGAGCATTTTGGTCTTGCATATCAACTGGAAAACCAATCCTCAATTTTTGCTCTTGGATATATTCTTGTGAAAGCAAAAACTTCAAGACAATCTTAAAGGAAGGATCAAGGAGCTTCTCAAAGGCACACCTTGGACAATCTTCAAGAAGGACTAAAGATTTCCACTTATGGATTCAGGTACGCTTCCGCTTATGTTGTTATTCCAAGTAATTCGATATGAAGGCTAAAGTATTTCATTTGAATTCATTCCAACAATTGGTATCAGAGCCTCCTTCATATTTGGATTATTTGGAAGTTCATGAAATCCATGTTATATAAATCTTCATGTTTAAATTAAGATAGAATTTTGATTATGAAATTCTAGTATCATGATATAGCATGATTTCATGAATGTTATGTTGTTGATGAACTTTGGTATATTGATATCTTGCTATTACAAGATGAATTGAAATAATGAAATTTGCAAATTTTTTGGTTGTTGAACAACATGATTCTTTGTTTAAGTTTCTTGTTGAAAACAACATTAAGTTGTTGGACAGAATAGTGAGATAATCGATTATCTTAACCAGATAATCGACTATCTTGAAAAGTTTACCAAAAATTTTGCAAAACAGTAGCATAGAATAATCGATTATTGCATTTTGTTCATCAAAAATTTGCAAAACAGAGGCGGAGGATAATCGATTATTCCCCTAGAATAATCGATTATCTGGAGTTTTTTCAGCAAAATTGGAAATTCCAGAGAGCCAAGATAATCGATTATCCTAGTTTTTCAGCAAATTTGAGATTCCAGAAGGCCCAGATAATCGATTATCAGGCTCAAATAATCGATTATCTGGCCATAAATTGCATAAACGTTTTATTTTCTGGCAGTTTAATGAGGACATAATGTAAGAAACGTTTTTCATAATTAATGAAACGTTTTAAGGATTAAGTTTTCAGATTTTTTAATTGTACATTAATAATATGTCAATTAATATTCAGTTTTTTTTATTAATGTTCTGTACATTAATATTCAGTTTTAATATTAATTGTTTTTTTAGTCCATCATGCTTCAGATTTTGGTATTGTCCAATTAAGTTTAAAAAATAATTAATATTCAGATGTTACATGTCAAAACATGTAACATATTCAGATTTTACATGTCAAAAACATGTAAATTTTCAGTTAAGATTCAATATATGGCTTAAAGAACTATATGATTTAGCATCTAATATTTTAAATTAGTCAATTGAAGCATTATGTTGCCAAAGTAACCTCTTTTGTGTAGATTGATTAATCTTGAAATATAAGATGACTGTGGATGTTAGTATTCCATGCGTTTAACACCGGCCCAAAGGAAGGTTGTTATTTGGCAGGAATTCGAACATGCTTGTGGTGATAAATATGTGACAATTATTCGGTTTTCCATGTGAATATTAAGTCGGCCCAAAGGAAGGCTTGATATTTGATAGGAGTTTACTGTCAATATTTGATTACTACACCAAGAGTACCACTTACAAGTTGATTTTCTGTCCAAAGACTAAAATCAATGTTGTGCTAGGTATCTTGTAATGGGATTTGCCTATTTTGAATCTGTAAACTAAAGTTAAAGTTCAAGTAATTGTAAGCATGTATTAAGTTATCCTTGTTCTATATTCAGTGAATTCTTCAGCTGCTTCGATATCTGCAAATATAAACAGCATCCCTGTGCTTAACGGCACAAACTTTAAGGAATGGAAAGAGAACATTATGATCGTTCTCGGTTGCATGGATCTAGACCTTGCACTTCGGATTGAGCAACCTGCTTCTCTTGAGGATACATCTTCTTCTGATGAAAAGAAGGAGATGGAGAAGTGGGAAAGCTCAAATCGCATGGGTCTAATGATCATGAAACGTGCAATTCCAGAATCATTCAGGGGCACTATGAATGATGAAAATAATGCCAAAGTTTTCCTTGAAAACCTTGAAAAGCGTTTTGCACAAAACGAAAAGGCGGAAACAAGTACTCTTTTGAGTAAACTTGTTTCCATGAGGTATAAAGGCAAGGGAAACATAAGGGAGTACATTTTGGAAATGTCTCATCTTGCTTCGAAACTAAAGTCACTCAAGCTGGAATTACCTGAGGAACTGCTTGTGTACTTAGTTTTGATCTCTCTTCCTGCACACTTTAATCAGTTTAAGGTCAGTTACAACTGCCTGAAGGAGAAATGGACTCTTAATGAGCTCATTTCGCATTGTGTGCAAGAGGAGGAAAGGATAAATCAAGATAAGACAGAAAGTGCTCATATGACATCCTCTTCTAAAGATAATAAGAAGAGGAAAGGTAAGGAAGTTGCGGTTGCAAGGCCCCAGAAGAAGCAAAATAAGGAACCTAAGGTTGAAACTACAGAATCAGGTTGCTTCTTCTGTAAGGGGACTAATCACATGAAGAAAGAATGTACTAAGTACCACGCTTGGCGCGAAAAAAGGTACATCTCTTTCTCTTGTTTGTTCTGAAGTTAATTTAATTTCGGTACCTAAGGATACTTGGTGGGTAGATTCGGCTGCTACTACTCACATAAGTATATCTATGCAAGGTTGCCTGAACTGCCGAAAACCAAATGATGGTAAAAGATACATCTATGTGGGTGACGGCAAAAAGGTGCAAGTTGAGGCTATTGGCAAATTTAGGCTGTTGTTTAAGACGGGTTTTTATTTAGATTTGAATGAGACTTTTGTTGTACCGTACGGAATTTAATTTCTGTTCCCAAATTGGACATATCCGGTTATTCATGTTCACTTGGTGACAATAAAGTTAGTCTCTTTCAAAATTCAAATCTTATCGGTACTGGTCTTTTATCAACATATGATAGCCTATATTTGGTTGATATAATAACCTCACATAATGAAACTTTGCATACAAGTTCAAGTGGTACCAAAATAAAATTAACTAATGAGAATTCGTTATCACTCTGGCACAAACGTTTGGGTCACATATCCATTCAAAGAATTCAGAAACTCGTGTCAGATGGAATTCTTGATTCTCTTGATTTCTCAAGTTCGGATATTTGTGTTGAGTGTATCAAGGGAAAACAAACAAACAAGACGAGATTAGGTGCTAAGAGAGCTTCGGATGTCTTAGAATTGATACATACGGATATTTGTGGGTCATTCCCTACTCCTTGTAGGAATGATCAACAATACTTTATCACATTCATAGACGATTACTCTCGTTATGGGTACATATATCTTATTCATGAAAAGTCCCAATCCATAGACGTGTTCAAATAATATAAGGCTGAAGTTGAAAATCAACTAAGCAAAAGGATTAAATCCGTTAGATCTGACCGTGGTGGTGAATACTATGGTAGATATGATGGTTCAGGTGAACAACGTCCATGGCCATTTGCTAAATTCCTAGATGAGTGTGGGATCGTCCCTCAGTATACTATGCCAGGCAGTCCTACTATGAATGGTGTAGCTGAGAGACGAAATCGGACAATTAAGGATATAGTAAGAAGTATGATTTGTCGTACTACTTTGCCAGACTCATTCTGGGGAGAAGCATTAAAAACCGCAGCTTATATTCTTAATAGAGTTCCAACTAAAGCTATAATCAAAACCCCATATGAACTTTGGACTGGGAATAAACCCAGTATTAAGCACTTACACATTTGGGGTTGTCCAGCTGAGGCAAGGCCTTATAGGCCGAAAGAAAAGAAATTGGATACTAACAAGGTTAGTGGTTATTTTGTTGGATACTCTGAAAGATCCAGGGGGTTTAAGTTTTATGATCCCACTTCTAGAACTATTTTTGAGACGGGTAATGCTAGGTTTTTTGAGGATATGAAGTTTGGGGGGGTGGGGAGATAAAGTTATTAGAGATTTTGTCTTTGAGGAAGAACATGTGTCTTTCCCTCAAGTTGTTGATCTTGGTCAAGGTGTTCTCATTCCTGACACGGATCACACAACTCCAGTTCAAGACAATCTCAAAAATCTCCCCAATCAAGTTCCTGATATTACTAATGAAAATCAAACTCAACAACCTCAAGAAACTGAAGTGCCATTAAGGAGATCCACTAGAGAGAGGAGAAATGCAATTCCGGATGATTATGTTGTATTTCTCCAAGAACAAGAAAGTGATATTGGACTTGAGGAAGATGATCCAATCAACTTCCGTCAAGTCATTAAGGGTTCTAACTCTCAAAAGTGGATTGATGCCATGAATGATGAGATGAAGTCTATGAGCGATAACGTCGTTTGGGAGCTTGTTACATTGCCCGAAAGTATTAAACCGATTGGTTGTAAATGGATATTTAAAACCAAGAGGGATTCAGGGGGCAATGTCATTAAGTATAAAGCTCGTCTTGTCGCAAAAGGCTACACTCAAAAGGAAGGCATTGATTATAAAGAGACTTTCTCTCCAGTTTCATCGAAAGACTCTTTCAGGACTATAATGGCACTAGTAGCACATTTTGATCTTGAACTTCATCAGATGGATGTTAAGACAGTGTTTCTCAATGGTGACATGAGGAAACAATTTATATGGTGCAACCTGAAAACTTTGTTTCGGAAGAATCAAAGAAAAGGGTTTGCAAATTAAAGAAATCCATCTATGGGCTCAAGCAGGCTTCCCGTCAATGGTATTATAAGTTTCATGCAGTCATTACATCTTTTAGTTTTGAACCGAATATTGCTGATGACTGTATATACCATAAGTTCAGTGGGAGTAAGTATATTTTTCTGGTTTTATATGTCGATGACTTTCTCTCCAGTTTCATCGAAAGACTCTTTCAGGATTATAATGGCACTAGTAGCACATTTTGATCTTGAACTTCATCAGATGGATGTTAAGACAGTGTTTCTCAATGGTGACATTGAGGAAACAATTTATATGGTGCAACCTGAAAACTTTGTTTCGGAAGAATCAAAGAAAAAGGTTTGCAAATTAAAGAAATCCATCTATGGGCTCAAACAGGCTTCCCGTCAATGGTATTATAAGTTTCATGCAGTCATTACATCTTTTGATTTTGAACCGAATATTGCTGATGACTGTATATACCATAAGTTTAGTGGGAGTAAGTATATTTTTCTGGTTTTATATGTCGATGACATACTGCTTGCCTGTAATGATATAGCATTATTGCATGAAACTAAGAAATTTCTTTCAAAGAAATTTTAAATGAAAGATCTTGGTGATGCCTCTTTTGTATTAGGAATTCAGATACAACGAGATCGCTCCAAAGGTATTCTCGGTCTGTCACAAAAGGGCTATATCGATAAGGTTCTTAAAAGATTTGGCATGCAGGATTGTAAACCAGACAACACCCCTGTTGCTAAGGGAGACAAGTTTAGTCTCAAGCAGTGCCCAAATAATAATTTTGAAACTTCGGAAATGGAAAATACACCTTATGCTTCGGCTGTAGGTAGTCTGATGTATGCTCAGGTATGTACACGACCTGATATAGCATACATTGTTGGGATGCTAGGCAGATATCTAAGCAATCCGGGAATGGACCATTGGAAGGCAGCCAAAAGGGTCATGAGGTACTTACAGAGAACAAAGGATTACATGCTTACATATCGGAGATCGGACCAGCTTGAGATCATCGCGTATACCGACTCCGATTTTGCTGGATGTCAGGATAGTCTGAAGTCTACATCAGGCTATATTTACATACTTGCTGGCGGTGCTATCTCTTGGAGAAGCATCAAGCAAACTCTTACGGCCACTTCCACTATGGATGCGGAATTCATGGCATGTTATGAAGCATCCAATGAGGCATTATGGCTGCGGAATTTTGTTAGTGGACTGCGCATAGTTGACAGCATTAAAAAGCCACTTAGGCTATTATGCGACAACAGATCAGCAGTCCTTTATGCTAACAACAACAGTAGTTTGACGAAAGCAAAACATATGGACGTCAAATTTCGGGTTGTTAAAGAAAGAGTACAGAATGGACAATTGTGCATAGAGCACATAAGTACAAACTCCATGATTGCGGATCCGCTCACTAAGGGATTGACACCAAAAGTATTTCATGAGCATATTGCTTGCATGGGTGTCAAATCAGTTAAGGATTATGAATTTTAGTGGGAGTTTGTATTATACAATTATGTATTGTCCATTACATTCAGTAATTCAGTTTTAAGGATATATCTGCAGATATTCAGTTTTAAAGTTTTATGTACTCTTAAGGTTTATGAATGATCTCAATAAAGAGAACCGGTTAGAAATAGACATTCTATTTCAGACCACACTTTATGTTATTTCCATGCTACACACCTATACTTGATCCATGTCGTTGGTTATATTGATATACGTGATCTATGTTGGTTCTAGTTACGCAAGAGTAACTAAGAGCTCTTAGATCCTATGTTGGTATGATTGATGGACCGGATTGTTCATGACAATTTTATTATGATAGAAATTCTGAGCTCATAAGGTTATAATGTAACATATAATGCTAAGGTTTGTACATATGTATGAGTATCTCGTCCAAGTGGGAGATTGTTAGATATATGGACTTATATCTACATACATATGAACAATATATGGATTAATTATATGTTATGTGCTATCTTTTGGTTTGGCCTAAATTGGTGGTCTTATGGACATTGTTAAGGGGGCCAATATATTGTCATATAAAGTGTAGGACTAATGTGTAGATACCCAAAAGGGTAACCTTAGTTAATGATGGGCTAACTAAGGTTACATACATGTAACCATGGTTACATGCTTATGACTTTTGAGTTTCATAACTCATATGTTATAAGAGGGGGGTTATGGTTCCCATAAGAATGCAAGACATTCTCTTCTTCCTCCCATTGAAACTAGAGAGCATTTTGGTCTTGCATATCAAGTGAAAAACCAATCCTCAATTTTTGGTCTTGGATATATTCTTGTGAAAGCAAAAACTTCAAGACAATCTTAAAGGAAGGATCAAGGAGCTTCTCAAAGGCACACCTTGGACAATCTTCAAGAAGGACTAAAGATTTCCACTTATGAATTCAGGTACGCTTCCGCTTATGTTGTTATTCCAAGTAATTCGATATGAAGGCTAAAGTGTTTTATTTGGATTCATTCCAACATCAACACACACAAGACACAAACTTCTGCTGCAATATTTCTTTTGCCATGTTGGATGCATCCGATGGAATGTATGACATTGAGTATGCACGCCAGCTTTTGGATCAACTATCTGGCAGAGTAATGATTGGAGAAACATGGGTGCTAAATCGACACTTGCCTTGGCTTCAACCAGCTTTGGTTTCCTGAGTTGCACTTGGTTTGGTACTGGGCAGAAAGTTCTGGCACGACTTCTTTGTGCAGGTCAAAGGCTTATTGGTGTAGATCAGTGTATATTAGTCAGAGAACAATCTGGACTCGTTGAGCTCATTGATTTCACTCATCTTCATGGGACAGATGTACAACTCCATGATGTTGCAATACTCTATTGGTTAGCTTACTCACGACAAGTTGTAATCGTGCAACATGTCCATGCTTTTCTCGACAAGCTTGTTAAGATTTGCCGAGATAATGAGCAAGTGTTTGAGGTAGAATACATAGATGCCAATTGGATTGATATACCTCTAGGCGCTATGAAAGTTTATTTCCACCATGCTCTATCTTATACCTATTTGAATCTTGGTGATGTCCTAAATGACAAAGTTTTGTACTCATGTGGAGTTCATAGTAAAAGGTAGCTCTAGAAAGGTGATTTTGTTTAGTTCTTGCATATTTGAATCAGTGAACTCTACTACCAAAATGGTTTTGAGGGGGGAAGCAGATAACCATGTTTCAGAGGAGCTCATATTCCTGATTCAAAATTCAAGTCATCATGTAGATACTCCTAGAAGTTCTAACTTAAGATTTGCCGAGATAATGAGCAAGTGTTTGATGTAGAATACATAGATGCTAATAGGATTGATTAACCTCTAGGCGCTGTGAAAGTTTATTTCCTCCAGCTCTATCTTATACCTATTTGTATCTTGGTGATGTCCTAAATGACAAAGTTTTGTACTCGTGGAGTTCATAGTAAAGATAGCTCTAGAAATGTGATTTTGTTTAGTTCTTGCATATTTGAATCAGTGAACTCTACTACCAAAATGGTTTTGAGGGGGGAAGCAGATAACCATGTTTCAGAGGAGCTCATATTCCTGATTCAAAATTCAAGTCATCATGTTGATACTCCTAGAAGTTCTAACAAATTCTTGACTCTGATTGGTGATCTCTCGAACTGCTCATTCGAAAACTATATTTTACATGTACATGTTTTCTTTGGCTTGGTGAAGGAATGGTTTCTGGAACTGAAAGAGCACTTGGAAAAAAATTACATGCTCGTTTTGCCTTTGGGATCACTCTGCTAGGCTCAAGAAACCAGATATACTGCAACTGGTGCACAACTGTCAATCAGATAATCAATGAATTCGTTTCTGTATTTCATGCAGGTATCCTGATATTCCCTTTGACGACTCTAAAATGTTCCGAACCGATATGTCTTCTTTGCCTGAAACTAGCGTTGAGCTTTAGGTACTTAATTTCTTTGAGAGCTCTGTGCAAATACGAAAAATTACAATCCCATATATGTCCTCTTTCCTATGTTGCCAGAGCCTTCAGATATTTTATTTACCAATTCACTTGAGTGTTATTGACAACACTACCTTACAGTCACCTCTATGGATCATTTTAGGTGCTTCCTCCATTATTAGCCTGGACCTCTCTATATTAGACCATATTGACAAACCAGCGCTAAATGCTAAACCTTTTCATGTGTTGAGTGGTGTACTTCATTTTCTTGACCAGAGTTTGGTTTGTTCCTCAAATCAGTTTCCATCCATGGCTTTCAATTTCCTTGTTGTTGTGTATCTTGTTAAGCTTAGATTTCTTCTTGAATTGGGTGCTTTGACTGCTGGAATAGATTGTCCAATACTGCTGCTACTCCCTTTTCTATTTATCTTGCAAGGATTTGAAGCATATGCTGGAGTCATGTTGCTGCAGACGACACACATTGGTTTTTCAAATGTTGGGCATATACTTGTCTTGATTCTTGAAGAAACCAGGGACATATATTTAGTTACTGTAAGATCATCCTTGTATTGTGGCAAACGAGTTCCAAATGGTGTCTGGAGGCTTCCTTCTGGTAATGGTTTCAATTTTTCCAACGGAATACCAGGATTCATAATCCATAATCAAGCGACAAAACAAGAAATTGTCATGATACTAACGGACTTTGGAATATCATTTACAACCATATTGAAGAGCCAGACATCAACATTTGTTGGTTGCAAGATTCTTGACTCGAACCTTGAGGACGAGGTTCTTTTCGAGGGCGGGAGAATTGTTACAAACGGGGTAAACCACAACGAAGTACTTGGGCGTGGGAATGGGTTATGCACGGGTCAGACTGTGAAACATCCCAATAAGAGGTTATTGGACTACAATTGGGATGCAGGTTGAGGTACATGTACAAGGAATTACCGGACAAGAGGAATTATAGTTACTATAACTATCAACTCATGGAAGTGTAGCGGTATGCGAATAGAAGTCTTTTCTTAATTTTGACTTAGCTCTTGTTGGAGCAATCTGGAACCTCCCTCCATTCTTCTTTTTCATTTTCGTCTTTAAGTTTTCATTTGGTTGTTGCTACTTTGAGAGTTTGGTTTAGATTTGTAATTCTATTTTCTGGTCAATTCAATATGGATCCACTACAAACACCTTGTCTTCGGCTGGTGCGCACTTCTCTCCATCAGTTAAACTAGAGATGGGATCATGCATATGAGGTATCTGAAGGTTTGTGAATGAACCTAAGGAAGGAGGATCAATTTTGGAGTTCGCTGCTACAACCGAAGGATTATCGTCCATTACGTAAAGGCATTGTAGCAAATTCTTATTGTCTTGTTGGTTGGTCTGGAAGCAGATTCAAGCTAAACGGTTCCAATCATAGAAGTGATTATTGCAAAATAACCAATCGAACCATGAGGGCATCACCTTCTAGATAGAAGGAAAGAAGAGGCAGCCAATCCTTCATGGAGAATCCAAGGTATGTGAAGTATAACTCGGCTCGAAAAATCTAGCTCTCCGGGTTGCTGTTGCCACTGAATCTAGGCAGAAACATAGCCGCTGTTGGAGTCCTCTGGATGAAAGCACCAATGTAACAACCCAGAACATACACCAAACAACTGATTATATTAATTCTACAATAGTTGAAATTACAAAGCAAAGGCTAATGACAGTAAGAACGCTGTTACTGATTGTATGTGTTCCACCGAGTCACTCACTAAGTTCACAACAATCAACCACCCAGAACTTTCTGAATATAGCAAGGAAGGGTTATTTATCACCTAGACATATTGACAAGGCAAAGACTACAGGCAAAGGCAGAAGAAACAGCAGAAAGGTAGTACTATAGGAAGAAACAACAGAAAGTCAAATTGGCTTTGCACATGCCATTTCAAATAATGGTCTTGAGGTCTTTGAGGTCATTGTGGAGCTTTATTTTCTTTTAATGGTCTTGACTATTTGTCCTTGTGATTTTGTTGCTCAATGATGTCTTCAATCAGAGATGTCAAGTTAACATAAGAAGAACCACCTTCTCCAAATGCTTTCTTAGCCAATTCTCCCAACTCTTTTGCTTTTGTTCTTCTTACTTGTCCTTCTTCTCCTTCATCCATTAGTTTGTCTAATGCTTTCTTAACATCATCCTTTTTTACCAAAACTCCAACATTTTCCTCATCTCCCCACTTGACAGGCACCTTCACACCTAGGCTCACTCCAATTTTTAGCACTTGGACTACTAACTTCTCATTGCAAAATTGCTCAGCAAAAAGTGGCCATGTTACCATTGGTAATCCCGCTGAAATACCTGTAAAAGACATAATTAAGTAAATAAAATCATATTTTCTCTAACCGTTACAATTTTTAGATAAGATAGTCGCACAATTTAATATGCTAATAGAACAGAAGTCCTTAATTTAAGCCTCACCACCATCTATTATCAAGAAAATACTTTCACATGCTTGGCCCATCAAAAAGAATCAGGCCGGAAGCGGGGGGCCAATCGAACAACTCGTCCTTCCATGCACTAAGCTGGGCAAAGCGCTTTCAGAAAGACGACTATATCGATTATAGAATAGCAATTTTCTATTTTCGAATTAACTTAACTTTAAGAAAAGATTCTATAAAAGAATAAAGAGTCTATTTTCAACTTTCTTTCCAAATCCAATACAATGGGATTGGCATCTTTCTATTTCTGCTACTATGCCTCATGTTTATTGTTTAGTTCAGTTACTTTTTTTTCTTGCAAACAAAGGGGGTGGGTGTGGGAGTTGTTAAAGACTATTAACTAAATAATAGTAGAATCTGGTCGACGTGAGGGGACGTGTTAGAAGATTAATTAAGTAAATAAAGTATGTTATCTCTAACAGTTTATGCAAAATCCAACGGTACCTTCCAATGTAGAATTCCATCCACAATGAGTCAATACTCCACCAATTGCAGGGTGTGAAAGTATCAACACTTGAGGAGCCCATCCTCTAATCAAAACTCCTCTTTCTTTGATTCTTTCCTCAAATCCATTCTCAAGAATCCATTTCTCTAAATCATTTAATTTATCACTCCCTCCTAATACCCACACAAAAGGCCTATTTGACTCTTCTAAACCAAGACCAAGTTCCACCATTTGCAATACTGTCAAACGAGATAAACTTCCAAGACTTACATAAACCACAGATTCTGTTTCAAAACCATCTAACCATTTCAAACAATCTTGATTACTAATTGCAGTTTTATTACCCCTTGTAACCAAATCTTCATTTTCCTTATTACATAAAGAAACAGGACCAACACACCATACTTTTTTCCCTCTAGCTTTCTTATATTCTTTCTCATACACTAACTCCAACTCCTCAAAACTATTAACAATTACACCATAGGATAATTCGTCAGCTGATCTAATTTGTTCAGTAACTTCTTTCGATACAGAAGAACTAACAGAAGTAGTATTTTTCGTCGATCCGGAAACCTGAGCTTTAGTTAATTCAACTCTATCAGGTAAATCAGGAACAACAAAATACTCAGAATCTGAGGTTATATTTTCAAGAATGTTGGAGGAAAGTATTTTATAGGAACATAAAAGTGAGAAACAACAAGTACCATGAAAAACAATTCTTGGGATATTAAAATTCTGTGCAATTTGAGTAGTCCATGGAAACCCCATGTCTGAAATAACACAACTTGGTTTTGGATTTATTCCTTGTAAGAGATTTTCAACTTGTTGTTTCAGCATACTAATTGCAGCAAAAAATTTTGAAGCTAAGTCAAGAGAAGGAAGCATGTCAATATTTTCACAACCTTCAGGTAATCCTACTTCTACACTTGGAAATTTGAGTGTGACAATTCGGATTTTTAGACCGGATTTTATGGCACGAGTAATTGTTGCATTGAAACGATTGGCGTTTACTGGAGTGGTGATGATGGTGGTGATGGCGCCGCGATTTGCTAGAAGTTTAGCTATGTCTATCATAGGAATCATGTGGCCTGGAGCCATTAAAGGGAATAGTATGAAATGAAGTTGGTCCACTTGAGTTGCCATGGCAAAAGAAGGATATTTTAGTATTGGGGGATTTGAATTCTTGATTTTAAGCTATAAAAACAACTGTATAGTTGTTATAGATGCAATTGGTTCACCTATTGAGAAGATACTAGGGATGTCGTGGACAACTTTGGATACAACAAAGTGCATAGTATTTGGCTTTTGTGGTTAGTTTCTTAAATTTGGTAGAATTTTTCTTGATATTATAGTAGAAGTGAGCAAACTGTAGACTTTTACTTCTTTAGGAGCCGCGGAGCAACAATAAAGTTATTTTTGTATGATTTACAAGTTATGAGTTTTAGTCATGGAATTAGCCATTAATCCTTGCATAAGATTAGGCTCACTATATCACACGCCTTTGAAGTGCGTTCCTTTCTAGCTAGGACCCCACAAAATACTTTGTGCACCAAGCTACCTTTTTAGTCACGATGTTCAATCAGTTTGTGCCTTTATATGTTGAATATATCAGGGTTAGGGGTGTCAAATGGGCGGGTCGGGTCAATTTCGGGCGGGTCAAAATGGGTTGAGTCAATAATTAGGCGGGTCATTTAGTTACTTGGGCTAAGATGAGTTCGGTCAAGAAGAGTTAAAATTCGGATCATAACCCAACTCGCCCAACTCTATAGAACTTTAATTAATATGTGTTATTTTCTTATAAATTATAAAACTACGAAATAAGATTTTTTTGCTTTTGTTATGGTCATATTTAAAATATTAAACAAAAAATAAAATTATTTTTAAGATATTTTGACAAACTTACTTATGGATCAATTTGGGCTAAAAATTAACCCAACTTTAATTGAGTTGAGATAAGTTGAATTAAGATGCGCTAAATTCAATAAATGGACGGGTAATAACCAATCCAACCTTAGACGAATTGAGCGAATCATTTGTGCTCGGACCAAATTTAACAGCCTAATCACGGGTGCTTATTTCACTATTATATGTAAGTAACTCAGTCCACAAAATTTAAGCAAATAAACAAAAAATCACATGGCATTTTCATTTCAGATAGACTTAATAGTTATCCAAGCAAAGAAGATTATGTAAGATGTCTCACTCTTTGTCCAATCATATTTGCCATTGTGTGTCAACTATTGATATGATAATATATCCAAGTGAAAATACCCAAGCAATAATAGGTTAACAGAAATTTTGAGCAACCAACACGTGCCAAAAATATGAGAAAAATGGACCACATCTGACATCTGAACTTCTCAAGTTTGGGATCAATAATGTGAAAAGCATTGCGAAATTTCTCGATTGATAGAAAAAAGTTGAATTAGTCATTTCTATTACTTACCATTTAAGGACTCTTTCTTAAAATATAGGTGCGTATTTTCGCTTTTTGTTTTTGATATGCAAAATACATAGTTTACTTAAATTTGGTAGCGAAATTTCTGTTATATATTTTTTGTTACGGGAATTTTTTTATACACTCAACCTTTTAAAAGTGTATCTAAAACACACTATTGTTAACTAGATAGCACTTGCGTGTTTACACACCAAAAAAACACATAAAGTTTATAAAAAATTCTATTTTTTGTCTCCCCTCCGCACAGGAAACCCCACCCTCCCTCTGGTCTTCTTCCTCACCACAATCCCCTCATTTTCTTCCCCAAATAGAATTTTTGGAAGAACATATCAATTTTAGATCTAAAATTGAACGAATTTTGTTCAGTTATTCTCCAAATATTGTGAAAACTATTTATTTGTGATATATGTAAAAGCTTTGATAGTAGTATTGAAAGTTTTGTGAAAAAATCTAGAGTCCACCATTGTTGGAGTATCGAAAAAAGCTTGAAAATTTATTGGGTTTTGTTGATTATTGGGTTATGGAATCCAATTTGTCGCTGATTATTTTCGGCTAGCTGTTTAGTAGTGTGATTGAATTTTGTGGTGTTGAAACTCTCTCACAAACAACCATACTGGTAACAATAATAATGCTTAAGACAGAAATGGAAAGTTGAAGAAGATTGGTTTTAATTTTAATTTTCTATTTTTTTTTCTTTTTAAAGTCAATGCACATGTCACGACCCTATTAGGGCTTGACTTTTACGTTATCTGGAAAATTAGTCAAGTACAAAAGTGATGCGTCTTAGACATACTTTTAAAAGGTTAAATGTGTAAAAGAAATTCCGTAAAAGAAATATGTGTAATAGGGATTTTGTTTCAAAGTTAATGGGTAAATTATGTATTTTGCCTTCTTTATATAAGTGCATCATTCTTCCATTCTGGAGTAATTATTTTACACAAAATGAAAATACTACACGCATCAGCTTGTTTGGATGGTTGTTACTTGTTTTATGTTGTATTGTATTGTATTGTTACTTTAAATACGGAAAATGTCATATATCCCAGTGAACTATGTGAATTAGGACAGATATCACCTCCGTTAATAGTTTGGCACATATATGCCTAATCCGTCCAATACTTGGTCATTTATGCCCTTAGTTGAACGGAACCACTATTTTGTCTTTCTTAATAATTAATAACCGAATCCAACCAAAATCCGTTGACCCGATCCGTTAGAACCTGATCCACCCTTATTTCAAAGATATTTTTTAATATATTATTTTTGTTTGATTGAAAAATTGTGTGATAATCATATTTATTTATTTGAGTAATTTAAATATCGATTTTTTTTGTTATACATCATTTCGGGAAGTAATCTTTCTAAAAGTTGTAATTGATATTGTAGGCATGCAAATTTAATTCAAAGGAAAATTTTGGACTACTGTAATTTTAATTAGAATAGTGTGGCGTGTCTGATTTGAATTTTGTAATTTTAATTAGAATATTGTGGTATATTGGTTTAAATAGTATATTCTAATATTTACCTTATTTAAGTTTTCTTTTGATTACATAGATGTAAGAGAAAAACAACAAAGATGAAACACATCAGTGAAAATGTATGATCCTAATTTCTTAGTATTTATTAAGTTGGAGCGATAGATAATCTAATCCATTAAAAGCTGGAATTTGTTTAATGGTATATAATCATATTAAAGATGTAAAAAGTAAGTAGAGTTTTATAAAGTAGGTATAGAATGTAAAACAGATATTTTCAATAGGTATTAACTGGTGTTTTCAATAGGTATACCGCATAGATTTCCCAAATTTTATAGGTTTATATATTTCGTATAGAAAGTTATAAGTTCATTTAAATCTATGGAATCTAGGCTACGTAAGCCTCTAATCTTGCTTATAAACCATGTAATTACTCTTTTTTTCCAACACTTAGATAGTTATGGTATTACTCTATTTTATCTGCATGTTATATCTCACCAACACATGTATCGACTAATTTTACCTCGTAAGGGTTAGGCACATGTAAAGAAATTTAAGACTAACCACTCTTATTGTCTAATTTACTTATAGGTACCGGAAAATATTGAATCTTTTCTTGATTAAGAATTAATCACAAAGTTTAGAAGCTTCCCTATGATAAACCTTTTCTTTTAAGCAACTGCATCTCCTTTAAGACCATGGAATAATGTTAACCTCAACACAGTAAAGATTGTTTCACAGATATCAAATCAAGAAAACAGTCTTAGAAATAAGAGATTATGTGTAAAACTTGTGTCCTAATTATAGTAAATCAAGTAAACCAATATAGACAAATGAGTGATACATGATAGCCTTGCTATCAGCTCATTTTCAAGCTTGAAATAGACATCTCAAGTCTAAAATTTCCAATAATCTGGCATATGTTGATCATTTCAACAGTCCAAGCTCACAGCTTTGAAACAGGTAAGCCTGCAATAGCGAACCATTTCGATTTAGTGAAAACCTCAAGCATTTTGAACAAAATTTTGCAGCTCTAAAGAATTTGCATATACGCGTTACCTAAAGTTTTCGAGTTAACAATGCTTGGACATGCAGCAGGAGGTTGAGAATTCTCATTTAAGAATGCATCTACGCTGTTTGGATTACCCCAAACTGAGTAGCCTTTAATTTTTCCCTGTGACATCAACAAACATACGCGTCACTCAAAATCGATAGCACCTATTTTGTGTAGCCTGATGCCATAACACTCAGAATCACTAGCTCATGCATTTTAGCAAAACAATATCTTTAAGTTCAACGTGATTGGTGGAAAACGATCTGTCTTTTAAATTGCATACCAGGACATTCAGAGCAGCTAGTGTAGCCATTCCCTCACGAGTCCACTGCATTAAGAATCAGGAGAGTTAAAACTTGTTCTAAACAAGACGGCAACACCATGTAAAAGGGAACATTGCTTCTTAGATTAGAGGTTGACAGATAATGTACAATTAAGTGCATGATTACCTTAGATGCAGAAGCTATGTGGGGTACCACAACGGCGTTCTTCATGTCCGCAAGACCAGGTTTCATGTAGGGCTCGTCCTAACACAACATAATAATTAAAGAAGAGCATTACTTGAATGTATAAGACAAAGGAAGCATCCTATACTCTACAAGAATAGATTATTTACTAGCTTTTCCTTTGCCATTGACCATCGGATACGCCTTTTGCATGTTCATAATGGGAGAAGAGGATCACCAAAATAAACTTGCTACTATTGCGATTACCTCAAAGACATCAAGGCCAACACGGAACATGGGATTTTCTCTCAGATGCTCAACAAGAGCTACCTCATCAATCACAGGCCCCCTACTGCAATTCACAAGTATTGCTTCCTGCAAGTTTGAATTGATTAATATCAAGATGTCGCATTTGTATAAATCAGCAAGCACAATAGATATTCTTGCAACTGATTTTACCTTCTTCATCATTGCAAGCCGTTCTTTGTTTACAAGGTGGTACGTTGTTTTATCAAGGATTGGATGTAGACTTATCTAGAGAAACATTTTAGTCAGAGATTAGATCTTGAATGAGAAATCCACTACTATGTCCAGATAGATGAATAAGAGATCTAAAAATGCACTCTTGACGTAGAAATAATTACCACATCAGCCTCTCGGAGCACCTCCTCCATGGATGCAGCTCTTTTCCATGTCACAGGCTGTTCACCACTGGCTTTCAGAAACTGACCATAGGCTGCAAAAGAAAAAAGAACATAATCAGATGAAAATGAACTTGAGAAGTTTGTCAATGTAGTACACTGATCAAAACATGCCTGTCACAAATTTTTCTAGACGAGTAGCTTGGTACAGGTCGTAGTAGATCAAGTTCATCTTGAAGCCTTCAATCTGTTGCAATAAAAAGCCAAAGTTGCTCAAACTAACATAGCAAATTTACATACAATTACTTGATCTTGATAGCTCTGCCTTTAAATTGTTTTCAACCAACAATTTCAGAAAACATAAAAGTTGAGATCAATATTTGTCAACCAAAAAGCACAAGGCAAACCTAGTTTCAGAGAAAACTTAACGGATAAATCTTAGCTGATTATTACCATCATTCTAGCATAAGCAGATCCAATACGACCAGCGCCAATTACACCAACAGTTTGTCCTTTAAGCAAGTTTCCGACAAACCTGGAAGAGACCATTAATTTAGTTATAGACCTGTGCTGACACAAGAAATAGAAGGTAATTGAGATTAAACAGTTACATACAAATGTGGAAGCCATCCTTCATATTTTCCAGCTCTCATGAACTCATCTGCCTCCACAATCCTTCTTGCTGCTGCTAAGGAAAGTGAAGCTGCTAGCTCTGCTGTAGTTTCGGTCAGTACTCCCTGGCCATCAGAATTATTATGTGAGAAGAGAAAATTATGCCTTTACAGATATGCACATATCAATTGTCATTGAGATCAAAAATAAGTTTTCTTGCATCATTTACTATATCAACCAAGTCTATTTGGTCCGATAAAATCACTCCTAGCGCAATTTTTAAGCTACAGATTACTTTGATACACATGTAGCAAGTTCAGGATGACTTTTGTGCCTCATTTTACTAAAGAAATGTTTGACCAGCTTTATATCTAAAGTGAATTGGAGAATTCCCTCATAACTGAAATTCCAAATAAAAGACCTCTCACATGAAAAAACCAAAAACTTGCTGTTGTTAAGAGGAAATATAACCGACTATAACTTCCATATATACTATATGTGATGTGTTGTGTTGAATGGCAATTGCCAGTGTATCGGCATAGATTCAGTGCTTCTGATAAGTCCAAAAACTACTGTAGATAACCTCAGAGCAATCAATCGAATGTTGATTAATATGTATTCGATCAAACACTATATGATCAGACATGATATAAATTTAAAATTATCAGCTAAGATGTCTTATGCAAAGTTACTGATTATTGCAGTACCAAAGAAACTGGATTACTACAAAGCAAAAATGAAGAAGTATAAACTTACAGGTGTGTTTCCAACAGCAACACCATACTTGTTAGCAGCTTCGATGTCAACATTGTTGTATCCTACAGCCATGTTACTGAAAGCTTTCCCTCCAGCCCTGCTTAATGCAGAGAATAGAGTCTCTCCCCAATCCTCTGTCAACTGAATATTACAAAAACCCAAGAAAACAAAAGTATTTCAGTTCAACTTCTATACACTGATAGTGTAAAAAAAAAAAAATTAAATCAAGATAACTACAAATAACTAATGCAGCCTAAAAACTAGCTCGCGGGGTGAAAATGTCTAAACCATGTAAGGAGACAACAAATAATTCCTTCAATCAATATTGGACACTTGACATCTGGCGCGTGGACAATATAAGGAGAGGAGAACTAAGCCCCTATCCTAAAGTGAGACACTTAACACTGTTGAGATATATGTAGGCGATGATGATAAACCCCAACTTAGACCATTAAGGGTCAATAAGGGAGTCATATCTGAGTCTAATAGGCTACTTAGGCTACTTGTGTAATTAGGCTATCTTTGTAATTAGTATATTTCTGTAATTAGGTTATTTGTGTAATTAGGCTGTTTCTGTAATAACTAGGCTATATTTGTAAAAGGGTTATTTTGATATAAGGGGTCTGGGGTCGTTTGTTGAGACTGAGGGGTCATTCTTATTCTGAAATAATGTCTGAGTCTCTTCGAGACTCTTCCGATGCTCTCCCTTCTCTCTATACTTTCTCTCTCTAAAATTCTTCGATCTTTTGCATGTTTTCATGGTATCAGAGCCTGTATAATGATCCGATGATACTTTTGTGTGAATCAGTAGTTCATTTGGACCATTCTCTGATGAGATTTTTTGGGGTTTTCTGAGATCGAAAGGTCGGTGATGGTTTTGACTCCCATTAGGGTTCTTCCGAGCCTTTATCTTCACGATCAGTGACTGTTCTTCGTCTCTTGAACGGTTCAATCGATTGTTGTGAGATTTTCGGAGATTTTTCGGTGAGTTTTCAACCTCTAGGGTTTCTGGTGGTCAAATCGGTCGTTTGATACTAATTTTTGCTGATGTTTTGGGAGTTATCGGTACTGCTCCGACATCGTTGACGGTATCTCCGGCAAAACTTTGACGGTTACTCCTAGGGTTCATACCTAGGGTTTTATCTGTTGTTAAAGGCCGATCTTCTCCGGTTGCGAAGAAGGACGGTAACATTGTTCCTACCTTTTGGTTGTGATTCTTTGGTTGTGTGTGATTGTTTGATTCTATTTGTGAGTACTGATTGTTTGAGCTGTGAATACTGTTTTTTTTTGTGATATTTGTGAAAGATTTAATTCATTTGAGCATGGCTTCTAACACGAATGGTGGTGGTTCTAGTAGTAACTCTGGTTCTATAGACCCTTCCAACCCTTTGTTTGTAAATTCTTCTGATGTACCTGGTGCGTGTCTTGTTCCCACTCCCTTCTCGGGTAGTGGTTATGGAGGTTGGAAACGAAAGATGATTATGGCTTTGTCTGCTAAGAATAAAATTTGCTTGATTGATGGTTCCTTTTCTCGACCTAGTACTAACGTGTCCCAACAGAGGTTATGGGATAGATGTAATATGTTGGTTATGTCATGGTTAACTTCTTCTTTGTCATCCCAAATTGCTGATAGTGTTCAATATTCAGATACTGCTCAAAGCATGTGGTCTCAGCTTGAAAAAAAGATATGGTGTCCCCAATAAGAGTAAAATTTTTGAACTTAAAAGAGAACTTTCTCAAACATCCCAAGGCTCCCTTGATATAGCCTCATATTTTAACAAACTCAAAAGTTTGTGGGATGAATAGGGCACAATGTGCCCAAACCATGGACAGAGGTGTACTTGTGCTGCCAAGAATGGTATAATCGAGGAAGATGATGAAAACAAGATTTATCAGTTCCTTATGGGATTGAATGAAACATATTTGGGAGTAAGGAGTAATTTGTTGATGATGCAGAAGTTTCCTTCCCTTGACAGTGTTTATAACATTGTTCTTAATGATGAAAAACAGAGACAAGTTAAGTCTGTCTCTCATATCGGTCCAGATTCTATGTCTTTCAATGCCAATATTGCCAAGCAGTCTGCTGGGTTCAACCAAGGCAAATTGCCAGGTTCTAATTTCAAACCCAGAGTCAACTTTGAACAAAATAGAGGAAACCTATTCTGCAGATATTGCAAGAAGTCTGGACACTTAATTGATAAGTGTTACAAGCTCCATGGTTTTCCTCAAAATAATAATTACATCAAGGGAAGGAAATCTGCAGCTGCTCATGTTTCTACTGGTCCTGATTGTGTGTCTGATGATAATGGGAATTCTAATTTGTCTGTTCCTCTTGGGGATCCTATTGCAAGTCAACCTGTGATACCAGGGTTGAGCAGACAGCAATGTGATCAAATTATAAGTTTGATTCAACAGACCCTTTCAAAGGATTCCAGTGATCAAGCTCCTGCTCCCATGTGTTCTGCTAATTTTGCTGGTACTATGCTGTCTGAGAGTCTTGTTTCTGATTCCAAGTTGTGCATGCTTACAAACATTAATTCTGTTACCCGGATCATTGATTCAGGGGCTTCTAACCATATGACTTATGACAAAAATCTACTTTTTGATATTATACCCTTAAATGTCCCCTACCTTGTTACCCTTCCTAATGGTTACAAAGTAAAAGTCACCTGTACAGGATCATTTGCATTGACTTCTTCTCTTACTCTTCACAATGTACTCTTAGTTCCTTCCTTCAAACATAATTTGATTTCTGTTCATAAATTGATGAAACAATTGAATTGTTTGGTTCTGTTCACCCCAACTTCATGTCTCCTTTACCTGTTACAGGACCTTTCTCTGAAGAGGCTTCTGGATCTTGGTAAAGAGGAGGCTGGTTTATACAAGTATTCTTGGTCACCTCCTTCCTTTTCTGCCTCTTCCAAGTCCTCTTCCACTTCTGAGCATAGTGTTTCTAATGTTTGTAATGATGATGTTGTTTCTGATAGCAAACATTTTAGCTCAATTGTACACTCTTCCAGTTGTAATAATGCTGCTATTGCTGATATGAACTATATTTGGCATTTGAGATTAGCACACACTTCTTTTGCTAATATGAAACATATTTCTGGTTTACCTTTTTCTTTTGCTGCTAAACAACCTTTTCCTTGTTCTATTTGTCCTATGGCAAAACAAACCAGATTGCCTTTCCCTGATAGCAGCATTAGCACTACTAGACCCTTTCAATTGATACATGTAGATACTTGGGGTCCTTATCATACTTCTACTTCCTTTGGCAGTAAATACTTTCTCACCATAGTTGATGATTTTTCTAGGGCCACCTGGACACATTTGATGGGTTCTAAAAGTAATGCCTTCCCTTTACTTAAATCTTTTATCTCCTATGTTCAAACTCAGTTTAATTCCATGGTCCAGGTTGTCAGGAGTGATAATGCCCTGGAACTGGGTTCCAGTGCAGAAGGGATTTCCTTTTTTAGTAAGCTTGGGATTGTACATCAAACCACTTGTCCTCATTCCCCTCAACAGAATGGGGTTGTTGAAAGAAAGCACAGATCTTTACTTGAAACTTGTAGAGCCCTTCTTTTCCAGTCTGGTTTGCCTATATCATTTTGGGGTGATTGCTTGTTAACTGCAACTTACCTCATTAATAGATTACCATCCAGAGTTCTTCACCATAAATCACCTCATGAAATTTTACATGGTTCTCCTCCATCCTACTCTCACTTGAGGGCTTTTGGTTGCTTAGCTTATGCTGCTGTCTCTATCCCTCAAAGGGATAAACTAAAGTCTAGGGCTCACTCTTGTGTATTTCTAGGTTATCCTTTTGGTAAGAAAGGTTACAAATTGTATGATTTGAATTCTAAGAAATACTTTGTATCTAGAGATGTTGTCTTCCATGAAACTCATTTTCCTTTTAAAACAGCACATCCATCTTCTTCACCTCCTCCACCTATTCCCTTCTCTGATGACATCCTTGAACAAACTTTTACATTACCTACTTTCAGTGATTCTCCTTCTTCTCCTCCTACTATTCCTTCTCCTGCTATTTCCTCTCCTGCCTCCCCTCTATCCATTGCTTCTCCTTCTTTCAATCCTACTATTTCTCTTCCTGATTTGCCTGTCTCTCATCTGTTACCATACCCAGAAAATCCACTAGACAACACAACCCTCCTTCCTACCTCAAGGATTATGTTTACCAACTTCCAGCCTTTTCTGGTTCTTCTTCCTCCAATTTGGAATCTGAACCCATGTATTACTCTCAAGCTGCATCTGTCCCAGCTTGGCAGGATGCCATGAGAAAGGAATTTGATGCACTGGATGCTAACCACACTTGGGACATTGTGCATCTTCCTCCAGGTAAGAAACCTATTGGCTGTAAGTGGGTTTACAAAATCAAATATAAATCTGATGGTACTATTGAAAGATATAAGGCAAGGTTGGTTATTAGAGGTGATACACAAGTTGAGGGTGTGGATTTTACAGACACATTTTCTCCTGTTGTTAAGATGACTTCAGTGAAATGCATTATTGCTGTGGCTGTTAAGAACCACTGGCCATTGTTTCAGCTTGATGTTAACAATGCTTTCCTTCATGGTGATTTGGATGAGGAAGTTTACTTCCTCCAGGTTTGGTGGTATCTGATTCTGCTTCTTCTTCTTCTTCTTCTTCTCTTTCTTTGGTTTGCAAACTAAAGAAATCTTTATATGGGCTTAGGCAGGCCTCCAAGCAATGGTATGCTAAGCTGTCATCTGCTCTTCATTCCAGGGGTTATAGGCACTATTTGAATGATTACTCTTTATTCTTAAAAGGTACTCCTGATTCCCTTGTTGTGGTTGCTGTGTATGTTGATGACATTATAGTAACTGGGCATGACTGTGATGAGATTGCTGCCTTAAAAGTCTTCTTGGATGATACGTTCAAGATCAAGGATTTGGGGTTGTTGCATTATTTTTTGGGTCTTGAGGTAAAACATGTCCCTGGTGGGATACATCTGAATCAGCATAAGTATGTTACTGATTTGCTGCATGCTTTTGACTGTGTATCTGTTTCCCCTGTTGTTTCTCCTCTGGACATTTCTATCAAATTACATGCTGATTCTGGTGATATTTTGCCCGCTCCTGACCAGTTCAAGAGTCTTGTTGGCAAATTATTGTTCTTAACTCATACTCGACCTGATATATGCTTTGCTGTGCAACATCTGAGTCAATATCTTAAATGCCCAAGGGTTCCCCATATGTCTGCTGCTATGCATGTTTTGAGGTATCTTAAAGGCACTCCTTCTTTGGGTCTATTTTGCTCTAATATTGCTGATTATTCTGTGACTGGATACTCTGATAGTGATTGGGCAGCTTGTCCTGATACTAGACGGTCTGTTACTGGTTTTTGTGTTTTGTTGGGTGGCAGTCTCATAAGTTGGAAGTCGAAAAAGCAACCCGTTGTCTCTCTTTCTTCTGCTGAAGCTGAATACAGGGCTTTAAGCAAGGTTACAGCTGAATTAACTTGGCTCTCTCGTTTACTTGATGACCTTGGGGTATCTGTTCCTTCTCCTATTTCTGTCTTTTGTGATAGTCAGGCTGCTGTTCACATTGCTAATAATCCAGTTTTCCATGAACGTACTAAGCATATTGAGGTGGATTGTCACTACGTTCGAAATCTGTTACATAATGGCTTTCTCAAGCTTTCCCATGTTCCCACTTCTCGGCAGCTGGCTGACCTATTGACAAAGGCTTTATCTGGAACTGCTCTTTCTCCTCTTTTGTCTAAGTTGATGGTGGTTTCCCCCCTTCAACTTGAGGGGGGGTGTTGAGATATATGTAGGCGATGATGATAAACCCCAACTTAGACCATTAAGGGTCAATAAGGGAGTCATATCTGAGTCTAATAGGCTACTTAGGCTACTTGTGTAATTAGGCTATCTTTGTAATTAGTATATTTCTGTAATTAGGTTATTTGTGTAATTAGGCTGTTTCTGTAATAACTAGGCTATATTTGTAAAAGGGTTATTTTGATATAAGGGGTCTGGGTTCGTTTGTTGAGACTGAGGGGTCATTCTTATTCTGAAATAATATCTGAGTCTCTTCGAGACTCTTCCGATGCTCTCCCTTCTCTCTACTTTCTCTCTCTAAAATTCTTCGATCTTTTGCATGTTTTCAAACACTAAACATAACCACATAAAAAGATTCTATTGTAAACTGCTATACAACAACAACAACAACAAACCCAGTAGTTTCCCACGAGTGGGGTATGAGGAGGGTAAGGTGGACGCAGCATTACCCGTACCCTAGAAGGGCAGGGAGACTGTTTCCGATAGACGACTAGAGAACAACTGAAAAAGAAAAGGTAATTACAATAAGTAGGAATAACAGCAAGATAAAATAAGATCGAATCAAACTCTAGGTATTAATAACCAACTATAAATAAAAGATATCATAGTAACACTAATGCTGGCAACTGAGTAAGACAAAGAGAAACGCTCGTTTATCTACGAATCTTCTACCTAATATGTGAACTCCACACCCTCATGTCTAGTTAAATCCAGATCATTTAGAAGAAAACAGGAAGCAAAACTCGAAAGCAAATGACAAGCTATAATGCATGTATGATCACCTGTCCAATGACTCCATCGCACCTATCTCCAATAAGAGCAAGAATGTCTTCAACCGATAGAATAGTTTTCTTCTCGGTACATATCTATTCATAATTACAAAATTAAATGCATTAAATCAAGTTAATCAAACCCAAAAAAAAAAGAATATGGAAAATGAATATATATGTTACTTCAAGACGACAATCTTGTTCAATGAGAAGATTAATCCATCTAGTTCCCGGCATAGATTTTGTGCTGACAACTCTGTATTTCCCATTTGGATTCCACACTTCAATTTGAACTGGATTTGCCATCTTCAATTCTAACGTTAGTGTCTCTGCTCTCTGCTTACTCTACTCTAAAGAGTTCTTTAAATCTTCTAGTTCTATTATTCCTACTAAATATATAATAATAATATTTATCGGAAATTTGAAATAATCAGGTGTGTTGCAGAACAGTTAAAAAATTGTATCCAGTGATCAAAGAATGGATTTAGGATAAGATGTATTACGTGTCATATTATGGATCGTTTATGTTTGGAAGAATGATACACCAGATTTGCAGGGGAAAATTTTTCTGAATTATTTGTGATTTTTGGCTGAGGACCTCTCATTTAGGCGGAGGATAATGAGACTCTGGGTTTGCGCCACGTAAGTTGGCTGCTATCTTTAGTGAATGACGACAAAATTTAGCCCTTTTGCTCCAAAGAATTGTGATTCACCAATTTTAGAGACTATCTGCTACTAGGTTGTTCAAACCGAACGCGTCAAATTAAAAAATTAAATTAAATCAATTAAAAAATTCAATTAGATTTGATTTAACTTAGTTTCGACATATAAATATATAAATTTTATTTATATTTTAAAGAATTTATAGTAATTTTTCTTTAAAAAATATAAAAATATTTGGGATCCTCTCATGTATTAACCCTGAAAACATAAAGTAACAAAAAATTATTGTTAGACGACTAAGAATATAACTATCATGTATTACTAAAAGAAATTCTCCCATTAAAATATTTTAATGTAGACCATATGTTTGTCAATTTTTTTTATATTTACTAAATATGTATTTATTTATCAAAGCTTTATCTATAATTTTAACAAAGTAAGATTGAAGTAATATTTATGTAAAAAAAACCGAAAATCTAAAAAATTCGACAAAATCGAACCAATCCAAACCGATTTAATTTGATATTGGAAAAATCAAACCAATCTGATCCATGTACACCCATATCTGCTACATATAGCATAAGATGAGAACACACTGCGACTGGTCGCTGGTTACAAATTTTTGAGGTTGCAATTTTATCATACACAATCCACATGAATTATTTAAATGTAAAATTTCAGAGGACATCATATTTGTAAATTAAAGTCTAGACCCAATGTTAAAAAAAACAAATTATAAAGGAGTAAATTTTTAGGAAGAGGAGTAAATAACAAAGTGCAATTGGTTGGCGCATAGAAATGTTGTATGAGGCTGCTGTACAAATTACATTTAGACATTTCAAGAGTGACGTAGGAGTTTAACTAGCACTCCATCAGTGGCCGAAATGCTTAACATTAACATTTTCTCGTATCTTAACTTACACATTCATATCGTATAACAAAACTTTTTCGGTCTATTTTAATTGGGTTTTTTTGTACTCCATAATATTTAATTTTGGTTAAATATCTAGAAGGAATTAATTTTTTTTTTTCAAAATTACAATGAAAGAAAGAGTCTTTTAGTGTTTATTATATTTTCAATGAATAAATTAAAGAGACAGTAGAATCATCTCTAAGCCCATTTCTATTTGGGATTTTTACTTATGTATACCATATACCAAATCTTATTACCTACCATGTTTAAGGTTTGTGTTTATTACATTTAAGCATACCAAATTTCAATATGTGTACCATAATTCAAATTAAGGCTTTAGTTATATGCTCATTTATTGTAGGCGTGCATTTAGGAACCGTATCTTTCAAATTTTTACATTACCCGCTTCTTTCTCCTCCCCCACGATTTACTTACAATTAATTCCCCCCCCCCCCCCCCACCCACGATTTTTCTCAGTTTTTTCCCCCCATTCTCGTACAGCTCTTACCCATAATTCTCGTCACGTTCTGTTGAATCCCCCACCATTTTTCAGTCACTTCCAACTTTGTATTCAACTCCTAAATCATGAAAAGACCCAATACTCCCAAGAAAAACCATCAAAAGATGTATTAGCGGATATTTCCTCTTTTGATTTAGGTGTTTTAACACCTAAATCCCCACCCAAAACCCCACAATCTACACATGCAAGTGAAAAAACTACAGGTATTTCATCTCCTAGACAAATCCGTGCTGAAATGAGAAGCAAACATTTGCACGATGTTGATGCAAGTGGAGTAGATAAACCAGTCAACAAACAACTGAAGCTCAAGGGGAAAGAGTTTAAGGTAGATGATGATTTTGTAGAAGATTCACCCAAACTTCCAACTGGGAAAAAACACAAGGTGTCTCCTTCATCGTCAAAACAAAAAAAAAAAAAAAAGAAAGCCTCAAAAAAGTATCAAAATTGGTTCCTCAAAAAATTTCAATAAAGGTAAACAATATTTATTTGTCCTCACTGTTTTGTAGTTTGATTTTGGGTGCCAAAAAATATTCTTCAAGTGCTATTTTAGCGTTCAAGTATTTTGTGGCAAAATGTGATATGGTTTCAATTTTGTAGATTATTTGTCGTAATTTGTAGGTTTATTTGGCACTGTGATTGCTAGACAGTCTATAAATGTAGTTAGATTGTAGTTGATTTGTAGTCTGCCGAGTAAATTGTAGTTATGGTTTTTGTATTGCAACCTGTATAGCTGCTACATTTAACTTCATTCTAAATACAATTAAACTACATTTTTTGAAGATTACATTAAGTAACTGTTACATCGTTCTTCTTTGATTGTTCAAGTGTATTTTGGTAAAATGTGGTCTGGTCCTAATTTTATAGATTCTTTGTCTCAATTTTGTAGTTTAATTGGAGCCATACCTCTTAGACAGTTTATAAATGTAGTTGATTTGTAGTCTGATGAGTAAAATTGTAGGTGTGATATGTTCCATTATATCCTATATTGTTGATATATATAACTTCATTCTAACTACAGTTAATACACATTTTGGACATATATATGTAATTTCTTTTATTTTTTGGTAGATATAGGTGTGGGTAAGTTGTTCTTATTTTAGTTATATTATGTTATTGTCATGTATATGTCGATACTAATGTTCAATATTTTTCTATTTTTTTGCAGAATAGCCCTTACTTTGCTCAACAAAATATTGATTATGGTGTGCTTCGATTCCACAGTTTGTGTGATCCTAGCATACCTAGCCTGATTCAGGCTTTATTCTCTCCAAATCAACTACGTGTTTTCAAAAAAATATGTTTTGGTTACTTATTAGGTCTGCCCCCAATCTGTATGCAAAACCAATCCCTTCATCTTCTAATGAAATATGAGTTGTCAAAGTCTACTGGCGCATACTTTTCTGTTCTTTTGAAGGGTGAAAAATTAATTTTTTTCATTGAGAGAATTTGGGTTGATAACTGGTCTTAATTATGTGAATACTTTCTCATACTATGGTTACACTTCCAACTATGTTAGCCCTATAATGAATACATATTTTCCGAACAAAGAAAGGGTTGAGAAATGGCATCTGAAAAATGTAGTGACTAACAAAGCATGAGCAAACGATGTGGATGCGGTGAAGTTGTGCGTTCTTTATGTGTTGGAATTTTTGTTTATCCTTCTGATAAGGACCATGTGACTTTCATAGACAAGTTTATGTTCTTTCTAATCGAGTCTGGTAATTTTGGGTCGTACCCATGGGGTACCAAATCCTTCAAGCAGGTTATTGAATCTGTCCAACATCGTCTTAATCCCTATGTACATTCTTATCTTATACGGGGATGCTCATTAGCCCTGCAAGTGTGGCTATATGAGTGTTGCTCGTCCGTAAGCATCGAGCTTGCTACACGGTTTCTTGAATCGATTCCTCGGATTTTAAGATGGTCAGCCACAAAGAGACAGATTTGGTTAACTGCAATTGAAGACAAGATGATCAAGCCTGAGTGGCTCAAGGTATTTTTTTTCACTTTTGTACGATTCTACAATTACAGTTATAGTAACTACATTTCATCTACATGTTTCTTTTCACTTGAATTAACTATCACTTCCATCATTCAGTTCACAAACATGGTTGAATCTGGAGAAGAGCTTGGAGTGCTTAATCTCCCAGAGAAGATTCAATATGAAGATGAAGAAGTTGCTCAACCATCAAATGTTCCAACTACTGCTTCTCCAACAGTTGAACCCAAAAAAGCTAATTCTCAAAAGGCCATGGAATATATCAGTAGCAAGCTCAGCAAGTTGGAAAAGAGGCTTGATCATGTATTGTGAGAAACTACAATATTTTGAAGGAATTTACTACAATTTGAATTCATTCCAACTATTTTGTAGTTTCTTTGTAGTTTAAGTGTAGCAAATAGAATAAGCTTACCAACTAATTACACATATTTAATTTTTAAGTTGATGTAAAGTTAGATGGGTTTAAGAAGGATGTTTTGATGAACTCTCAAGCCTTCGAGAGTTCATAGATTAATATTTGAAGAGTGTTATGACTGCGGTAAACAGGAGGATTGATTTAGATGAGTCAAAGATAAGAATTTACATAAAATTTTATGCTAAGACTGTATAAGACATACCACAAAAAAGCATTCTCAACTATTCACCAAAATTGTAGTTTGCTGGTAGTTCAACAAAATATAATGACCAAAATCAAGGAGAGAAAACCCATCATTTTCAGTTCAATATTGGTGATCAACTCCATGCAAGCACAAGTAATACAGGTATCTACATAATTCCTACATACATATCTTCAAACTTCAAGAATTGCTAATTATTTTTTCACTATGTTTTGCAGCTCCCACTTCTCCACAACATGTTCAACCACAAGTTGACTTGTATCCTGACTTCCAAGAAGCTGCTGAGACATTTAAAGCAGGTATAGAATTATAAGTGCATTATAATTACATTTTATGCAAAATTTCATAATTTACTCCTAAACTACACATTCCTACATATGACTACTTCTACTGTCCAATTATTCATTGAAGCTGTAGATTTAACAGAACATGTACAAGGAATTGAGGAAGAACCAGTAATTGATAAAATAGTTGTGGCACAACAAGCAGGTAATGTAATCTCTAAATTTAATCAGCAGTTTCATATATTGTTCATAACTACATAGATCTACACTTATCTACAGAAGGTGTACTTACTCCAGGGGGTGTGCCAGTAATGGTTGATGATGAACCAGCAATCCAGGAAGTATCTGAGGTAGCAAAAGAATGTATTGTTTCATAATGTACTTTTTAATAGAAAATAGATGATTATACAATGGTAGAATGCTGTAAAGTATGTCATTTTATATGTAACAGATGTTGAAGATAACATTCCACAATCGCCAATTCACGGTGTAACGGTGCCTGAAGTTTTCCAGAAAGGCATTGATAAAAAAGAGGAGACTGAAGTTGTGCCTGAAGGCACTGAAAACAAAGGTGTGCTATTGGATGATTTTGAGCTGCCAGAAAACTTATCACATCTGGTCATGTGTGGCGAGGCCATACCAGATGAATCAACCCCCATTTATCCAGGAAGAACAAGGATACCGGGAAAACATACACGATCACCATTCACACCCTTGTATAGTACTGAAGGCAGCACATCTGTTGAGCCCAAATATTTTTACCTAAAGCACCCCTCCACAAGTGTCATAGGCGAAGATGTAGATCCTGAATTGATAGATAGGTTCACAAACTGGTTATACCATCGCACTAACAAAGTATCTAGGAGGTATGGTTGTTTAAATTTGCACTATCTGTTCACCCTTTTTACACTTTAAAGTTGTAATTCTTTTTGTAAATTTTTTGTATTTGATCCATTCTTTTGTTATTACAGGAGGAAAGATTTCTTTTCAAAAAAGGATAACCAAATCAATCCTTGGTTGGATTTTGGTTGTGAGAAGATTGATAAGAAGAACTGGTTTTATGCCCTTGCTCACCCCGAGCAAGTAATCAGATCAACTGTCATTTTCATTGATTCAAAAAAATATGTACAATACATTCCTATGGCAGTAGTATGGACTTCTACTACTCATTTACATTTGGCTCTAACTACATAATCTCATATAGACAATTCTAACAAGTATCTATTAATCAAAACTGAGGATAGCAGTTGAGTTTATGTTGCCCTTCCTGCCACCTTTTACATTTCCTACTTCTTGTATGTATCAACATTGCCACTTCCTTACAAAATTGATCTTCATTAAAAGCCTTGTTCTCAAATCTAATAGAGTTCTTGTTCCTCCATATCAATGCAACAGTAGTAACAAAAGCAGTTGCAGTAAGTGCATACTGCCAGTTTCTACTTCTAGCCTTCCTGCATATCCACTTTAGCTCATCCTCCCAAGTGTTAGCTGCTCGCTGGTAACCTATCCAATTGCAGATTCTGAGCCATAATCTGTTGGTAACTGGGCATGCAAAAAACAGGTGTTCAAATCTTTCATCTTGCTGTTTACAGAAAGCACATGCAGTAGGTATATCAATTCCAATCTTGTGTAATCTATCAATGGTAGGTAATATGTGTTGGGCTGCTAACCACATTGTAAACTTATGTCTTGGCTGTACATTTGCAGTCAGCATCACATTCCTCCAATCAACCTTACTATAATTAGGAAGCATAGCAAGGTATAACTGGTGAATTTGAAACTTGTCCAGCTTACACAATGATTTCAGCCTGTAGTAGAGGGTTCCTTGCAGTTGTTGGTTCTCCATGACATCATTCCTACAATCCAATATTTTCCTAATAATCCAAGATGCATTTTTTGGCAGAGGTACATGGCTGATATCATTCTGCTTTATGTAATAACACTGGAGCCATTTTATCCATAGGCAATCTTTTTTCCTAGCAAGATCCCAAAGCAGTTTTGTTATGGCTGCCTTATTCCAGGTAGTCATATCTATGATGTTTAGACCCCCAGCAGATATTGGTTTACATACTCTCTCCCATGCAACCAAGGCTCTTTTAGATATAGAAGCACTACCTGTCCATAGGAAGGACCTGCAGATTGCCTCAATAGCCTTCAGTACCTTCTTTGGTATTATGAAAATCTGTGCCCAATATGTTTGGATGCAAAATAACACTGCTTTTATCAATTGTCATCTCCCTGCATAAGATAACATTCTGGCATACCAACATGTGACTCTTGCAGTTATCTTCTCAATCAAAGGAGAGTATTGATGTATAGCAAGTTTCTTTGAGCTGAGAGGAATCCCAAGGTACTTAAAAGGAAGTTGTCCCTCACTGAACCCCAGCTGCTCCACAAGTTCATTTCTAACAGACTGTTGTACCCCAGCCAAATATATAGCACTTTTGTTGTTGTTTGCTTTCAATCCTGATGTTGCAGAAAAATTATGAAAAGCCTCTTGCAATATCTGAATAGAAATATTATCAGCTCTGCAGAACATGAGAAGATCATCAGCAAAGCAAATATGCACACAGTTTAGCTTCCTGCATTTAGGATGGAAATTGAAGTCTCCATTCCTATGAAGCTGTTGCAACAGTCTGTTAAGATACTCCATTACAAGCACAAACAAGTAGGGAGACATAGGATCCCCTTGCCTGATCCCTCTCCTAGCCTTGAAAGGCTTAGTGAACCCTCCATTTAGCATCAAGGAATATGAAACAGTGGATACACATGCCATTATCCAGTTGAGGAACTTTGCAGGAAATCCAATATCAATAAGAACCTGTTTAAGAAAGCCCCATTGTAAAGTATCATATGCCTTCCTTAAGTCCACCTTAAGGACACATCTAGGAGACACACCTTTCCTTGTATATCCCTTGAAGATTTCATGACTAAGTAGAATATTATCAATGATACTCCTCCCTTAAATAAATGTTGATTGGGACTGGCCAATTATACTGCCAATTACAGTCTTCATTCTCTTTGTAATAACCTTGGCTATGATTTTATATACAGTTGTACAACAGGCAATAGGTCTATAATCTTTGACATTTGTAGGATTATTACCTTTAGGCACAAGTGCAATTGCTGTAGTATTTATCATACTAGGCATATAGCATGTAGTAAAGAAATCCATAGTAGCAGCAACTATATCCTCTTGTACTATCTCCCAGTTTCTTGTGAAGAACTCCACAGGAAAACCATCCACACCAGGGGCTTTATCTTTTGGCATCTCCTTTATAGCTTCTACAATCTCCTCCACTGTGACTTCTTGGATTAATTCTCTCTGTTGTACTGCAGTGAGGCATGTTCCCTCTTTCATAACAGCAGTGTTGATACAAGGGATTTCCTCAGCACACTCTCCCATCAGTGATTTGAATACTTGGATAAACTCCTGTTCCACAGCTAATGGATCTGTCAGCTTGTCACCTAGTTCAGTATATGGATCTGTCAGCTTGTCACCTAGTTCAGTATATGGATCTGTCAGCTTGTCACCTAGTTCAGTATATATAGAGCTAATGTTATTCTGACTGGTTCTAATCTTCCATTGAGCATGAAAATACTTTGTGTTGGCATCTCCACACTCAATCCAGTTAGCTTTGGATTTCTGGCTCATAATCTGTTCCTCCACCTTGCTCCATTTTTCAATTTCAGACAGTGCATTCTTCTCAGCATTGAGCAGATTCTGTGCAAAAGGATCTTGCTGCATCTGGCTCTGAACAATCTCCAATGTTTCTTTTGCTTGTACAAGTTTCTGCTTATAGGCTGCCATCTGTCTATTAATACCTTTCAGTTGTTGCTTCAATATTTTTAGTTTAGTCCATACCTTCTGCATAGGTGTACCTTCACAATTCTGTGCCCAGGCATTTCCAGAACATGTTTGAACTGAGGCTCCTCCATAACTGCATTATAGAATCTGAATGGTTTGGGATGTAATAGCCTTTGACTGCCAAACTTTATAAGTATAAGAGAGTGATCAGATACAGAAGGGTTCATGTATTCTTTCTCAAGATGCCCATACTGTTGGATCCATTGGAAGTTACCAAGTGCCTAGTCAATTTTGCTATATACTCTAGTATTAGCATCCTGCTTGTTTGACCAGGTATAATACCAACCTTTAACTCTGAGAGGAGTAAGTTGAATGACATCTACAGTCTCTTTGAAATCCTTGAATTCAGCATCAGTGACAGGGGATCCAATTCTATCTTCAGAGTTCAACACAGTATTGAAATCCCCACTGAGTAACCAAGGATCCTGGCTAGGAATGCTTTCTGCCTTTAAGTCACACCATAAGCTTTCCCTATTGCCTGCAGTATTATGAGCATATACTACACTCAAATGGAATCTGATTGAAGCTTGTGTGTCCTCCACCATACATTGGATAACTGATCAGTCACAGTAGATATGGATACTTGAATATGAGGTTTCCATAGTAACCATATCCTACCATTGACAGCCTTAGCATAGTTACATTGAACCTTCCATCCTTTAGCCACCCTCGCCAGTATTCTTTTTTGCTTTATGCTCCTTAACTCTAGTTTCAAGGACTCCTATAATATCTACTTTATTTACAGACAAGAAGCTTTTTAGTTCCTCCTGTTTGTGGGCTTGATTAAGCCCTCTAATAGTCCAAGTAGTAACAATCATGAAGTATTAGATCTAATACTCCAAGAAGGTCCTGGATCCACTTGGTAACCCCTTCTATCATCAGCCATAACAGTTGCCACAGTCTTCCCTTTTCTGCACTTGTATTCATATCCTCACTAATTATAGGAAGATCCCCTGAGGCTACTGTGGTCCTGCCATGTTCATCTAATGTCTGCTGAGATCCAGTATTATTCACCATCTGCACATCTTCAGTATGTCCAATTGAATTAACCTCCACTTGCTTAGTTTCAGTAACAGTTTGATCTGGCTCAGGATCTGCTTCATCTGCAATAGCCTTTGGTATCCACTTCTGCCTTGGGTACTGTCTTGGTTTCCTAGTTCTTTCCTTTATCCCTTTTACCTGTTCATCCCTCTCCAGTTCTGCATCATTTTTGATATTGTGCCAGCATTCAATTGTATCATGTCCAAACTTTAGACAATGATTGCAAAAGCTTGGCTTCCAATCATACTCTACTTGTTGCACTTTCATACCATAGGGAGTTTCAATTTCAATCTCATCAGGCAAGGAATAAGCAGCATCAACCTCTACTAATACTTTTGCAAATGAGATTTTCTCATAGTGTGCTGTGAATTTGTCTGTGTATAGTGGTTTACCCACTGCAGTGGCCAATTTGCTCAAGACATCCACTGACTAGTAACCCACTAGAAGGCCTGGGAATCTGATCCGTACAGGGATAGTGCTAAGCACAGCATTTTGAAAGGAGAAGTCAATCTCCCATGGTTTCAGTACCATAGGCTTATTCCTGTACGTGTATGGTCCAGATTGTATGACCATCTCTTTATCCTCCTTGCTATTGAATCTGAAAATACAGTATCCCTCAGCATGCAACATGATCTGAGGCTTGGATACAAAGTTCCAAGCATGCAGTACAAAATTTTCTATCGATTTATCATTTGGATTATCACCAACAACATATCCTATTAAAGCATTCGCCCAGTAATCTACCTGCGATTGTAGATTTTCAACACTGAGTTTAACCACTTTTTGTCCATTTCTTTCAATCGGAGGCACGAATGAAACAGTCTTACCCATTTGTGCATCTCTATTTCCTCTGACAACTTCAGCAGCTGTTTGTACTGATTTTGCAGGTTCACTCACTTCAGAAAATTGTAATCTCCTCGCAGTTGAGTCAATCATCTCTTCATTGCCCTTCGAAAGTGTATTGTCTGCTTCTTCATTCATTGCATGTGTATTTACTTGCGATTGGTATTTCTGTGGGAGGAAGTAACCAAATGTTAGGGGTTCAAGCGTCGTGGTAACACCGTGAGCAGGTGTAACAAGTTGAGAAGGTGCTATGGTAGTAGTCGGAGCAGCATTTCGCCGTCGTCTGGCCATTTCCGGCGTCAATCTCACCTTGCTATTGTACGCCGAGATGGTCACTATTCTATTGCTATGCTAACCTACGCCGAGAGCGTTTCATGTTCTAGCTTTTTTTCTCCCTTTTTTTTCTCTTTTTTTTTTCTCTCTCTTTTTTTTTTTTTTTTTTTGCTTTTCTCAGCGACACGATTGTACTAAACAAACTTCAATATATAACACAAATGGTGCTCACTCTTACGCATCATGTGATTGCCCAACAGCAATGCTTAGATGAGTCCAATTTCAGGGTGGTTGTACCTCAAGCTTGTGATACCTATGAACACAGTTTAAGCAAAACAGAATAATTTGACATGCAAAGTAGGTAAGAACAAGCAGATCTTTCTATAATTAAAGTGAGCTACATTTATTCTACAACAAAGATCAGTGCTTTAAATTGTTTCCATTGAATAGAAGCTCATTCCCATAATATTCTAACCAAAACAGCTACTAGCTTGAATCACATCATCTGTATTTCACTTAAATTCAAAAGTGGGAGGTATAGGCGAATCAAAACTCTCTAAAATCTCCACCTTTGATCCTTCGCCAGTCTTTTTCTCTTCTTCTTTCTTTCCTTGCCCAAACAACCCTCCAAACCACGACGGTGAAGACGAAGATGACGCCATCGATTTTTGTGGCGTCTGACTACCCGGAACATGGGCTTGGGCCTCACCTGGTAACCCTAAAGGATCATCAACAAAAATTGGGGCTTCCTGAGGAGGAACCATAACTTTATTCAACATAATACCAGCACCTTCAATGAGCGCAAGGAGTACTCCGCCGAAGATAGCGGATCTTGACGCTGAACGTACACCTTGCCGCATCTGAAGAAACCCACCGGTGGCGGCGCCTGCGAAAATAGAGTTCCAAGGATCTTACTTTTGTCGGACGTAAACCATCGTACAGTCAAACACGGAGAATAAACCGCCCCATACGGCAAAGCTACCGCCGATCCCCGGCGCGTTCATTTGAACCGCTTGTGTTCCGCCGATGAACCGCTCGCCTTTGGGTGAATTGTAGATTCCTTTGATGAAGTGGAAAGCGGAGCCGCCTACAGCGCCCATGCCGAACGCGCCGCCGAGATCGTCGAGGATGCGATCTCGACATGGTTCTCTAGAAACAAGTAATAAATTCTGAACCCGAAGTATCTAAAAATATATTAGATTCAGATACAACAACAGATATAAGTTTAGAAGATGGAAAAGATGATAAGAAATTAGTAGAAGTAATAGAAAAAATAGAAACTAATTCAGATAATAATATGGAAGAAGATAGCAATTCAGATACCTATACTGACTTGATAAATAAAACAAATAAATTATATATAGAAACTAATGAATTAAAAGATATAATTAAAGATGAAGATATAATAACAAATTATATAAATATGACTAAACCAGATGGCCTAGAAAATAGAAAAGGATTTTATACAAATATAGCAACAGGAAGAGATAAAGATTATAAAAAAGAAATTATTATGAAAAAACAGATTATTCAAAACAACATAGAAATGATAAAATATGGGGATCAAGATTGATAAGAGGAATAGCAGAAATTGTAAAAACATCTACAGGAGATAACAATAACTCTTTTTTAGACTTGGACTGTTCCGAAGATATAACTAAAGAAATACAAAAATGATCAGCAAAAACAGAGAAAACAATTCTAGAAACAAAATTACCTATAGAAAAAGTAGGACAATATATTGTAACTACCTTAGTAGGAAATGTTAAAGAATGGTATGAAAATTTAGGAGAAGAAATGATAAATGCATTACATGCATCTACAGATGCTAATGCACAACCTACAACAGATGTAAGTAAAATACTTCAAAAATTTGTAATATCAATTACAGCCGAATTTAGTACGCCAGGAGCAGAAAATTCAATGATTCGTAAAAATATAGAAAAAGCGAGAAATAACCTATTAAATCTAGTTATTTGTGATTTATGCTATTATGAAGAATATGTATGTGAATTTAGTAATTATTTTCATAAAGGAAGATTTAATAATAATGAAAAACCTATGATCTTAGATTTATTCCTACATAAATTACCATACCCAACTAATTTATTAGTATTTAAAGACTATAAAATAGAATCTAAATCAATAGACACATTGGGAATTAGGATAGAATATGTAAGAAATTGGATAAATGATAGGTGTACTCAAGCAAGAAATATTAGAAATTTATTACAATCAGATATACAGTTATGTTGCAAAAATGATACACTGTTATGAAATAATATAAAGACAAGAACAATAATGCAAGAATAAGAACAATATAGAGAGAGAATAGGGAGAGAGAGAAGTATTCTTATTAATACTTGGGGTTGTTAGGGGTGATTTACAATGGTAGAGAGCACCTCTATTTATAGGAAGAGGAATGACTTAGCTTCAAGCTAAAACTCTTAGACATTCACTCTAAATAGACTTCTATTTTATAACACTCCCCCTTGAATGTCTATTCAATAATGTGCCTCATAAAACCTTAAAACCAAAACCCAATGGGAAAAATTAAAGTAAAGGAAAAAGAGTACACATGTTTGAATATGCGCCTATTGGTTGCCTCGTTAAAAACCTTGCAAGGAAAACCCAGTGGGAAAAAACCTTGTAAGGGAAAAAGAGTGCAACGCGCATTAACTCCCCCTAATGAGTACATCAATTTATATCCTTGAGCATTTGCATTCCAATCTTGTGCATCATCTTCAAAACGATTTTTGATAGAGATTTGATAAATAAATCAACCATATTGACTTAAATAAATATTCCGCACCTTGAAATCATCATTCTTGATAGACATGAACATCTTCATATAATGTCGTGGAATAACTCTTCAATATCTCCAAAGATGCATTCTCAATGCCATCATGCTTATAGTTATAGCATGATTCATATGTACACAAATTGTACTTGGGATGTGGTACTTCAAGACCAAGAATTGCATATGCTTCAAGCAACTTAAATCTTTCAAGTTAAGTCATATAAGCCATATAATAGACTTTAGATGCATATCAAGTTTTCCTATGTCATGCTAAACAAATAAGATATTGAAAACTGATTATACATACCTTTGACTTTATACTTTCAAGCATTTGAACTATAGGTTCAAAACTACATGTCTTTCATATGGAATCAATTCTTCTTGAATTGTATCTCTTCCATTTAGTTACTTTCTTTGGGTCAGTAAATGCGCATAGCATGCTTTGCAATATGTTGCAATTGAATTATCCCTTTTATGAACTTCAGGTTCATATCATGATATTCGGGGATATACATATACAAATGATAATTCATCCCATGTAACCTTTTCTCAAGTGTTTATCATATCTCCCCCTCATGTTAGTAAAGCTAACTTGTTTCCTCAACTTTGGGAAATCATCTTTGTGCATTATCATGTCAATATACACAGCACATTAATAATAAGATGAAATTATTTGGTTCCTGACTCTGAACCACTTGTGAGGGGAGAATATAATATACTCTCGTATACAACGTATATCATACTGATATATATAACTTTGTTCTCATAAGAAACAGTTTAGCTATTAAGTGGAAGCACTCAATAATTATCTTGCTAAACCAACTTTGATATAAACCAACTTATCAAGATGAACTATCTTGAGTAGAGAATCTGGAAATTATGCTCGAAGTTAGATTACTGAGCAATTTACCTCGCAAGCACCGGCCAGGCTGCGGGTTAATAACAATTGCGCATGTAACCATATCATAGATGCATCATATGTGGTATACATGGCAGGTGAATGGGCCCATATTCACCTTTGATATTTCCAGAATTTATGGGCTTCAACCCGAACTCTTTAGTTGGTCAGTTCATTAATGAGAACAAGTGATACAAGAGAATTCGTAAAGAACTTTCTAGTTCTTTGATATTCACCTGTGTGAATTTGCACATCATACTTTAAAATGAGATGGCTAACACGAATGCCAACTGAATAAATTATCAATATTGGTAAACTTCAAATTTACACCATGACATGTGCACTTATCAATAAACTTCAGGTTTATTATGACATGGGTTTTTATACCAATAGATATCCACTTTATTGTGGCATTCTTTCTTTTGTGTAGTACAAACTGGAGAACAAAGCGGGTAGCTTTTCATATGCAAATTACCCCGCTACAAGTTGTAGTAATAGGAGATATCAAAGCCTTCCTTTATAGTCTCAATATAATCAATCGCTTTCGCGTGTACTTTGGAAACTGAATAAGTTTCTTTGAGACTTACTACAGCACAATACTCAATTGTGTTTCTCCAACATAGTAATAATTGGCTCTTCTAGAGCTCTCAATTAATTTTGTACTACCACAGATTCATCAACATTCATGTGATGAATATCTCTTTTAAAGAGAAAGTTATACCATTATGGTCATGTCAAACTTATATGCAAGATATGTTTCTTGCATTATCGTTGTCCTTTAATAGTCATATTTCCAAAATACTTTGGCGTACAATAGGTACGTGACCAACGATCATTCATGCCATATATCATCTCAAACCTCCTTCTAGGGGTGAGTGTGGTATCATCTCAAACCTCCTTCTAGGGGTGAGTGTGGTATATTTAATACCAATTTCATGTTCATATTCTTCCAATAATGAATATGTATTCGTGAATCAAATGTTGTCACATTCACTTCGAGGATATGTGATTTTGTTATCCTTTTCAAATCTATAAATGCGTCAGGCATTTGATTTGCTATTCTTTGCAAATGGATAATCTTTTGTGCCTCTTTCTCACAAATAGAGGTATGTGGATCAAGATGAGATAATGATGCATTTTTCCACAAAATTTCCCGTTTGGTTTCACCAACTTCTCCCCCTAATTTTGGGAAAAGTGTCTCATCAAATTGACAATCTGCAAATCATGCAGTGAACAAATCTCCTGTCAATGTTTCGAGGTAGCGAATAATGGAGGGCGATTCAACCTCAACATATATTCCTAACCTTCTTTGCAGACCCATTTTGGTGCGGGATGGCGGTGCTAAAGGCACATATACTGCGCATCCAAAAATTCTTAAATGGGATATATTGGGTCCATGACCCAAAACCAATTGCAACGGGGAATATTTGTGTCAATTCGTCAGTCAGAGACGAACTAGCATTGCTGTATGCAAAATGGCGTGACCCCAAACCGAAGTGGGCAGCCGACAAACTAAAATGCTGCATGCAAAATGGCATGAACCCAAACCAAAGTGGGCAGCCGACGAACTAGCATTGCTGCATGCAAAATGGCGTGAACCCAAACCGAAATGGGCAGCCTCGTTTTCATGAAGAATTCAAGATTATTCTCATCTATTGTCTCAATATGATATCTTTAAAACTCAACAAGTTCTTCTTAGACTTGGAGGAGAATATTGCATTCTCTAAGATAAACGTCATGCCTTTGGGCAGAGTTAACGTTGCTCTTCCGGAGCCTTCAATCAATTTACTTCCCATGGTTTGACATATAAAAGAAATATACGAACATAAGAATAAATAAGTTCAATTCTTTTGTGTCACATAATATTTTCAAAATCTGCTGCTAACAGTTGACTAACAAAATCAGATATGTTATCCATTACTTTGCAGTTTGAAAATTTCAGCGTTTTTCATAAGACAATCGATTATTAAACACACACAATCGATTGTTTGAACATAGACAATCGATTGTTAAACACACACAATCGATTATTTGTTATTTTTGAAAAACTTCATATCACAGTCTTAAGACAATCGATTGTTATGCATTGACAATCGATTGTTGGCTATTTTTGAAAAATTCCAGACCTCGCTGTTTCAAGACAATCGATTGTTATGCATGGACAATCGATTGTTGGCTATTTTTGAAAAATTCCGGACCTCTGTTTCAAGACAATCGATTGTTAGCCAAAGACAATCGATTGTGGATGATTTTTGAAAAATTCCAGATACTGTCTAACGACAATCGATTGTTAGACATAGACAATCGATTGTTGACTGTTTTTGTAAAATTCCAGAACAGTCTAATGACAATCGATTGTTAGACATAGACAATCGATTGTGGATGATTTTTGAAAAATTCCAGATTACACTGTCTAACGACAATCGATTGTTAAACATTGACAATCGATTGTTGACTGTTTTTGAAAAATTCCAGAACTGTTTTAAAGACAATCGATTGTTGATCATTGACAATCGATTGTTTTGCAGTTTTTATGCGAAATATGAGATAACCGACTAGTTTTTCAGGTTAGTCGATTAACTCTACTGGAAAGTAAAAATATTATTGATATTTGAGCATATTGATACATTCTAAAGAATTAATACTAATATTATATCATGAACTAACTAATACGAGCTAATACTAATGGCTATTAGTTTATTCATTCACTAATACAAACAAGTAAAATAAAAACAAATAGCTCCATCTTCTTTCATCACGGATCCATCACCGATTAGGTGGTCTATCTACCCCTCGGGTTGCTCAAAGAAGTCTGCCACATCCAAGTGGGTGATGTCAAAGTTGTCGTCAGAGACAAAATTCGTTTCAGGGCGTTTACTCTTTCGAGATGCTTGATAAAGGTCAACCAAAAGTCATGGTATACGGCAAGCCTTTGACCAGTGCCCGTTTTCACCATAACGATAATATATAGTTTATAAACTATTTGCTTTTGGGTTCTTATCGTATCGTGCTTGTGGCAGAGTGACCAACTTCAGGTTGTCATCTCTTCTTTAAGCCATTCCACAAGATAGGTGGATCCTTGACGGTGAGATATTCAATCTTCAAACCTTCATCAAGGTGATGGCGCAAGAAAATCAAGGCCTTAGCATAGTTTTGGGTGGATGCATTATTTCTGTCTTTAATGGCGTCTCCAAGACCCATAGCATCTAAGTGGACTTCAGCATCCAACACCCATGTCATATAGTTCTTGCCCGAAATTTCAAGGGCAACGAACTTTCTTTTCATAATGTCAGACATAAAACAGATTTACATCAAGAGCGTGTTCATACTTACGGGCTCTATTACAATTATCACATTCACTTCAGGGAATGGATCATAATCATGTGCTTTACACAATCTCATGTCAAATATTACTTTCATAAAGTGAAAGATTATTTTGAGAATCTTTATTATTCTCATTATCACAATAATGACGATTATAACTTCGTCTATTGCCATGTCCACATCCATTGATACCTTTACGGTAATTAGTCTTCTTTCAGACTTATCACATACTGCTACCACATTCTCTAAAGGGAATGGAGCAAATTCAATTGGACGGAATTCTTTGCCACGTCCACATTCATTGATACCTTCATGGTAATATTTTAGTCTTCTTTCGGACTTATCATATACTGCTTCCACATTCTCTAAAGGGAATGGAGCAAATTCAATGGGACGGATTTTCAATTATTTGCCCACAATCATACATGAATTTAATCATGGCAGGACATAGAGATTTAACCACTTCATGTGGTTATAATTTCTTACAAACTCCATTAGAGTTATAATCAAACTTTGTTTGTATATTAAATCAAATCGTAGAATTTCAAGAATTTGAAAGGGAAAAGTAAATTACTTACCTTTAAGGTATACCAATTATATTTTCAATGTTTTCTTCCTTTTCTCCACTGATGCAGACGACGGCGGCTCCGATGCGGAGAAATTGACGGCGGCTTAATCTTCTTAAAGAGCTTCTTGAGACGGTAGAGTCTCGTGCTGATAACGTGTTATGAAATAATATAAAGACAAGAACAATAATGCAAGAATAAGAACAATATAGAGAGAGAATAGGGAGAGAGAGAAGTATTCTTATTGATACTTGGGGTTGTTAGGGGTGATTTACAATGGTAGAGAGCACCTCTATTTATAGGAAGAGGAATGACTTAGCTTCAAGCTAAAACTCTTAGACATTCACTCTAAATAGACTTCTATTTTATAACATAAACCAAATAAATATGGATGTAGTAAAAAATATCCTAAACAAATAAGAAAACAATATAAGAAAAGGAATAAAAAATACATTAAAAGAAATTACAATATAAGGAATTTTACAAATAATAAAAACGAAGATATATAAATAAAAGAAAATATAGAAATTACTTCAAAAAGAATCCTAAAAAATGTAAATATTATAATTGTGGAAAAATAGGACACATATTCACAGAATGCAAAGAACCTAGAAAAAAAACAAATAAGAGAAATCCAGTTAGATAATGATGAATTTATAGACATAGATATAGTTAAGCAAGAAATAGATACAGACAACTTTTCTAGTGAAGATGAAATAATTGTATCAGATCTAGATATAACAAGTGAAGAAGAATATGAATCAGACTGAAATAGGAGAAACAAGTGATAAAAATATAATAATAAATTATGCACAAGATATAGACTATGCTAAACAACAGATAGTATTTGATGAAAAAATTTATGAGAAAATTAGGAAAGAAGAATTAGACCTTACACCAGACCTAGTTTTTAAAAATAAATTTTGGGAAAAAAACTTAAAAATTAAAAAACAAAATTATTATATAATTACTAAAAAAGAATTTGTATTAGATATAAAACATATAAATGGAAAAACAATGATACCTTTAGTATCTAAACAACTAATTGAAGAAGAATCTAAAAGTATTAAAAATAAACATGACCTAAAATATTGTTATTTTGGAGGAATACAAATTATGTTATATGCGCATTTTAAAGAAGGAATAGATACACCAATAGAAATATACTTAGCAGATGATAGAATAACTCACCCTATAGAAAAATCTATATTAACACAATTAACAGGAAATTTAATATACCAAAAAGCTAAATTCCTATTTAAACCTGATTTTAATATAAGTATGACAGAACAAAATATAGACAAAACATTGACAATATATTGGAAAATTAATGGAATAGATATGTTACCAGGAAGTAAAGTCTTAACTATTAAAGCAAAACAATTATACGTACTAAGCAATAAACCAGGAATAAATAAAAATAAAAGAGAAGGATTAACATATATAAGTAAAGCTTTTGAACCTATCTTGAAAGAAATACCTAGAAAAGAACAATTATATATATTATCCAACCAAAATCAAGACTTAGAATTAGTAAATTATAATTTAGAACAACGAAGAAATCTTCTTAATAAAAGTATGAATAGAAAGAATCTAAATATAATACCTAGAATTAGGAAAAATATATCAAATCAATATTATTAAAACCAATATTATATAAAAGGAAGAATAATAAGAAATGGAATATGAATACTAGTACCAATATTAATTGCTACAAATGAGTAGTCACTTCTATGAATGCGGGACTACTATATTTAGATTCGCTAGATCTAATAAAATTTCCTTTTAATAATTCAGTTATATGTAATTTGAATTGAATTATATCTTCTTCAGTATATTTCATAGATTTTTTATAGACTAAATCATCTTCTTTTAGTAATCTAATAGGTATTTGAGTTTTATGTTTGTGCCAGTTTTTTAATGGGTCTTCACTAAATACTTCTTTAAATTCATTAGTTATTTCTTCTTCTATACTAATCTCACTTACTTGTACTCTATTGTCTTTACTTTTACGAGGTAGTGGTTGGTTAATTTTACTATCTCCTTTAATCCAAGGTATTAATTCACTTTGTTTTTCTAAGGTTCTTTTAGCTATTATTTTTTGTTTACAAGGGGTAGTTAATAGTAAATAATTTTTTGTAATTGTAAAAGGTTCATAATTTCTTAAGAATTTCTTATATCCTAATATTATATCATGAAATATTTCATCACATGGGTATAATTCATTTAGTACTAGTTCTTTATCCCATATTTGTATTGTTATATTTATAGCTTTATGTCTGACTAGATTTCCTTCTTGGTTAAATCCAGCAATTATAATTGGGTTTTTTAATTCTTTCCAATATTCTTCTGGTAATACATTTCTTCTATATATATTAGTTCCAGCTCCTGTATCTATATATGCTGTATAATATCTGCTGTTATATCCTTCACATTTTATTTTTATTAAGATATGTATTTCTTCATGACTCATATACTTTCTTTTATTATATTTATATCATTAATTGTTTCTCTTTTTATCTTAATTTTTATTGTATTTACTGTTATTTCTAATTCTGATTCTGTTAGATTCCATGGTTCTACCATATTTAGCCATTTATTCCTAGTATAATTTCTGGTTCATTATCCATTATTTCTAGATTTATGTTGAATAATAATCCTTCTATTTCTATTGAGCTATTTATTTTTCCCATACTTGTTACTTCTTGTTGTGCAACAAAATTAGTATATGTATGATTACTTTCTTCTATCTTATCAATCTCACTTATTAGTTGTTCAGATATATAATTTTCTCCTGCATTTGTAGCAATTAATATTGGTACTAGTATTCATATTCCATTTCTTATTATTCTTCCTTTTATATAATATTGGTTTTCATAATATTGATTTGATATATTTTTCCTAATTCTAGGTATTATATTTAGATTCTTTCTACTCATACTTTTATTAAGAAGATTTCTTCGTTGTTCTAAATTATAATTTACTAATTCTAAGTCTTGATTTTGGTTGGGTAATATATATAATTGTTCTTTTCTAGGTATTTCTTTCAAGATAGGTTCAAAAGCTTTACTTATATATGTTAATCCTTCTCTTTTATTTTTATTTATTCCTGGTTTATTACTTAGTACGTATAATTGTTTTGCTTTAATAGTTAAGACTTTACTTCCTGGTAACATATCTATTCCATTAATTTTCCAATATATTGTCAATGTTTTGTCTATATTTTGTTCTGTCATACTTATATTAAAATCAGGTTTAAATAAGAATTTAGCTTTTTGGTATATTAAATTTCCTGTTAATTGTGTTAATATAGATTTTTCTATAGGGTGAGTTATTCTATCATCTGCTAAGTATATTTCTATTGGTGTATCTATTCCTTCTTTAAAATGCGCATATAACATAATTTTTATTCCTCCAAAATAACAATATTTTAGGTCATGTTTATTTTTAATACTTTTAGATTCTTCTTCAATTAGTTGTTTAGATACTAAAGGTATCATTGTTTTTCCATTTAAATGTTTTATATCTAATACAAATTCTTTTTTAGTAATTATATAATAATTTTGTTTTTTAATTTTTAAGGATTTTTCCCAAAATTTATTTTTAAAAACTAGGTCTGGTGTAAGGTCTAATTCTTCTTTCCTAATTTTCTCATAAATTTTTTCATCAAATACTATCTGTTGTTTAGCATAGTCTATATCTTGTGCATAATTTATTATTACATTTTTATCACTTGTTTCTCCTATTTCAGTCTGATTCATATTCTTCTTCACTTGTTATATCTAGATCTGATTCAATTATTTCATCTTCACTAGAAAAGTTGTCTGTATCTATTTCTTGCTTAACTATATCTATGTCTATAAATTCATCATTATCTAACTGGATTTCTCTTATTTGTTTTTTTCTAGGTTCTTTGCATTCTGTGGATATGTGTCCTATTTTTCCACAATTATAACATTTACATTTTTTAGGATTCTTTTTGAAGTAATTTCTATATTTTCTTTTATTTATATATCTTCGTTTTTCATTATTTGTAAAATTCCTTAAATTGTAATTTCTTTTAATGTATTTTTTATTCCTTTTCTTATATTATTTTCTTATTTGTTTAGGATATTTTTTACTACATTCATATTTATTTGGTTTATCATTTTTGCAACATAACTGTATATCTGATTGTAATAAATTTTTAATATTTCTTGCTTGAGTACACCTATCGTTTATCCAATTTCTTACATATTCTATCCTAATTCCCAATGTGTCTATTGATTTAGATTCTATTTTATAGTCTTTAAATACTAATAAATTAGTTGGGTACGGTAATTTATGTAGGAATAAATCTAAGATCATAGGTTTTTCATTATTATTAAATCTTCCTTTATGAAAAAAATTACTAACTTCACATACATATTCTTCATAATAGCATAAATCACAAATAACTAGATTTAATAGGTTATTTCTCGCTTTTTCTATATTTTTACGAATCATTGAATTTTCTGCTCCTGGCGTACTAAATTCGGCTGTAATTGATATTACAAATTTTTGAAGTATTTTACTTACATCTGTTGTAGGTTGTGCATTAGCATCTGTAGATGCATGTAATGCATTTATCATTTCTTCTCCTAAATTTTCATACCATTCTTTAACATTTCCTACTAAGGTAGTTACAATATATTGTCCTACTTTTTCTATAGGTAATTTTGTTTCTAGAATTGTTTTCTCTGTTTTTGCTGACCATTTTTGTATTTCTTTAGTTATATCTTCGGAACAGTATAAGTCTAAAAAAGAGTTATTGTTATCTCCAGTAGATGTTTTTACTATTTCTGCTATTCCTCTTATCAATCTTGATCCCCATATTTTATCATTTCTATGTTGTTTTGAATAATCTGTTTTTTCATAATAATTTCTTTTTTTATGATCTTTATCTCTTCCTGTTGCTATATTTGTATAAAATCCTTTTCTATTTTCTAGGCCATCTGGTTTAGTCATATTTATATGATTTGTTATTATATCTTCATCTTTAATTATATCTTTTAATTCATTAGTTTCTATATATAATTTATTTGTTTTATTTATCAAGTCAGTATAGGTATCTGAATTGCTATCTTCTTCCATATTATTATCTGAATTAGTTTCTATTTTTTCTATTACTTCTACTAATTTCTTATCATCTAAACTTATATCTGTTGTTGTATCTGAATCTAATATATTTTTAGATACTTCGGGTTCAGAATTTATTACTTGTTTCTTTTTCTTGAATACATATTTTTCTAATTTTTGTACTCTTTTTTCCATCTTATCCAACTTTTCATAAATATCTTTCAAAGTTAATTTTTTCTTTCTCATATTCTTTCTTTTTGTGATGTCACAACTAATTGTACTACTATCACTATTATTACTATATAATTCATTATTGTTTTCCTCATTATTTTCTCTAGTTAATCTTACTATTTGTTCTAAAGGTGCTTCTATAGTATTATCCTCTTTTTGCATAAGTCTATAATTATCATTTAACTTAATAAATATTCTATTTAAATTTGACACTTCTTTTATTTTATTATTTTCCATATATGTAGTTTTTATATATTCTCCTCTTTTCATAATTCTTCTTTTATTTTTTCAGTAGTTACTGGTACTTTAATTGGCATCCATCCTAATCCTGGTATATTGACATAACCAGCTTTATTTATAGGTTCTTTTTCTTTTTTATTTTCGTGTAATATTCTTAACTTTATATTTTTAATTTCTGTTTCTATATTTTTTATCCTTTTTCTTATTTCTTTTATCTGTTCTAATGTTACTTTATTTAATTCCAAAATATTATTATTTACTATTTCCATTTTACTATATATGGATTCCATTTTAACCATCACTTAGGTTGTCTTCAGTAGATACCGAGGTAGTAGTTTCATCTACATGTTCTATATTTTCTATAATATTATATAGTATTTCAATATGTTCTTCTACTAATTTATCTTCACCTTTTTCATCCATAGTTAATTTTTCTAAAGTATATTTATAAACAATGTCAATAAAAAACTTTATATCTTTTTCATCTACTATATGATTTCTAAAATATTTATGAAATATTTGTTTGATTGAATGTTCTTTATTTTTATCCTGTAGGTTAAGAAAACTAAATATACTTTGACAATATGTAAAATAGTCATTAGTTATTCCAATATGTCTAGGTCGGGTTCCTAAATATTTTCCAACTATTCGATTTATACCTAAATATTCTATTCCACATTTTAAGTGTATTAAAAATCTTCCAAAGATACTTTCCAATTGAGGTAAATAAGGAGTAGTTGCTAATCCAATCTGTAAAGTAATAGGATATGCTTCCATTAATTTTCCTGTAGTTTTAGCAAGTTCTATGTCTCCAGAATAAAGAAATACTTTATTATAAGCATGTAAACAAGCATTTGTATCCATGTTAAAATAATTAATAAGGCAAAACTAATTTAAATTTTTTGACAAGTTCAAATTTTTTCAATAGGCAAGTTTTTAGAACTTTAATAATAATACCAAATGATACTGAAGCTCTGATACCAAAATGGGGGAAGGACGGAATAACAGTAGGTTAAAGGTAATATCAGCAGCAGTAGGTCAAACAGGTAAGGATCCCAAGCCAATTTAAGCACAACAACTCCGCATAACGGTCACCTGCCTGAAGCGGACAAAGTGCACGGCTAAATCCACTTTAGCTTTCATTACCGGCTGTTATAAACCTTTAAACTAATGTCACACTGAACTCCCGGTGTTCACAGGATCATTATCATTTTAGCATTATTACTACTTTCCTAAAATCTTGCCACAGAAAATTTAGCTTGCCATAAATTTACATACCTTATTTTGCTCCATTAGTTCCTTCGTTGATGCTAGATGTTTTTGTATTTGAGAGAGATTAAGAATATTTGAGAGAAGTATCTAAGAGAGTTTTTTGAGAGAGATTGTAAGATTGGAGAATAGGTGAAAATCCTCTTCTTGGATTACCTTTTCTTTATTTACAAAGTCCTCTATATATAGGCAAAGATTTGGAGTTATAATTGGAGTGTGGGTGCTCATTGGGCCCCATCATCCACTCAAATTATTCCACCTTATCTTCTTGCCGACACTTTACAAAAACAAAAAACTTTACAAAAAGTAATACTATTCTACCTAATCTTTATCAAGACTTTTGACAAGACTAAAACAACTTACGTAATTGCTTACATCTTATTTTTTGTCTTTAGCTATTTCTAGTAATATCTAACCTACAAAAGACTTTTTACAAGGCTTGATTCAAGACTTTATTTTTGTCTTCTTCTTCTTCTTTGTCTTCTTTCGTAGTAGGTGGTAAGTAGACATTAGAGATATCTTCTTTTTGGTTGCAGTATGTGCAATGGTGTAGGTTGAATAAATCCTTTAATTGTTGACATAATAGATATTTGGTCTTCTCCGTCATTTGCTTTTGATATGTCCTCAATGCATTAGTTGTTGGCGTATTTTCCCAATTTGCTAGGGTAGTAATCCATCTGGGTAGTTCTTCTATGTCCTTTGTCACTTTGGCATTTGAAAAGATAATTGTGCTATTTTTGCTGTTGTAGATCCATTTTCCTCCTTCTTCATAACTATTTATTAATTCTTGAATAATGACTTTGATCATAATAGCTCTCTTGTTTTGTAGAAATTCCACTATTTCATGAATAGTTATGTCAGGTTGTTCCATAGGTTCTTCACACATAATAGTTCTTGTTAGTCCTATCTTCACTGCTGTAATATGATGATATATTTCTTGTGGTGTTATTTCACAGGGTGCTGAATAAATTCTAATAAATATTAAGTCTGCTTTGGTAATTCCCAAGTACTTTTTTACTACTTGGTATAATTCTGGCATATGTTGTAGGTCATCTCCATCTTGTGTATACACTGCATGCAATAGTCCATAGTTATACATAGTTTGTACTAATTTTGGATCCGATTTATTTAGGGCAATTAATTTATTATATCCTTTCAGAGGTTTAGTTTGCCATCCAATTAGTTTCTCTGGGTTAAAGTCTGGCGATTGTATATTTTTATTTAGGTAATTGGCAACTTGTATAAACTGGTTGAGGTAATTGTATATCCTTTGTACAAATTGGTTTTGTGTAGGTTTTTTGGTAATTTCACTATAGGTATTTGTTTGGGGTTTTGGTAATTGGTAAATAAAGTCTCCTTGTTCAGGTTGTACCTGTAAATCATAATAAAAATCTCCTTTATAAGCTCATACCTGCATCATATATCTAGATAGAAAATCTGCAATAAAATTGTCTTTAGTACTGATTAGTTCAATATCAAAATTAAATAAAGATATTTGATATACCATATTTCTAATATTTCTGGTAGTAATTGATTGATTTTTTAAATCCTTTGTTAGCCAAAATTTTACTTGGGTATTATCCGTTCTTAATATAAAATGTGTATGTGCTATATATATCTCATAGTATAATAATGCTTTTAAGACACTTAATAATTCCTTTCTATTTATTTCCCATTTTACTTCATTTTCTTTAAAAGTTCCTGAATTAAATGATGTAATATGTTGTGTATTATTTTCCATATTTACATATGTTAACATACTTCCAAAAGCATAATCTGATGCATCTGTGTAAATTATCCATTTTATTTTTTCATTTATTTCTGGAATTTTTAATTTAGGTAATTTCTTACAATATTCCTTTACTTTTTTCAGGTTCTCTTTATCCTCTATAGTCCATTCAAATACTGTTGTTATATTGTAGACAACATATATATGTTATTATATTTAGTCTTCATGTGTAAAATTTTACTTTTTGGACCTTAAGCAATCAGTGTGAAAATATAGTTAATGTGTAGTTTTTTTGTAGATATAGTACTTGTTCACTATGGTTCATGATAAATACCATTAACTTACATTTGGTGAGGCACTTGGACTAACTGTTATATATATATATATATATGTAGTTATGGTGTAGTTAAAGTGAAGCAATCTGTTATATTTTTTCATAAATTCTAATTGTAGTTAATATGTAGCTGTTTTGTAGATATGATTGGTTACACTATAACTTATTGTATATTGCACTTTTACTTTGGCAGCACATTGATGTTATTATGTACTATCTGAGAAAAAAGGGAAAATATGGCCCCAACATCCAGACTAGATTTACAACAACCGATTGCTTGTTCAAGTCAAAGATTGAAAGAATCTATGAGAAGTTCAATAGTTCTCCACCGGATCAAAGGAATTCGGTTGTTAATGCCGAGTATGATATTAGAGAATATATTCTGGGCTACAAAATTCTTGCTAATGTTGCCTGGTATCTTGTTGACTATGTGCTCATGCCTATTAACCTTGTGGAGAACTTCTATTGGTTGTTGCTAGTTTTTGACATAAAGGACCGGCAACTTTATGTTTATGATTCAATGGTGAGAGCAAATCGTAATCAAACAGTTCAGACATTGGTTGACAAATTTTCAATCATTATTCCTTTTTATTTGTCATGCACTGGTTTCTATGATAAACGCAAAGATATTGACTTCAAAACTACAAAGTCATACATAGAGAAACCAGTTACAGACCCTCTTGACATACAATGGATGGTTGCTGAGATTCCAAAACAAAAGGAAGGCTCACTATAAAAAACTAATCTCCCTTTCTATATGTTTAATTTTTTTTTAATCGTTTGTTATATAATAAAACATTCTCATCTTATGCAGGGATTGTGGTGTATTTGTGGCTGTCTTTACGGAGTATGTTAGCAGTGGTGATTTGTCTATCCCAAAGAAAGATCTTACTGATATTGACCAACACCGTAGATGCTATGGAGCTCTACTGTGGGACTACGCTACAAAGAAAAAAGAAGATGGCTCAATCAGTGAGAGTGAGGTTACTGGCAGACTTGCAAGGAGGAATGGTGCACCGGCAAAGAATGAGAGGACTAAAGTTCAACGAAAGAAGAAGTAGAATAATTTGTTCCTAGTTGGGTCTGTGTAATTTGGTAGTTTAATTGGAAAAAAATGTAGGAATTAAGTCGTTTTGGTTTTCTACAACACTTTTTCTTGATTACATTATACTCGAGTACTTGAATTCTCTGATTGTATTTTTGCAGTAACAGCTTTGTCTTATAATTTCACTTTAATCTTCAAGTTATTTTTATATAATACCTTCAGGTTCCATTTAATATCTTCATATAACTGTCAGTTCTTATACAACATAAAGATGAAATAAATACAGGTCTCATATAAATAATTTAGCCATCTTTTATCAACAATTATTTTCAGAAAAAATCAATTTATGTACAATTAAACTATATTGAACCATATTTTAACTACAAAATCCCAATAAGTGATTGACAGGACTACATTTAGACCACACTTAAACTACATTTTAACTACAATCTGGAAATAGTTTACATTCACTATTTTCTTTATTAATATCATACGTTTTGTATATAGTATATACCAAAATTTAACTATTCAATAAAAAAAGACAACCATTGACGCTTGACAACATACATAAAAATGTAATAGTGCAGATACACAAATTTATGTTTATACTTCTTAATCATCTTCAAAAAGTAAAACATTTACACAATAAATTTCCATAATTTAAGCTCACAAACATTTATTTTGAATAACTATTCTAGCTACATGATATTCATTTCTTTTTCGGCGTATTCTTGCAAGTTCTTTTGTTATGCCCTTCACCTCCACAATTGCCACATGACACCTTGTACTTCTTTGACTTTATTTCATCAAATGTTTTATATCTTTCCTTGTGAGGTCTAGCTGGCTGCGTTTTATCTCCCGCCGGTGGCTTTACTACCTCATCCAAAATATGTTGTGGAACATCCCATTTGGCTTCATCAAGAAGAGGATTTAATGGCATTTCATAGGTAAGAAGAAGGATCTTCCTTGTGTAATACGGAGAGAAATAGTTGTCAGACCTTTCATTCCTATGCCTTAATGCTGCCAAAGCATGCGCACATGGAAGCTCATCAAGTTGGAATTGTCCGCATCTACATTTCTTGTTTTCTAGACACACAATGTACTGCTTCACACCATCTAACACAGTATGTATATGATCTGTTGAAGCCCTCACTACAATTGAAGACCAAACAAAAATAATAATACATCAATCAGTTAACTAGATTATCAACAATTTACCTACAAATCAGCTACAAATAACTACATCTAAACAATAACTACATTTAACCACAATTTGACTACATTTTAACTACAAACTGGAAACACTGCAGCTATTACTATTTCTTTTTTGTCCTGCACCAAACAAGAATATCTTACCTATAGTTTCTGAGATAATGTATTGTTATCTTCCAATTATTTGTTGAATTTCTGACCAAGGAATGTGAAAGTACCCTTTGCCTTCAATAACTTTTCTTTTGTCCAACGTTCTAGAAGAGTCCTAAGTTACTCAAATAGATCAAATATTGGCAGCTCTCTTGCCTCTTTTGTTACAACATTCAACGACTTGGCAATGTTTGACATCATAGTAAAAGTTCTATTCACCATTGCATGTACTCTTGACCATCTATGATAGCCAATATCATGTAGGTAAGACGATACATGCGGGTCTACCTCTTCAATCTTCAACATCCTTTCATTGAATTCATCCAGAGTGTATGATCGGTTTGCATTTGCGAACCCATGGCTTAGGCGGGGGTAGTCGCATTTGCAAGATTTGACTTCACATTTGCGAAGTCTGGTTGCAAAGGAGGAGGATCGCAATTGCGAGAAGAATTTCGCATTTGCGAAGACTGACCAAACAAGGGAGGGTCGCATTTGCGAGATTATTCCTCGCATTTGCGAAGAAGCAGGAAAAAGGGGGAGTTCGCATTTGCGAATAAGTCTTCGCAAATGCGAAGACTGCATACACCAGCAGTTAAAATGTTTCAAATGAGACTAACACCTATCCGAAACTCACCCAAGCCCTCGGGGCTCCAACCCAAACATGCACCCCACCTCAAAAACATCATACGGACTTAATCGTGCGATCAAATTGCCAAAATACCATCAAAATCAAATAATCAACCTCCAAAATTCATGATTTTCATTTCAAAGTTCAAAACTTTCTAATTTTCCATTTTTTGTCCGAAACACGTCAAACGACGTCCGTTTTCAACCAAACTTTACAGATAGCGCTTAACGCTCATTTAAGACTTGTACCGGGCATCGGAACAAAACGAGCCCGATACTATCACTTTTGATCAATTTTCATTTTCATTTTTCCTTAAGAATTTTCAGAAATTAATTTCACAGAAAAGCTCTGTACTCTGGCCTGGAACCTCGGATTATGATTCCTAGAATACGCCCGGGTCCCAAATTTGCCTACGGGCCCTCTAGGACTGTCACATCACGGGCCCGGGTCCGTTTACCCAAAATATTGACCAAGGTCAACTATAGCAATATTATTATCAAAATTCATAGTTTTTAACACATAATTTATATATTTCCACATAAAACAATTTTGGCTTGCGCCCGGACTGCGCACGCAAATCAAGACAACCAAATAAGGGGGTTTCAAGCCCTCATAAGCACAAAGAAAGAGAGAATTACGGTGATGACCCTTTGGGTCATCACAGTTTTAATAATTTGAGAAGAACATGGCTTTAGTCTTTTCATAAATCGGCTTATTAATTTAATATGATTAAAGCATTTCAAGCCATCAATGATTTACAGGATTAGAAAGGAGACTCACCTCGCTCCGAAGACTCATAACCGGCGCTTCACATCTTTCCGAAAGATCGAACTAGCGCGCAAAACTCCAAACCTAGCCAAACAACGGCAAACTAATGAGAATATACTCAAATACTTGCTAACAATTCACATTATACAATTTCTAAACTCCGTTTGTGAAATGACCCAAAATGCCCTCGGGACCGCATGCGAAATCTGAAATTTCTCAATGATTAAGGTTACCCATGACCTTAGGAACTCAAATATATAATTTACTCCTAGTTCCAATCTCAAATTCGTGGTTATATTCCAAGAACAATAATTTTCTAGGTTTTCCTCTAACCCTAAATTTTCTCACAATTTTCATGCCAAAATCCATGTTATAATATTGTATTTGACTTGGAAATGAGTAGAAGTAACTTACCTTAACATAGATGACGGAAATATTCTTGGAGCTCTCCAAAATCGCCCCCAAGCCAAGAGAAAATGAGAGAAATGAGCTCCAAATCCCAATTTAAAACAAACCCACTGCCTTCAGGTCTTTCTGCTTCGATGGAATTATAGCCGCTTATGCGGTCACCGCCTTTGCGTAAAATAGGCTGCTTCTGCAGCTTCCCTGGCCTAGCCCATTTTCGCTTCTGCGATCTTTCCACAGCAGATGCGGTTCCACTTCTATGGAGCCTTAGCCGCATCTGCGATCCTGGCTTCCGCCACGCTTGTCCTCTTCTGCGGGGCCACTTCTGCGGTCCCATCTCCACAAAGCGGAAATACCAGATACCAGCTGCTTAGTTATCTTCAAAAATCCCATTTTTTGATCCTTTACCCACCCGGAATTCACCCGAGGCCCCCGGGATCCGAACCAATCATACCCACCAATCCCAAAATACATTATGGACCTACTCGAGGCCTCAAATCACATCAAACAACGACAAAATCATCGAACGACCTCCAATCCAAACTTTATGAACTTAGAACTTTCCAACTTCTACTTCCGATGTTTAAACCTATCAAATCACGTCCGATTGACCTCAAATTTTGCAAGCAAGTCATATTCGATATTACGGATCTATTGCAACTTCTGGAATTAGATTCTGACTACAATATAAAAAATTCAACCCCCCGGTCAAACTCTTCGAAAACCTTAAAATTGCTATCTTTAGCCAAATGGCTTCAAAATGACCTACGGACCTCCGAATTCACTTCTGATTGCGCTCCCAACTCCAGAATCACCATACAGAGCTAAACCCAGTCTCAGAATTCAAAACGGACATTGATAACATCAAAATGCACTTCCAACCAAACTAATGAAATTTCTCCTAAAATACTAACTTCCACAATAGGCGTCAAAACGCTCCAGGGTTATCGAAAACCCACTCCGGGCAAACTCCCAAGCCCGAAATTATCATACGAACCTGCTGGAACCTTCGGATCCCGATTTTGAGGTCATTTACTCAAAAATCCAATCCTAGTTCATTCTCTCAACTTTAAACTTCTCAAATGAGAATTCTCATCTAAATTTAACTCCGATCTTCCAGAATTTTAATTCTGACCATACACACAAGTCAATATACCTGAAACGAAGCTGCTCATGGCCTCAGACCACTGAACGACATGCTAGAGCTCAAAACGACCGTTCGGGTCGTTACATTCTCTCCCACTTAAACACATGTTCATCCTCGAACGTGTTGAGAACTATGTTGAAGTAGTCTGAAATTATTGTTTAGCATCTTATGCACCTTCCCGTGCTGCTGCAAGTCAGCTGAGCACATTAGCCCGATATATTCTGAAGATATTCCCTTTTATTCAAACAAATAAGTCTTAGAGCCTAATCCCAACATCAAGAATTCCATATTAGGATTGTTTTCATCAAGAGACCACCCAATTATTCACCACATGCCGTCCTCAAATATAACTGCATAACTTTGCTGGATTCTTACCTTTCAACACAAAATCCACAGGACCAGGATAATATTTTATGATCAACTTAGCCAAAATTCAACGAATCAGATGCTCCCATTGCACCTCATGGCCTACATAGGTCTTGTTCTAACTTTTACAACACTGACACGACGGAAGAGATGCCGAAATTCATAACCAACTGTTGAATCAACAAGTCATTGGGTCTATACCTCTGACAGAACCATTACCACATTTTGACTCAAATAAGGATCTCTACTCTTTACTATACTTCATGTGCTCAGATTGTACTAATCCTAAACTCCATAATCTCATCTCACCCAGTACGAACTGCTCAAGCAATAAGTCACCTCGGACACAATCAAGAGTCCCATATGATGCCACCATGTGCCAATAGGTCGTCGATTAGGATATGATACAAGGAGAATACGAACTCTAAAATGGACATCTAATTATCCCGCCCGCGAAACATACACGCGATGCAGGCTAACAACTTATTCGTATTTTCCTCCGAAAAATGGGAAACAGAACACATAAAAGAAACTAGGGGGAATTGTATTGAACATCATACTGTTGCGGCATGCAACCCGATCCAAACAGCATAACCATGGCGGCGTGCCACCCGATACACACATCATAACTATGGCGGTGTGCCACCCGATCCAAATAACATACCCGTGGTGACGTGCCACCTGATCCACATATAGGCTCACATAAGGAGATATTCATTAAGCTAAATAGCTCATCACATCAAAATACTGAATATTGGTCGTAGACACACTAAGGTGTATAATACCATCCCTGAGGAACCTTCTAGTGCTATAGGCTACAAAACTCAAGCACAACTGAGGTGAAATACATGATTTGAATCTCAAGAGACATTCTGCTCATATAACATCACCGCTACGCGGAACCTCAACACATTAGGAATTTACCAAACCGTTTCACAACCCATATGGTGTCATTATCTAGAATAGTTGATGACAAAAAGACACCCCGACTATTCCTCCATAGGGAACGCTCGCTGAAACGAACACAACTAGCTGGATATAAATCCTTGTCCACAAATAAATTAATCCACTGATCTCAAACCGATTTCTGATTGCACCAACTTGGCTAATAACCTTTCAAGGTTCATAGTAACTCATTCTTCCTTATAACACATAGGAATAACCATTACAACCGGAGCAACCTCCTCCCTTCATATCCCGATAAAAAAAATGCCCTCTAGGCCTAAATTCTCAAATCGATGATAATACCCAAAATCCTCGTACTTGGTTAAATCTTTAGTAAATCAAGCGACTACATGTCACACTTATATAATTTTCCCATGGGACACGCTCCCGCAATCTTCTGAAATAAGTATCGAGTCTGTGCCTTTAAAGCTTCGGATACACTAATGCTGAAGAGCAATCACGCTGAAGACAATACCAATTTACTTTAATCATTCAATCACTTCCTTGCTCATCCGAGCTCGTGATATCCTTACCAGCCCAAGCTGCAACATTGATCTTTACTTCGAATTTCCAAGCTACTCGTTACACCCAATGTGCCAACATACGATTGAACACGATTTCCATCTATACTCTAGAACCACTGATAGACTACACTTCATCATATAAAACTTTTCATTTAACCCACTTCGGGAGAACTATTGCAACATACAGGCGGGTTCTCATAACCATCGAATATGCCAATCTCTAAGTAGTGGTCCAAGCCACCATAACCATTCCGGGATCCGCCTACTCAAAAAGGCTATAATAGAAGAATGTTTCTGAATAACATCAATCACTGCGGCCGACCAGCAACACACGCACTGCCATACTTCACATGCATGACTTGATCACGTTGGATGAACTGATCACCACTACCAATATGCCAAGTTAACCATGGCTAATCAATCTACTTCCTTCCACTAAATCCTCGATTGCCTTAGAAATAATGTTTCTTCATTCAACACATACTATACTCCATCTGCGCTCACCCCGAGTGACCTTGAATCACGAGACCATGCTGCCTCGAATCCCATGAACCATTTCATATTCCTCAAATGCTACATCATGAGTCAAAATATCATAGAACATTCTGGGCACCTTCCCATAAACTGCTATAAAGCTTGATTCTTAACTGTACCCATATGCTCGAAATTATTGAGCACCACACTTAATCTCCTGAATTCACTAGGATCATTACTGAGAGCCACCCACTCTGTCTTGGTCCCGAATATAATTCACTCCATAGATCTTATAACTTATAAATACTCTCTCGTCGAAGCACTCGGCGAAATCACTTACTCTGAAACCTTCATCTATACGAGGCATAAATCCTGAATATTTTTCCAAGTCCAAACATGATCCAATAAGGCAAACCATCGCATACCTCCAACAAATTATTTGCTCGAATTACCACTGAAGGTACTTTCTCATAGCTAAAGTGACCCATCAATATACTAATAACCATATATCATGCAAGTAGTTAATCATAAAACCCAATCTTAGGTGGTGGGACTCTCCCACTTAGCTTGAAGCCATCATTTCACAACCCTTGAGTTCGCCCGATACTGTTTACCTCTTATTGACAAAGCCTTGCACCATAAATTGTCAAATTTCTCAGAATCTTCCTGTAAATCCCCATCTTCCATAATTAGAATCATCATCCACATTCGCACGACCGATCTCCTTATGGAGCAACCAATATAACTCCTTTCGGAAGCTTCGCCAACCACGCAACCGGTAACCTGCTTACGGGGAATAACCCATCTGGGGGAATCACCTCCCAACATCTTCCTACGCCGCTACACGGGGTGCCTTCACTACGACACCAATAACTCATCCTGAGTTCGAGCTCGCCTTCCAGTTGCACAAGTCCCTTTACCCCTCGCGGACATCAATTAAATGCGCGGCAATATCCTCCCAATTCAGAATTATGTTGCATCTTACTTCACGTCAAGCAGCTCCTTTTCTCTATGTCAAATCTTCTGCCGCATAATGGCCCATGCTTCAAGTTCACCCCGTTGGCTCCAATCACTAATCTCTAAAGTTCTCCGATCATTCCAAACTCTCCTTAAGGTGCGTAGTCATCCTACTACCACGCCCATATGTAACCCCCACCACTCTCCCACTTTAGCGGAACTCATCTCCTTAATTGGTCACTCGACCTTGCTTCTCATACTTGACCTTCTAGAAATTTTAAACACCACCTGACACTTCTCACATGTCATTACTCGTACTTCACTGCTCAAATGTTGACTTAAATGAAATCTATCTTCATTGCACTTGAATCCATCATTGTTGCTAACTTAGAACCTTTCCAAAGGCCAGAATCCAGATTAATCGATCCATCAATATTAAAAAATTCCGCTTCAATCTTAAACCACCGCGCCATGCGATATCTAACAGCCGTATCTCCAATCCTATTTCACAATATCCTGCCATAAGGCAAATTGTAGCGAATTAAAATATCGACAAACTTAGTGCGTTTCATTAGGGCCACAACACCCCCTCATTTTAGAAATCTCAACCACGCTTGAAAATACCAAGCCTCATTACTTCCACCAGCCCAAATTTGATCATCCTTAGTCCGACTACCTTTCCCTTGCCGGGAATAAAATATTGGATCCCTTAGTTACATGCTGAGTAAACTTCCCTTCAATTCATCCACTGCCCCGACACGTGAGCAAATATCCTACCATCACAACCACACTGCGGAATAATAGCTTATAAGCATCATGGTAACTTGTGCCTAGTCTCAAGGCTCTTAGAAGTCATGTTACGAGCTGAACAATATAATATCTTCCCATAAAGCGACTATAATAGTCCAATCAATTTACCGGGGAAAATCATCCCGCACCACATTTGTAGTGCCAATGCAAGTCTTCAAATTCTCGATTTCTAGCAAGCACTCGCATCGCGTAAGATTGAGTAGGAAGGAATCAAAGTCATAAGCCTCAAAGGAATTGAATCGCACGACAAGGAAATCAAGAAGGTAAGTACTCCTAACAGCCTTGTAGCATCCCGAGGATAAGTACATGCATCTCTGCACCGATCCACGAGACTCAACTAGACTTGATAATGACTCGTGAGACCGACAGGAATCTAGTGCTCTGATACCATGGTGTCACGATCCAAAATCCACTAAGGGTCGTGATGGCACCGGACACTGCTTTCAGGCAAGCCAACCAGAAAATCTCGTTTAACACTTTTGGAAAATACACAATTTTTCTTCCATATTTAGAAATTCTGAAGAATACCATTTTCAAATCAAATTTCTTTTAAAGTTAAGCAATTAATACAATGTTTCAACCATCCTAGAACCCGGAGTCACAAGTACATGAGCATCTACTGATAAGAGGAATATAAGTACATCATCCGTCCGGAATATAATGGACGGAAAATAAACACAGTACTGGAAAGGGACTACCCTAGCTGTGACCGTCTCGAATAATGCAACTCTCTAGTCCTCAGAATAATCTATGCTGCTACATCCACTAGACTACTGAAATCACATATACATGTGCAACAAAATACACAGCAAGTGTAGTATGAGTACAAAAATAACGTGTACCCGATGAGTGTCCCGCCTAATCCCGAAAGAGTAGAGACGAGATGGTCAATCCTGACACTCACTACCAGTCCAATGACTATTTATCCTTAACAATATATCCAAGCAGTGAATTTGTTTTATAAACAGGATTCTAATCCAAATATGGGAAAACAGGTAGTCATACAATTCTTTCATGGAAAATTTCCTTAGTTTTCTTGTTATTATTAAATAAATGATCTCGAGCCATAATGTGGCATAAAACAACTCAAATGAGTTCAAGATAACAGCACAAACATGCGCAAATCACGCCGAGGTGATGGCCCACTCCAACAGAAATGTAAATTTGTGCACTGCCGAGGGTCGAGCGGCCCGTACCATAGATGCATCCATTTTACCGAGGCGATCGGCCCATTCCAATAAAACTATAAACACACACACATATAATCAGTCAAACAGTCAGCGTGTAGCAAATATCCAAGTAAGATCAATTCTCTTTTAATAATTTGAGAAGAACATAGTTTTAGTATTTATAGAAATCCTCTTATTAATTTAATATGATTAAAGCATTTCAAGCCATCAATGATTTACACATAATTCAAGTATAACATGCTTTTGGGTCCTAGACTACCCGGACAATAGCATAATAGTAGCTACGCACGGACTCTCGTCGCCTTGTGCATACATAGCCCCCACAAATAGGAGCACATAATCAGTTTAATTCACCAATGGGTTAATTTCCCCCTCATAGGATTAGAAAGGAGACTCACCTCGCTCCGAAGACTCATAACCGTCGCTTCACATCTTTCCGAAAGCTCGAACTAGCGCGCAAAGCTCCTAAACTTGCCAAACAACGGCAAACTAATGAGAATATATTGAAATACTTGCTAACAATTCACATTATACAATTTGTCAACTCTGTTTGTGAAATGACCCAAAATGCCCTAGGGACCGCATGTCCAGAAATCCAAATTTTCTCAAAGATAAAGGTTACCCATGACCTTAGGAACTCAAATATATAATTTACTCCTAGTTCCAATCTCAAATTCATGATTAAATTCAAGAACAATAGTTTTCTAGGTTTTCCCCTAACCCTAAATTTTCTCACAATTTTCATGCCTAAATCCATGGTATAATATTGTATTTGACTTGGAGATGAGTATAAGTAACTTACCTTAACATATATGATGAAAATATTCTTGGAGCTCTCCAAAATCGCCCTCAAGCCAAGAGAAAATGAGAGAAATGAACTCCAAATCCCAATTTAGAACAAATCCACTGCCTTCAGGTCTTTCTGCTTCTGCTGAATTATAGCCGCTTATGCGGTCACCGCCTTTGCGTAAAATAGGCCGCTTCTGCAGCTTCCCTGGCCTAGCCCATTTTTGCTTCTGCGATCTTTCCACTGTTGATGTGGTTCCACTTCTGCGGAGCCTTAGCCGCATCTGCGATCCTGGCTTCTGCCACGCTTGTCCGCTTCTGCGGTCCCATCTCCGCAGAACCATAAATACCAGATACCAGCTACTTAGTTATTTGCATAAATCCCATTTTTCGATCCGTTAACCATCCAGAATTCCCCCGGGGCCCTCGAGACCCCAACAAATCATACCAACCAATCCCAAAACACATTATGGACCTACTCGAGGCCTCAAATTACATCAAACAATGACAAAATCATCGAACAACCTCCAATCCAAACTTTATGAACTTAGAACTTTCCAACTTCTACTTCTGATGTTTAAACCTATCAAATCACGTCCGATTGACCTTAAATTTTGTTCGCAAGTCATATTTGACATTACAGACCCATTCCAACTTTTGAAATTTGATTCCGACCCCGATATCAAAAAGTTAACCCCCCGGTAAAACTCTTCAAAAACCTTCAAATTCTTATCTTTAACCAAATGGCTTCAAAATGACATACGGACCTCCGAATTCACTTCCGATTGTGCTCCCAACTCCAGAATTACCATACGGAGCTACTCTCGGTCTTGAAATTCCAAATGGACATTGATAACACCGAAATTCACTTCCAACCAAACTTACGAAATTTCTCCTAAAATACTAACTTCCACAATATGCGCGAAAATGCTCCATGGTTATCCAAAACCCACTCCAGGCATGCGCCCAAGTCTGAAATCATCATACGAACCTGCTAGAACCTTCAGATCCCTATTCCGAGGTCATTTACTCAAAAATCTAATCCTAGTTCATTTTTTCAACTTTAAGCTTCTCAAATGAGAATTTTCATCTAAATTTAACTTCGATTTTCCTAAATTTCAATTCTGCCCATACACACAAGTCAAATATACCCGAAACGAAGCTTCTCATGGCCTCAGATCAGTGAACGACATGCTAGAGCTCAAAACAACCGGTCAGATCATTAAATTACACTAGGATTTTTATTGAAACCCCCCTTGATATGTTTGTCATCACTTATGTCTTCATTGGACAACATAAACAAGAAATCCATTATGAAGGTGAAAATTTTTTATGCAAAAAATATGGCAGACTATGCCATTCTATGGCCAATTGTCACTACATATTATCTAAGTGTTCCACTACGGCTACCCAAAAAGTTCTAGCCAACAACCAATCTAGTACATTGGGTGATCCTCCAGGCAAAATGGAAGGCTCCACTATCCAGATAAAATAAAGTAATTGGCAAACGGTTGTATTCCCAAGAAGAAGAAATTCAATCAACATATATAAAGGAGATGCCCTCCATTTCTGGTAAGTTGCAACACTCAATCACACTCCCTCCAGGTATGTCTCAATTTATTAAATGAGATTTCAACAAATCTATTGATAATGGCAATACTATTACTACTACACACCCTAAAATTAGTGGAAAAAATTGATCCGCTAGAAAGTACATTGCCACTGGCAATATTTTAGAATAATTGGTTCTTCCGCCTAAATTGAATAATTTTATTTAAAATAATATTAATAATAATTCTATTAAAAATAATACTAGCTGCATAGTTAATGATGAGAAAGGAGTTCGCGAAGTAGATGTCCGAATGGCAACCACCGAAAAGCACCAATTAAAAGACATGCATGATAATCATTCCCTATATAAGGGCATTGAAGGCCTAAGTAACCCCATCAGAGTTTTAAACAATCTCCCCCTTCCCATTGCACGGCACCCCCTAAACGAACTACTAATCTCCTCTAAAAGAAATAGTTCTGATTGCATGGAAAATAACACTCATCTTCACACAAGCTTACACGTGTGCATGAAAACACTAGATTTTACACAAATGGTTCGTCCTCTCTTCAAAATCTGAACAAAATCTTCCAAATACCACTCCATCAAGAAATATCAAAGATGTGCATATATACTCTACTATAAAAACCAACTCTACTCCATTGGTGAACTCAAAATTAGTGGAGGAAAATACACCACTCACTCATAATATAAACGACCAATCTCCCTCCAAATATTCCAAGGATCCTAATCTCCCAAAGAAAAAGGTTTTGATTAGTCCAAATAATGAGACACCAAAGATCCATAAACATGTTGAATCCTCCAATTCCTCCAAACCCTCAAACAAACAACCAAGTCTTCTTCATCCACCCCCCACTACCGCAAGATCATCAACCACTCTATTGGGTGGAACAAGCTCTAATGGGTCATGCTATAACATTCAACTTGATTTTAGACAGCTAGGAGGCAGCGATAGTTCTCCAAAACTCATATTTTCTAGCCCAATTAGTGTCGGAAGGAATGCACATGGCAATGAATAATTACCTCAACCATGTATGGATGAACAACATCCCTCATCCCCTTGCACCATCAATGAACTTGTATCAAGTCCAAGCCATGAGGCACCAATGGAGCTTGCCACCCTACTTCAACACTATTCAAAAGCACTCTGCACAGTTGGAACTACCCTTTTTCCCCTGGGAAAATCTCAAACATGAATTCCATCTTCATACCATGATCCCTACTATTGTACAAACCCCAAGCCCAGCCCAGCCCATCCCCAACATGCAAGCTCATCCCTATGCAAACCCAGCCCAACCAGAAAATCTACCAAATGTCCCACACTAAATGCCATAGGATGTCCTATCACCAGTAGCAAACCTAGCTCTACCTGTCCAACTCCCTCCCAATGCTCCAGAACCAGAAAATATCCTAATGGAAGGGGAAGAGGAGATAAACCTAATAGGGTCTGGTCTAGTTCTAGAACTTTCAAGCCTCAAGAAGGTAAAAGTATTTCTCTTCAGGGACCTCCTAGAGAAGAGATATATGCTCAATTTCCCCCAGCACTATACAAGTGCTCAATGGATGTGAACCCCCCCCCCCAGCATCCCACTGTAGGGAACTATTCTATGATCCTAGTCCCCAGCATAAGGAGGAACCAAGTTGTACAAACTCAAATGGATAATGGTCCAACAAACAATCATGCAATGATGTTTAGACCTTCAAACATTATTATATGGAATATCTGTGGGGGAAACAATGAAAACTTTAGGGTTAACTTTATAGAAATGATAGACACCCATAGGTCGAGCATGGTTACTCTGATAGAAACAAGAATAGAAAGCCACATTTCTCTTCTAAGCGACTTTGCCTTCTCTGAAATGATCGAGGTACCTAGTGATGGCCAATATAAAGGTATGATTATTCTCTAGGACGCTACTCTTTTTAAGGTGCACAGCTTTGTTATGAGGAATCAAGAAATTCATGCATTGATTGAGGTAATTCATTCTCATTCCGCTTTGTTGTTTTCTTCCATTTACGCTAGTACTAAAACAGACAAAAGAAATGATTTGTGGAAAAACATAGAAAATATTAGTGCTAGTTACAATGGACCGTGGTTGTTGGGGGAGATTAATGATGTGCTTAGTTCTAGTGACAAACTAGGGGTAAATCCTATTAATCATAGACGTACCAACTCTATTTGGAATAGTATTAATAAGTACCGATTAATAGACCTAGGTTATAAAGGTCCTAAGTATACCTGGCCTAATCTAAAGAAAAAATCCAAAGAATTAATTATGGAAAGGTTAGATAGAATCTTTGTCAACGAAGATTGGCTATCTATATACCCCAAAGCTATGGAAATCCACCTCCCAAAAATATACTCGGACCACAACCCCTTGTTACTAACCCTTTGCCCAAAAAATGTGAATCATTTTAATAAACCCTTTCGTCTGAAAATAATTTGGTGTAGGCATTCGGACTTCATTAATCTATTTAAATATTGCTGGATTAGTGATAACCTTATCAGTGCTCAGAATACTTTTAGAAACGAAGTTGTTAGTTAGAAAAATGTAACCTTTGGTGATATTTTCAAAAAGAAAAAAAGGATACTAGCTAGGCTAACATCCAATCCTCTCCTAATTATCATAAGAGCTATTTTTTACATGATCTGGAATCCAATTTACAACATGAATATAACTCCATTCTTACTATGGAGCATGATTTCTTGAAATTTCGATCTAGAATAAACTGGCTTAACGAGGGCGAGGCTAATACCAAGTTCTTTCATATCATGGCCTCAAATCGTAAGCGTCGTAATGCTATTATGTACTTTACCAATGATAATGGTGATATGATATTGGATCCTAATTTAATTCTAGACCATGCACTAACTTTCTTGAAAAATGCTTTTAGGACATCAAAAAACTCTTCCCCCAATAACATCAACATTAGTGATGTCTCCTCCCACAAAAAAAAAACAGACCTAAGTAGTCTTGATAATCTTCTTAATAATTCTGAAATCATAAATTTTCTATTCTCATTCAAACCTTTTAAGGCTCTGGATCCAGATGGCATTCATCCTTTTTTTTTACCAAAAAATATTGGCATACCATTGGCCCCTCTATAATAGCTAATGTCACAAAGTTTTTGAATCTCAATGTCTTCCTAAAGGATTCAATGATATCTTCGTTTGCCTAATACCTAAATTTCCCAACGCGAATAATCTCAAGAATTTCCGACCAAGTGATCTTTTCAATACTTCCTATAAAATAATGATAAAAATTATTACTAATAGGATAAAACCCTATCTACCTTATCTTATTAGTCCAATGCAAGCCAGTTTCATTAAAAATATGAGATTTTGTGACAATGCTATTATAATCCAAGAGATTATGAATAATCTCCATAAAAATAAGAAATAAAATTTTGACATGATTATTAAATTAGACTTAGAGAAAGTATTCCACCGGTTGGAATGGCCCTTTGTCTATAAGACCCTAAGGTTTTTAAAATTTTCCCCTAAACTATCCCGTCTAATAATGCATTGCATATGTACAAGCTTTATGAGTATTATAGTAAATGGTGTGAGAACTAACTTTTTTCAACCAAGTTAAAGAATTCGTCAAGGTGACCCCCTATCCCCGTATATATTTCATCCTTTGCCTTGAACTACTATCTCTACTAATTAATTATCAAGTAGACAATTTACAATGGGACCCTATCTACTTTAAACACAAAGACCAAACTTCTCCCACATCTTATTTGCGGATGATATTACTTTAGTGGGAAAAGCTAACAAAAAAAAATTAGCTATTGTATCAAATCATGCTTAGATTTCTTTTGTACTTAGTCTAGACTTGCCAATAACAAAACCAAATAAAAAATTATGCTGCCAAACTACTGCCCCCATGACTTAAAAAATTTCTTAACAAACCTCTTTTGTATCAAATCCACTAAGGAATTAGGAAAATATCTAGTCTTCCCAATTCTTAGTCACTCTCCTAAAACTAAAGACTTCCAATTTATCATAGATAAAATGCAATCCAAATTGTCCCAACTAGAAATATTCCTTCTTAAATATGGCAGGAAGAATTACTTTGGCCTCAAGCACTTTGGGAGCTATCCCTATACACTCCATGCAATACACTCTTCTCCCTCTGAAAATACTAAAAAGATTGACAAAATTCAAAGGGATTTTATCTGGGGTTCCACTAACACCACTAAAAATCTCCACCTAATCAATTGCCAAATTGATACTAAAGATAAAATTGAGGAAGGTCTAGGTATTCGTCACGAAAAATCCAAAAATCTAGCCCTTCTTTCCAGTCTTATTTGGAGGCTCCTAAAATATACTTCATCCCCATGGGGACAAATAGTTCTAGCCAAATATGGCACTAGAAAAACCTATGATAACGCCTCCTTCATCTGAAAATCTATATTGCAAGGTTGGAAAATTTACAATAAGGGGATCCTATGGCACCCTTGTATCAACTCCAATATTAACATTTTGAATGATAATTGAATTTATAACTCTAGGCCCCTAAGATGCTTAATTGAAGGCCCCCTTAATAAAAGTAATCAAGAACTTTATATCAAAAAGTTTATTCATAAAAAAGAATGGAATAGTAAGGCTATCTCCTTTGAGCTACCTGATAATATCCTCAATAACATCCACATTACTCCTATCCCTGGCAAGGGTTCAACTTCCGACAAAATAAGTTGGCATCCCAAATCATCATGTATGTTTTCGACTAAATCATGCTATAAACTCATCCATGAGAATGACTCTACCTCAAGACCTTTGAAATGGATTTGGGAACTCCAATTGCCGGTTAAAATAAAGTTCTTTCTATGGTAATGCATGCACAATCATATTCCATGTCGAGATTACCTTGATAAAATATGTATCAACATTGATTCCAATTGTACAATCTGCAGAGGTGGAATTGAGGATATACAACACATCTTTGCTAGTTGTTCTATCTCAAAGCATTTCTGGGAAAATATGGATCTTCCACCTTTGGATATTGGAAAAAAAAAAAGACTAGCTGACTAATCTAAGGGATATTTTTACTAATAATTGCAACTCTCCCGGGAAGTGGATTACTATATTCCGTTATTGTATATGGGAACTATGGTAACAATAATATCAACAACTTGAATAACTACCTTGACATAAGAAAGGTTATCCATGCATCTTGGGAATTCACCTTCTTCACTGAAAGAAATTCTTTTGTGGAAAAACCTATCAAGCTTGAGATTAGTTGGATTAAGCCTAATAAAGGAGTGATTAAATTAAACTGCGATGGTGCTTTCTGTAATAAGAGTAGTAGGGCATGATTTGGAGGAGCATTTCGAAATAACAAAGGTGATTCGATTGTAGGTTATCATAAATCATGCCAAGCAAATTCTTCCATCCATGCAGAGCTACTAGCCATACTAGAAGGGCTAAATAGCAAGATACATGAACTTCATGATGCTGTAAATTGAAATGTATTCCACTGATGTTATTAAGATTATTTGCGAGAATAACTCTAACTACTCTAATGTTGTTTGTCGATGTAGATAGCTAATGCACCAATTAAAGATCTCAATGTTGAAGCATAATTTTAGAGAAGGCAATATGGTGGCCCATATACTAGCCAGGAAGGCCATTAAAAATGTATCAACGTCTAAGTATTTTTACCGTGCATTTCCACCCCTTTTGGTTGAGCATGAAGTTACCAAGGACAAGCATGGAGTTTGTAATGGCATTAGGACTTTGTATAACAATGTTTGTAACTATTTGACAACTTTGGGTAACACTAGTGTCCTAAAAACAATCGTCATGTCTATATATATATATATATATATATATATATATATATATATGTGTGTGTGTGTGTGTATGTGTTTTATGTTCAAACAAAAGCAAAGAATATGTTGGAACTTGGTTTGATAAATCACATATATGCTTGCTTGAGTCTTGCTAGTATTATGTGTGTTTGATATATGCTAAAATGGTTTAAATGTCTTTTCTAGTCTCATATTGTCAAAAGTAGGGGTGTACATAGACCGGGTTGGTTCGGATTTTACAATTACCACACCAAACCAATTGTGTCGGGTTATTAAATCTAAAGACCAAACCAAACCAATAAATTCAGGTTTTTCAATTTCGGTTTTTCTCGGGTTTTTTCGGGTTTTTCGAATTTTTTTCCGATAAAATCTTCGTAGAACAAAATATATAACGTATGCTCAAAATATTTCGATACAACTATATAAAGTATTTTTCAAGAAAATAATACAAAATATGAAAATTGTCATGACTCAAGATATTATCCTAAAATATTCAACAATAAAAAATAATAAAATTATGTACTATAAATATTGCTAATCAAAAAGTCATAATAAAAATAAACATAATCTAAAAGCACTAATTCATGCTAAACTAGATAGACTAACGGGGGAGTATTAATTATATGCCTAAAAGCTAAAGAAAAATAAAAATAAGTTATGTATTTTTATCTAAATTATTGCTAAATAAAAAATAGACATTTAATACATTCCCGTTCGTAATATTGAATTGAATGTCTTTTGTTAGCATTAGTATTGATTGCTAGCGTTATTTAATTTACTAATATTAATGGCTATAAAACTTATTGGAGGATTCAAAACTTCTAAATCAAACCTTGAAATAATACCTTAAAAGATAAAATTATGAAATTTTTTAAGAAATATTTATAAATTACATTACAATAAGTATATTTATATATTAAATACATCTAAAATTGCTATATATGTAATGTCGGGTTAGTTTGGTTTCGGTTTGACTTTCTTTTGTTAAAACCAAACCAAACCAATTATGGTCGGGTTTTTTTTTCCAACACCAAACCATAGTCAGGTTTTTTTTCTCGGTTTGACTCGGATTATCGGGTTAGTACGGTTTATCGGTTTTCTTTGTACACCCCTAGTCAAAAGTATGCACTCATACTAAGATATAATGGTTCTCACACAGGTCTAATGATTCTATCCTTATTGTCAAAGATGGAGAGTCAATTCAAGTTGAGAAGGAACAAGCAGAAGAACCTGGTTCGATAGTGTTCATGCATGCATTCACTATCTCTAGACTGAATTCATGATTTGCTTGCAAAAGCCACATAGTCCAAACTCAACTTAACAAATACATCATTTTCCCAAAGCGTTCAAAAATTTTAAAGCCCCAACCTCACACGTATTTTAATCATTGTCGACCATAAATATGTAAGGAGAAAAAGATGCAAATATAAAAAGGGAATCAAAAGTTGAGGTTCACAAAAAATAATGCACATACGAAGGGGGAACTTGAACTAATGATTGAAAATATTGAGCTGAGTATTGTTTTAAAAAATAAGGGAAGAATGTGTGTTTGCACAAAAAATTAAGGTGAATGTTATATGGTTTTGCATATATTGAAAAGTTATATGCATAGACATCTATAGGGTTGTAGTGAATGGAAGGTGAGTCCCTTACACTTTTACAAAAGCTCTGTGTTTTGTGTATGGATAAAGAGAGCACCAAATGAAGAAAAATCAGTTTCTCTGCACTCTTCCAAAAAAAATGGAGGATTGAAAATAATAAGTCGATTATGGTATTATTCAAGAATGGTGAAAGGAGGAATTATTACTGCTGTTGAAAAGTGAGAATCTTTTTTTCCAGAATTTCCGAAATCCCTGAACCTAGTCTTTTATCCTTTTCCTGTGAAATAAATTCAATTCCCTTTTGATCTTATGGTCTTTGTTAATTAATCATGCTTTTTAGTTCTATTGTGATGATATATTACTTAACTGATACATTACAATTGATTTTTACTTAATGTAATTTCCGCTTGCTTTGATTTCACTACTTTTGGATACCTACTATTCTTAGATTAATGTTCTTGAGATTGTTTAACTTTATTTCTTGTTGCGTAGCCTCAGCGGCCATAGAATTGATATTACATTCTTGCTACATGTTTGGCATATTATTAGATATTGATATATTCGATGATGCCAAAAGGAGGAAGATTGAAATGTGCACAAAAGTGGTACAAAAAATCTGGTTTAGTCTACTTTCATATAATCATGAAGACCAAATTTGTAAATAAATAGAGTAAGTTCTTTATGAAGTAAGTCTCTTATTATTTTATTTTCTTTTATGATTTGGACTCTTTATGTTACTAACAGATTACCTATATGTAGTCCAAGTTTACTTCAATATGGGTTCGCACTTTCATTATTTCTTGAGAGTGAATTTAGAGAAAAGTAAGAACAATGAGTTCAAAATTCTGAAGTGGATATTAAATGCTGATATGTGCAGAAGAACAACAACAACTACCCAGTATACTCCCATCAGGTGGGGTCTGGGGAGATATGTGTAGAAGAACCAGACTAGAAAACTTGTGCCTTTAATATAATGTCAAATTCATTGTGCCTATTCTAGCTCATTGTATTAGACTTATTGAGTTGTAACCTTATTTGGTTATGCAAGAAGCATTTCAAGAGATTTTTCTCCGTATGAGAATTCAAGTCTTAAGCTATAGTTAGTTTGAGCATTTTGCTATAATCAGAGTGACTGTAGGCTGTGACTTAGGTTATAAGAGTTTTGTAACCTGAAATTACTTATTGTTTTAGTAAAATTTTGCTGCAAAATCTCAAAGGTGGATCGTAATTTTGTATTTAATTTTGTACTTTACTATTATATTTGTTTTACGAAGAAGCAAATATAATAACCAAATTCTTATATAGATATCTAAGTAGTGCACCAACTCAACAACGGTAAATAACCAATACGGACGAAATTAATTAGATTCGAATGAAATAATTATAATAAAATACACGTGACTTCACATCATAATAAAAAATGATTCATGTTTTTAAGCTTTATCCAACCTAGCCCACAGTGTATATATTTTGAAATAGTAGCTCTTGCAAATTTAAAATCTGTGTTCTTACAACCATTGCTTCTAAAAGCTATGGAGTTAAATATGTGTTCTCAGAACCATTGCTTTCACTCTCTCTTCTTCTCACATTTTTACATATGCTTCAAGGGGCTGTCTGCCATTACTGCTTCTCCCCCTATATCTCCTGGTCGCAATATAAAAAAATTGAAGAGTAGAAGTCCACCATTAACGGCTATTCAAAGCATTGATTTAAAAAATATAATTTCTTGTCATTTGTTTGGATTGGATATTGTTTCAATTGATTGAAAATATCAAAAGGAGTTCAAAGTTTAAATTTTAAGTGATTTGGAGTAGATTTGAGCAAGATTTGAGTTAAATTTCAGAAAAAACGCAAGGAAGAAGACGAAGTCAGTTTTTTGTATAATCTTGTATAATAGTGTATATGGGTGTATAAATACATCTTATACACTAATATACATTTTTATGCACGTTTATACAAACGTCTGTAGACGAACTTCTTCGACGATTTTCAGTTAAATTCTTGTTCAAAACTAGTTCAAATCTCCATTAAATGACTTCAAATTTTATATACAACCTTCTTATACTATTTCTAACAAATGTAAATAACATCCACTCCAATTTTTTTAAAAAATTAAATTTAAAATTTAAACCCACATATTTAAGTTTGTTAAAAATTTAATTTTTACCACCTGGATGGATTTGTTAAACTAATATTTGAGTCACAGTTATTGATTCAAAAATTAACTTAAAAGCTTGAGCAATCTTTTTAAAAAATAAAATGGTATTTTTGAGAACGTGCTGAAATTGAATATTGAATCTTAGCCTATTATTTTTGGACTAGCTAATTATAAATTGAAATATATGCTATAAAATTAAAAAGTGAGATATATTGTTCTTATGTGAAATTCCCCTGATTCGAATCATTCATATGCTCCATGGTACTAAAGTGAATATTTATACAATATAATAATAAGTAATATCAGAAAAGGAAAGAAATCTAATTATGACTCTTCCCTGAAAGTATAATTCAGGTTTATGACATGTGATTATATTGTTAATTAGTGAAAAAAATAATGTGATTCCTGCGAACAATGTTCAATTTTTTCTTTCACTGCCTACATTTGAAAGAAGGCTTTGACTTTGAATTTTCAATGCAAGTAAGTTGACTTGGATCAGCTTGGCTTTGATGAATTTTCAATGCAAGTAAGTTGACTAATTCAAAGATGAACAGTACGTGTGATGGGCACCTGTAACTTTTTGACTGCTTTCTGTGAATTTGTTTAACTGTGCAAGAAATTTAAAAAAAAATAAAGATTTTTGTTATAGTTTTAAACAAGTCAAGAAGGTGTTCAGAATATTTACGTGGTTATAAAAATCTTCTTTCTAAGGGTAAAACTAAAGCTAAATTATTTTCAAATTTAGAAAGAGATTATTCTTTTTTGAACAGACCGAAATGAAATAGGTTCACATAAACTGCAATGTAAGGAGTAATAGTTACTATATAAAATTTTAATTAACTATCACAACCAATATCAAATACACCCTCTGATTCATAATAAATGATCAATTTATTTTTTATTTTGGTCTAAACTAAGTGTTCATTTATATAATCAAGAAAAAATTCAATTTAATTTTCTAAAATTATCTTTATATCTGTATCCCTTAAAACTCATTTACTCCTCACATTTGAGAAGAGAAGTAAGTGTTACTAAAACTATGATGCAATATTTAATAAAATGTATTTTAATCACACTAACTATTTTCGTTTAGAATTTAGTATTTTCTTAGTGAGTGTGAACAAAAAATTAGTCGGATCGCACAAAGTTTAAGACTATTCTAGTGTCATTGTTTGAATTTTTTTATTCTTCCCGCATATTATAATGTTTTACTCCAGAGGATTTGGAGAAACAAAGAAAGTGCATGTTATTATTATTATTATTATTATTATTATTATTATTATTATTATTATTATTATTATTATTATTATTATTATTATTATTATTATTATTATTATTATTATTATTATTGGTGACTGGTGAGAAAGAAGCCACAGCTTCCACTAAGCTCATATCAAATTGCACATTAATCATTCAGACAAGTTTAGGTACTAGTTCCATCAACATTCATTATTATAGTTCGAGTTACAGTTTACTTATTATGACTATACTCACTGTGTAAGATGTTAGGAAATTTTTTGAAAATATTCAGATTTAAAACAAGTGAAAAAACTTTTCGATAAAAGGGGTCTAATAAGTGTTATTAACTCTAAAACGTAATATTTTATTTATATACAGTGCAATTTTTTGATGAAGGATGATCAATTGACCATCCCTGTGACCATGTGACTTTGTCACTCACTATCCACCACTCAAGTCTAATGTTCTAACTTACCTACTTTCCTCTCCATTGCACTATTTTATTTTATTTTTAATTTATGCATTTGATATTTAAGAGCTCGCTATCAAATTAATTCGAATTTGCTACAAGCATGAGGTAAGAGTCTAGTTACATGAAGTTTTCTTCAATCTCAATGCTCGAATAACATATCTATTATTAAATTAAAGAATATTTGATAAGTAATAATCTAGTTCCATCCAAAAGAAAAAATAAATGTATTAGGCGCTTGACCTATAATTACTACTTTCAAATAAATCTTAGTAATCTAGTTAGTTTGCTCCGTGAACTTTTACTTTTTTGGCTAAGTTTGATTACCCACTTTGTGTTACCCCCTCCCATCCCCAATGTATATTTATAATTAAGAAAAGAATTATAAGATAATTAGAGCCCGTTTGAACATTAAAAATCCATTTTTCGAAATAAGTGTTTGGCTATAAAATTTTTAATTTCACTCGAAGATTGATCTTGGAATTTTCAAAAATTTGAAAAACTCCAAAAAGCTATTTTTTAAAATTTTTTACTAAAATCACTCACAAAACTTCAAAAATAAGACAACCCAAAATTATATTCATGTCCAAACACAACTCTAATTTTCAAATACCATTTCACTTGGAAAAAAATTCATTGTTTATTTTTAAAATTTTACAACTTTTATGTCCAAAAAAATTTACTTTTTTTTGAAATCATCGTTTGCTTATAAAACTTTCAGTTTTTTATTTGAAGATGCATTTTGAAAATTTTCAAAAATTTAAAAAATTCCAAAAAATAGATTTTAAAAATTTTCACTCAAATGACTCACAAAACTTAAAAAATAACCCAAAATTCTATTCATATTCAAACACAACTCTAAATTTCAAATACCATTTTCACTTTAAAAAAAATTCACCAATTTTTAAAATTTTACAATTCTTATTTCCAAACGCCTACTTAGTAATTCCAAGATCCAACATTTTGGTCATACTAATAATAATAATAAAGAAAAGATAAAAATAAGAAAACATCCGTGCAAGTACAAATGTCTACGTATCATCAACTACTTTCCAATACTTTTCTCCTCCAACCTCTTCTCTCTCTCTCTCTCTCCTGTATAATCTGAAAAACCTGTTTCATAGATAATGTAAAGTAAGAACAAACAGACAAAATCAAATACAGAGAAGATATATAGGCGATACTTATTAAGAACTCAGTTTTTACCTATCAAATTGTAATTTGTAATGGAGAGGCTTATCTTTACCAACTCTTCACTTCCTTCGTCTAAACTCCATCACCTTAAACCCTTTCCTCGTCTCCCCCAACTCCAATTCTCCGTTCCAAAATTCCAAACTCTTCCCTCCCTTAAACGGGTTGAGGCTAGAAAGCCCATTTCATTTTCTTGCAAATGCATTCATGACCAGTTTTCAACTTCTGGGTCGTCATCCCCTGCTTTTAGATTTAATGTTGGGCTTGTGGGTAATTCGGCTACATCTCAGGATTTTCCAGATGGGTCGGGTTCGAATCCCCATTTCCTCAAATGGGTTGCTGAGACTCTATCGAAGCAACAAAAGGTACTGACTTTAATCTTTTTTGCTTTTGCATCTGCGTTTTATGGATTCAATTTTGATGTTGATGATACTTTATGCTTTTTGTACATGTTATAATTGCTATCTGTTTGATAACTAGTTGAGCTGGTCAAAATACAAAATGTTAGTTCTGCTGGAACTATTTTTTTTAAAAAAAATAAAAATAATGGGCCTAATTTAATGGGCCTAAAATAACCACCCAATGTGCATCATTCCCAAGCAAGTTACCGTAAATTCCTCTTTACCAGGGAGTATTGATTTTGTTATTGTTTTCCAAGAAAACTGATTTCCAATCTAGATGTAGCTGTGCTCGATGGTACAATGTGTGTCTTGTGCTGCTATGTGTTTGCTGTTAGTTTCTGGTGGAACTTTTTTTGCTTTGGTTTACTACTGAATTGGAAGGGGAGCGTTAGCACAACGGTTTAAGTTGTCAAGCCATGACCAAGTCACATGTTCAAGCCGTGAAACAGCCTCTCATAGAAATGCAAGATAAGGATGAACACAGATGTGGTCGGGCCCTTCCCACAATCCCACACATTGCAGGAGTTTAGTATTGCTGCCTTTTTTGTTTCTAAGAACTTGTATTTTTGGTAGAATTGAATCTAATGACTTGTATTTTTGGTAGAATTGGCTTTTTGCTAATGATCAATGCACAATAAACTATCAGTTTGGCTTTGACGGCCATCCTTTTCGTTGACTCATTGGCACTGTGATCAAGGCCCCAAGACTCTGTTTTTCTCCAAGTGGAAGTTGTTACCTTTATCTTCTTGGACTAAGCTCTGGATACTACCATTTCACATCCTATATGATTTCCAAATTTAGGTGTTCAAAAGTGATTTAAAAGATGAGTTAACGTGAAATATAGTTGTCTCTGAGGAAAACAAAAGTAGTTAAAGTTGGACTTGGAACGTGACTCTGGTGATCTTATATACTATATTTGATCTTAGCCAAAAGCCCGAGAAAGGTATACCGGTGATCTTACATAAGTTGTCCTAGTAAATCTAACAGTAGTGTACTGATGGATATGTCCAAGAATGATACTGTTACAGAGGACAAGGACACGGACACCAACAGTGCTACTCTCCATAAATAACTCTAGGTTATTTTTTTGATGAGATAAGTTGCTTTATTGCAAGCATCAAGAAGATGCAAAAGTTACAAGAAGGATCAATGTTAGCTCCATTACAATATAACAAAAACCTGCCAAGGAGCTAACAAAAAGAGTCAAAAGTAGAAAGAGGCTAACTTAGAATAAGTGAGCCAATGAAGTCTAGAAGGGGAATAACATTATTTACAGTCCCTATTGTACTCCAACTAAACAGATACACAAGACATTTAGCTTTAAGAGCATGTAGTGGAGTTGAAGTGCCTTCAAAACATCTACGATTCCTTTCTTGCCAAAGACACAAAAAAATGCATGCTAGGATCATCTTCCAGACTTTCTTGAGGGCTCTGTCAACTGTCCATCTGCTCCATCCTTCTATTGCCTCCTTAATGCCCTGAAGTTGTGTCCAGCTAAGCCCCGATATTGCTAGAAACATATTCCATATATTTGCTGCCATTGGACAATGCAAAAAAAGGTGGTTGACTGACTCCGAGTTTTGCTGGCATAGGTAGCATCTATTCACCAACTGAAAACTCCTTTTACAATGATTATCTTGAGTTAAACAGGATTCTCTATTCGTGGGAAGCTTTGTCCTCCCGATGAGCTTCCACGGCCAAGAGTCTATGATTCCATTGTGTTCACACATATGCATATAGGCTACCTTGACTGTATAGGAATCTGCACTACCTCTTCCCCATATGAGCTTGTCTGGAATCTGTTCATTCACGGCGAGGTTTCCCAGTCTTTCAAACAACAAAAAAAAATTGTCCAACTCCCAGTCATGCATGTTTCTTCTAAAGAGAGGGGCCCATGCGTTTTCTGATCTGTATTCCCTAACTGTAGAATTGGGATCATTAGCTAGCTGAAATAGTAGAGGGAAGCTTTCCTTCAGTGGGCAATTTCCAAACCAAATATCCTTCCATGAGAACCATTCCCAACCTTGAAACAGACATTCTGTGAAAAATCATCCCAAAAGTTACTGATGTGTTTCCATAACCCCACTCCATGAGGAGCTCTGCTTAGTTTAGTACACCAATGGCTTTGTTGTCCATGTTTGGCTATCACCACCTTCTTCCACATGCTGGTATCCTCCTCCCCAAATTTTCCTAGCCATTTCATTAGCATGCTATTGTTGTGTTTTGCCAAATCTTTGATACCAAGCACACCAAGTTCTTTGAGTTGGGTTACTTTGGATCACTTGACAAGGTGGAACTTATGCCCCTCACTATTCCCTTTCCAAAGAAAGGTCCTCCTGAGCTTGTCCAGCTGCTTGAGCACCTTACTAGGCATAGGGTAAAGTGACATGTAATAGGTTGGAAATACAGCTTGCAGGTTGCAGCCCTGATCAGCTGCCAACTGCAGCCATTCTTGATGACAGTAGTAAAGGATAATAATAAAAACCGGGGATGAATTGTACAGGAGTTGCTAGTGCCATTGTTGTCTTGTTCAATTGATGGCAAGGATTGATAGGTCAACGCAAGTTTGGTTATTCATTCCTCTGATATCCATTGTAGGAAACAGGATTTATAGTGCCTATTTTCGAGAGGGCTGATTTTAGGGCAGTGTTTATTTGAGTGAATATGACCCATTTTGCACTAGAAGCCAAATGGAATCTCTCTTTTTTTTTAAAAAAAAAAATTAGGGAAGGTTTTATTAGCTGAGTACCAAGATGGTACCATAAAATTACACACAACTGATGAGAACATCCATGCAGTCAGCTACAGCATTTCGCTAAAAATTGCAAGAAGTCCATATATTGATTAATGTTGTCTATGAAACAAATTTTACACCAACGAAACCAATTAAGCAAACATTTGTTTTTGATTCTTGGAATCTGATTTTTCTGCCCATCAAAACAAGCTCTATTTCCCTCTAGCCAAATGGTCCAGAAGATGCTCAAAGGTATTTTGACTTGTTATTATGTCTAAATGCTACTAATACAAGTATGAATTGGCATTTTGGACTTGAATTTTCTCGTATACTTCCACTTAGTTAATTTCAAAAGAATCTGCCATCTGCTTCGGAATTCTTTATCATTTAAGAAATTTAATTTTGAGAGAATTACCCCAAGAACATTGGAACAAGCACTCTTATTTATATTAGAGTTATATTCTTTAAAATGAAAGGCAGCGTTACAAAATCATTCTCTTCGTGCAGCAAAAGGTAACTTTTTCTGGTGATGATTGACTTCTTCAAGGAAGAGCGAGTGCAAAATGCTATTCATAACACAAGTTAAAAGAACAATTATTTTGTGTGGAGTTTCTTTATGTCTATTACTTTGAAATCTCAAAGCTATAGACACATTTTTTGTAGCCTAAAAATATCCATTACGGTGTTTGCATTTACAGAAATTAAACTTAACTAAGAAAGCAAGAAGAAAAACAATCTTGAATATAAGAGCATTAAGGATTCGACCAGCTGTATATATTGAATGATTAGCTGTTGCTGTGTTCATCAAACTGGACCTGCTGTTGTTAGTGTTTTAAATCTAGATGTAGTTGTTCATACTTTTACATGGGAATGTTTCATTTTCAACAACCTTGAGCTGTTTATGTAGAACTAGACCTGCTCTCTTGCTATTGTTCATCTCTTTTGCATGCCTGAGTTTCAAGTATTGACGGAAGTATAGATGACCATAATAAAGAGCTTTTAGCATTAATCACCAGATGGACTTGTTAAAAGAGTTGTTTTAAGCACTGAGATGTTAAACCTGGGGATACGTGTAGGTTTTCAATGTTACACTGAACTGAGTTGTTTTCCCTGCAGTAGTACACAAGGAAACTGAGTAGGAAAGAGCCATTCATGGACCATGCATTATATTTGCTTCTATGAGACACTGTTATCAGGAAAATGCATCTGCTGCATTACGCGGCTAATTGTTTACATCTATCTAAAGAACACACTTACGTTATTCTCATCAACATGGCTTATGATTACTTTGATTCCTTTCAGGTGGTTTCTGCAAGTACAGTAGTCCTACTCTCAGCAATGCTGGTTATGCTTCTTCACCCACTCATTGTTTCACCTGCTTTTGCTAGTTTTCCGGGTGCAGCTAAGACAGGGGGTCCAGCTGCAGCAGCAGTGGGAAGTCAACTCGTACGTAATGAACTACTAACAAGTGCATGGGCTGGTTTCTTTGCCGGTTGCCTTCATACCCTATCAGGTCCTGACCATCTTGCTGCTTTGGCTCCTCTCTCTATAGGCCGTACACGGATGGAGAGTGCAGCAGTGGGAGCCCTCTGGGGATGTGGTCATGATGCCGGACAGTTGATTTTTGGCCTTCTGTTTCTTCTCTTAAAGGACCGACTCCACATTGAAGTTATTCGTACATGGGGGACGAGGGTAGTTGGCTTCACTCTTCTTGTCATCGGAGCAATGGGAATTAAGGAAGCATCTGAAGTTCCTACACCATGTGTTGCCCTTGAAAATGGTGAGTGTGATGTTAGTGTATATGAAGGCATTGACACCCCCGTCGTTGGGAAGAAGAAAAAGATAGGCTTAGCAACTTTTGCCACTGGAATTGTCCATGGGCTGCAACCGGATGCACTGTTGATAATCTTGCCAGCACTTGCTTTGCCTTCTCGCACGGCTGGTGTTGCCTTCTTGTGTATGTTCTTGGTCGGTACTGTTATAGCGATGGGAAGTTATACCGTCTTTATAGGCTCGTGTAGTCAGGCACTGAAGGATAGAGTTCCTAGAATAACTGAGAAGCTCACTTGGGCTTCTTCTCTAATAGCAATAGGCTTAGGTCTTGCTATTATCATCAGTCAATTTTTTGGATTTAGCCTCTATTAGTTGGAATCAGGCGTTACATTAGTTTACATTCAGTATTAGGGGATGTCATTTGATGAGGATATCATTCAGCGGGGTGGATTGTAACATTCACAAGTTATGAGTTATATATAATATAACAATTTGAAGATTTTCTGAAACTTGTGTGAGTCTATGAGTTAATACAAGAGGGGTTGTGAGTTCGAGTCTTCCCAAGAGCAAGGTGGGAAGTTCTTGAAGGGAAGGATGTCGGGGGTCTATTTGGAAACAGCTTCTCTACCAAGGGTAGAGGTAAGATCTGCGTACATACTACTCTTACCAGACCCCACCTTGTGGGACTATACTGGATAGTTGTTTTGTTGTTGTTGTGTGAGTCTATGAGTTCTAAGTGATTTGTTGATTCACTTGCCATTTTCTTAAGAAAACTGTATGTTTTGTTGGAAAATCATGTCGAGAAGTCATTATGTGGCTGAGGCCATCTCCAACCTTGCTCTCATTTTTTGTCCCCAAAATGCCTCCAACCATTTCCCTATTTTTCCCCCCAATTTTTTTTATAATCTTCTCTTTCTTCTATATTTTACTAGTCTCAGGGTACGCATTTGCGCGTGTACTCATGTTAATGAGTATATAATTTTTTAAAAATTCAAGTTGAATATTATTACATAATATGTGTGAGTTATACATAATTATAAAATTAAAGAAAAAGTCCTCAAATGATGAAAGTCATTCCCATTTAGCTAGCTCAATAAATGAAGAAATTATGTCCCGTAAAAATTTTCAAATGTCTTATTGTAATTTATGAGGATCATTTACCTTCAATAAGCTAACTAAAATCAAAACATTAGTACAACTAATATGAGCTAATGTAATACTAACAAACGAAAGACTCCTAAACCTAAAAGGGGCTAAAAGCACCTAAAGTTGTCTAAGACGATTTTCCTATTTTATATGTTACTATGATATTTCTTATTATAATTATGATATAGTGCATAGTCCAAATAAGTTCTAAATATTGGATCCAAACACTATGTATTTGGTATTGGGGTTTAATAAATATTGGAAGTAACTTTGAAATCCTACGTATAATGTATAGTTTTAAATACTGGGCTTGACTTTGAATTTAGAACTTCCTATCAAATTCAAAAGTTAAAAAAAATATTAGGGCTTAATGACTTACATTCGTGATAAGTTTTTTCTTCACAATGTAGAATCATTCGTAGGTTTAAAATAAATATTGATAGTAAAAAGTATCACCATCAGGAAAGTTTTAATTAAAAAAATTTAGACTGATTTCAAAATTTTAAATATTAAAAATAATTAAATAAATATTCAAATATAACTAAAAAATTATTTCTAAATTAGAAAAATAATTAACTGATTAATTTATCCAATGTGATCTCTATTTAAAAGATTCAAAAAGATGAACGATATTTTGCTAAGGATAAATAAGGTGTGCATTTTGTGTGTGTACCTATAGCTTAATATTTTTTTAAAAAAAATATAGGGAGCTGGGAATTGTTAGGTTGAATGCTGAAGAAAGAAAATTTTCTAGGCTAACATTTAGGTCTCAAGAAAAATTTCATGAATTATGTTTCTGTACATTCATATTGGAGGAGTAATTTGTTATAAAGCATATAAACATCTACCAATTTTATATGATTATTTTGAATCACAGTATTTAAGCAAAAAAAGGTTCAAAGCAAACACTAAAATCTCAAAAAAAAATCCAAAATTATATTTTGGTACATTCATGTTAAATGTGAATTTTGTTCTAAAAGGGTATAAAAACCCACCAATTTTTGCATGAACAATAAATATTGATATACAATATAACCATGTAAAATTGGTAGATTTTTATACCCTTTTATAACAAAATTTTGAAAATCCAACGTTGAAGCTAAGCAAAACATCAAACAAAGACAAATGATTGACATAAAATTATGAAAGGTCATGTATGGTTTTTTATAAAGCAAATAGAAGAAGCAGAAGGATAATAATATGATAAACGAAATTAAGATTTAGAATTAAATTCTAATAATATGAACGATAATATTAAGGAGAATCATAATGATTTTAAAGTCCTATAATTAAAACTTATCATATAATTCAAACTCCTAAATATTAGCTAGGAGAATAATTAAATGACTACTTTGTCTAATGTGAATTCTATTCTAAAAGTGGTAAAAAAGACGAATGACATTTTGTTAAGGAGCTTCGTGCTTTTAATATATATTTTATTATTACCTTTCATTTCAGTTTCAATTTTTAATTTTCATTGAACAAATTTCATCTTTTTCTATTAATTTGCAATTTTCATAATTAAAATAATTTCATAAAATTTTAAATAATATAATTTGTAAGAAAATTAAATATTAATTAATAATTCAAATAAAACTGAAATCATTGCGATACAAGATTAATGAAATACATATTACATAATGATAAAATTCATTCGAAATATTAGATAAATATTCTACTTCAACCTCTAGTATTCTCCCATAAATGATCTATTAATGCATTACGAAGTACAAAATGAGCATATTTATCCTTAATACTTCTATGTCGAGCTAAAAATTCTTGAAATCATTGATTTTCATCTATTGCAATTTCTACTGTTGGAATTGGACCTTCCAAATCATCTTGAATTGGTGCATTAAGATCGCGCTCATCCTCGATTATTATGTTGTGCAGCATGATACATATAATCATTATATCATGTAGCACTTCTTTCTGCCAAAAACGCGAGGGTCCTGTAACAATTGCAAAACGTTATTGCAAAACTCCGAATGCACGTTCAACATTTTTTCGCATGATTCTTGTTTCATCGCAAAATATTTCTTCTTTGCCGAACGTGGCTTACGAATAGTTTGCACAAGGATTGACCATCTTGGATATATGCAGTCAGCTAAATAATAACATGTATTAGATTCTTGTCCTTGAATAACATAATGGGCGGGAGGAGCAGTACCTGCAACAAGATTGGAAAACAAATGTGATGACTCTACAACATTAATGTCATTATTGGTGTCGGGCATACAAAAATATGCATGCCAATATCCAAAGGTCATAATTAGCCACTACTTCAAGAATAATTATTGGGGATCCACTACGACCTGCATATTGTCCAGCCCATGATGTTGGACAATTTTTCTATTTTCAATGCAAGCAGTCTAAAATGCCTAGCATTTTTCCATTTCCAATGCAACCCAGGCAAAAAAGGAAGTCGTGATTGTTCTAAAGGAAAAAGTAAGAGTAAAAGAAGTGAAAGAAGAAAATAAAATTTTAGTGATGAATGTGCATTCTACTGTCGATCCGACTTATCGTGAATTTATGCGACAAAAACAACAACGAATAATGTATAAAAGAAGTCAAGAATATTCACAGTCCCAACCACAACAATCCTCAACCACAACTATCCTCAGCCTCATTCAGTCAATACTATAATGATTTTGGTGTATCTGGAAACGACATAGGTCTTTACTAAGTTTGCCATTGACCGTAGTTTCTATTTTTATGTACTTTTATTTAATGTATTTTCAATTGTCATGTATTTCCAATTTTAATGTATTTTCATTTAATGTATTTCTAGTTGTCATATATTTCCAATTTTAATATATTATTATTTAATATATTTTTAATATTTTATATTCGCACCTTTTAATATTAATAACATCTAATATTTTATATTTGCACCATTCATTTTTTTAGATAATTATATATTTTTTGTACAATTAACTTATAATTTTACATAAAAATAATAAATGTACGAAAATTAGTTTATTAAAATTATACACCACAGTTAAGACATAATATTAATATTATAAAAATATTACATAAACATAATTAGGTATATATAAAGAGTTAAACTAAAAAAATAAATAATTAAAATAATAATAAAATATGGGTGAATAGTAATGGGGGAGATGAATAGTGTACCCCCATATTTAAGGAAACACTGGGGACAAATATGGGGGAGGGTTGTAGCATTTTCCCCCATTTTTTCCCCCATTATAGAGGATGGGGGCAAGGTTGGAGTTGCCTTGAGTAGTAGAAACCTCAGCATTTTTATGGTTCCACAGTAATTTTCCCTTTCCAAAATATAGCACCCAAGGATGTGATTTGTTAACCAATGAAGTATGTTTAGAACATTAAGAGTTCTTTTGGTTCGACGGATAAAAGATAATCAATATCGGGGTTAAATTTGAGATCATTTTATCTCACTTTTGGTTACGATAAAATCGCGGTATAACTAATTTCGTGATTAGTTATCCCATGATTGTAGTGTTATTCGTATCTCTATGAAAAGGTGAGATAATAATCCCGGGATAACTCCGAAATAATTAATCGCAGAATAACTTCTTTTCCAACCAAATGACCCCTAAGTTCTCAAGTACAAATCCTAGCCGAAGAAAGAATACTTAAGAAAAATAAAGTATGTAATCCTAGTAGAATAAAATTACTACTCCCTCCGTTTCAATTTAGATGAGGCAGTTTGACTTGTTACGAAATTTAAGAAATTTTTTTTAGAAATATGTGGTCTTAAAAGAAGAAGAGGTAAAAGCTTTGTGGGATCATGACATTTGTGTAGTTATAAAAGCTTCTTATTAAGGATAAAATAGGTAAAATGAACAGTTTAAAGTTAAATTATTTCCAAATTTAGAAATGTGTCATTTGTTTTGGAACATACTAAAAAGGAAAGTACCTCATCTAACTTAAAACATAGAGAGTAAGTAATTTCAATCCATCGGTCCAAACTTTAATGAATAGAATTACCTAATACATATGAATGTGATAGTAAATATTTTACGAAATTAGTGGAGGTGCGTACAAGCTGATTTGAATACCAATATTATAAAGGAAAATCTTAGAATATAAAAACAACCAGAATAGGACGCGCAAAGAAACACCTTACGGGTCGTTTGGTTGGAATACGATTTACACCAGTATAAGTAATATTGGAATAACTTATGATGGGATTAGTTATGCTGGAATTGTAGTTTATTGTTTGATATATTATATTAAGAATGACAATTGCATAATTACTAAAAAGAAAGCATAAGTTATACCAGTACTAATTACCACATCTTATATAAGGTATAAGTTATCTCGGTGTTAAAATTAACAACGAAATAACTTATACCTGATTTGCTCTTATATCTTCTTATACCTCGTACCAAACGAACCCTTACAGTGTTGTAGATATGGACAAATATTTCTATGGAACACTTTTCTAGAAGACCTTTTGGCTATATTAATGAAACTTCAACAAACTTTTGTACAGACTTTTATATTTCTGAAAGTTATCCAAAGATATCACACTTGTTTATACCAAAATTAATACAAATATTCTCTGAAATACAAATTGTAATTTCAATAGTGAGTACTTCATAAATTTGACCTAAACTAAGGGAAATAAAAATTCAGAGAATCCCGCTTTTTCTTCGTAAGAAAGGGTCAAAAGAGTAACGTTGTGGGCCTACTTTTCACGGGAATATGGACAAAATAGGGCCGGCCTAGTACACACTATTGTATCAGTTTTGAAAGCCCAACTTGTGTACGACTCCAAATCAAATCCGCTCCCACTTTTTGGCCGTACAATGCGCACTGTACAACACGTAATTAGGATTTCTTCTCCACAAACTGGTTTTGCTGACACTGCTCCCAACTACTCTATTACCTCACTACTAACGTAAACTTCCATTTATTATTGTGCTGCCAAAATTTTCATTCCAAAGATTTTTTATTACTAATATACTGTATATATTTATAATATTTCAATAAACAAAATTGTTTTTAAACAAAAGCTCGCGGACTAAATTTATGAGTACAGACTAAAAACAGTAAATTCGACCGGCTATAAATAAACTAATTTAAAGGTAGAATAGGACAACCTTGTAAAAGCATAATTGGAAAAAAATATTTACAGGCGAGGATAATAAGTTTTATTTCAATAAAACGGAATAATTTTAAAATAATAAAAAAGGAAAAGAACAAAAAATTGAGAAGACTTTAAAAGAGCTTAGGTGGAAAATTTGAAATTTTCATATATATATATATATATATAACTACTCTCTTTCTTCTCCGTTTAATTTCGGCGCACGTTAGCTAAACGTACGTCGGACTTGTGACAATGGCGAGAGGGAGAGGTCGAAGTAGAGGAAGACCCCGTACAATACCATTACCAACATTTGAGAAGCTGATAACAACAATCAAACAACCGATTTTAGAGAAAACTGTTACCAACACTGTACAGAACCTCTCTGTATAGACCTTCGATTCCATAGTTGTAGCTAAGCAAGATGCAAATGAGATGACATCGCACCAAGATACAGTCGCAAGGAAGCTTGATTTGCCTCCATTAGCTCCGATTGAAGCATAAGTAGTTCTGGCTCCACTAGTTCCAATTGAGGCAGATTCAGACTTATTGAAGACGACAACCACTAGAATAGTAGCCATGCAGCGGTCCCTACAAGTTCAACCAGCAATGGAAGCAAAGGAGAACTCGGAGACTAGCAGAAACAGATTGGAGGAACCCAAAAAGAGTTGGTCTACTCTATTTCAGAAAAATAGGTCTGTGACACATGGAATGGCACTAGACTATATACCTCCTGTAATGATTAATGGACAACCTGTGGTACAGTTGAACAAATCAGAGGTAGAAGCGGAAGAGATAAAATGGAAATGTGCTTTAGTTGTGTACATCCTAGGGGATGGGCCTGGTTTCAATGCGATGAAGAGGTTTATCTATATTCACTGATCACATGTCCCAGAGCCAGATTTGTATTATCATGAGGAAGGTTATTATATAGTTAAATTCAGAACAATCGAATATGCTAAAAAGATCCTATGTGCAGTGCCCTATTTAATTGCTAATAGACTTATGATCCTTAAGCAATGAACACCAGATTTTGATTTTACAGAGGAATTTCCCACTGACATTCCTTTATGGATAAAGTTTCCGAAGCTCCCAATGTCTTGCTGGGGAATGAGATCGCTAAGAAGGATTGCAAGTGTCTTAGGAAAACCTATATTTGCAGATGAATGTACAACTAAACAGACAAGAATTTCCTATGCCCGAATGCTTATAGAGGTTAAGGTCACTAAAGAATTACCAAGAGAGATATGGGTAATAGATCCAAATGGAAAGAAGTTCGTACAAGAGGTGGTTTATGATTGGAAACCTTCCTACTATGAAAAATGTCAAATGATTGGCCATAGCTGTTCCGTTCAAACAAAGCAGAACACAAACGAGCCTACTCAAGTGAGGAAGGCCAAGGTAGTTCAGGAATGGAGAACTAAGGTCCCTGTCCAAACTGTGCCCATACAAAAAGAGATAACAGTGCAACAGAATGTGCCAAACGAAGTCCATACAGAGGTCAATGAACCTCAAAATCTGATGACAAAGAAAGAAAAGCAAGAAGACAAAGGGAAGAAACCTCAGAGTCCAATATTCAACTTTATTAATTTCCCGCCATTGTCACCCATTACTATTAGTAATGGATTTGAGGCAGTCTCTGGTAGTAAGCATGAGGTTTCACCTGGAGAAAAGGGAGGAGCAAGTTATCATCAATGAAGTGGTTATTCTGGAATATAAGAGGTGTAAATAAAAGATACAAGCAAAAAGAAGTTAGGGAGTATATTAGGAGAAATAAAATTAGTCTTGTTGGTTTGGTAGAAACTAAGGTCAAACAAATAAATGCCAGTAGAATTGCAAATCTACTGGCCCCTGGATGGGGTACTCTAACAAATTATGACACTGCTGAAAATGGTAGAGTGTGGATACTATGAGATTCAAACATGTTTGAAGTTGCTGGTATTCAGGAGGAAGGTCAATTGTTACACAGCAAGGTTAGTAGCAGAAAAGGAGATCTTACATGCTACCTCATTGTGGTGTATAGGTATAATGGAATGGAACAAAGAAGATCTCTATGGAGTAGTCTACAAGCACTTTCATCAGGGATAACAGATGCATCGGTAGTTGCTGGGGACTTCAATGTTGTTTTATATGACAAGGACAGACAATCTTGTAACCCTGTCAGATATTCTGAAATTCAAGAATTTAGTCAATGCATTCAACAAGCTGGACTGTCAGAATTACCTTGGAAGGGTGAGTACTATACTTGGACAAACAAGCAGACTGGAGTAGATAGAGTATGTAGCAGATTTGATAGAGTACTTGAAAATTATGAGTGGATGATCAAGTGGAGTCAAGTGGAAACTTTATATGATCAACCACTAATTTCTGATCACAATCCCATGATAGTGATATTGGCATCTTCTTCTTGGAAAGGCAAGATACCTTTCAAATTTTTCAATGTATGGACTGAACATGAGGAGTTTCACCAGATTATGGCCAATGTCTGGCATTCTGATAATCCAGGAACTATGAAAGTAGTATGGTCCAAGCTCAAAGCATTGAAAGGTCCTTTAAAGACCTTAAATGTTAAGGAGTTTAGGACTATCCCTCAGAGGATAGAACTTTGCAGACAAGAACTGAAAGAAGTACAAGAGCAAATGACAAATGCATATTCTAATGAGTTGCAGCAGTAAGAGAAAGAGATAGTTTTGAAACTGGAAAAGTGGTCACTAATTGAAGAAAATGTCCAACAGCAGAAGGCTAGAGCAAAATGGATACAATTTGGAGATACTAATAACAATTACTTTACTGCAGTCCTGAAAGAAAGAACTCATAATAAACAGATCACAGAACTCATAAATGTAATGAGAGTCAAAGTCACTACAGCTGTAGATATAAAAAAGGAGATCACTTCCATAAGACACTTATGGGATCATCAGCTTCATTTCTTCCAGCAATAAATAGAATGTGTATGTCAAATGGTCTAGTCCTAACACAGCAGCAAAGAAGGGAATTATGTATGGATGTCACTGATCTTGAAATTGTGGAGAGCCTAAAAGCAATTGGAGATGATAAAGCCCCAGAAATATGGTTATAATGCTGTCTTTTTTAAAAAGTCTTGGAACACTATTTGCCAGCAAGTTATAAGTGCCATCAAAGAGTTTTTCTTAACAACTAAGATGTACAAGCTTATAAACCGTGCCACTATCACTCTAATTTCTAAAGTATCCAAGCCAAGTACAGTTAAAGAGCATAGGCCAATTGCTTGCTGCTCAGTCCTCTACAAAATGATATCAAAAATCCTGGCCAATAGACTGCAAAAAGTCATGCCTAGCATCATCAGTGAAGCCCAAGTAGGTTTTATCCTAGGTAGAAAGATAGCTGATAATGTCATCTTAGCACATGAGTTAGTCAAAAGCTATACTAGAGCACATGTGACACCTAGATGCATGATTAAGATTGATCTCCAAAAAGCCTATGATTCAGTTGAGTAGATTTTTCTACAACAGGTTATGGAGGAGATTGGCTTCCCAAGTAGATTTACTAACTGGATTATGGAATGCATCAAAATAGTGAGCTTCTCAGTACTGGTCAATGGAGAGGAAACAGAGCCCATTGAAGCTGCTAGGGGACTTAGGCAAGGGGATCCAATTTCCCCCTTCCTATTTGCACTTGTCATGGAATACCTGAGCAGATCATGTAATGAACTAAAGAAAGAACCAACTTTTCAGTTCCATCCTAGATGCAAAAAGTTATGAATTACTCACATGTGCTTTGCCGATGACTTGCTACTGTTGGCTAAAAGTGAAATTTCCTCTATCATAGCCATATTCAAATGTTTCTCACAATTTTCTGAAGCCTCTGTCCTGCAGGCAAACCTGAGCAAGAGTTCAGTATACTTTGGTGGTGTTACACTAGAAGTGCAGAAACAGATCATAGACCGCCTTGGTTTTGTTCATGGGGAGCTACCATTCAAATATCTAGGTGTTCCTCTTTCCACCAAGAAGATTTCCTTGATCCAATGGCAGCCTTTAGTGAAGAGGATTACTGCTAATATCACTTCATGGACTGCCAGAAAACTATCTTACACTGGGAGGATCCAACTAGTCCAATCTGTTCTATTTAGCATTCAAGCATACTGGGCCCAGTTATTCATCTTTCCTGCTAAAGTCCTTAAGATGATTGAAGCAATATGTTGAAGCTTTGTTTCGTCTGGCCTAAACTCCATTACTAAGAAAGCCTATGTCTTTTGGGACAGAATGTGCACTCCCAATTCAGCAGGAGGGATGAACCTTATTAATCTTATGCTCTGGAATAAAGCTACATTTGCAAAGACTTGCTGGGACCTAGCTCACAAAAAGGATAAAATGTGGATAAGGTGGATAACGGCTTACTATATAAAACACAATCTGATAGAAGACATGCCAATCCCTGCACATGCAAGCTGGATGGTCAGGAAAATTATAGCCTCTAGAGATGTTCTGCAGAAATTTCAACACTGGAGGAGAATTGACTGCTCCATTAGATAACTATATCATTTGCAGTTAGGAGACCTGCCGAGAGTACCATGGAAGAATCTGATCATCAAGAATTATGATAGACCAAAAGCTGTCTTCAATTTATGACTGGTTCTACAAGGCAGATTACCAACCAAAGATATATTAGCAAGCTGGGGACTGAGTGTTGATCAGCAATGCATACTGTGCCAGAACCGCACAGAGACCAGAGATCACCTTATGCTATCATGTCCATTTTCATCTGATCTATGAGAGCAAGTAATGCAGTGGCTCCATGAGAGCCATCCTCAGTTATGTACTTGGGATAAAAAAAACTCCAATATTTCATAAGTAAAGCTAAAGGGAAATCTTGTCGAGCCAATATCTTCAAAATGGTAATTGATGAAGTTGCATATACTGTCTGGATGGAAAGGAACTAGAGAATTTTTAACAATATTTTTCGTAACTGTGCAGTTTTGCTGAGGGAGATAGCGTACATTTCTAATGTTAGAGGTACCCCTAGAATTAGAAAAGAGTTGCAGCAATTCAAGCTTTAGTATTATCAGGAGATAGGTTTGATTATATGTAGTCAGTTGATGAATTAGAGATAGTCAGCTGAGTATAAGCTAGACTATAGTATTATAATGCAAATACGTTGGTGATTAATAAAACTTTAATTACCAAAAAAAAGAGCTTAGGTGATCATTAAAATCCTTAAACTGGGTGCATATATGAGGAATCGCAACTGAAAAAACTATTAGAGATCGTCTGGTTTGAAAGAAATTATATTAAAATTAATTATTCTATTTTTTATAATAAATAAAAAATACTAAAATTTTGGGATTAATTATACCCTAATTTTCTATCAATCAAACTTAGGATAAAAAAATTTTGAATTTCGTCTTGGTTTAATTATTTATTTTCCCCCGTACTAAACGAGCCCTTACAAGACTATCAGGCTAAGTGAAAAAAGATACTCCCTCCGCTCTAATTTATGTGAATCTGTTTGATTAGTTATGGAGTTTAAGAAAAAAATAAAAAAATTTGAAATTTGCGATCCTAAACAAGTCCAAATGGGATCCAAAATATTTGTGTAGTTATAAAAGTTTCTCGTTACGGATGGAATTGAAACTTTAAGTTAAATTACTATTAAATTTAGAAAGAATTAATTTTTTTTAGAATGGACAAAAAAATAAAGAGTAAAAAATCAGAAGGGATAAGTAAAGTTGGTTTGTCCGTCGGTTTACAAGTGTAAGTAAATAATGATAGCACAACAGTCCTTTTTTAAGAGATATTCCACTTTTCAAGACCCAACAAATCACTACTTCTCATTTGACGCTTCTTTTTATCTTTGTACCGACGTCCCTTTATTCACGTCATTGCTTTAATAATAACATTAACGTATATAAACAATAGATTTCAAAATTTTTAAACGTTTACAATTAAGAAACAATTAAATTTAACAACACGATAATCTTATTTAACTAATTATATTCATAATTTATGATATGATGTCTAAATCAAGTTAAAGTCTCTGACACAGGACCCAAGTTTTCCCACAGCCACCTTTTTATTCCTACCAGGCCTATGTAACGTACCAAAGGAAAGTTGAACGCCAAACTAAGCTTTAATTCTGTCGCTTTATCCGTGCCAAATTTTAGCAAACCTTATTAATATTATTTGCCTTGTTTGGTTATTATCTGCATATTCCATATTTTCGTTATTAAAAATGTATCAAATGAAATTAATTTGATTTTGTAGTCTAAAATAGCGCCTGTTTTTAAGGCTCCCAACAAAATCAATCTGATTTTGTAGCCTAAAATAGCGCATGTTTTTAATGCTCCCAATTAATATTTGATTCTGTCCGAATTAAATGGTCAATCAAAAACGGTAAAATCTCTTAACCAGCGTGAATCTCTCCAGATTTCAGTTTCGAAAATCAGTCATTCTTCCACATCTAATACCGAAAATCAGAATTTACAAGATGATAGTCAATCAAATTGTAGTTCTTCCACATTTCAGTTTCGAAAATCTTTCATTTTTCTACATCAAATACTGAAAATCAGAATTTACAGCGTGATAGTCAATAAAATTGTAGTTCTTCCAGATTTCAGTTTCGGAAATCACTCATTCATCTACATTAAATATCGAAAATCAGAATTGACAGCGTGATAGTCAATCAGTACGGAGATTCTACAATGTAAAAAATTCCGATAATGCTGAAATCTAATGGTTATCGGGATAACTATGGTACATTCCGAGATTTGAAGTTGATGCCATTTTGGTTGATGATAATGCAAGCTACGGAATTCTCCAGTCTACAATTGCAGAACAATTATCGATTGATACATCGGATAGAATTGTAGAAATAAAATACATTATGAATGATAATTGTCCTCCGTTGCAGATTAGGAATGATATGGGTGTTCGTGTATATATGGAAACGAAAAAAGAGAATAAAAACTTAGGTTCGTATCCCTTATGTATTAGCGTAAGAGATTTCAATATGGAATTGGCAATCACCAATGAATGTCCCATCATTACAGGTATGTTTGCTTCGAAACTGAAATCTGAGATTTTTGTGTTCTCTAATCAACTACAATTTGACGCCATTTATCTACAATGAAACTACAATGTGAATGTATTGTCTGCGGGTTCTTCAGGATCACTAAGGTTAACAGAAATACCATCTTCACCAGCTATTGAGGAATATCAAAGTGAAATAATAATTGAATCTACTCAAACATGTATTGAAGAAGGACAAGTGTACCAGGACAAAAAGACGATAGTTGTTGCAATGAAGAATTATGTAGTTATGCACAAGTTCCAGTTCAGAGTGAAAAGATCAAGTAATAGAAGGTATGTGGTTAGTTATTGATTTGAAAAATTACTGTATTATTGAAGATAGGTAGGCAGTTGTAGTTAATTGTAGTCAGTTGTAGTTAATTGTAGTTAGTTTGTAGTTAATTATAGTCAGTTTGTAGTTAATTGTAGTCAGTTGTAGTTAATTGTAGTCAATTGTAGTGACGTGATAGACAGTTTGTAGTTAATTGTAGTCAGGTTGTAGTTAATTGTAGTCAGTTGTAGTTAATTGTAGTCATTTGTAGTTAACTGTAGTCAGTAGTTAATTGTAGTGTTTAATAAATATGTCTGAAAATTAGATTTTTTTGTAGCTACTGGCTTGTATGTGTAGCTGAGAACTGCAAATGGCATTTCAAGGCAACGTCTATTCATGATTCTTCATTGTTCAAGATAAGAAGTTTTAGCCGACAACACACATGCTGCCGAATGGACGAAACATTCATAAAGCGCAAATGTACTGCTACAGTAGTTGGTAGCATTGTCGTTCCAAAGTTTTGTGATCCTAAGACTGTTTACACGCCAAAGGACATACAAACTGACATGTTATCCGAACATGGAGTCAACTTAAGCTACATGCAAGCATGGAGAGCAAAGGAAAAAACATTATAGTTTTTGAGAGGGAATCAATGTGACTCGTACAAAAGATTACCAAAATATTTTTATATTCTTGAGAAGAATTATCCCGGTTCTGTTGTTAAATTGAAGAAGGCAGCAGATGATTGCTTCTTGTATGCATTTGTTGCTCTTTGTACATCAATAAATGGTTGGCAACATTGTAGGCCGGTAGTAGTGGTTGATGGGACATTCTTAAAATCAGCATATATGGGTATTATGCTGACAGCAAGCACCATGGATGCAGCAGGTAATAGATGTAATAATTTTGTAGTTAGAATGTAGTTAGTTTGTATTTAGATAAATCAATGTAGTTAAATTGCCTAAATTCTCCATATATATTTGTATTTAATAGTTAGTCTTATTTTATGACTACAAATTGTAGGTTCTATTTTGCCATTGGCATATGCTGTTATTGATTCTGAAAATGACGAGTCTTGGAGGTGGTTCTTTGAACAATTCAAGGAGGCATATGGTGAATGACCTTCTATGTGTGTTGTCTCAGATAGGCATGAGAGTATATCGAAGGCAACATCAGTTGTCTATTCGGGAATGGCACACTACTTTTGCATGTGGCATACATGGACAAATATAAGGTCAAAATTCAAGAAGGCACATCTACAATTACATGAATTATATTTTGCTACAGCACGGTCATATACTCTGGATGAATTCAATGAAAGGATGATGAAGATTGAAGAGGTAAACCCACGTGTATCCTCTTACTTATATGATATTGGCCATCATAGATGGTCAAGAGTACATGCAACGGTGAATAGAACTTTTACTATGACGTCAAATATTGCAGAGTCGTTGAACGCTGTAACAAAAGAGGCAAGAGAGCTGCCAGTATTTGATCTGTTTGAGTATATGAGGACTATTCTAGAACGTTGGACAAAAGATAAGTTATTGAAGGCAAAGGGTACTTTCACATTACTTGGGAACAAATTCAACAAAGAATTGGAAGAGAACAATACATTATCCCACAAACTAAAGGTAATATATTCTTGTTTGGTGCAGGAAAAAAAACAAAAAAAGTAGTAGTTGCTGCAGTGTTTTCAGTTTGTAGTTAAAATGTAGTCAAATGTGGGTAAATGTAGTTAACGTTTATATACAGTTTGTTTGTAGCTGATTTGTATAACTGATTGTTGCTAACATAGTTAATTGATTGACACCTTATTATTTACTTTTTGATCTTGAATTGTAGGTGAGGGCTTCAACAGATCATATATATACTGTGTTGGATGGTGTGAAGCGGTACATTGTATGTTTAGAAAACAAGAAATGTAGCTGTGGACAATTCCAACTTGATGAACTTCCATGTGCACATGCTTTGGCAGCATTAAGGCATAGTAATGAAAGGCCGGACAACTATTGCTCACCGTATTACACAACGAAGAGCCTTCTTCTTACATATGAATTGTCAGTTAATCCTTTTCCTGATGAAGCCAAATGGGATGTTCCACAACATATTTTAGATGATGTAGTAAAGCCACCGGCTGGAGATAAAAGGCAGCCAGGTAGACCTTTCAAGGAAATATATAAAACATTTGATGAAATAAACTCAAAGAAGTACAAGGTGTCATGTGGCAATTGTGGAGGTGAAGGGCATAACAAAAGAACTTGCAAGAATGCGCCAAAAAAGAAATGAATATAATGTAGCTACAATAGTTATTCAAAATACATGTTAGTAATCCCAAATTATCGGAATTTATTGTGTAACTGTTCTACGTTTTGACGATAATAAAGAAGTTTACTCATATATTGAGTAATGTAAACTGTTGGAAGATTGTGGTTATAATGTACTGTAAGTGTGTTCTAAATGTGTTACTCGGAATCACCTAATGTGAATTCCGAGTTAAACTGTATTTCAATTTAGTTATATGCAAATGTAGTTATATTGAATTTTATTTATATGTAGTACTATTTTTGTAGTTATCTGAACTTTGTAGTTAATTGTAGTCAGTTGTAGTTAATTGTAGTATTTAATAAATATGTCTGAATAATGTATTTTTTGGTATCTACTGAACGTCAATTCATGATTCTTCATTGTTCAAGATAAGAAGTTTTATCCGAAAACACAACAGCGCAAATGTACTGCAACAATAGTTTGTAGCATTGGACTTCCAACAATTTGTAGTTATATGCAATTTGTAGTTAATTGTAGTGCAGTGTTGTAGTTATATGCAATTGTAGGTAATTATAGTCATTGTACATAAATAATCTATTCCCACAATTATATAAGAACTGGCAGTTATATAAAATGTCAACTGAAGGTATTATATATGCTATTGGATAGCTGTTACGGCAAATATGCTATTAGATAGCTCGAATACTCGTGTATAATATATTCATGAAAAATTGTTCATTACAACCAAAATGACCTAATGATTACACTGTTTTCAAATCCAACTACCAAATATGAACCGTATACTCTACTTCTTCTTTCATTCAACTTTAGTCCTCTCATTCTTTGCCGGTGGACCCCTCCTCCTTGCAAGCCTGCCGGTAAACTCACTCTCACTGATTGAATCATCTGTTAGCTTCTTTGTGGCGTAGCCCCACAACATAGCTCCATAACGTCTATGGTGTTTGTCAATATCAGTAAGATCTTTCTTTGGTATAGACAAATCAGGCAGCCACAAATACACCACAATCCCTGCAGAATATGAGAATTTTTCATTAAATACCAAACTATAAAAAATATTTAATTAAACATATAGAAAGGGAGATTAGTTTTTTACAGTGAGCCTTCCTTTTGTTATGGAATCTCAGCAACCATCCATTGTATGTCGAGAGGGTCCGTAACTGGTTTCTCTATGTATGACTTTGTAGTCTTGAAGTCAATGTCTTTGTGTTTACCGTAGAAACCAGTGCATGACAAATAAAGAGGAATAATGACTGAAAATTTTTCAACCAAGGTTTGAACAGTTTGGTTACGCTTTGCCCTCACCAATGAATCATAAACATACAGTTGTCGGTCCTTTATGTCAAACACTAACAACAACCAATGAAAGTTCTCTACAAGGTTAACAGGCATTACACATAGTCCACAAGATCCCATGCTACATTTGCAAGAATTCTATAGCCCATAATGTATTCTCCAATATCATCCTCGGCTTTAACAACAGAATTCCTTTGATCCATTGGAGCAGTAGTGAACTTCTCGTAGATACTTTCAATTTTTGTCTTGAACAAGCAATCGGTTGTTGTAAATCTACTTTTGATGTTGGGGCCATATTTCCCTTTTTTTCTCAAACAGTACATTATAACATTCAATGTGCTGAAAAAAGTAAAAGTGCAATTTATAATAAGTTGTAGTTTAGACAAATAACATCTACAAAATAACTAAATATTAACTACATTTGTATTTAAAATGTATTTCACTTTACTTATATCAAAATGTAGTTATATGTAATTTTAGTTATATGTAGTTCAATTCTGTATATTAATACAATTTGTAGTTTAAATGTAGTCAGTTGTAGCTACCAGAGACAATAACACTGAGACAGCTACCAGAGATAATAAGTTGTAGTGTAGACAAATAACATCTACAAAATAACTACAGATTAACTACATTTGTAGTTAAACTGTATTTCAATTTACTTATATCCAAATATAGTTATATGTAGTTCAAGTCTGTATATTAATGCAATTTGTAGTTTAAATGTAGTCAGTTGTAGCTACCAGAGACAATAACACTGAGACAGATACCAGAGATAATAAATTGTAGTGTAGACAAATAACATCTACAAAATAACTACATATTAACTACATTTGTAGTTAAACTGTATTTCAATTTACTTATATCCAAATGTAGTTATATGTAATTTTAGTTATATGTAGTTCAAGTCTGTATATTAATGCAATTTGTAGTTTAAACGTAGTCAGTTGTAGCTACCAGAGACAATAACATTGAGACAGCTACTAGAGATAATAAGTTGTAGTGTAGACAAATAACATCTACAAAATAACTACATATTAACTACATTTGTAGTTAAACTGTATTTCAATTTACTTATATCCAAATGTAGTTATATGTAATTTTAGTTATTGTAGTTCAAGTCTGTATATTAATGCAATTTGTAGTTTAAATGTAGTCAGTTGTAATTATCTGGTAGTGTTGAATAACTACATATTATCTACAATTAGACAAATAAGCTTGCTTGACAATAACAGTGAGCCAGCTACCAGAGATATATGGGGGCAAAATGACTGCAGTTCCTATTCATGAAGCCGAAGCAATTAATTACATTTAAACATAATAGATAAAGACAAAACTGCAACGATAAACCATATGCTTACTGTACAATTGATTAATTGTCCGGGGTGAGCAAGGGCGTAAAACCAGTCCTTCTTATCAATTTTTTCGCAACCCAAATTCAACCAAGGATTGAGATGGTTATCCTTCTTTGAATAGAAGTTTTTCCTCCTGTAATAATAATAGAATTAAACAAATAAAAACAAACATAAAAAACATTTACAACTTTAAAGTCTAAAAAGGTTCAAAGATATAGAAGACAAGTACATACAGACATAAGACATTTAAGCACCATACCTCCTAGATGATTTGTCAGTTCGATGGTATAACCAGGTAGTAAAACTATCTATTAGTTCAGGATCAACATCTTCACCAATGAGACTTGTGAATGGGTGCTTTAGGTAAAAAAATTTTGGCCCAACAGACGTGCTGCCTTCAGTACTGTAGAGTGGAGTGAATGGTGATCGTGTATGTTTTCCGGGTAACCTTGTTCTTCCTTGATGAACAGGAGTTGAATCAACTTGTATTGGCTCACCATACATGACCATCTGTGATAGGTTTTCCGGAAGTTCAAAATCGTCCAGTATCACACCTTTCTTTTCAATTCCTCCACGCATAACTCCAATCTCCTCTTCTTGTTCAAGGCATTCTTCGACAACTTCAGTCACAGTTACACCTTGAATTGGTGACTGTGGAACATTGTCTTCAACATATGCTAAAAATAATGCATATGCTTAAAAGCATTATAACAGTGTATAATCAACTATTTTATATTAAAACTACATTATTAAACAATACCTTCTTTTGCTACATCAGCTGCTTGTTGGAAGTCATCATACAAATCAACTTGTTGTTCAACATGTTGAGGAGAAGTGGGAGCTGAAAAGGAAAATTGATTATTTATTAGCAATTCTTGAAGTTTGTATATATGTATGTAGGAATTATGTAGATACCTGTAGTACTGGTGCCTGCACGGAGTTGAGGACCAACATTGAACTGAAAATGTTTGTTTTTGTCTGCTTGATTTTGTTCGTTATATTTTGTTGAACTAGCAGCAAACTATATTTTGAGAGAAATGTTTTAGAACGATTTATTATCATAATTATTATATAGTGTTAGAATAAATTATATGTAACTTCTTACCTTTGACTCATCCAATTCATTCCTCTTGTTGACAGCATTCATTAAACTTTTCAAAGATTTATCTATGAACTCTCGAAGTTTTGAGAGTTCATCAAAAACATCATTCTTTAACTGATCTAACTTTCCATCAACCTAAAAATTAATTATGTATATTAGTTGGTAAGAATATTCTATAAGTTACACTAAAATAAAAAAAAACTATAATGTCGAAGGAATGAAGGCAAGTGGTACTAAATAATGACAACAAACTGTATTTTCTCACAGTACCCGCTCAAGCTTCTGTTCCAACTTCCTGATCTGGCTACTGATAGATTCCATGTCATTTGGGGAATTAGCCTCTTCAGGTTCAACTGTCGGAGAAGCAGCTGTTGGGACTTTTGATGGTTGACTAACCTCTTCATCTTCATAATTAATCTTTTCTGGGAGATTAAGCGCTCCAATCTCTTCCCCAGATGCAACCATGTTTGAGAACTGAAAGATGGAAATGACAGTTAAGTAAATTGAAAAGAAAATTGTAGATGTCATGTAGTTACTATAATAGTAACTGAAGAATTATACAAAGGTTAAAAGGAATGCCTTGAGCCACTCAGGCTTGATAATTTTTTCTTCAAGAACAGTTAACCAAATTTGTCCCTTTGTAGACGACCATCTTAAAATACGAGGAATGGAGTCAGAGCACCGTGTAGCAAGCTCAGTGCTGACAGAAGAACAACACTCGTATAGCCACACTTGTAAGGCTAACGAGCATCCCCGTATAAGATGAGAATGGACGTTGGGACTGAGACGATGTCTGACAGATTCAACAACTTGCTTGAAAGATTTTGTACCCCATGGGTACGAATCAAAATTACCACTCTCTATAAGAAAAAACGTAAACTTGTCTATCAAACTAACATTGTTCTTATCAGAAGGACAAACAAAGAATTCCAACATATATAGGATACACAATTGTACAGCATCCAAATCATTTGTCCATGATTTGGATGTCACTACATTTCTCAAAAGCCATTTCTCGACCCGAGATTTGTTAGGGAAATATTTAGTCATTAAATGGCTAACATAATTAGAATTGTAACCATAGTCCGATAAACTATCGACATAATTAAAACCAGCTATCAAACAAAAATCTCTCAAGAAAAAAATCAGTTTTTGTCCATTTAAAAGAACAGAAAAGTAGTTGTCAGTAGACTTTGATAACTCATACTTCATTAGAAGATGAATTGATTGGTTCTGCATGCAGATTGGGGGCATATCTAATAAATAACCAAAACATATTTCTTGAAACCACGTAATTAGTTTGGGGATAATAAAGCCTTTATCTGGCTAGGTATCGTTGGATCGCACAAGCTATGGAATCGGATCACACTATAATCAACATTATGTTGACCATAGTAAGGTCCATTCTGCAAAAAAAATATATTAATTGTGATTAGAATGACGTTAGATTTCAGCACTACAATATATAATGTAACATATCATAAAACTACAATTTTAACCTACAAACTACATTTTACCTACATTCTCGCTAGAAGTTATTTTACAAAAAGTATAACTACAATTTACTTTACACATTACAATTCAACTACACCGTAACTAGATATATACCATGAATTTTAATCAGGGTTCCAAATAACACTATAAAATTGCAGAACACAGATCTACTACATTGTGACAGACTATATGAAACTACATTTTAACTACGAATTATAGTTTTAAAAGCATAACTAGAATTTACTTTACAAATTACAAATCAACTACACTGTAACTACATATATACCCTGACTTATAATCACAGATCCAAATAACACTATAAAATTGCAGACCACAGATAAACTACATTGTGACAGAATACATGAAACTACATTCTAACGACAAGTTATTTTACTAAAGCATAACTAAAAATTACTTTACAAATTACAAATCAACTAGACTGTAAATACATATATATCATGTCTTCTAATCACAGTTCCAAACAACATTATAAAATTATAGACCATATATCAACTACATTGTGACAGACTACATTAAAGTACATTAAAAAATTTATTGAGCATGTACAATGTAACTACTTTTATATACTGTATTTTTATCACAGTTCCAAATAAAAAGTACAGTAAACTACATTAAACTACAAAAACTATAATTAACTATAAATTTGAGTCAACAGTCACAGTTCCAAATAAAAAGTACATTAAACTACATTAAACTACAAAAACTACAATTAACTACAAATTTGAATCAACAGTACATTTTGCCAATTAACTACAAATTAACTCCAAAAAACTACAATTAACTACAATTTGTATAAACAAACCTAGTATGCAATAATACAGTACATTTTGACAAAAAACACTTAAACACCAAAAAAACACTTGCATACTATTTTTTGGCAAAAAAATATTAAACTACAAAACATTGAGGAGAAAAAAAAAATATTTACCTTCAATGAAATTTTTTGTGGAACCAATTTTGTAGGTTTTTTAGTGTGTTTCATCTTTTTTTTTTGTTTTGAGGGGGAAGGAGAAACCCTTTGTATTTTTGTGGTTTGAAGTTTGGGTGAATCGTCCACAAAATCATCATCATCGACCCTCAAGCTTTTCCCCTTTCGCTTGCGTTGTTTATTGGCTTCTGTTTCTACACCGGTAGCATCAACATCGTGCAAGTGCTTGGTTCGCATTTCAGCTCTGATTTGTCTTGGCGATGCAGGAACCCTATCTTTTCCACTTGCATGTACAGATTGTTGTTTTTTTACTGGTGATTTAGGTGTTAATATACCCAAATCAAAAGATGGAATATCGGCTACTTTTTGTCTTTTGGGAGTACTAGCTTTTTTCACCATTTTTGACTATGGATACGATTTTAGTGACTGAAAATGTGTTTTCTTGAGAAAACTTTGCAGAGGGTTCGAAAGCGGCGGATGAAATTGAAGCAGTGAGAGAGAGAAAATGGTTTTGTAGAGGGTTTGGGACTTTGATGCAACCGTATGACTGAAAATATGGCGGATGAAACTCTCGATCTGAAACAGTGGCAACTTTCGACAATGGAGGATGAAATTAAAGCAGAGAACCAGAGAATTCTGTTTTGGTAAATAAACGTGGGGGGGGGGGGAGGTGTAATTAAAAAAGGGGAGAAATGCATCGGTTTTGTTTGGAAGAAAGAGAAATACGTGTAAAAAAATATCTGAAAAGATTTTCAGTTCCACAAATCAAGCCTATAATTAATAAGTTGATCATTAAACCTTAAATATAATTTTGGCACATAAACTGAAAGGTGGTATACTTAAATGTAATAAACACAACCTTAAACATGGGTGGTTAAAAGGTTTGCTATATGGTATGTATATGTAAAAATCCCTAACTTTAATACTAGTGTTTGTCTAAATTGTTCATGCTCTTCATTTTCGATGTTATACCGATGTCGCCACGATGCAAATATGGGTACGGGTATGAGTGTGGGCGAGAGATCCATATTGAATCTGATCATCAATATTGGGCACTTTAACCAAAATAAGTGAAAGAATTTGACACAAATACAATAATTATTTAAATCAAAATAAAAACTAGGGTCAATCTCAAAAAAATACATCATCTAGAAATTTTAATGCCAATCCCTTACATACAGTCAAACATACTACATCTCCCTCTTGCAAGACCTTGCAAGAATTTTATATATAGTCAAATATTTCTATAACAACTTTATTTATTCCAAATATTTTTAAATGTCATAGAATTATTATTATAGAAAATGCCTATTATAATAGAATATGAGATTTGATTCCTCAAAAATTTGAGTTTTATAAAAAAATGCTATTAAATAAGCATGCAACAGAAAAGTTTGACTTTATAACTTTATCTTCGGAAAAGGGCCTAACATGCCCTTTACTATATGAAATAAGACATCAAAGCTCTCCGCTAAAAGTTGGCCCCTTAAATGTCCTTGTCGTCTAAAAATGGGCTATAAAATGAAATTATCAATTAACGGAAGACATGTAAATCCACGTGAAATTACATTTGTCTATTTAAAAATTTAATCCTAAGTTAAAACGTTGAAGGGCATTTTAGACCATTTTCGGATTAAACAAGGTCATATACGAGTCAGTTATAGTATTCAATCCGCAAGCACTTCACACCACATCAATTTACTCACACACCTATTTTTGACCCTTCAGTGATGTTCGATTTGTCCTACTAATTGGGTCACCTTGTCGATTTCGAGTTGGTTCTAACTTAGGTTTAATTGTTTCTCATCTTTATCAGTTTGTTTTGGAGATTTCTCTAAGTCAATATCGCAAAGTTTGAGTAGCTTAAATGGGTTGATTAAGAGGTATCGTTGTGGACTTGTTGCTAATTTTTTTATGGTGTGGACTCATTTAAATTATGGGAGAAGATTTTTCAAGTGCCGTAAGCATGAGCTATGTAAATTTGTTGATGGGTTCTTTTAACTATTTTGATTTGACTGTAATTTTTTTTTGGCTTTACGATAAAAAATGTTCCTATTGGGAATGGCAAAATGAGGAGCTTCCTCCTAGAATTTCAAATCTCATATGCAGCTTAAAGAAGGAGAATGATGTTCTAATCCGTAAAAGAAATGTACGCCAAAGGAAAGTTGCCGATCTTGAGAATGTTATGATGCTCGTCGATCATGAAAGAATAGAATCCTTGGAATTGGAAAGAAATGTTCTAATGAAGAAAGTGGCTGATTTAGAGTACTCAGCTATGCGTGATGCTAAATGTCGGAAGAAGACGTGAATTTTCTTTTATGTGATATTGGGATGTTTTGTTATGTTCTTTACATTAGGGGGAAATGATATGTAATGTTTGTGTTATTATAGCTTAATTGTTGTATGTAATGAAAAATTATGTTTATGTGCAAGGATTCAATGAAGTCATTCCCATTCATTTGAATATTTCTGTCTATGATTGAGTTACTTGTTGTGATTAGTTTGTGCCTATGATTGAGTTACTTGCTGTAATAATTAGTTTGTTGGTCTAAAATAGGTGTGTGAGTAAACTGAAATGGTGTGAAGTGCTTGAGAATTGACTGCTATAACTGACTCGTATATGACCTTGTACAATCCGAAAAGAGTCTAAAATGCGCTTCTACGTTTTAAATTAGGATTGAATTTTTAAATAGACAAATGTAATTTTACGTGGATTTACATGTCTTCCGTTAGTGGATAATGGTATTTTTTATCCCATTTTTAGACGACTAGAATATTTAAAGGGACAACTTTTAACAGATGACTTTGATGTCCTATTTCATAATAGTTAAGGGGCATTTTAGGCCCTTTTCTGCCTTATCTATAATGTCTTGTAATTTAGATATAATTTTATAACTCTATCTTAAGATATTTAAATTATTTTTTCTGATACCTAATCCATATCACCGAATTCAAACAAGATCATGAAGAAATGCTCAAGATACACTAGTAAAATCCAATCCAACATTATTGAAGAATTGCTCAAAAAAAAGTTTAAAAATAATTACTGGAGTTTTCTTGTAGAAGAGAACTGGTGAGTGAAAGCAGGGCCAACCCCATACTGAATACTGACATATTGCTATCAACCTTTCTGTCACAGTTCCACCTAACTTACTTGCACTAAAAAACGACTGCTATAAACATATATGAATAATCAAATCACTGTAAAAGTAAAGAATTAAATCCCACCAAAAAAGGTAAAAAGTAATATCTACAAGAAAGGTAAAAAAAGATGCTCATTTCTTGTACATATTACAGCAGTAACTACTCATATCACTTTTGTTCATTTCAACAGTCAGAGGATTTCGTCAAAAAAGTACACCAAAAAAAGATCAAACTAAAATCCCCCTGACAAAAGGGTTTTTAAAAAAAACACAAAAATAAATTAATAAATTTACTAATTTTGTTTTTTTCAATTTTCATCTATTTTTGTCAAATCAAAGCCTCAATACTTGCTTTTTTCGCTATTCCACAAACAGGACATTGATTAAGAAAAGAATCACAATCTTTGCATGTTGAAAGGTGTCTACACGGCAAGAAAATCATGCACATTTTACGAGAATTGCAGCTTTTACACTTCATTTTTCTTGTTCGTTGTTCTTCCCCATTTTCTTCTTCATTTTCATGGCCAAAATCACAGCATGATTCTGCATCTTCTGCTGCTGCTGCTCCATTTGCTGATGTTAAACAATAAACACCGTTTTCTCTTAGCTGTTCGATTGTGTTGTTTAGTGAAATCACAATAGCTTCGTTTTGTTGAGCTATTTTCCGCCATGTTTGGTTCTCTATTTCCATCTTTTGTAAAAATTCTTCCAACTCTTTTGTTCTGTTTGCAGCTTTAGCGATTTCTTCGTCTTTCTGTTTTAGCAGAAATTGAACATTTTCTTCGTATTTTCTCCAGATCAATGCCAGCTGTTGTTTCCTTTGCTCGTTTAATACCAATCTCAATCTCTTATTCTGTTATTTCAAAAATCAACCGTTAAATTTCTGGAAATAAAACATGAACGAACAAAAAATTAGATAAAATCAAAAATAAAAAAAACAGAGAGAGAAAAGGAATATACAGAATCACAAACCTGTAAACCGATGAACTGATCGATTTCAATACTCTGTTTCTCAAACTGCGACGCTATACAGTGAGAAAAAGGTGTTGAATCAGTTCCGTTGTTAAATTGTTTCGGAACAATGTTCATCAAATTCTGATTATTTTTCTGCGGCAGAATTTGCAGAAACGACTGCTGTTGAAAATTTTGTTGAAGCGGTTGTTGCTGCTGAGGACTAAAAGAAGACTGCTTAAATCCACAACCATTCTCCATCAAATCTTGTGAACTGCCCAACGGAAAACCAAAATTATCTGTATATAACTGTGCTTGAATAGCCATAATTTTTGTGATGTGCTTCTTGGTTTAAAGGTAGGCTAAAGATGTAAAAAAGGTAAAAAAATACATTGAATCTCTGGTCTGTTCTTCTGACTATATAATATGGTGAATAATTTACTTTTTGTTTAATAAAAACTGAAAACCTGAAAAAGGGGCAGAAGGAGGGAGGATTCTTTCACTATTTCTATTGTTGTGAAGAGAAAGCATTTAATGAGAAGAAAAGAGAGTACGTACACATGCAGATTTTGTGACTTGACTATCTGGTCACAGATTCAGAGAAGGGAAGATAGGAGTCTGTTGAGTTTAATTTATTTATATAATAATAATAATAATAATGGATTAATACGAGAAAGAAATTTAGTTGTAATTTAATTACCATTCCTAATTATGGGGTTTTAAATTGGAAACCGTCTATCTGTCCTTTCGGCTAGGGATAAGGCTCGTCTACATATTATTTTTCCCAGACCCACTACCTTATGGAAGTATACTGGATAGTTGTTGTTGTTGTTGAATTGAATTAGTTTGTTTGGTTTTCGTATTTGATCTGATAGTGTGTGTGAACAAAAGGCAGTATTTTAGGATTTAATATTAACTGTGAAAGGGTCAGCTTCTTTTCCGTTTTAAAAGATTAAGAGGGAATCAAAGTATTGTCTGTTTGTGACTTTGCTCTTTCGCGAGGCCTATAGAATAGGATTCCCACTTCTTTTTTTCATTTTTTTTTACTTTTTAAAATTATTTATAAATAAAATTTGAAAAATAAGTTTTTATAGTTTCGGTATGATTTGATCCATCTAGAGCCTGTTTAGACATGAGAATTTTTTCACTTTATTCGAATTTTTTTTTTACTTTTTTTCGAAATCAGTATTTGGCCATAAAAATCTTAATTTTTAATTAAAGATAATTTTGAAATTTTTCGAAAATTTAAAATCTTCATAAAGCTATTTTTCAAAATTTTCACTCATACAACTTTAAAATACTCAAGTATTATATTCATGTCCAAACACAACTTTGATTTCCAAATATAATTTTCACCTGAATTTTTTTTAAAACCTTTTTCTTGGAATTTTACAATTCTTATGTCCAAATGGCTACTTAATTTTGACAAAATTTTTTTATTTCAAATTAATAACACATATTTAACGAAAAATGTACTCGCTTGTTGTAGAACATTTGACTTTGAAAAATAATAGTTAAATCTACTTTTATGAATCTACTTTTATGAGTATAGTGTTACATTGTATAGCATACTATAATTTATTTATTTTTTTGCATCTTCAATTTGCCGTTCACACTAGGTAAAAGCTTAAAACAAATTAAAAGGAAAAAGGTAAGTGAATTTACGGGTAATAAGTATACTACTATCGTATATTGTATATTATTACAGCATATTGTTACAATATACCATAACAATATATTTGGATACTATAATAGTATACTGTTGTAGTATAACTATATACTCTTATAGTATATTAGTATACTATAACGGTATACTGTTTTGTAAACTATAATAGTGTACTATTGCAGTATAGCCATATACTCGTACAACATATTGTATACCGTAGCGGTATATTGCAGCTGCGTTCTGCTTTGATTTTCAACTGAAAATTTCGATCTCAATCGCCTCAAATCAGCTCGAAATGCTATCAAATTTCAATATGAACTTCCAGAAGGTATTATAGGTAATATTTAACAGCACCCACTTTGAATCAAACAAGAAATCTTCAAAAATAAAATTGAGCTTCAAGCCCAACAATAGTGGATATTTTTAGTAATCCTTAATGCGAAGATTCTTAAATGATGATATTTGGCATGAGACCATGCAAATCGAATGGTGTTAGCTCCAAAAAAGTCAATGTAGAGTTTTTTCCCCGAAAGTTGATAAAAGGGGATGATTGCCTCTAACTATTATGCTATTGACTTAGTAGCTTCTGGTTTTTCAGGGTTTATATGTGGATTCTTGGAGCCTTTCTATTTCGTCAATTGAGGGGTCTAGATTGCAGATGAATCTTATTGCTTTGATAATTTTTTATCGCTTCCATCTTTGACAAAGCAGCAATTGGAATTAACGGGTGAATAGTTTGGGCCCCATAGGTAGGAATAGTAAATAGTTTGGGCATGTGTATTGAAGGGTAAATAATTTGGAATTAATGGGTATAAAGTGAGATTTTTCCCTTTTGATTTATCCTTTTTATTTACTTTTAATTTAAATATTTGAGACGAGTATAAATAAAACGATAAGGACACGAATAATTCATATGACTAATCCTAACAATATTAGAATTGAAGTGTACGCATGTAAATACTTCATGCCTATAATGGTGAGTCGTGTCTACGAAGATTACGTGTTATGATCCAAATGGATTGATTCAATAAATTAATACTCAGATTATTAAGAATTCATGAATTTAGAAGGTCAACCATGAATTTAGGTGTTCCGGTTTTGTTCATTTCATAATAATCGCTGTCCAATTAATAATGCTGACCAGCCATTCATAGTTTTTTATTTTCTAATCAATAGAAAGTGTTAATAAATGTGAGATTAAAAAGCATGCAATTTTATTCGGGTTATTTAAAATTTTTGGACATGATTTCTCATTTATTAATTTGCTTCTCTTCTTTTAAAAATAAATTAAAATAATAATAATAATCATCTTCCTACGTTCTCAATAGATTAATGTGAAAAAAATACAGTGTAAATAAATTAATAATAATGTTTACAGGACCCTATCGTTTATGGCTGTTAATGTCTCGTCGTTATAAGAAAAGTAAGGAAAAAAACAAGTCAATTGAACACACCTATATTAATTGTCAATATAGGAAAGGTTCGTTTTTAATTTTTATGTGCCAAGTGTCATGATTTTTTAGTGGGAAGTTGAAATTTTGTTTTCCCATATTTGTCAAGCTGTTTGGCACTGCTTGAAATAGACATAATTGATGATGAACCCTATTTTTGTTATATATTGCTAATAAATAGGAGTATTTTTAATTGGCACAAACTTTTTGACTAAGTTTCAAGTACGTAATAATAACGATTACATCTTAGGCCTTTGGTCAAATGTTAATGATATAAAATTTTAAGATTGGAAAAAGAACACTCCTTTAGTAGGCGTTTCGACATAAGAGTTATAAAATTCTGAAAAAAACAAAATTTTGAGTTGTATTTCGATATAAATATTATTTTGTATTATTTTTGAAATTTTATGAGTGATTTGAGCGAAAAAATTTAAAAAAATAGTATTTTGGAGTTTTTAAAATTTTCGAAACATTTCAAAATTAATCTTCATCTGTAAATTAAAATTTTAATGATCAAACATTAATTTTAAAAAAAATAATTTTTTTAATTTCCAAACGGGCTCTTAATTTTGCCAATCTTATCTGAAGGATAAATTGATCAAATTACATACTTAACTAAAAAAGTATTAGTAAAAGTTCACGCAAAACTAAACATAAAGGATGTATCATGTATCTTAAAAATTGTGAAAGTGATAACTTTAAAATAAAGGACGAGAATAGTTGGAGAGACATAGAGAACACATGAATAAAGCAATTGAATTAATATAGCCTTTTTTCTTCTTCTTAGGATTAAGAAATTTGTTCATGATTCATCAATTTCTTGCTTCTTATCCTCCTTAAAATTAAATGTATCATGCACATTCATACGCTTAACCTATCTCCTTTCATTTTCAAATGTTATTTCCTAGGAGTCACTTTTGGAAATCGTATTAAATATATCATATTGGATAATTAATCATGTAATCCATTTCCTTTTAATTGGCTCTTTTATATAAAATATAAGCAACGAGTTGAAGGCTAATTGCAGTTGAGGTGTAGGGTTCAAACTCCATTAATAACGTAATATCTCCTTCCCCCCCCCCCCCCCCCGTCTCCCTCTGCTGATGTAATAAAAAATAAAAAAACTATTCGTCATTATTAAAAGTACATCAAATTACAGATCTAGTTGCAAGCCAAATATGGTTGTTGTATGTTTTCAATTTTAGTAGGATCATGAACTAAACATTGAAGATAATCCATATGTTATTTAATTAGTTTTAGTTATTTCATGTATTATTTAATCGTCCTGCTTATCGATTAGAGTATTAGGAAAAGTACATTTTCCTACCTAAAACTACCTAGTAGCCCAAATACCAATTTTAATTTCTGCCAATGCTCGACCACTCTAAACTTTTTTAGGACCTTGTAATAATATAGGGTATTAAGAATTGAATTTCTGCCCAAAAACAAAAAGATGGCTGGATTGCTTTGTTTCATTTCAAGTTTGAGAGGTTGGTTTAGATTGTTGATATTATAATTGATTAATTTCTTACAATATAAGTTCAAAAATCAGTTGAAATTACAAGGCGTAAATTGACGAGAAATATGCATAACTTAGTGTTTGGATCGAAATAATCAGGTGTCTTGCGAAAACTAATAAAATAAACATTGAACAACGATAAATTAAATAAAAGAAGGAAATATATCCAAAGTGACATAAATACTTAACGTGGTTCGTTCAACTCACATGCGTCCACATATGCAAATGGGCAATCAACTATATAAAAGAGAGTACATACTAACATGTGTCCTGTAAAATTCTCCCCTAAATACGACTCACAAACTCATTTAGTTACATTATGGATGCTACTGAATGAGAAGGAAAGATCATCAATTTATAGAAGTCCAAATATTTTTGTTTAGCTCAAAGTTCTCATACACTTTGTAACCATAAAACAATCACAATAAATTGAGGGCCATTCATAGCGGATCGTAATAAATCAAGAGACCAAACGAGAGAAAAGAAAGGCAAGCTTTTGAAATTAAGGAGAAGTATATAAAGAGCTTTTTATTGATCATATTAGTTTGGTCTGCCTCTCCATAGAGAGATTCAAAGCCTTACAATGGTGTTCTTTATGCCCTTCGCAGGGGTACTATTGTGTGTTCCCCTTTTCTTGGGAGTAGTGATGAAGAAGAAGCAGCCCCCTCCCCCCTTTAGGGTTCTTTCTCTTAGTATTTATAGCTGTAAGTCGGATGAGCTAGCGAGAAGTGACCGTGACCACTCCAATGTGTGGCCCGTGCGATGATAAATAGGCCGTAGCCTCCATGATAACATCCTATACCACGAATTATTAATGACTACAAGTGGTCACACCACTTATAGTTTACACTTCAGCTCTTAAAATAATTAATATCGTTAGTTATTAGGGGGGTCAGATTTTGACCTATACAATTAGTACCTCCTAGTGAGGTCGTGCCTTGTCCGAGCTTGATGAGCGGACTTCACCGAGTGCGGCTTAGGTTGAGGCCAAAATGGCCACAACCGTTTACACATGGGAGATTATGCCGTTGAGATCAATAGCCTTAGCCATTTTGTGTTGATGGCCTTGGCCATGCAGGTGACTTCGACCGTAGTCGAATCACTTGCATACATATTGGGGATGGTCATAGCCATTTATATATTGGAGATGGTTGTAGCCTTAATACTGTGGACGACATTAGCCGTTTATATACTTGTATTGGGCAAATTTGGTTCCCTAAGCCCGTATATTATCTACATACGTCCTCGATGAAAAAAGTAGCCTTAATATGATCGACTCAAGCAATCCGGCCTCAATTAGTAGACGGACCGAGTGACATGACTCGCTGCGATGTCGCATCAAGCTCTGACACTAGTATACTGAGGCCACCAACCCTTGTACTTTCTTTTGATTATTTTGAAGAATGTCCCTTAGTATATAAAGGGGATCTTCCCTTTGTAAAGACTCGGGTGTATTTTACTATTGAAAATATACAATTCTCTTTCTACCTGATTCTCTCTCTCTCTTTCTCTCTCTCTCTTTCTCTCTCTCTCACTCTCTCTCTCTCTCTCTCTCTCTCTCTCTCTCTCTCCCTCTCCCTCTTGTGGAAAGTTTACTACTTATCTTACTGCTCTTATATCTCGGATCATTCACACTATAGTAACAGATCTTGGTCACTTTAGGCTCTCTAGCTCATATTACTTTTGATTCCGATTAACCCATATTGTTTTTGATTGTTTTAGAGCTATTTAAGTATTCAGACAACTTTTAACCCAAACAATTTGGCGCCGTCTGTGGGAATTTCGAGAATCAAAGTTGTATTTGTTTCTAGAGATCCTTCAAAAAACCACTCTCAATTACCTAAAATAGCTGAGAACAACGCAAGAATGAAAGCTATCTTGGATGTAAGAACAGATCTCACAGGCACTCTCAGCGCAGCTGCTGAAGGAGATGCCCTACACACAACCCCCAATACCTTGATAGGCGTGGAAACCCTACCTTCCTCGTCGGAAGATCTGGTGGTTCCACGAGAAAGAGAGGCTTCAACATCTACAACTAAAGAAGCACCCCCGGATGTAAAAAGTTTACTGGAAGAGTGGCTAACAAAAACTCTAAGCAGTCTAGCTAAGAAGACAACTTAAAATGATAGATGCACCCCAGCAACAGATCATGTCGCTGCCGAGGATGAGCTCGAGGTCACGAGAACGAACTACGTGCCCGTCGATGCTCAAGCTAGTGACGACACACTCACATCCATCCTCAAAAAGTTGGAAGAAATAAAAAACAGAAACAGGTCACTTTGCGACCAGATGAAGGAGCACCAAGAAAGGGTGGATAAAATCCTAAGTGCGCCTAAGTTACTGCCAAAGCGAGACATGGGGAGGTTTGTTTAACAACCTTGCACGGAAGGAGATGCGATGTACCCCATCTTATAGACTTTCAAAATTCCCCCTACTTGAAGGTGTATGACGGGACCACTGATCGCGAGGACCACCTGATCGACTATGTCACATCCGTCAAAGGCAGCGATCTATCAAAAGAACAGGTACCATCCGTACTTCTGAAGAAGTTTGGCGAAACGCCAACAGGAGGGGCCCTAACTTGGTACTCACAGCTATCGGCCAATAACATCTCCACATTCGAGGAGATGGCGGATAAATTTGCCACCGCCCATGCTGGGGCAAGGAAAGCGGAAGCACGAGTCAACGACATTTTTGTTGTGCGACATACCCCAGGAGAAGGACTCAGGGAGATCCTAGATAGGTTCAACAGAGTCAATATGAGCCTAATAAACGTGTCCGAAGGCATGGCAATTGCGGCCTTTCGGAACGAGCTCAGCAGAGACGGCTCAAGGGCAACCAAGAAACTACTCAGCCGTCTCTTGAAATATCCCCCCACCACCTGGGAAGAGATACAGAACACCTATTATGCCAAGGTACATGTGGATGATGACGACCTTAACGTCCCAACCCGACGGTTTACAATGGTTCACCCAGAAATCCGAAGGGACCGGCGCAACGAGGGAAGGCGGGAGCAAGTCCCATGCCTCAACAGGGAAAGGCACCAACCATACATCAGGTCCTCACATCCGCCACCGTCGAGGCATGCAGACGCCTTACAATGACACGTCGCCCCACTAAGGAACGACAGAGCTATGTCCCCTTCATTATCTGCACATAACTTTTCAGTTTCTTCTTCAGAAGTAGTGTACGCACTGGAGAAGCTGGCAACAAACCACAATATGGCCAGCAAAGATGAAGTTCGACCCCGCCACCAAAAAATCAAATGCCCTGTGAGAGTTCCACCAAGATGGGGGCACAGAACGGAGGACTGCATAGGTCTCCGATAGGATGTGGTCCGAATTCTAAACCAAGGGTTCTTAAAAGAACTGCTCAGCGATAAAGGAAAGCTCAACTTCGCACGCGGGCAGGAACCACCTAATGGCCCACCTAGGTCGCCCTCACCAACACGCACAATCAACATGATCATTGGAGATGGCAATGATTCGGCGATCAATCATGTCAAATTCACCACCACCCACAAGCTAAAGCGAACCATCACTCACGAATGGTATGACAACTTCGAAGATAGTATCACCTTCGATAAGTATGATGCCGATGGTTTTGTTTTCCTCATATGATGCCTTAGTTATTACTTTATGCATAGTAGATACCGATGTTAAAAAGATCATGGTCGACGATGGAACCAGTGCATGTATCATTCATCCAAGAGTCCTTGCACTCATGGGACTCGAAGATAAAATAATTCCATGCTGCATAACACTAATGAGTTTTAATAATGCAGTGGAAAGAACCTCCAGTGAGGTGACGCTGCCCGTTCTAGCAGGAGGAGTTACGATGGAAACCAACTTCCACGTAATGAACCAAGAAACCGCATACAATGCCATTATCGGACACCCATGGATACATGCCATGAGGGCCGTCCCCTCCAGTTTCTATCAAGTGATCAAATTCTCAACCCCATAGGGAGTGCACAGCATACGGGGCGAGCTCCACACCGCCCAAGAATGCTATAAAATAGCTCAGGATTACACGCACACCAAGCAACTCAAGGGAGCAAGTGCCGAAGCATATCAATCAGCCCTTTTGGGGACTAAGGTCCACCCGACAGAACGCCATCAAAGATCCTGAGGACGTCGAGGCTAGCAAGGCTACTGTCGAAGACCTCGACCCCGTCTAGTTAAACAACAGCGACCCCGCAAAGAAAGTTTATATAGGCTATGACCTATCAAATCCAGGTCAGTACCGTGAATTTTTATCTAACCATGCGGACCTAATTCACTTTTTCCCATGCAGATATGCCAGGAATTCCACGAGAAATTGCCTCCCACAAACTCAACGTCGACCCATTACACCCGCTCGTGCGGCAGGCAAGAAGAAAATTCAACGCCGCCATCAACGAAGCGGTGAGTGAAGAAGTAAACAAGCTTCTAGCTAATGGCTCCATCAGGGAGTCCAAGTACCCGGAATGGATCGCCAAAGTCGTAATGGTCAAAAAGAAAAATGGGAAGTGGTGTATGTGTGTAGATTTCACCGACCTAAACAAAGCATGTCCAAAAGACTCATTCCCAATACCCCACATAGACCAGCTGATAGACGCAACGGCAGAACATGAGTTGCTAAGCTTCCTTGATGCGTATTCCAGTTACAATCAGATCATGATGGCCGAGGAGGATCAGGAGAAAACAACTTTCATCATTCACCAGGGGACGTATTGCTACAAGGTAATGCTCTTTGGGCTCAAGAACGCAGGGGCCACTTACCAAAGACTAGTGACTACAATGTTCAAAGAAAAACTCGGCAAGACAATAGAGGTCTACATCGACGACATGTTGGTCAAGTCGTCGAAAAAGGGAGACCACCTCACCCACCTAAAGGAAGCCTTCAAAATGTTAAGGAGGTACGACATGAATCTAAACCCCGAGGAATGCGCTTTTGGAGTTGCCTCAGGAAATTTCCTAGGAATTCTGGTGTCACAAAGGGGCATCGAAGTCAATCCTAACTAGATCAAGAACATAGAAGCCATCCCAGAAACACTAAGAAGCGAAAAAGCAGGTTCAGAAGCTGACGGGTCGGATAGCCGCCCTCTCCAGGTTCATCTCACGCTCCTCCGACAGGTGCCACAAATTCTTCGGTGTATTGAAAAAAGACCAGGGACTGCACTGGAATGAAGACTGTATAGAAGCCCTGAAGAACTTGAAAGCATATTTATCATCACCACCCCTGCTGGTGAAAGCCAACCCAGGCGAGCCGCTATTGATATATCTGGTCGTATCAGAAGTCGCAGTCATTGCCGTCCTAGTGCGCGAAAATAAAGGTACATAATCTCCCATTTATTATATTAGCAAAACTTTAGTGGATACCCAAAGTTGGCTGCCGCTTCGAACAAATTCCCAGAGCATGAATATCGAAGCGGACGTCCTGGCAAAGTTGGCTGCCGCCACCAATAACATCAACAAAGAAAGTGTGGTCACACTCCTCCACTCAGATATTGATCACACCGAGGTACTTTTCTTAAGCCTGACTTGGGTCTGGTGCAACCAGTTCATATCTTATTTGCAGGACGGGATACTACCCCCGATAAAAAAGAGGCGAAAAAGCTTCGCATACAAGCCGCCCGGTACTGCATGATCAACGATGACCTATATAAAAGGGCGTTCGGTGGTCCCTTAGCCAAGTACTTAGTGCCGCAAAAAACAAGACCGATACTCGAAGAAGTACACGAAGGCCATTACGGCACCCACACTGGAAACCGCACCCTCGTAAGGTACTTCATACGCGCCGGCTACTACTGGCCCACCATGAAGAAAGAGGCAGCTGAGTATGTCCGCAGATGAAAGCAATGCTAAAAGTTCGCCTCAATGATACACCAGCTAGGAGAAACCCTCCATTCCGTCACCTCCCCTTGGCCATTCATCAAATGGGGAATGGATATAGTCGGCCCGCTACCCTCAGGACGAGGAAAGGTAGGATTTTTACTTGTTTTAACTGACTATTTCTCCAAGTGGGTGGAATCAGGTGCGTATGCACAAATACGCGAACAAGAAGTTATCACCTTCATATGGAAGAACATGATATGTCATTTCGGCATCCCCAAAGAAATCAGATGCGATAACGGGCGCCAGTTCATTGGTCAGAAAACGACCGAGTTCTTCGAAAAGTGGTGCATCAAAAGAATACTGTCCATGCCATACCACCCCCCGCCAACTGTCAAGCGGAGTCCTCCAATTAAACAATTCTAAAAATACTCAAAAAGAAGCTCGAAGATGCCAAGGGGCTATGGCCGGAACTACTACCCGAAGTCTTGTGGGCACACAGAACCACACCCAAGTCCAGCACCGGGGAAACCCCCTACTCACTGGTTTATGGAATCGATGCGCTCATACCAGTTGAAGTAGGCGAACCCATCCTAAGGTATTCGCACACCAGCGAGACAGAAAACGACATCAGCAAACTCCAAGATCTTGATGAAGCCGAAGAAAGAAGAGAAATGGCCCACAACGGGATGGTAGCCCAAAAACAACAAGTCGATAGATATTACAACAAAAAGGCAAAAATAAGGCCACTCAAAGTACAGGATTACGTTTTCAAAGCCAAGACTTTGGCCTCAAAAGGCCCCAGCGAAGGGAAATTGGGCACAAACTAGGATGGACCCTACAAAATCACGGCGGCGGCCGAGAAAGGAGCATTCCAACTAGAGACAATGGAAGGAAAGACACTCCAGAACAACTAGAACGTCACTCACCTGAAACATTTCCACTTCTAAAAAGGTATCACCTGAGTCGTACTCTCTTTTCCTTACTCGGATTTTGTCCCAATTGGGTTTTCTCGGGAAGGTTTTTAACGAGGCGGCAAAGGGGTCACCTAGAGATGTTTGCAGCATAAGTGCATCATGTCTGCCTCTCCATGTACTCTCCAAGCCCGATATGATACAGGGACTGGATTAGTGCCATCTCCATATGTATAGAAAGGCCATCCCCAGACGTATAGAAAGGCTACGACCGTCTTCAGATGTATAGAAAGGCTACGACCATTTCCAAATGAATGAAAAGGCTGCGGCCATATCCAAATGAATGAAAATTCTACGGCCATCTCCAAATGAATGAAAAGGCTATGGCCATCTCCAAATGAATGAAAGGGCTACGACCATCTCCAAATGAATGAAAAGGCTATGGTCATCATTTTTATAAGGCTACGACCATCATTTTATGTGGCTGAGGCCATCAGGCTATGGCCATCGTTTTTGTAACGCTACGACCATCATTTTATTCCATCAGGCTACGACCATTATTTTACATGGCTATGGCCATCGTTTTTATAAGGCTACAATCATCGTATTTATATGGCTAAGGCCATCAGGCTACGACCATTATTTTACATGGCTATGACCATCGATTTTATAAGGCTACGACCATCATTTTTTATGGATAAGGCCATCAGGCTATGACCGTTATTTTACATGGCTATGGCCATCGTTTTCATAAGGCTACAGCCGTCATTTTATATGGCTAAGGCCATCAGGCTACGACCATCATTTTATATGGCTAAGGCAATTAGGCTACAGCCATCATTTTATATGGCTAAGGCCATCAGGCTACGTCTATTATTTTAACATGGCTAAGGCCATCATGTTTAAACGACTAAGGTCATCGAACTTTATAAGGCTAAGGCCATCATTTCTACACGGCTAGGGCCGTCGAATTATGAAAAATTACGACTGTTGTTCTACACGGCTATTGCCGTCCAGTTCTACACAACTACGGTATAGAATACAACAATGCAACAAAAAGTAGGAAAGATTACATACAACAAAAGTTATATGTCTTTATCAAAGGGGTCAAACACCCATGATACAAAAATCAGTATTTACAGGCATATTTACAAGGACCCTAAAAGTCCACTACTTATCCTGCCCGGCCTGGCCTTTAGGTGGCCCGTCCTCATTTCTAAGAGGGTACGACTTAGAAATCCAAGAGCTGGATTCTAAAAGATTGACGTCTACAGAGTTGCCCCCTCCCGGGCCGAGGATTCAGGACTATAACCGGCCGCTTCACGAGCGGCTCTAACCAACTGGCGCTAACTCTCAACTTCCACTTCAAAATCCTCAACCAGCCGCCAGGAATTCCTCAAGCACAACCAGCCTGGCCTCTGCATACACCCACATCTCGTGTTCTTCACGAGACGTATCGGCCTGTGCAAGAACTCGCTTGAACTCCTCGACCTCGGCCTTCGTGGCATTAAGTTCAGTCGTTAAATCCGCAACAAGGGTGCGTAATTCTGCCGTCTCCTCCGCCACTACACGGCCAAGCTGCAGCTCCTCGTCATTGGCCTGAATAAGGACCTCCATCTCCACGGCTTGAGCAACAGCGACCATGAGCTGTTCATCAACTTTCTCCAGATTGGCCACTCTTTTCTTCAGCTGCTCCTCGGACTCCACGAGGCCCTCACGAACCACCCTAAAGTTAGGGTCCTGCCTATACATATCGGACAAGGTCCGATGCGCCTCGCGCGTCTTGTTATACTTATGCACCAGCTTATTGTATCTGGCCGTCTTCTCCTTCTGGCGTCGATCCCTCTCCGTCTCTAGGACGAGAGTCTGGAAAAGAAACCAAGTAAGTACGAGGAAAATCATCCTCCACTAACACAAAAGAAAAAGTCATCGAGCAAGGCAAAGGCATACCTGTAAGCCGCACCTGCCACCCTTTTGGCCAAGACCTTGTCGCTAAGTTCTGCCAGGGTCGCACGCTCGGCACCGGCACACAAGAACGTCATATTGGTGGCTGCCTCCTTGCAATTCTCCAACAAATTGTAGTGAGTTTAAATCACTATGCGACGAGAAGATTGGCCGGCCGCCATCTCCACCCGGTCTAAGGACCCACCTCCTCTGCCCGCGTCCTCCGTGGCTGCCCCCGGGCCTGCCACGTCCACGTCTTCACTCCGCCTCTCTGTGTCCTCCCTCCTAAAAATGGACCTCCCTTAGTGAATGGTCTCTGCATTAACAATCGACCTTGATTCAGGGCGGGACTGATTAACCATCCTCGTCTGAGTAGCCACAGCCTTGCCGGTAAGAATCCAATGCTGCCTCATCTCCAACGTCTCCTCCTCTTCACGGTCCCCCTACGTGGGATGCAGAGCGGGCTCAGAGGGATTCGGTTCAGCAGTGGACGTCCCTATGGGGGAAATCTCAGGAAGAACCGTCGGTACCTCCATATGCGTTGTCTAGGGTACGACCCCCTGCACGGTCTCAGGTACTATCTCTATAGCCGCTTCTAAAGCAACCTATTGCCTTGAGGGGGGAAAAGTACTGCCCCTGGACGTACCAACAAGGATTAAGTCCTCCTCAGGGTCAGATACCGCCCTAGAAGGTGTGGCCACGGTCTTCTTCCTCTACGCCTTTTTTGAGGTGTCCCGACCTGCTAAAACATGTATGAGACGGGCAAGAAAATAATGGAGGGCGCTCAAACCATAACAAATTTTTTTTTGGGTAAGGTCATTACATGCGGGTCATAGAGCCTAAGAAATTCAGGTCATGAACAACATTCTTCTACAAACGGTATCAACGCACCCATGACCTAATGTCGTCAACCCTCCTAGCAGGGGGAGCTGTCACTGCATGAAAGAAAAAGGAAATCGTCGACGGTGAAAGCCAGCAAGGTGAAGTCGCGGTAGTAAAAGTTACGCACAGTAATACTTACATGCATCATTCTACACCTCTGGAAACCCTTCAGGGTTTGACACAAGGTGCTCGGTATGCACGTAGAGAAATCTCGTCCAGAATTTGCGGTTGGCCATGTCTTCCACCTGAGACACAAAGCTTTTCTTGCCCCGACTCCTTAACTGAGCATCGAGCCTCTCATGAAGATTGCATTAAACATTTATAGAAGGTGATGAACGGTAACCTCTTTCCCAGCTTTCGCCGCGTAGATGATAAGCACCCTACACACCTTCAACGCATACGGAGTAAGTTGGGCCGGGCACGCCCCGAACCAGCGGCAGAGCTCCTCCGCCAAAGGGTAAAGCGGGAGGCTATACCTGATTCGAAAGGCGTACTCATAAAAAGCACAGTACCCGGGCTTGTGCACGTTAGCGTGGTCTAGCCCCGCAGGGACACACTCAACGTGATCAGGGATATTATACGATTTCCTGAGAGTGGCCAAGTGAGACGGCATCAGGTCACTACACTCCCAATATGGGAGTTTACATTTATTTTTGAAATCACTCCTTTTGCCCATATCAAGTGGAAGCAAGGTAGTCGTCGATAGCGGATGAAAAACTTCCTCGGCCTCCCTATCATCTGAGGATGATGAAGCCCTAGAGGAAGCAACATCCTTGGTCATGGTATCATCATGAAGACGCTTAGCCATAGCGGAAGTTATAAGAAAAATGTGTTTCTGGTCGCAAGTTCGATTCCTATAAACGAGAGTTTCAGAGAAGAAAGAACAACGAGCACCTGAAAAAGATAGGGAAAAGATTGGGAAAATACTCTTAGAGAAGGTTCGAAAGATGAATCAAGTTCAAAATTTTCCTCTATTTGTAAGAAAGGGTACACGAAAATCGAAAAGGCATGATTTGAAAACCGGCGCAGGAAACCCAAACATCACGTCATAACCTGAACCGCCTTGGGAGCAAAAGTATGATCATGCACGTGTTCGATGATGTCATCTTAAAAATCACCCCCAAAAAAGAGGCAATGTGTCAACGACATAACGTCTTCATATATAGACACGCCTTTTCCAGGGATATCCACAGGGGCGGCCAGATTTCCAGAATTGTCAAACATGTATGTCTGTTCCTTGAGGACGTCTCTCGACTACGTCCCCAACAAACGGAGGGACTATCTGTATTGGGCAAATTTTGTTCCCTATGCCCGTATATTATCTACATACGTCCTCTATGAAGAAATTGGCCTTAATATGATCGACTCGAGCAAGGCCGACCTCAATTAGTAGACGGACCGAGTGACATGACTCGCTGTAATGTCGCATCAAGCTCTGACACTCGTACAATGAGGCCACCAACCCTTGTACTTTCTTTTGATTATTCCGATGAAGGACCCTTAGTATATAAAGGGGACCTTCCCTTTGTAAAGACTCATGTGTATTTTACTATTGAAAATATACAATTCTCTTTCTATATGATTCTCTCTCTCTCTCCCGATTTTGCAAAGTTTACTATTTATCTTACTGCTCCTATATCTCGAATCATTCACACTATAGTCATAGATCTTGGTCACTTTAGGCTCTCTAGCTCATATTACTTTTGCTTCCGATTAACCCGCATTATTTTTGATTGTTTTAGAGCTATTTAAGTATTCAGATAACTTTTTAGCCAAACAATACTAAAGATGGCCATAGCCTTACAATGGTGGACAACCTTAGTTGCAATGGATTCAAGTTGGTGATCTTGGTTGCATTTTGTTGGTCTTAAATGTTTATTCATAGGAGGGGGCCGTAGCCGTATATGCGTTAGGAATGGCCATAGCGATGTGTGCATATGGGGTGATGGTCGTAACCGTTTATACCTTGGGGATGACCGTAGCCTTTTATATATTGGAGATGACCGTGGTTATTTTGTCGACGACCTTTACCCTTGTACGTGTCGATGTTATTTAAATGTTGCGTCCATGGGGAGTACAGACATACTTGTCGTGCGTTTTAGCGACGTCTAAAATTTTGAAGGCAGGACGTTCCTGAGACGTGTTCAGGTCATTATATCTATTTTGAAGGCGAAGTGCCAGTTGGCGATTTAAAAGCCACTTCATATGGTCTTGTCATCATGACGCACATTTCTGTAGAACCGAACCATTTTGCGGTTGGTTAAGTAGTTAATGATGACTATTGGAATTCGTGAGATCCACTTGTGTTGCTTATAAATAAGTGGTTGAGGCATTTGTCTCTCACTTTTTTGTAATTTCTCTAAGAGAGATCTCTGAAGAATTTTCCTTGCTTAGTCATTTCATCTTTGCTCTTGCTCTTCGATAGTCGTAATATTCACCTTTCTTTGTCGATTCTTACTCCTTTCTGATTTATTGATAAAAAATGGCAAGTAGTTCTTCCAGAAATGTTGCTCAGGCAAGTCTTCCGACCAACTTACAATGGCAGAGATCCTTCTCCGATAGTAAGAGGTGTAGAACCGGTGGAGGTCGATGGGGTTCCGTCGGTGACTGATATCCCGGAGGTCTGACGATTGATTTCACTGCCGATGAGGGGGAAGATTAGGTGAATGAAGCCCCCCTGATGTGGGAAGTGGGGATTGGTTAGTTACGGGAGCAGTGGGGGCATTCCCCGCTTCGGTGATATTTCCCTTGCTAGACGCGAATAGAGGGTCCATATCGACCATAGGGTGTATTGCGTTTTCTACGCTTATCCCTTTAGATTGGGATTTAGGACCCCCATGCCGATGTTGGTAGTGGACTTTTGCTGTTATTACAGGGTGTGCCCTGGCCAGCTTGTTCCCTCCCTTTACAAGCTTTTCACTATGCTTATTAAATATGCGGAGCTGGCCGGAAGGGAGATCACGTTGCGACATGAGCTGACCCTCTACGCCCCTCAGAGGGTCCGTGGTACAATGATTATGCATTCCGTATTTTCTCATGCCCTATTCTAATAAGTGTTAACTTTGCCTCATGTTTGCAGCTGAACGGCCACCGCTGGCTCCACTACCCGGCATTCGCGAATGCATTGAGGCCATGCTCCCTCACATAACGGGGATTCGTACGTGGCCGTCTTCTTGGGAAAGGCGTGGTCATCGACCTGCTTCTGGTGAGGATTTTAGATTGTAGCTTCCGTTTGGCTTTGTTTTATTTCATTTCGCCTCTTCTCAACTTTGTCTTTCTTTGAATAGGGAGGGCACGCCGTGTGAGGGCCCCTCAATTAGCCTTTTGCAGGATGGGCGCGACTACATGACTGATGAGAATGACAGTGCCACGTCCAGTTCTAAGGGCGACTTTGGTTGAATCTTCGGCGGCTCATTCCCCATGACGGTCTACACCTCGAGCCGAAGAGTCTTCGGGGATCGTACGCCCTAGGGCGGAGTCGCCTTTGAGCGAGGATGAGGAGGAAGAGGAGAGGCTGCTGGTCTGGCATAGGGTTGCATTTACGCTAGCTCCGGTGGTGATAAATTTGGAATTCCCGCCATCGGACGCGGAGGAGAATGTTGCAGCGGCGCCTGCCCTTGAGGGGTTCCACTCAATGGGGGTTGCCCCATTTGGCTTTGGCCAAGGTGATTCTATCGCATCGGCGATTAAATTAACAGTTCCAGTTGCTGAAAAGGGAGGTAGTTCCTCAGTAACTATTTTGGTTGGAGAGAAAAGCGCCAGTGTATTAGCGGGGGCGGGAGCCTCAATTTCTCGGTCAGCTAGCGGACGGAGGGAGAGGCGTCGTAGGTGAAGAGTCTGACTCCGAGTCCGACCTGGACCCTGACGACGTCTGTATGCTTCAACAAGGCCTCACCCGCACAACGGTGCAAGTGGAAGGGAGGTTCTGTTATGTTGAGATTACTACGCAGTAGAACTTGCTGCTTTAAGAGAACAACTTGGTTACGCTGTTCGAGGTGTTGTGCTCGGAGGCAGAAACCACGTCGCTGAGGGGCATAATGGACGTCGAGCTGATGGGTGACATGGATGCGCAGGGACTGAAGGTACGTATAGTGACTTTAGTTTGTTTTTTTCTTTGTATTACTTGGTTTGTTTTTATGTTATAATTATTGTTTTATTCTTGTAGCTATTTTTGTTGGAGGTAGAGAGAATCCGCCGAGCTAACGTTCGCTCAAGGATTTGTTCGCGGGCACTGGAGAAGTACCGCCGCTACCGGGATCGGTGTCGCGAGATACGTGAGCGCCTGAGGAACGACCCCGGAGTTGGGACCTTGTCGAAGAGCTGGCGAGGCGAGAACTTCAAATGCAGCAGACCCTTGGCAGGGTTAACACCCTTGAGGAGCAGCTTTGTCGTAAAGACGAGAAGATGAAGGTCGAGAGAAGTGCTGCTGCTGATAGGTAACGCCGGGATCGGGTCAGGGCGGTAGAGGACTATAAGACTTTGACCAGGCAGGTGGTTGTATTGGAGGTCGAGGTCTTAGAGGCCGAGAATCAGCGCTTGAGGGATCAAGATATCTCTTTCGACCGGCTTGTGATCTTTGGACATTTGTCAAGGCTAACCTTGATGTATACAAGAGACTGTCGGAGGCCGACATTGTGCCTGAAGCCTCTTTTGAAGAAGCCCATCAAAAGGCCCGCGAGGCCCGTGTCGACTGCGGCTTTGATCTTGCCACGCCGAGGGTTGATGATGGCGCTGAAGGCGTTGGTGATGCTGATGGTGGCGCGGGTGGCGCCGAGTAAAAAGGATTTGTTATGTTTCTCTTGTTTTTGTTGCTATTTGACTAACTTTTTTTAATTGTTCTTTGCGTTCTTTCTCATTTACCGGCCTTGGTCCGGGGTAAGCGGGGATGACCCGTTGTAATTAAAGATGTAAATATATGCAACTTTATTTTCCTCTGTTCTGCCTGGTTTTTATTTTGTATCTTTCTTGTTCCCAAGTTTTTCTTTTGGTGCGCGCTTAAGGGGGGCTTTTCCTCAGTTTTTTGGTACGCATGTTAAGCCCCTTTATGTCTTTGGTCATAATGACGCCGATGGCCTTGACCATGATAATATTGGTGTCCTTGGCCATGATTAAGCACTTTTTTTTATCGTTTTCTTTTACTTTGAATGAACAAGTTGTGGCCATTATTTGGCGATAGTGGCAGTTAGCCTCAGTCCTAGTTCGGGCATGGTCGAACTACTGGCCGTGATGGCAAGAAACGCGGCCTTGTACTTCGATCGGGGCTGAACTTTACGTGTCCCAAATTTTAGTTCGAGTTGGGTGTACTTACTTGAATGGTAAGGGATCTTAACTTTTCTCTTCGTCCGTGGCTTTTTAGACTTGAGGACGAAGACGTTCGGCCTTGTTGTTTGAGCGAGATTGGGTATTTAATGGTGAAGGCATATGGCTTGAGTCCCAGTTCGACTTGTAGTTGAACTTTCAGTGAATGCATGTAGCCTGAGTTGTTGTTCAACCGCCGTTGAACCTTGCAATTTTTTATGGCGAAGGCGCATAGCCTGAGTACCAGTTCAACTTGTAGTTGAACTTTTCGTGAAGGCACGTAGCATGAGTCGTTGTTCAACCATGGTTGAACCTTGCGATTTTTGATGGCGAAGGCGCATGGCGTGAGTCCCAGTCCAACTTATAGTTGAACTTTCGGTGAAGGCACGTAGTCTGAGTCGTTGTTCAACCGTGGTTGAACCTTGTGATTTTTTATGACGACGACGCATGGACTTAGTCCTAGTTCAACTTGTAGTTGAACTTTCGATGAAGGCACTTAGCATGAGTCGTTGTTCAATCGTGGTTGAACTTTATAATTTTTGATGGCGAAGGCACTTAGCCTGAGTCCCAGTTCAACTTTCGATGAAGGCACGTTACCTGAGTCGTTGTGCAACCATGGTTAAATTTTGTAATTTTTTATGGCGAAGGCGCATAGCCTGAGTCCCAGTTCAACTTGTAGTTGAAATTTCGGTGAAGGCACGTAGCCTGATTCGTTGTTCAACCGTGGTTGAACCTTTTAATATTTTATGGCAAAGGTGCATGGCCTGAGTCCCAGTTCAACTTGTGGTTGAACTTTTTCTTCCGACATGACCCACTGTGTGTTGGGTGTTGGAGGTTGGCTTTGATTTGAGATCTCGCATGATGTATGTGTAGTCTTTTCGACTAGTTTGTAAAGTTTGCCCCGTTATGGATCTCGGTTCGAGATGCTTTTGTGCCATTTTTCTTTTTGGCAGGATCCTGTATCGGGGAGGTGATGGTACCTTATATGTGTTCTCCCCGTGGGTGGGGGGAAGGGCTACTTCTTCTTCTTCTTTCACTTTTTCTTCCTTTAACCCGACATGCTGCTTTAGCTTGTTCGAGCGGGATTGCTTTTCTGGCGTTTCTTTCCTTTTGGTCCAAGGAAGAACTACGCGATTCTGCTATGAAATCCCCACAGACGGCGCCAAATTGTTTAGCTCAAAGTTCTCATTCGCTTTGTAAGCATAAAACGATCACAATAAATTGAGGGCCAACCATAGTAGATCGTAATAAATCAAGAGACTAAACGAGAGAAAAGAAAGCCAAGCTTTTGAAATTAAGAAGAAGTATATAAAGAGCTTTTTATTGATGATATTAGTTTGGTCTGTCTCTCCATAGAGAGGTTCAGAGCCTTACAATGGTGTTCTTTATGCCCTTCGCAGGGGTACTATTGTGTCTTCCCCTTTTCTTGGGAGTAGTGATGAAGAAGACGAAGAAGCAACCCCCCCTTTAGGGTTCTTTCTCTTAGTATTTATAGCTGTAAGTCGGATGAGCTGGCGATAAGTGATCGTGACAACGCCAATGTATAGCCCGCGCGACGATAGATAGGCCGTATCCTCCTTGCAACGTCCTATACCCACGAATTATTAATGATTACAAGCGGTCACACCACTTGTAATTTACACTTCAGCTCTTAAAATAATTAATGTCGTTAGTTATTGGGGGGGGGGGGGGGTCAGATTTTGACCTATACAATTTTCTTACAAGAAAAAAGAACTGGTTAAATATGAGAGATTTATAATTTTCTTCTACAAGAAAAAGAATTAATTAACTATGAGAGATTTATAATTTTATTCTACACAAAAAAAAACTTAATTGTGATAAATATGTTATCCTTCCTTCGAGAGATAGAAAAACTAAATATGGTAAGGAAATTAATACAAACACCTAATACATCTTGCATATCCCTATATCAGTTTCTCATTTCTGAGTATGGTTAAACACTTAGGAAAAATAATGGATTATAACTATTTTAAAAAATTAGATTTGGCTTTGCCTATCAAAAATACTCTACAAACCGCTAGTTTAACAGAGAATAAAATTGCTACGAAGAACATAAGCATAAAAACACATTAACAGAACAAAGGAAAAAACAAAAATAAAAAGGAATGGGAAAAAAGATGTTGCGTGGGGACATGGTAACACGGGTTATAGTGAAGGAGAGAAGAATAGTATGGAGTACACATGAAAAAAACTGCAAATGTAAAATATGGAAGAAGTTGTTGTCGTAATAATAATGAAGTTCATTTTCTACCATCAAAAGAACGTGATAATGTGATTGTTATTTTCTTAATCAGAAGTTTCGAGTTCGAGAATTAAATATAAAATAAAATTTGGTAGATAGCACTTCCTTCCTAATGAGGCTTCACACGACACGTATCAAAATATAATCGAGCTTCTACCATGAGTACAACCAAAAAAAAGTTCATTTTCTAGAGGAGTGTGTTCCGTTGTTTACATACTTTTAGACTGACTTTTTACTGAAAGAATCAGTCTAACGTATCTTTCTTTGTTTTGACATACACACACAGCACAGCACATGCCCCATTATATGCCCAAAACTAACACCTAACAAAGTGTATGTTGATGTATCCATTGACCCATCCACCCCCATTTTGGACGCTTTACTCCTTTTCTTCTCATTTTCCACACAAAAGAAGGTTTTCCATTTATTATTGTTCTTTCTAATAATCTGCCTTGGAAGAAATTTTAGCACCTATTGGTCCCATCCCACAATAATGCGATTACTCTATCTAAAATTAGTTGAGAAGTTCTAAATTGATAGTATATGATTATTGATGAAGCGTTGGAAAAATGAGTAAGTATAATCATTGTTACAAAACATTTGAGATCGTATAGAGTCGGGGCCACAATTTTAATTTTATATATTTTGAATTTTAGACCGATGATTTCTAAGTGTTAATAATTGCATTTTAAGCCCTAGTTAAACTGTGCAAGAGGTTAGCCTCAATAGATATCAGGAGGGGTAGAGATAGGCCTAAGAAGTTTTGGGGGCGAGATTATTACGCGGGACATGGCCCAACTAGAGTTGACTGAAAATATAATCCTAGATAGGAGGGTGTGGAGATCGAATATTAGGGTAAAATGCTAGTAGGTAGTCGAGTGTATCTCTTTATCTTTCATAGTTCGCTAGCATTAATATTTGTATGATATATTTTATTCACATATTGTTATTATTACCTAAAGTTTAATTGCTTTCTTGGCTTTAGTATTTTATCTTGTTATTATTCCTTATTGTTGCCATTACTTTTGTCATTCGTTCGAGTCGGGGGTTTATCAGAAACAGCCTCTCAGTCTTTCTAGGGTAGGGCCGTAGGGGTAAGTCAGCATACGTCTCACCATTTCTAAATTCCATCACTTATAGAAAAATATAAGAGTTGTTGTTGTAGTTGTTGTATTTATATATTTGAGCAAAAATTATTGGATTTAATTGAACCGGTAACTCGACTCTCTGCCTCCGCCCCCCTCCCCCCTTACAAGAATATCGGATTCAAAAATAATCTTGGAAAAAGAATTAATTTTGTTGAGCACGAAGAAAAAGATCTAATGTAATAACGAAATACTGCGTTTCTCTCATAACCATAAGGGAACCAAAATCTGTATAATAGAAAAAGAAACAAAATTAGAACCAAACGACAAAAATGGTTGAATAAAAAAACTTGATGTTTTTATTAAATGAAAGGGTGTTTAATTTGCCGTGTAGAGCGGTGAGGAAAGGAGGAAATGGAGGGCCATGTGCTTCCCACCTACTAAGCTCCGATGAGTCGTTTCTTGCTTGGTCCATTTCCTATTTCAAACTCTTATTCACTGCTACGTTCCATGTGAACCAATTTCAAAACAAACCATATTTTCTCTCTTTTCTTTCTTTCACTCTGGGGAAGTACACCAACTAGCTATTATTATTTTCATTTGTCGCATATATATATATATATATATATATATATGGGGCTCCTTTTCGTAGGATTTACTGCAGTTTCAGTGTTGTCTTGTTCATTATGTCCAACTTGGAGGCTAAAGCGGTCGAGTAGAAGGAAAAATTTTATTTTGTGTTTCACACAATTTATATTAATTGTGTGAGGCCTTTTTTTAATCTTATAATTATGTGGGTTCTAAAATTTTATGAATCTAGATGCGTAAGATATATATTCATAAATATGTGAGATAAAAAGGAATCTCACACAACTAGTATAAGTTGTGTGAGACACAAATAAATCACTCGAGTAGAATAAAAATGCAGGTAGCACCACTACGTGGCATAGGCGAGCTAGGTAATGATTTGTAGTTTATATAAATTCGGGATTTCAGTTCCTTTAAATAATTAACTTTTAAATTATTTTTTTTGTTATGAAATAATATAAGAACAAGAACAATAACTCAAGAACAAGAGCAAATAGAGAGAGAATAGGGAGAGAGAGAAGTATTCTTATTAATACTTGGGGTGATTTACAATGGGGTAAGACCCCTCTATTTATAGGAAGAGGAATGACTTAGCTTCAAGCTAAAACTCTTAGACATTCACTCTAAATAGACTTCTATTTTATAACACTCCCCCTTGAATGTCTATTCAATAATGTGCCTCATAAAACCTTAAAACCAAAACCCATTGGGAAAAATTAAAGTAAAGAAAAAAGAGTACACATGTTTGAATATGCGCCTATTGGTTGACTCGTTAAAAACCTTGCAAGGAAAACCCGGTGGGACAAAACCTTGTAAGGGAAAAAGAGTGCAACGCGCATTAACTCCCCCTAATGAGTACATCAATTTATATCCTTGAGCATTTGCATTCCAATCTTGTGCATCATCTTCAAAACGATCTTTGGTAGAGATTTGATAAATAAATCAACCATATTGACTTAAATAAATATTCCGCACCTTGAAATCATCATTATTGATAGATATGAACATCTTCATATAATGTCGTGGAATAACTCTTCAATATCTCCATAGATGCATTCTCAATGCCATCATGCTTATAGTTATAGCAAGATTCATATGTACACAAATTGTACTTGGGATGTGGTACTTCAAGACCAAGAATTGCATATGCTTCAAGCAACTTAAACCTTTCAAGTTAAGTCATATAAGCCATATAATAGACTTTAGATGCATATCAAGTTTTCCATGTCATGCTAGCCAAATAAGATATCGAAAACTGACTATACATACCTTTGACTTTATACTTTCAAGCATTTGAACTATAGGTTCAAAACTACATGTCTTTCATATGGAATCAATTCTTCTTGAATTGAATCTCTTCCATTTAGTTACTTTCTTTGGGTCAGCAAATGCGTATAGCATGCTTTGCAATATGTTGCAATTGAATTATCCCTTTTATGAACTTCAGGTTCATATCATGATATTCGGAGATATACATATACAAATGATAATTCATCCCATGTAACCTTTTCTCAAGTGTTTATCATGTCTCCCCCTCATGTTAGTAAAGCTAACTTGTTTCCTCAACTTTGGGAAATCATCTTTGTGCATTATCATGTCAATATACACGGCACATTAATAAAAGAGAAGGAAACTGATATATATAACTTTGTTCTCATAAGAAACAATTTAGCTATTAAGTGGAAGCACTCAATAATTATCTTGCTAAACCAACTTTGATATAAACCAACTTATCAAGATGAACTATCTTGAGTAGAAAATCTGGAAATTATGCTCGAAGTTAGATTACTGAGCAATTTACCTCGCAAGCACCGGCCAGGCTGCGGGTCAATAACAATTGCGCATGTAACCATATCATAGATGCATCATATGTGGTATACATGGCAGGTGAATGGGCCCCTATTCACCTTTGATATTTCCAGAATTTATGGGCTTCAACCCGAACTCTTTAGTTGGTCAGTTCATTAATGAGAACAAGTGATACAAGAGAATTCGTAAAGAACTTTCTAGTTCTTTAATGTTCACCTATGTGAATTTGCACATCATACTTAAAATGAGATGGCTAACACGAATGCCAACTGAATAAATTATCAATATTGGTAAACTTCAAATTTATACCATGACATGTGCACTTATCAATAAACTTCAGGTTTATTATGACATGGGTTTTTATACCAATAGATATCCACTTTATTGTGTCATTCTTTCGTTTGTGTAGTACAAACTGGAGAACAAAGTGGGTAGCTTTTCATATGCAAATTACCCCGCTACAAGTTGTAGTAGTAGGAGATATCAAAGCCTTCCTTTATAGTCTCAATATAATCAATCGCTTTCGCGTGTACTTTGGAAACTGAATAAGTTTCTTTGAGACTTACTACAGCACAATACTCAATTGTGTTTCTCCAACATAGTAATAATTGGCTCTTCTAGAGCTCTCAATTAATTTTGTACTACCAGAGATTCATCAACATCCATGTGGTGAATATCTTTCTTAAAGAGAAAGTTATACCATTATGGTCATGTCAAATTTATATGCAAGATATGTTTTTTGCATTATCGTTGTCCTTTAATAGTCATATTTCTAAAATACTTTGGCGTACAATAGGTACGTGACCAACGATCATTCATGCCATATATCATCTCAAACCTTCTTCTAGGGGTGAGTATGGTATCATCTCAAACCTCCTTCTAGGGGTGAGTGTGGTATATTTAATACCAATTTCATGTTCATATTCTTCCAATAATGAATATGTATTCGTGAATCAAATGTTGTCACATTCACTTCGAGGATATGTGATTTTGTTATCCTTTTCAAATCTATAAATGCAGCAGGCATTTGATTTGCTATTCTTTGCAAATGGATAATCTTTTGTGCCTCTTTCACAAATAGAGGTATGTGGATCAAGATGAGATAATGACGCATTTTTCCACAAAATTTCCCGTTTGGTTTCACCAACTTCTCCCCCTAATTTTGGGAAAAGTGTCTCATCAAATTGACAGTCTGCAAATCGTGCAGTGAACAAATCTCCTGTCAATGTTTCGAGGTAGCGAATAATGGAGGGCGATTCAACCTCAACATATATTCCTAACCTTCTTTGCAGATCCATTTTGGTGCGGGATGGCGGTGCTAAAGGCACATATACTGCGCATCCAAAAATTCTTGAATGGGATATATTGGGTCCATGACCCAAAACCAATTGCAACGGGGAATATTTGTGTCAATTCGTCAGTCATAGACGAACTAGCATTGCTTTATGCAAAATGGCGTGAACCCAAACCAAAGTGGGCAGCCGACAAACTAGCATTGCTGCATGCAAAATGGCGTGAACCCAAACCAAAGTGGGAAGCCTCGTTTTCATGAAGAATTCAAGATTATTCTCATCTATTGTCTCAATATGATATCCATTTTTGAATGATATCTTTAAAACTCAACAAGTTCTTCTTAGACTTGGAGGAGAATATTGCATTCTCTAAGATAAACGTCATGCCTTTTGGGCAGAGTTACAGTTGCTCTTCCGGAGCCCAATCAATTTACTTCCCATGGTTTGACATATACACGAACATAAGAATAAATAAGTTCAATTCGTTTGTGTCACATAATATTTTCAAAATCTGCTGATGTCATTGACTAAAATAAATCAGATATGTTATCCACTACTTTGCAGTTTGAAAATTTCAGTTTAAGCATTTTCATAAAATAATCGATTGTTAAACACACACAATCGATTGTTGAACATTGAAAATCGATTGTTAAACACACACAATCGATTATTTGCTATTTTTGAAAAACTTCAGATCACACTGTCTTAAGACAATCGATTGTTAGACATAGACAATCGATTGTTGGTTATTTTTGAAAAATTCCAGATCACACTGTTTTAAGACAATCGATTGTTAAATATAGACAATCGATTGTTGGCTATTTTGAAAAAATTCCAGAGCACAGTCTTAAGACAATCGATTGTTAAGCATAGACAATCGATTGTTGACTATTTTGAAAAATTCCAGATTATACTGTCTAACGACAATCGATTGTTAGACATAGACAATCGATTGTGGATGATTTTTGAAAATTTCCAGATTACACTGTCTAATGACAATCGATTGTTAGACATAGACAATCGATTGTGGATGATTTTTGAAAATTTCCAGATTACACTGTCTAATGACAATCGATTGTTAGACATTGACAATCGATTGTTGACTGTTTTTGAAAAATTCCAGATCACACTGTTTTAAAGACAATCGATTGTTGATCATTGACAATCGATTGTTTTGCAGTTTTTATGCGAAATATGAGATAACCGACTAGTTTTTCAGGTTAGTCGATTACCTCTACTGGAAAGTAAAAATATTATTGATATTTGAGCATATTGATACATTCTAAAGAACTAATACTAACATTATATCATGAACTAACTAATACGAGCTAATACTAATGGCTATTAGTTTATTCATTCACTAATACAAACAAGTAAAATAAAATCAAATAGCTCCATCTTCTTTCATCACGGATCCATCACCGATTAGGTGGTCTATCTTCCCCTCGGGTTGCTCAAAGAAGTCTGCCACATCCAAGTGGGTGATGTCAAAGTTGTCGTCAGAGACAAAATTCGTTTCAGGGCGTTTACTCTTTCGAGATGCTTGATAAAGGTCAACCAAAAGTCATGGTATACGGCAAGCCTTTGACCAGTGCCCGTTTTCACCGCAACGATAATATATAGTTTATAAACTATTTGCTTTTGGGTTCTTATCGTATCGTGCTTGTGGCAGAGTGACCAACTTCAGGTTGTCATATCTCTTCTTTAAGCCATTTCACAAGATAGGTGGATCTTTGACGGTGAGATATTCAATCTTCAAACCTTCATCAAGGTGATGGCGCAAGAAAATCAAGGCCTTAGCATAGTTTCAAACCTTCATCAAGGTGATGGCGCAAGAAAATCAAGGCCTTAGCATAGTTTCAAACCTTCATCAAGGTGATGGCGCAAGAAAATCAAGGCCTTAGCATAGTTTTGGGTGGATGCATTATTTCTGTCTTTAATGGCGTCTCCAGGACCCATAGCATCCAAAATGGATTTAAGTATCCAACACCCATATCATATAGTTCTTGCCCGAAATTTCAATGGCAACGAACTTTCTTTTCATAATGTCAGACATAAAACAAATTTACATCAAGAGCGTGTTCATACTTACGGGCTCTATTACAATTATCACATTCACTTCAGGGAATGGATCAAGATCATGTGCTTTACACAATCTCATGTCAAATATTACTTTCATAAAGTGAAAGATTATTTTGAGAATCCTTATTGTTCTCATTACCACAATAATGACGATTATAACTTCGTCTATTGCCATGTCCACATCCATTGATACCTTTACGGTAATTAGTCTTCTTTCAGACTTATCACATACTGCTATCACATTCTCTAAAGGGAATGGAGCAAATTCAATTGGACGGAATTCTTTGCCACGTCCACATTCATTGATACCTTCATGGTAATATTTTAGTCTTCTTTCAGACTTATCATATACTGCTTCCACATTCTCTAAAGGGAATGGAGCAAATTATATGGGACGGATTTTCAATTATTTGCCCACAATCATACATGAATTTAATCATGGCAGGACATAGAGATTTTACCACTTCATGTGGTTATAATTTCTTACAAACTCCATTAGAGTTATAATCAAACTTTGTTTGTATATTAAATCAAATCGTAGAATTTCAAGAATTTGAAAGGGAAAAGTAAATTACTTACCTTTAAGGTATACCAATTATATTTTCAATGTTTTCTTCCTTTTCTCCACTGCTGCAGATGACGGCGGTTCCGATGCGGAGAAATTGACGGCGGCTTAATCTTCTTAAAGAGCTTCTTGAGACGGTAGAGTCTCGTGCTGATAACGTGTTATGAAATAATATAAGAACAAGAACAATAACTCAAGAACAAGAGCAAATAGAGAGAGAATAGGGAGAGAGAGAAGTATTCTTATTAATACTTGGGGTGATTTACAATGGGGTAAGACCCCTCTATTTATAGGAAGAGGAATGACTTAGCTTCAAGCTAAAACTCTTAGACATTCACTCTAAATAGACTTCTATTTTATAACATTTTTATATATATTTAATAATTCTTTTAAGATATTGAGATTGGCGAACTACAACCAACACAATGACTCTGTCTCTAGAGACTTGTCATTTCAACAATATGAATAATAAAATTATGCACTGTAATCTTCCAAAAAGTGGTGCAAGTAAAATTTTGTATTACTTCATTTTCTGAATTTAATGTTCACTTTGCATTATTTTTCAAGCAGTATAATGGGTCTTAGGGGTGGATATCGATCAGTCCGATTCGGTAGTGAATATTATCGGTTCGAAATATTAGTTATCTGTTTATAAATATGTTAAACTGATAGCTGAACCAATAAGACATCGATTAATCGGTTATCGATCATTATCGAGTCTTGAAGAGTGCAGCTGAGACTAAGAGAATTGGGAGAACTGGAAAAATAAAATCCTAGATATATTTATATACCTAAAGGTATAATCTTATTTTTAGAAAACTTATTGGTTGTCGGTTTGAAATATCATTTATCTATTTATAAATATGTTAAACTGATAGCCGAATCGATAAGACATCGATTATCGATTAATCGGTTATCAATCATTATCGAGTCTTGAAGAGTGCAACTGAGTGAAAATGCAAGCAAAAATTGTAAAGAAAAGATGAAAGCAAGAAATTGCAAAATGAATGTTTTCTTCCAAATGTGTTTAAACCTATACAAGGACTCCTATATTTATACATAGACAAAAGAATATTTTCCTAACCCGTACTCCATAAAATAATCTTAATCATTTCCTAACCCATACAACATAACTCACACTTCATATAAAATAATCTTCCATAACCCATAACCAAATGTCTTTGAAGATGTGTCTGGAAACAGCACAACTCTCAAAACCCCACCTCAAGTTGGAGGGGGAGACGAAACACCCAACTTGTGAAGGAGAGTCGTGTGTAGAGGGCCAGTGAGTGATTTCATAAAGAGATCGTCCAATTGGTATGTAGATTGAACAAATGATAAAGAGATCAGACTAGCCAAGTATTGCTGACTGATGAAATGGCAGTCGATTTCCACATGTTTCGTTCGTTCGCGAAATACTGGGTTATTAGCTATGTGAATCGCAGCGAGGCTGTCGGAGAAAAGAGGAACTGGCAAAGGGACTGGAACAGAGAGTTCTTCAAAGAGACGAATAAGCCATGTAAGTTGTGCTACTACTCTCCTCATGGATCTATACTCAGCCTCCGCATAACCAAATGAAATAGATGTCTGCTTTTTTATTTCCAAGATATTAGCGAAGAGCCAAGGGATATGTAGAAGCCACTAATTGATTTTCTTATGTCTGGACAGGTACCCCAGTCAGAATCGCAAAAAGCCATAAGCTCGAAATAAAAAGAAGTAGACATGAATAGCCCTAAGCCTGGGTCTTTTAGCAAATATCGAAGTATTCGACGAGCAACAACAAAATGAGGCTCACGGGGATCCTGCATGTACTGGCTAAGATGTTGTACGGTGAAAGACAAGTCCGGTCTTGTATGAGTGAGCTAATTTAGCTTTCCCATTAGATGCATGTATAGTGTAGGATCAGAAATAGGCTTTCCCTCATGTACACTTTTAATTTAGCTGCTGAATCTAAATAAATGTAAAGAATCAAATTCTTGTAATAAGTCTATGACAAACTTCCTTTGAGAAAGAATAAGGCCATAAGGTTCCCGAATCACTTCTATTCCCAAAAACTAATGTAAGTGGCCAAGATCCTTAATTTTGAACTCTGTGTCTAAGAACATTTTCAAAGACTCCAACTCTGCTGCATTATTGCCAGTCAATAAAATGTCATCCACATAAACTGTAACTATGGAAATGAAACTATCTACCCTTTTAAAAAACAAAGAATAATCATTTAGGGAGTGCGTGTAACCTTTGAAATTAAGAAAAGATGTGAGCTTAGCATACCATTGTCTGGAAGATTGTTTGAGTCCATAAATGGACTTTTTAAGCAGACAGACGTGATTAGGAGGAAGGGGTTGAGTCCAGCTGGAAACTTCATGTAGACCTCTTCATTGAGGTCTCCATGAAGATAGGCATTGGTAGCATCCAGCTAAAAAAGACCCCAGCCCGTTTAACAGCTGTAGCTAAAAGACACCTTATAGTAGTCATTTTCACCACCAGTAAAAATGTCTCATTATAATCCACATCTTTTTGTTGAATATCACCTCGAATCACCAACCTAGCCTCAACCTTTCCAAACTACCATCAGAATGTTGTTTGACTTTATATTTTGATGGCAGTGTCTTCTTACCAGGAGGCACTAGTACAATATCCCAAGTCTTGTTCAACTGTAAGGCAGAGATTTCCTTGGCCATGGCTTCCTGCCAACCAGAATGTTGTGTTGCCTGAACATAACTAAGTGGTTCTTGAATATTAGCAACAGAGTTGAGCATGACTTGGTTAGTAGAAGATAAATTTGTAAAATATAAAGAATCAGGTTCATTTGGGCTAAGAAAACAAGTAGAAGTAACATCTGTTAAATGGACAGCATTGCAAATATAATCGTCTTGATAAGAGGGTCTTTTGTGAGTTCTAGAGGAGTGCATAACCAACTGTTGCAAAATAGGTTCTGGTGTAGATATTCTAGAGGAAGGAGAACCAGAATGAGAAGACTCGGGGTTACATAAAAGATGGTTAAAGACTCAGATACTATAGAATGGTGATTTACGTTCATTGAAGGAGTAGGGATAGTCTCAGAAAGAATATGTTCAGGAATAGACTCAACATTTTCAGGAATAATGGTACTAGTAGGAAAGAAAATAGTAGTACTTTTGCTATTGAGGAAGGAAAGTATTCTTCATGAAATACTACATCTATTGAAACAGTCATTTGCATTGTTTGATGATTCAAAATTTTGTAACCTTTCTTGTTGTAAGGATACCCCATAAAAACACATGGTAAAGCCCTGGGTTGAAATTTTGTTCTGTGAGGGGCAAGAGTAAAAGTGAAACATAGGAATCTAAAGACTTTAAGGTGATAATAATCAGGTTTAACTTTAATCAATTTTTCTTAAGGTGTTTTGTAGTTCAGAACTGGAGAAGGGAATCTATTTATCAAATATGTGGCTGTTAATAAACATTCACCCCAATAAATTATGGGTAGATGTGATTGAAATAATAAAGCCATAGCAGTTTCTAGTAAATACTTGTGTTTTCTCTCCACAACTCTATTTTGTTGTGGAGTAGAGACCCAAGAGGTTTGGTGGAGGATGCCTTTGGATTTAAAAAACTCAGATTGATGTGTACCAGTACCTAGTTCAAAGGCATTATCTGATCTAATAACTTTAACATAGAAATTAAATTGCCTTTCAACCATAGAAATGAAATACTGCATGATAGAAAAAGCATTGGATTTGGTACTTATTAAATGAGTCCAAGTTGCTCTACTAAAATCATCAACAATAGTCACAAAATATTTAAAACCATCATTTGTTGAAGATTTATAGGGGCCCCAAGTATCCACATGTATTAACTAAAAAACAGATTTGGTAGAAATTGTAGTAGATGAGAAGGGTAACCTAGTCTGTCTAGCCATAGGACAAATAATACATGGCCAAGTGAACTTTAAAGAAGAAGAGGAAACTGGAATAGTATGCTTCATATTTCTCAAAGGCATATGGCCTAGTCTATAATGCCAAAGCTTTTCTTTTACATTGATTCAAAGAAGCTGGAACAACTAGTAAAAACATGAGCAGAATTTGAGGAAGACAACTTGGACTTGAATTAGATAGGCTCTTTACAATTGAAATGGAACTTTTCTTCTTAGACTTGAGGATATTGAGTCCTCCTTCTTCCTTACCGAGAACCAGAGGCCTCTTCAGTAAAGGACCCTGCAACATGAGACAAGAATTAGGTGTAAATAGCAAGAATTTGTGAAGATATTTGCAAATTTTGTGAACTAATAGCAAGTTAAACCTGAAAGAAGGTATATAAAGTACACCATGAAGAATTATATTAGATAGAAGACAAATAGAACCTGATTGAGTAACCTTGACTCTATGAGAATTTGGTAACCATTATAGGTTGGGGTAATCATATGAGATTTGTAAAAAGATCTTTATCAAAAGTCATGTGTTCAGTTGCTCCACTGTCTAAAATTCAAGAATCACTATTGATATGTAACAAACAAGCATAAAAATTGAAAAATTGCATCATACCAGCACAACTTAGGTTAACAGAAGCTTCAGTGGTGTTGATATTCTTCTGATTCATTTGTTCCAGAACTTGCACAAGCTGAGAAACCTTTTCTAGACTTAAATTCTTTAAATCTGCACTGTTGTCATCTGATTGGGATCCTTCACCAGTATCATAGACTTGATTAGCTTGAGCTTGTCCCTGATACTTCTTCGACTTGGTGAACTTCCAACCTTCTGGATAACCATGAAGCCTATGACATTTTTCAATAGTATGATTTGTTTTCTTACAATAATTGCAGAACAAGGATCCTTTATTAGACTGAGAATTGTTGTAGTTAGTCTTATAGTCATTGAACTTCTTTCCATGATAGTTTTGAACTAAAAAGGACGCTGATCCTGCCGGATAGGCAGGTGCAACATGAATTTCTCTTTGCTTCTCATCTTGAATAACTAGGGAGTATGCTTGACCAATGGTAGGCAAGGGGGACGACAATAGAATATTGCTTCTAACACCGATGAAAGTGTCACTTAGACCCATAAGGAATTGCAACAACCTTTCATCTTGGTGTGCCTTAATTCCTTTGACTTTAGCACCACAGGTGCAATCACAAGAACAAGCAGAAAATGTATTAAGAGCATCTAGTTCGTCCCATAAGCTTTTCATTTTGGTAAAATAGCTAGAAATGCTAGAGTTTCCATGTGTGACAACACTTAGTTCCTTTTGTGTCTTCCAGGTCAGACCACAAAACTTTTGCATTTTGGGAATACAGAACACTCTCAACAATTTCTTTTTAGAGAGAATTGAGCAACCAAGAAAGAACCATATCATTGGATCTAATCCAATGTTTGAGCAACCCAAATCCAGTGGCAGGAATAGCTAGGGATCCATCAATGAATCCTAGCTTGTTCTTAGCTGAAAGAGCTATCACCACGGCTCTTTTCCATCCTCCATAACTTCTGCCATCAAAGACAGTGGAGACCAGATTCATGCCGGGATAGTCTGAAGGATGTAAGTAAAAGGCATGTGATGAGTCTAATGTATCAGTTACAATAGATTTATCACTCCTTTCAGTAGAAGAGTTACAGGTATTTCTAGCAATGAGAGTGGGAATTTCTGTCATTGTGAATCAAAGAAAAAACAAAGGGATATGAAATGATTTTGCAGGATTCTACACCTGCTCTGATACCATGAAAATGTAAGCAAAAATTGTAAAGGAAAAATGAAAGCAAGAAATCGCAGAATGAATGTTTTCTTCCAAATGTGTTTAAACTTGTACAAGAACTCCTATATTTATACATAGACAAAAGAATCTTTTCCTAACTCATACTCCATAAAATAATCTTAATCATTTCCTAACCCATACTACATAACTCATACTTCATATAAAATAATCTTCCATAAGCCATAATCAAATGCCTTTGAAGAAGTGTCTAGAAACAGCACAACTCTCAACACTAAGACTAAGAGAATGTGGAGAACTTAAAAAATAGGGAAAAGAGTCAGAACTGCCCCTAACGTATTGACTCCAGGTTAAAAATGCCCTCCGTTAACCTATTTTGAAGAAAATGCCCCTACCGTTAAAAATGTGGCATATTTGTGCCCCTAAGTCTAACAACTGACTGTACTTATATTTAAAACGGTAGGGGCATTTTTTTCGAAATAGGTTAACGGTAGGGGTATTTTTAAACTAGAGTCAATACGTTAGGGGCACAAATATGCCACATTTTTAACGGTAGGGGCATTTTCTTCAAAATAGGTTAACGGATGGCATTTTTAACCTGGAGTCAATACGTTAGGGGCAGTTCTGACCCTTTTCCGTAAAAAATAAAATCCTAGATGTATTTATATACAACAACAACAACAATAACAATTACCCAGTATAGTCTCACAAAGTGGGGTCTGGGGAGGGTAATATGTAGACAAGTCTTACCCCTACCCGAAAGGGCAGAGATGATGTTTCCAATCGACCCTCGGCTCAGGAAAGGAAGAGCACAACAAAAACGAAAACATTAACAAATTAGCATTAGTAACTCCTGCAGAAATCACATAAATAATTATCTAAACATAAAAACATATATAAAATAGCATGCAATAATAATAAACAGTAACTAACATAAGTGGGCACAATCCAATACGCAGATCATCTATGGAGAGCCCTGCCAAACCCCGCCCAGCCTCGGTAAAGGAGTGCGAAAAATTCTAGACGCCCCTATCCTAAGACCCTGATACTAGACCTCCAGACTTTCCTATCAAGGGTCATGTCCTCAGAAAGGTATAATCTTATTTTTATAAAATTTATTTGGTTATCGGTTAAACTGTTAATAAAATAAAGCAAATCAAGACCCGAACAAATAACCCAATAATAAAATAACACTAAACTCTTACTGAACCGTTAATTCAATAACTTGATACCGTAAACCCAATAAGTTTTTTCCGACTCGTGCTATCTGTTTGCTAGTGTATACATGCGCATTCTTAGAAAAATATTAGTGTACTATTTATACATATATTTACAAAAATATTGCAAAGCAGTATAAGATGACACTCTAAAGTTGAAGGTGATTTCACCACTACCCCATGGCTATCATTGTCAACCTAATTGTAGATGAGTTAATCACATGACTGGTATTTGTTAGTATCACGAGTAACGTTTGATGTTATTTTTAAAAGGGGTTGTCTATGTATTTTTCCTTTTTATAATGAAGCAAACAACATGTACCAAGTGATCAAGATGGTACAACTACGTACTTTAATTTCATATACTCCTTCATATTTAAAGGACAATTGATATGTGTGCCTAGTTGCCTACCAATTACCATACTTATATAATTGAATAGCTCTCAATGTTGTCCTATTAGTTAAGGCTACCTATTTAAGTGTGATTTTTCTTAGAGGAAAACTGAAAAACGTGTAGAGGTTAGACATTTTTCTCAACTAGGGAATGGGCCATTCTCAACATTTGTTTGGTCTTGTGGTCCATTTCGCTGGCATTATGGAGCCATACATGTGGACTAAACTGACATGCTATAGTGCATTTATATTTGGAATTTTTATATGTATATATCAAATATCATACTATATTATATAATATGTTCAACTTTTAATTTTATTACATAAATATTTACTTAATTATTAATTTATACCATAATTCAAATTTCTTACACTATTAATGGGTCCTACAAATTAGACATAATTGTTAACTAACTCAGCCCACACAAATTAAATACCAATATATATTTACTCTTTCCCACTAATGGGACCTATGGTTTGGATAAATTATAACTTCACACCACCCCACACAAATAAAATACTCTTACATTTTATCCGTAACCCTCATCCCCACGTCTGACCCTCTCTTTTCACTCCCATACTTTTATGTGGTGTATAATAATGTCAAGCACAAAACAAAAAATATTTCACATTACCATAAAAATTAAGCATTAGTCTACATAATACATACATAATTCTTAAAAAAATAAAATAAGAAACAGTAAGAAGTTCAAAATGACTACAAAATAATAACATTTGTAAAAATATAGAAAATCGCAACTGCAATTAATCTACAAAATTAAGACAACAAATCGACATGACTACAAAATAACCACATTTATAAGTTGTACATACTAGAAACTACAATTTATTCACATAATTAACACAACTAATCTACATGACTACAAATAATTTGCAAATTGAATTTGTCAAATTTGCACAAAACTAGAATTATTTCACATTACCATAAAAATTAAGCATTAATCTACATAATACCTACATAATTCTTAAAAAAATAAAATAAGAAACAGTAAGAACTACAGAATGACTACAAAATTACAACATTTGTAAAAATGTAGAAAATCGCAACTACTATTAATCCACAAAATTAAGACAACAAATCGACATGATTACAAAATAACTACATTTATAAGGTGTACATACTTGCAACTAAAATTTATACACATAATTAACAGAGCTAATCTACATGACTACAAATAATTTACAAATTTAATTTGCAATTGAAAGAGCAATGTCGTGTAATTCCATGTTGGTTACTATAATTTCTTTCCTGAATTGTAGTAATCAAGACCCACTTTTATTTTCCATAATTAAATCATAGTCACTATACCATGTTTCCACTTTAACACATACAAAATCTACACCAACTACCCCATGTTTTCAATTTAAAAAATACAAAAGCAATAAATATTCCTTCGTTTTGGTAAGAAAAACGGGTGGGCCCCAAATATTAACATTATTGAAATTTTTTTTATAGACATTTGATGTAATATAGTTAATATCTACATATTATGTAATATAGTATGGAATATGGTATATATATATGTAAATGTCCTTTTATATTTGCACGTAATTTTGAGCCGAAAGTTTATCGAAACATGCTTTTTACTTTTCCAAAATAGGGATAAGTTCTGCGTTACACGCTACCCTCTTCAAATTATTGATTATTGTGGTTATTATTGTTATTGTTATTATTGTTATTCTTTTTGTTATTGTTGTTATTTTTATTTCTGTTGTTGTTATTATTTTACCAAAGAATTAATCTAAATAGTCTTTCATTCTAATCGTTTGAAATAAAAAATCTACTAATAAGGACTTTCACTACTCTAGAGGTAAATAGTAAATCTAGCCAACTATTCCTATAAAGTTTTTCTTACTTTTGGGGAAGAAACAAACAAACTTAGATGGATTTATTTACAGTTTTAAATCTATGAATAAGGACTTCCACTTTACTCATTACTATTTTGTGACGGCATATGCGAACTTATTATAAACAAATATGTTTTTAGAAATACTTAACTACTTATAAATTCAAAATAAGGACATTCCTTGTAGTCAAACTTGCTGGCGAAATTTTTAGGATTACAACACATATAGTCGGCAAGATTTAATGTTTACGTATTTTTTTAATTGGTATACATAAATTATATAAAATTAAATGTATATTATATATAAATTATATATTTATTATACATTCAACGGAAGAGATTAATTATGCGCGACTATTTAGGTTAAATTTTTTTTTTTGGATTACCGCATAGAAAACATGAAACAATAGTGATTGTATAGTCAAAATTAATTTGAGATTATAATATAATATAGCGACTCGAATAATTGTTTACGTGGACCGATCCCTCCAATATATCGATGGCAAAATTGGCTTTGCATGCATGTCGGTCGCCTTAATATTGTGTCAGTATCTTCGGTGGCATACGACTAAAGTTTACCATTTTTATTTGTGCAAATATCCTATTAAGATAGAAAAAGTCCAAAGTTGAATAGTGTATATGAATCATAATTGAATATTTGACGCCAAAATATCCTTGGATTTTTGTTGAATTGGTGCATTCTCTTTGGAAATGTTTCTTTAGTCTTGTTCAAATGAAATGTTTCTTCCCACCTGACGTGGCTCTTTAAATAGATAATACCGTGTCTACACAGTTTCCTTTTGGGCATACCTCTACACATTTTTTCAAGTGATAACTGAAGATTGAAAAACTCCAAATTTTATGGTCTTCTTTGAATTTTATGGATGGTCCTGATCTTTAGACGGACCTTGCACTTTGGACGGCTGAGATCCAATCATGATTTAATAAAACGAAAACAAAGACCAAAGTCTTCAAGACCAAAGTCTTTATTTGCAATCTCTTCTATCTTCTTCTTCCTCCTCTAAAGCTCTGTTAGCCATGGTATTTAGTTCAAAGTTCTCATATATCATATACTTTATAAGTATGAATCAATTAAAATAAATAGAGGGCCAATCATAGCAGATCATAATAAATCGTAAGACCAAACGGAAAATATAAGAGACAAAAGGGATAAGTTAAGGAGAGGGAGTAGAGATCTTTTAATGATCAAGATTGACATGGTCTGCCTCTCCATGGAGAGGTTCAGAACATTACAGTGATTTTCTCCCCCTCTTTTAGAGGTGGAGGTGAAGAAGAAGAAGAAGCTCCCCTTTTAGGGTTCTTTCTCTTAATATTTATAGCTGTCAATCTTGCCAGCCGGCGATCGACGGCCGTGGCCTCGTCGAATGGACGTCTGTGATCAATGAGTAGGCCGTGGTCTCGTTAATTAGGTCGAGTAACCTCAGAATACATTTGTCAGCGAATGATAATACCTTTTATTAGCCCAAACAAGCGTAGGAGCCAATTAAATACGCTAATTATCATGAATCTAGTTTTGACCCATACAGATAGTCCCTCCGCTTATCGAGGTCGTGCCTTGGTCGTGATTGAAGACGACCACAACTATTTAAGCTGCGGACACCACATTGTACAAGTTGACGGCCGTAACTAGGGGTGTGCATTCGAATCGGTTTATCGATAAATCGAATCGATTATTTGTTATCGATATCGGTTTATTGATTTATCGATTTCGATTTCGATTTCAAAATTTTTCTTATTGAGTTATCGATTTCAATTTCGATTATGTCCTTTTTGGTTTATTGGTTTATCGATAAACCGATAACATACACTATTTTTTTAATTTTTTACAAAAAAATTTTAAAAATATTTTTTTACCCTTATTTTATAATACCATTTTCTTTAAACTAAGTCCCTAGCGCTATTATTTCCTCTATCACATTTAAGGAATGATCATATTTAAAGCTCAAGGGAATAAAGTCAAATTAATGGAAAATAAAATTAGCCGTGATGATATATTTTATTTTTTTATACCGTTGCAGTGTTGGTGGCATATATTTGATCATTTACTTTAATTTCGTTTCTTGTGCTTGTTGACACAATATTTATGCTATAAACGATGCTCTTCTTATTTTTGCTTCTTTTTGTCCATATTAGTTATGCGTGTTTGTAGCGATATTCTTTTTGTGGAATCCCGAAAATTTTCTTATTGGTGTAATCGATAACCGAATCGATAAGCCCCAAAAATCGACAAATCGAAATCGAAAAAATCGAAACTTTATTGAAACGATAACGATAAGCATATGTTCAAATCGATAATCGATAAATAATTATCTATAAGGGTCAAAATCAAATCGATAAATCGAATGCACACCCCTAGCCGTAACCACTCTTCAGGGACAATCCTTGGCTACAATGGCTAATGTTAGATGAATTCACATTCGACGACCGTAGTCGCAGTCCTTTGGTTGGTTTTTATACGAGCGATTGGCCATAGCCATTCGTACATCTGAAGCTGCCGTGGTCGTTTAATTGTATGTATTCTTCTTTTGGTAGGGACCATAGCCACCTTATATTTAAGAGACGACGATAACCATTCCTTGATTTGAGAGGGTCGTAGTCGTCCTTATTTGGGGGATGGCCGTAGCCGTTTCATATTCAGTAGACGGTTGCAGCCGTTCTTGCTTACGAAATGGTCGCGGCCGTTGTTACTTCAGAGATGGATGCAATCAATATTACTTTAAGAGGCAGCCGTAGCTAGTATCACTTTGAAAATGGCCATAGCCATATTGATTTAGAGATGGCTGTAGCCAATTACATATGTTTGGGGAGGATACGATTATGCTTGCCCCGTATAAGGAAGGCGTCGTATACTTAGTGACGCATGGGGCATGCTTTTGGTGTTCTTAGGACTGTTACAACCGTTTTAAGGGTGACGTGCCGGTTGACGGTTGACTGGCCGTTCCATGGTATCTGTCATAATGATGCCGGTTACTGTAGACCTGAACCGTTTTGCGGTTGGTCAGGCTTTTAATGGTGGCCCTAGGGATTCGTGAAAGCAACGTATGCTTTTGTCTATAAATGAAGGGTTGTATCAATCAGTTCTTACTTTTCCAATATTAGCTTAAGTGAAATTCTGAGGAGACATCTCTTCTTGTTCTCAGATTACTTCATCTTCTGCTCCTTGTTACTTCATTCTTCATCGTTTATCATTCGATCTTCATCTCCTCTGGATTTTCTGGTGGACTTTGCTCACTTCCTTTTAATATATTGACAATGGTGAATAACTCTCATTTCGATATTGCTCTGGTGGCGGTTCCGGCGGCTGAGGGTCCATCTACGATGGTGAGAATCACCGATTCGGCGGATATTGACAGGCTCGCATCGATGACCGAAATTCTTTCTCCGCCCTGCGGTCTGACGACTGATTTCTCCTACTATTAAGGAGATGACAAATTGGACGAAGCCCCATTGATGGGGGAGGTAGGAATCTCCCAACTGAGGGATCAGTGTGACATTTCTCTTTTCGCTTACATCGTCCTCGCTTAGAGCGGGGAGAGGGTACATGTCGACCACCAAGGGTATTGCGTCTTCTACGCCTATCCTTTCAAGCTAGGATTCATACTTCCTCTTCCAATACTAGTGGTGGACTTCTGTCGCCACTATAGGGTGCTACAAGCTATTGGCGATGCTGATTAAATATGCGGAGTTTGGCACGGAAGGAGATTACCCTTGGGCACGTACTAACTCTCTATGCCCCCAGAGGATACGAGGTGCCATTATTTGGTTGGTCTCTCGTGGGGCCAGCAGCTTAACTGCGAAACTCGATGACGAGGTTGATGCCCGTCCTTATGAGCACTTTTTCTACATGCACGTAAGTTTATTTTACTTTGGTCTCAATTTCTTTTGGTTATATATCCTATTTCATATTCGTACGTGCTGACCTTTCTCTTCTGTCGCAGTTGGAGGTGCACCGCCGGAATTGCTTTCCAGCATCCGCGAGTGGGTCGAGACCGTGCTTCCTGTAATAGATGGAATTCGCACGTGGGCATCTTTCTGGGAGGCCCATGGCCGTAGGCCGGCTACTGGTAAGAATCTGACTTACTGTGTTGCTCTTATTTCATAGTACTCAGTTTCTTTCCCTTGACATTTCTTCCTTTATCGATTAGGGCGCCCACACTGCAGGAGGGCTCCTCATTTTGCTTTCCGCAGGTCGGAGGTGACTGCTCGATTGGTTGCAATGTCGGCTCCTCGCACAGTTCTAAGGGCGATTTCGGTTGAATTCTCAGCGGCTCACTCTCCGGCGCGGTTCGTGCATCGAGTTGAAGAATCTTCAGGGGTCGTGAGTCTTATGGTGGAGTTGCAACCGAATGAAGATGAGGAAGAAGAGGAGAGGCCGTTGGTTCGGCGTAAGGTGGCGTTCAACTCGTTCCTTCAGGTGGTGATTAGCTTGGATTCTCCGCCATTGAAAGCAGAGGGGAGTGTGGCGGAGCCTGCCCCAGAGGGCGGGCGTTCAGTGAGGTTTACCCCGCTTAGCTTAGGCCAAGGTGATATAGTCACTTCGGCGATTCAAATTTTAGCTCCAGTTGCTGAGATGGAAGGTAGTTCCTTTGTAATTGTTTTGGTGGAAGAGACGGGAGCCAATGTTTTGGCGAATGCGGGTGCTTCAACGTCTTTAGAAGCGGAAGCCTCGACTTCTGGGGTGGCGAAAGGAGGGGGAACCTCAGGAGAGGGGGATGATTCCGAGTCTGACTTGGACCCTGAGGACGTCCGTCTATTCCAAAAGGGTTATACCCACCCATCGGTAAAGGCTGAAGGGGATTATCGCTATGTGGAGATTCCTAATGAGCAGAACCTACTGCTCGAGGAGGATAATCTGGTGAAACTGTTCGAGGTGACGTGCTCGTAGGTGGAGAGCACGTCCTTTAGGGGCATCTCAGATGTTGGGTTGATCGGCGAGGTGGCTGCTCTGGGTATAAAGGTACGAGTGAAGCCTTGGTTTATTTCATTTCTTAGTGTAACTTCCTGTATTAACTGTTTTTCTATTTGTTATAGTAATTTTTATAGGAGGTGGAGAGCATTCCCCGGGCCAACGTCCGCTCGGCAGTCTTTGTGAGGTTGTTGGAGAAGTACCACCGCTACCGGAACCGGTGCCGTGATTTGCGTGAACGCTTAAGGAACGACCCCGCGGAACTGGGAGCTAGTAGAAGAGATGGCGATGAGGGAACTTTATATGCAGCAGACCCTTAACAGGGTACATGCTCTCGAGGGGCATCTACGTCAAACAAATACGGATATAGACACTGAAAGGAGAGCGACCACTGAGAGAGAGCCCAAAAATCAGGCTAAGGCAGTAGAGGCCACTGAGGCTTTGACAAGGCAGGTGGCTGCCTTAGAGATGGAGACTGCAGCCTTCAGGAAGCAGGCAAAGGATGCCCTGGCGAGGGTCGAAGCACTTCATGCGACTAGCCGCGCCAAGAAAGAGAATGTGGGTTGGAGAGGGCTGCAGTTACTTTTCGAGAGAGGACATTCGAGGGGCACATTGCTGTTTGCGAGCAGGAAGCCCGTGGTACAGTGGACCGGATTGCACCCTTGGAGGCCGAGAACCAATGCCTGAGGGACCAGGCCACTTCTTTCGGTCCTGCTCGTGAACTTTGGACTTACATGGAGGCCCAACTCGACGTGTATAGGAGGTTGTAGGAAGCCGGCATTGTGCCTGAGGCCACCTATGAGGAAGCCCACCAAAAGGCTCGTGATGCTCGCCTTGACTACAGTTTTGACCCTCTACGCTCAGGGTTGATGATGCCACTGAGGGCGCACACAATGTTGAAAGTGGCATTGGTGGCATCGAGTGAACAAAGAAAAAGTTTGTAATATTTGTTTAGTTTTTTGTTCTATTTTCTCTTTTCTTTTTGGTTGCCATTTGGCTATCTTTTTTATTTTTTCCGGACCTAGGCTAATGTAACTATGGGTAACCCCTTGTAGATATTTTAAATACATGAGACTTTCTTCCTTTCTTCTTGTTTTGTGTCAATTTCGTACGTTTCTTTTTTGTGCTTGTTCAAGGGTGCCTTGCCTTTGAGTTTTTCTAGTGAGCATGCTAATGGTCTCGACCGGTTAGATGATTTCGACCATGGTCGAATCGGTCCCTTGTCTTAAGTGGAAATTGGTGTAGATAACTTTGGCCATAGATAGACGTTTTTGGTCATCACCTTCCTTCGCTTGGTGGAAGTGGGTTGTATCCTTTTTTGGGTGGTGGCGGCACATAGCCTTAGTCCCAGTTCGGGCTTAGTCGGACTACTAGTTGTGGTGATGGAAAGCACGACCTTGTAGTTCGACTTGGGCCGAACTTTACGTGGGCCAAAACTTTATTTTAAGTTAATCATTCTTACTTGAATAGCGGGGGCGCTTTGCCCGAGCTGGGGTTCGACCGTGGTTGAACATTTGGGAGCGCTCTCGTATGATCCCGGCCCAGCTCGGAGCTATGGAGATGTATATTCTTGGCCTTGATTCGACCGTGGTTGAGTTTGTGAATTTTGCGACGGAGGCGTGTAGCCTGAGTTCCAGTTCTACTCGTAGTTGAACTTTTGGACGAGGGCACGTAGCCTTTGGCGCTTAACCATAGTTTAACCTTTTGCATGTTTTAATGGCGAAGGCACTTGACTTGAGTCCATGTTCAACTCGTAGTTGAACTTTTTAGGAGAGGGTATGTAGCCTGAGTTGTTGTTCAACCGTAGTTTAACCTTTAGTATTTCTTAATGACGAAGGCAGTTGGCCTGAGTCCCAGTTCAACTCGTAGTTGAACATTTGGGTGAGGGCTCGTAGTCTGAGTTGTTGTTCAACCGTAGTTGAATCCTTTTGTATTTCTTAATGGCGAAGGCACTTGGCCTGAGTCTTAGTTCAACTTGTAGTTGAACTTTCGGCCGAGGGCACGTAGCCTGAGCTGCTGTTCAACTGTAGTTGAACCTTTTGTATTTCTTAATGGCGAAGGCACTTGGCCTAGATCCCAGTTCAACTCGTAGTTGAATTTTTGGGCGAAGGCACGTAGCCTAAGTTGTTGTCCAATCGTAGTTGAATCCTTTGTATTTCTTAACGGCGAAGGCACTTGGCCTGAGTCCCAGTTCAACATGTAGTTTAACTTTCGGGCGAGGGCACGTAGCCTGAGTTGTTATTCAACCGTAGTTGAATCCTTTTGTATTTCTTAATGGTGAAGGCATTTGGCCTGAGTCCCAGTTCAACTCGTAGTTGAACTTTTGGGCGAGGGCACGTACCTGAGTTGTTGTTCAACCGTAGTTGAACTTTTTGTATTTCTTAATGGTGAAGTCACTTGGCCTGAGTCCCAGTTCAACTTTTGGGCGAAGGCACGTAGCCTGAGTTTTTGTTCAACCATAGTTGAATCCTTTTGTATTTTTAATGGCGAAGGCACTTGGCCTGAGTCCCAGTTCAACTCGTAGTTGAGCTTTTGGGCGAGGGCGCGGTAGCCTGAGTTGTTGTTCACACGTAGTTGAACCTTTTGTATTTCTTAATGGCGAAGGCACTTGGCATGAGTCCCAGTTCAACTCGTAGTTGAACTTTTGGGCGAAGGCACGTAGCCTGAGTTGTTGTTCAACCATAGTTGAACCTTTTTGTATTTCTTAATGGCGAAGGTACTTGGCCTGAGTTCCAGTTCAACTCGTAGTTGAACTTTTGGGCGAAGGCACATAGCTTGAGTTGTTGTTAATTCGTAGTTGAACCATTTGTATTTCTTAATGGCGAAGGCACTTGGCCTGAGTCCCAGTTCAACTCATAGTTGGACTTTTTGTTCTCCCGCATAACCCACTTCGTGTTGGGCATTGAGGTTCGATTCTGGTTTAGAATCTTGCATGACTCTTGCTTGTAGTCTTCTTGACTGGTTCGCATAGGTTACCTTGTTACAGATCTCAGTTCGAGATGCTTTTGGGCTTTACTCCTTTTTGGAAGGATCCCGTGTAGAGAGGGGTGAGTTACCTTATGCGCGTTTTTCCCGTAGGGGTGGGGGATCTACTACTTTTTCTTCTTCTTCTTTTTGCTCGGAGACGCGGGATGTGGAAGCAAACTCGCGTCGAGGCTTTTGAATTCCTTTTATCCGACGTGCCGCTTTGGCTTGTTCGAGCTGGATGGTTTTCTTTCCTTTTTGGTCCAAGGATAAACTACACAGTTCTGCTATGAAGTCCCCACAGACGGCGCCAAATTGTTTAACTCAAAGTTCTCATATACTTTATAAGCATGAATCAATTAAAATAAATGGTGTCAATCATAGCAGATCGTCATAAATCATAAGACCAAACGGAAAATGTAAGAGACAAAAGTGATAAGTTAAGGATAGGGGGATGGAGATCTTTTATTGATCAAGATTGACATGGTGTGCCTCTGCATGGAGAGGTTCAGAACCTTACAATGGTTTTCTCCCCCTTTTTTAGGTGGTGAAGAAGAAGAAGAAGCCCCCATGTTAGGGTTCTTTCTCTAAATATTTATAGCTGTGAATCTTGCCAGCTGGCGAACGACGGTCGTGGCCGCGTCGAAGGGACGTCCGTGAATAATGAGTAGGCCGTGGTCTCGTTAATTAGGTCGAGTAACCTCGGAATACATTGTCAGCGAATGATTATACTTTTTATTAGCCCAAACAAGCCTAGGAGCCAATTAGATACGCTAATTATCATGAATCTAGTTTTGACCCATACACCTTGCATCAAAAGATGCAACTCCAACATATCTTTAAGCAATATATATATATATATATAATGTATTTAATGGGTTAAATTGAGCATATTATTTGACGCTCATATTATTTATACATATCTAATAAATTAAAATCATGAATTTGGCATCGCACATATCCCGTCCCACATATGAATTAAGGTGAAAGCGATTACTACTATATATTGAGTCATGTACCAAGTACAGTCCAAAGCTTTATAACTGTTTCACTTTGTTCAACACTTTTTAGTCAAAATAGAGAAAAGGGAATTAACATTAATTTTTCTAGGCAAACTTTGGAACCCAATGTTAATTTTGACCACTCAAACAACTTGCAGATTTGATCCACCAAATAATTTTGAAAAAAAAATAGTTTGATGCACCAAAACCTCGTTATACATAAAATCCACAGAAGAATCAGACCATAAAAGTTTATCGTAAATAATCTTACTTTACATTTCTGCTAGAAACTATTTCTACGGCGGGATTTGTCAAATAATTAGTAGTATAATAAAGTTTGTGTTAAGACCAAGAAGAGGAGTATTATTTAACTTTAATTTGGTTATGTGGTTTTTTGTACCAAAGGAGTGACAAGAAAGTTTCTTTTATCTCACGATTGCTTCTACTGTCTTTCTCGTCTGAATGAAAAAGCAAATTTTCCAAAGGCTGTGAGCCCTCCGTCGTTTGCCCTTGCGTGCAACTTTGACTAACACATTTTAACTTAATGACAAAATGAGGTCCCATAATTTTGACTAGGATTCAGCTTTCCTGAAAAGCAGATAATGAGGTTTGTTGTATTATTTTTTTTAAAATAGTTAAAATTCTTTACCTAAAAAAGTTATACTCCAAAGTAACTCTTTCTAATAAGTAAAAGTAGAGACTAAGAAAATAAGGCTAATTAATAATCTACTACAAAATTTTACAGTGTATTATGAGCCCGTTTGGACATAAGAAATTTTTTATTTTTTTTGAATTTTTTTCGAAATCAGTATTTCACTATAAAATTTTTATTTATTTTTACTTGAAGATGGATTTTTGAATTTTTCAAAAATTTTAAAACTTCGAAAAGTTATTTTTCAAAATTTTTGCTCAAATCACTCAAAAAAATTATAAAACAAACCAAAATTATGTTCATATTCAAACATAACTCTAATTTTCAAATAACATTTTTACTTTAAAAAAATTCACTCTTTTTTGAAAATTTAAAATTCTCATGTCCAAACAACCACTATATAAATGTGCGTCTATCGGAAACAGCCTCTCTGCTATTTCAAGAAGTGGTAGATGCAGCGTATAACCTACGGGTTCAATTGAACCAATAACTTTTGACGTAGAGTAAAAATTTATATGTAAGAATTTATTGAAATTGCAAAAATATTAGATATGAACCCATAAATTTAAAAATCGTATAGGGAGTGGTTCTTCGGATCGATCACAGATTCTCGGCCCCGTCCTTTGGCTTCCACTCCAGTTGACCTCCTTACAGTCAAGTGGTTTCCCTTTGAAAGAAGTCAAAATAAAAAAAAAGAATCTAACGCTCTAGTCGCCTGGGAGCAGCTCAAACAAAGAAGAGTCTGGTCCGGTCTCTGCTGATTTTCAACTCCCCTAAGTATTTCGTCAATTGCTACGCCCTTAAGTGTGACATAGATAAGATTTACCTTCATGCAGTTAAAATGCCTGAGACCACTTTTTGCCTTGCTGCTCTCTAAGCCCCAATTCCTTGGTGAAAAGAGTTGTCGCCTTTAAATCATCGAAAAAAGAAAAGAAGGAACCGCTTAAAAGGGACCAATTTGGCGGGTCGTCCCCCCTTCCTACGGGTTTTCCCACCGACCCAGTGACACACCAACCACGCGCTTGCTTGCGTGAAGGCTTAGAGACCTTTTTGCTAGGTCCAAAAGATTCCCAAAAGGGAAATCCTTTTAGGAACTGCCTTTGATCTTAGGCTCGCAGCTACTAGGTGCGTATCAGAGGCCCCCGAAGGAGCCATCATCATCTTATTTTCCAGATCAAGACCCAGAAAAATTTGGTGAAGGCGCTGTTAAGCCCTAAGTTTGAATTCCAATTTAATTGCCCCCTTTACGCGAGCCAATTATGTGTGGCGCTGAAGAGGAAGGCTATTCACTGGAAATGCGTCTTTTACTTTCGTAGGTAACGGAAATGTTGCGGAGTTCTTACGGACGCGGTAGCTGCGAGCCTTCTTGGCAGTGATAAAATGCAGTTCCACCCCTAACTAGATTACGCCTTTGAGGTTTTGAAAGGCGTAAAAATTCGTGTCCCGAGGGATTTTACATGCTGATAATCATGCTTACTCCCTTTCTCTTCAATGATACCAAGTCCCGCCTTAGCTCTTCTTCAGCTAAAATCAACAGGCTAGTTTTGGAACCCTTGTCGCAGCTTCTTCATGTGACAAACATCCAGGATTTTCTATGATGTAGAGGTCCGGCCGCGCGAATCAGGAGCCTTTTTTCATGTCTCACGAAGAATATTATAATTCCATCTGAAGAATAGAATGGAAATCAGGACCCCGAAGCTTCTTTAGTTGCAGATGATGTGAATCCAATCTCGCTTTACTAATATATTAAAAAGTCAGGCTCTTCTTTCCTACCCTTTTCTATTTCGACTTCTTTGAAAGGTGAAAGAGTAAGAAGCTAGACCAACTTCCATAATTGAATCTCGGCGACGCGGTGAAAGATCTAAAAAAGGTGGATGATCCCAAGTATTGTAGATACAACCGCATCGTCAGTCACCCTACATCAAGATGCTTCATCTTAAAGGAGAAGATCACTGCCAGCTAATGCTAATAGAAGATAAGATATTGTTGAAAGTAACTAAACAAGGTTGTACAACTTTGGTCCATTAATATCAAGTCTAAAGGGTCATGTATCCATAGTCAAAGTCCTATGTGATCAAGCATATTTTGTGAAAGTGGGATCTTGTCTTCCATCTTTCTTTATTGTGGGGTCCGCGCAAAAATTGGATGGGGGTCAAGACGCTGTCTGGCGCTGGCGGCTGACTCAAGTGCCCCCCGAACTGATTCCCTCACCCAATCTCATGAGAAGAAATCCCAGCAGCTCTGCCTTAACCTGTCCCCGGACAGCCAGCCCTCATCACCAAAGCAACACTTAGCACTCCAATTATTAGAACTTCCATAATAGACTTTGAAGCCTCTCCTTCCCTTTCGATGTCCAATACCGCTGGCTTGTTAACCATGTTCTCATGAAGGTTTCATTCTTTTACCAGCTCTCCCAGCCAACAACCTGCTAACCCTAAGCTTGCAAGACCACTCGGCCATCTCTCCTACATAATGATTATGACCCAAAAATCGAGTGAGTTTCCTCCTCCCTTTTTAGTAACAAAATACACTAAAAGAACCTCATGTGTGAGTTCCCCCGCATACGGCTCAAGTGGTGAAGGCCCTTTCCTGGGTTTTTAAAGATAGTGGGCGCCGAATCAACTGGGTCACCGGTAAATTGCACGGGGCACCCTATTTGAGCTCCCCCTTTTAACTTGTAGCCGCTTTGTCTTTTCGTTTGCATCCGTACCCACTTTTTAAAAACTTCAGCTTCCCTTTCTCCTCCCCTGAAGTTTTTATTTTATAATTGGAAAGAGCTGAAGTTTTTGTTTTATTACTGAAAAAATTCAGCTCTAGAGCTTAAGTTTTCCAATTATAAAATAAAACACTCAGCTGGAAACTGCTTAAGTATTTATTTTATAAATGGAAAACTTAAGGGGGAAACTGCTTTAATTTTTATTTTATAACTGAAAAACTTAAGCTCTCTAGAGCTTAAGTTTTTATTTTATAACTGGAAAACTCAAGCTGGAAACTGCTTAAGTTTTTATTTTATCACTGAAAAACTTAAGCTGGAAAACTTCTTAAGTTTTTCGATTACAAAGACAAAAACTTTAGCTGAAGTTTTCCAGTACAAAAGAAAAACTTCAGCCTCGTGGGCTGAAGTTATGTGAAAAAGTGGGTACGCTTATAATTTTTTTTGCAAAGCGGACATAAGTTAAAATATGGCACAAAAAATGAGATGCAAATGCCCCAAATTGAACCCAATAAAATTTAAATCTTGGATCCGCTTCTGCTTTCGGGAGTAGGGATTAGGCATCTTGCCCTCCCCAAACCCCACTCGTGGGAAACTACTAAAATTTTTTGATGTTGTTGTAGTTGTATTGTATATGTGAATGTAGATTCTTTTTGAATTTAGGTGCTTTTACATTTAATGGAATATTTAGTACTTGGGCTTTGAATGGGTCAAAATATGACCTCGAGATATTTAACGAAATTAATTATATCCTAAGCTTATCCGGAGTTAATAAACGATATGATCACTTATTAATCGTCGTGCTTGATTATCGGCTGACTCACTTGTTGAGGCTATGGCCCATTCACCATCATAGGGACGGGACCTCAGCGTAGTCATGGCTATCACTGCCAGCTCACACATCTTGCATCTACAAAATACAAAGAGAAGGAACCCTAGAAGGGGGATTGCTTTTCTTGTTCATTGTGATTTCCAAGAAAAGAGGGAACATCATAGTAAGGCTCTGAACCTCTCCATGGAGAGGCAGACCTAAGAAATATTATCAATAAAAATTTCTTCCTTCCTCTCCTTAATAAATAACATTTGTCTCATGTAGTTTTCATTTGGTCTTTTGATTATTACGATCTGCTATGATTGGCCCTTGATCTTTTTCGATTGTTTGTATTGCTTGCAAAGTGTATGATAACTATGAGCTAAACAATTTGGCGCCGTATATGGGGATTTCATAGAATAATCGCGTAGTTCTTCCTGGGACCAAGAGGAAAGAAACACCAAAGAACAACCCAGCTCAAAACAAGCTGAAACGATATATTGGACAAAGGAAACTTGAAGATCTCGAGTCGAGATCCAACTCCTCTGTCACTCCCCTCTCAGATAGTACAAGCAAGAAAAAAAGCAACCCTTCCCCCGGAAGAAAGCATATCCAAGATACTCCCGTGTCCCCGATGCAAGAACCCACTGGGGAAAGGCGCAAAGACGTCTCAAAGCCGAGATCCACAACAGGGTAACCTACACGAACTAAAGGAGAGGACAACGCGTAAACCGTGCGAAATCTAAAACCAAATGTTGACCGCTAACGCCCCATACGCATAACGATGGGTCATGCGGGAAAGAAAGTTCAACAAAAATTGCAACGTTCAACTATGGTTGAACAAATACTCAGGCTACGGGCCTTCACCCAAAAGTTCAACTACAAGTTGAACTGGAACTCAGGTTATGCGCCTTCGCCAACAAAAATTTCATCGTTCAACTATGGTTGAACAACAACTCAGGCTATGTGCCTTCGCCAAAAAGTTCAACTACAAGTTGAACTGGGACTCAGGCTATGCGCCTTCTCCAACAAAAATTACAACATTCAACTACGGTTGAAAACAAACTCAGGCTACGCGCCTTCTGAAAAGGTCAACTACAAGTTGAACTAGGACTCAGGTTATGCACCTTCGCCAACAAAAATTGCAATGTTCAACTACGGTTGAACAACAACTCAGGCTACGCGCCTTCGCCAAAACATTCAACTACAAGTTGAACTGGGAATCAGGCTATGCGCCTTCGCCAACAAAAATTTCAACGTTCAACTACGGTTGAACAAAAAGTCAAGCTACGCGCCTCCGCTGAAAAGTTCAACTACAAGTTGAACTGGTACACAGGCTATGCGCCTTCGCCAACAAAAAGTTGTAACGTTCAACTACGGTTGAACAACAACTCAGGCTACGCGCCTTTGCCGAAAATTTCAACTACAAGTTGAACTGGGACTCAGGCTATGCGCTTTCGCCAACAAAAATTACAACGTTCAACTATGGTTGAATAACAACTCAGGCTACGTGCCTTCGCCGAAAAGTTCAACGACAAGTTGAACTGGGACTCAGGCTATGCGCCTTTGCCAACAAAAATTGCAATTTTCAACTACGGCTGCACAATAACTCAGGCTACGCGCCTCCGCCGAAAATTTCAACTACAAGTTAAACTAGGACTCAAGCTATGCGCCTTCAACAACAAAAAATTGCAATGTTTAACTACGGTTTAAGAACAACTCAGGCTACGCGCATTCGCCAAAAAGTTCAACTACAAGTTGAACTGGGACTTAGGCTATGCGCCTTCGCCAACAAAAATTGCAACGTTCAATTACGGTAGAACAACAACTCAAGCTACCCGCCTTCACCGAAAAGTTCAACTACAAGTTGAACTGGGACTCAGGCTATGTGCCTTCGCCAACAAAAATTACAACGTTCAACTACAATTGAACAACAACTCAGGCTACGCAGCTTCACCGAAAAGTTCAACTACAAGTTGAACTAGGAATCAAGCTATGCACCTTCGCCAAAACAAATTGCAACGTTCAACTACGGTTGAACAAAAATAACTTAGGCTACACACTTTCGCCTAAAAGTTCAACTACAAGCTGAAGTGGGACTCACGCTATGCGCCTTCACCAACAAAAAATTACAAAGTCCAACTACATATTGAACAATAACTCGCGCTACGTGCATTAATCGGAAAGTTTAACTACAAGTAAAACTGAGACTCGGCCGTATGCCTTCACTATCGAAGACCCAATCTCGTCCAAACTACAAAGATGGATGCCTTCATCCTCAAAACTAAAAAGAAACGGGCGAAGAAACAAGTTAAATCCCCCTCGACAAACTCAGTCATTCATGGAAGTGTGCCCAACTCGACTTAAAATTTGGTTCGTGTAAAGTTCGGCCCTGGTCGAAATACAAGAGCGTGTTTCTTACCATCGCGGCCAGTAGTTCGACCACGCCCGAATTAGGACTGAGGCTAAGTGCCACTATCGCCAAATAACGACCACAACTTGTTTACACCAAGTAAAAGAGAAGCGATAAATAAAAAGCGCTCATTCTCGGTCAAGGCCGTTATCGCTAAATAGCCGACCTAGTTTATGACTAAGGTTAGCAAGCGATTCGATAACGGTCGAAGGCACTAGATCCAACATTATCATGGTCAAGGCCATCGCCACAATTACAGTCAAAGACGTGGGAAAGGTACAAAACAAAAACCTGGCAGAACAGAGGAAAATTAAATCGCAAATATTTATATCTTCAATCACAACGGGTCATCCCCGCTTACACCCGGTCGAGATCGGTAAAGAAAAAAATAGCCAAACGGCAATAACAACTAGAAAAATAAAATAAAACCAACACTACTAAACTTTTTCATTCGGCGCTACCCGTGCAACCATCAACACCGCCAGCGCCCTCGGCGCCATCCTCAGCTCCTGGAGTGGACGGGTCAAAGCCGCAATCGACATGGGCCTTACTAGCCTTTTGAGGGCTTCTTCATAAGAAGTTCCAAGCACAATGCCGACCTCCCACAATCTCTTGCATACGTCGAGCTGAGCCTAGGCAAACATCCACAGGTCGCGAGCCGGGTCAAAAGAGGTAGCCTAATCCCTCAAATGTTGATTCTCGCCTCTAAGGCCATAATCCGATCCGCCACATTCTCGGCATCCTGTTCTGAAACACCAATGCGTTCCTCTGGCGCTCCCTCTCGAAAGGCCGCAGCGCCCCTCTCCAGCTCCCGCTACCATTTGCGGACACGGTCCGCCATCTTCAACATCCCGAGCCTCGATAAGGCATCCCTTGCCTGCAGCCTCAAGGCAGCGGCCTCGGTATCCAAAGCGGCCACCTGCCTGTTCAAAGCTTCATAGGCCTCTACCGCCCTGGCCTTATCTTGGCGTACCTTCTCTGCAGCAGCCCGCCTATCAGCCTCCGTTTTCTTGTCTTTACTACGAAGTTGCTACACAAGAGTATTGACCATACCAAGGGCCTGCTGCGTTTGAAGTTCCCGCCTCGCCAGCTCTTTAACAAGGTCCTGGTTCCAGGGGTCTTTCCTCATACGCTCGCGCGTATCGCGACACCGGTCCCGAGAACGACGATACTTTTCCAACACCCACGAAATAATCACCAAACGAACGTTAGCCCGGCGGATGCACTCCACTTCCAAAAAAAAGAGCTGTAAGAACGAAGCAGTAATCAGGTCGAAAAACAGGCAAAGCAAAACCCAAAAATATATGAACTAAAAGTCACTACACATACCTTCAAGCTCTGCGCGGCCACCTCGCCCATCAATTTGACATCTGAAATACCCCTCTATGACGTACTCTTTGCCTCTGAACACAATATCTCAAACAACGGCACCAGATTCTCCTCTTGAAGCAGCAAGTTCTGCTCTGTTGGGATCTCGACGTAACAGAGCTGCCCTTCAACACGCACCGTTGTGCGGATGTGGCCGTCCTGAAGCATGCGGGCGTCATCAGGATATAGGTCAGACTCATAGTCTGACCCTTCGCCCATGGCGCACCTCCCTCCTCCCGCGATCGAAAAGTTGAGGCTCCCGCCCCCGCCAACACCATGGTGCCTGATTCTCCAACCAATAACGTTGTTGAGGAACCACCTCCCCTCTCAGCAACTGAAACTAATAATTGAACCACCGAAGCGGTAGTGTCACCTTGGCCTGAGCCAACCAAGGCAACCCCCACTGAACGCCCGCCCTCAAGGGCTGGCACCGCCGCTGGATTCTCCTTTACGTACGATGGCAGAGAGTCCATGTTTATCACTACTGGAGCCAGAGTAAATGCAACCTTACACCTGACTAGTGGCCTCTCCTTTTCCTCCGCATCCTCGCTCGGAGCCAACTCCTCCTTGGGGTGTACGATCCCCGAAGGCACCTCGACCTGAGGTGTAGATTGTGTTGGGGAATATGCCACTGAGGATTCAACCAAAGCAGCCCTCGGCACTGGAGGAGGTGCCGGCATTGATACAAGTCTCGCAGTCGCGCTCGCCCTGCGAAAAGCTAATTGAGGCGCCCTCACGCGGCGTGCCCTCCCTAATCAGAGGAAAAATAAAAGTTTGGAAAAATCTAACAGGAATGAAACGAAGACAGAACGAAGCTAGAACTCTCACCCGAAGCAGGTCTGCTATTGTGCCTCTCCCAGAAAGACGACCACGTGCGAATTCCCAGTGTCTGAGGGAGCACGGCTTTGACCCATTCGTGAATATCGCGCAGTGCAGCCAGTGGCGTTCGTTCAGCTACGAACAAAAGGGAAGATTAGCACTTATCAGAACAACACAAAAAAACACAGAATGAAGAACTGACGAAGAGAGAACCTTACGCGCATGATTCCACTTTTTGGGAATTGAGTAGCACACGCCATCAGATGTTCAGTCCTGATATAAAAGAAATTTTCATAAGTATGAGGCTCGAACGCATCATCCAACTCCGCAATCAAACCCCTCGCCCCACGAGGGACGACTGGAATCATCGTACCACATACCCTCTAAGGAGCGTAGAGGGTCAACACGTGCCGCAACATGATCTCTCTCAAAACCAGCTCAGCATATTTTATGAGCATGGCAAAAATCGTATAAAGGGAAGGAACAAGTTGGCCAGGACATACTCGGTAGTGATTGCGAAAGTCCACCACCAAAATAGAAAGCGGTATCCTAAACCCTAACCTACAAGGATAAGCGTAGAAAATGCAATACCCCCTACGGTCGGTGTTGGCCCTCTCCTCACGCCTAGCAAGGCGTATATCGGCAAATCGAGGAATGCACCACTGCACCCATAGCTGGACGATACCCACTTCTCTCATCAGTGGGGCTTCATCCACCCGATCCTCCTCCTCATCGGCGGTGATATCGATCACCGGGCCTTCGGGCAAAGAAAGAATATCAGCCACCGACGCTGCCTCCCCCTGATTTCTGTCGATTCAGTAGCTCTCGCGGTAGTAGCTGATCCTTCAACCGCCGGAATAGTTACCGAATCAGAGTTAGCATGAGAGCTGCTTGCCATTTTTCAATAGATATACATGAACTGAATGATATTCACGAAAAGGAAAGCAGAGATAATGTCGAACGAAGAACAGCGATGAACAAGAGATAAGATGAACTGATAAACAGGAAGCTTCTTCAGAAATCTCTCTTAGATAATAGATGGAAACGTAAGAGATGATTGACACAACCCCGCATTTATAGACAACACCAGTGTATTTTACGAATTCCAACAACTATCATTAACTGCATGGCCAACTGCAAAATGATTTGGTTCTACAGAAACATGCGTCATTATGATGAGCACCACGAAACGGTTATTCACTCTAGCTGACGTTTTATCTACGAAACTGTTGCAACGACCTAAGGTTACCGAAAAGACGTTCCATATTCCTGCGAACTTCGGACGCCGCTAAGTTTCGTGTCAGGCTTATCCGTAATCTTCTTTGTCAACACGACATACGTAACGACCACCTCAGATAAGGTTAACATCTTACAAGGCCGGAGGTCGTGAGTATGAATATGCCGCTCCGGCCTAAAATGGTAATAACCACTCCACACACACACACACACACACAGAGACATATATATATATATATATATATATATATATATATATATATATATATATATAGGGCTAAGGCCGCCCATAGTGTTAAGGCTACGACCAATTCCGGTAAGTAAACGGCTATGGCCGTCCGCAGCATTAAGGCGACGACCATCTCCAATATATAAACGTCTAAGGCCGCCCACAGTGTTAAGGCTACGACCAATTCTTGTAAGTAAAAGACTAAGGCCATTCGCAGTATTAAGGCTAGGACCATCTCCAGTATGTAAACGGCTAAGGCCGCCCACAGTGTTAAGGCTACGACCAATTCCAGGAAGTAAACGGCTAAGTCCGTTCGCAGCATAAGGCTACGGCCATCTCCAATATGTAAACGGCTAAGGCCGCCCACAATATTAAGGCTACGGCCAATTCTAGTAAGTAAAAGGCTAAGGTCGTCAGTAACAGTAAGGCTACGACAATCTCCAGTATGTAAACGGCTAAGGCCGTCTGTGATGGGAAAAAATATGAAATTAAATTAAAAATGATGTGGCATGATGTTAGAAACACGTTCTCAATGTAATATACTAAACGTGTACTCTTTTGTAGGTTTTGATGAATGACAAACGAAGCAAAAATTGATATATGACGGAATTCAAGTACAAGCGCACAATGGTGGCGAATAAGATTGAAGTTCAAGAGATAGCCTTTAATTGTTATTGAGTTGTTCTAAATTGTAATCTCGATCCTATAACTTGACTCATAGTATGGAATCTCTCATAAAACTATTTTCCAAAATCATGCATATTTAATTCTGTGTCAAAAAGATTTTCAAACATGCATATTTACATTAGACAAAATATTTTCTAAACATGCCTCAAAAATCTGGGCTAAAATAATCGATTATGTACTTATGATAATCGATTGCTTCTGAGCCCAGACTGCATGACAATCGATTATGAATTAATGGTAATCGATTGTGAGTAAGACAGTGAACAGGTTTTTCCAAATCTGCATGATAATCGATTGTGAACAAATGACAATCGATTGTTGTTGAGGTAAAGTTTTTCAATACTCAAAATAATCGATTATGAACTAATGGTGATCGATTATGTTGAGACAGTGTCTTCCAGTGATTTTAAATTTAATCAAGTAATCGATTATGTCTTTAGATAATCGATTATCACTGAGACAGTAAGTCTTATGATTTTCAGAAAATAACAAGTAATCGATTGTTGCAAAGGACAATCGATTGTTGAAGCTGACCGTTGTCAAATGATTTTCAAACACCATAAGGTAATCGATTATAGATTTTATATAATCGATGTTTTGCTTAAAATCTGGAAATGATTTTTAGAACGTTGCTGAAGTAATCGATTATAGATTTTATATAATCGATGTTTTGCTTAAAATCCGGAAATGATTTTTTGAACGTTGCTAAAGTAATCGATTATGAACTTAGTGTAATCGATTATCTGATTTTGAATATTGCCAGTAATCGATTATAGATTATGTATAATCGATTGTGAAGCGTTAAATCTGGGATTGATTTTTAAACTGACTGGCAGATAATCGATTATGTGGTCTTAATGATCGATTATCACTGAGTAATTTCAGCAACTCTTAATTGGCAATTAGGCAACGGTAATGCCAAGTTTTTCAACTATAAATACATCTTCACTTCAGTGTTTTAACAACAACAACATACACAAACTGATCATTACATTGCTATAAGCTTTCATTCAATTGTTCTTCATTTTCTACTCATTTCATAAAGCTTTTGAGAGCCATATTATTGCTTAAAGTTGTTGTGATCTTGAACATATTCTTTTACTCATATCTACTCAATAAGGAGTACTTTAGTTAAGTGAGTGTCCAAGTATTTGATATACTTGTAAGAGAATTGCGATTCTCTTGTTTCAAGGAACTTGCGTTTCCTTGGGTGAAGTCTTTGAGATTGCGATCTCCGAGCAACTGTTTGAGGCTTGTGTCCTCAAGTGTGTAACGGTTTGTTGAGCACCCGTAAGCTTAACAAGATAGTGAAAAATCTCGAGAGAGTCTCTCGGGGACTGGACTAACCACGTTGGTGGCCAACCAGTATACATCTTTGTGTAAGTTTATTTTTCTGCACTTATTCTATTTCCTGCAAAGTTTAAATTCCGCAAGAAAACGCTAAATTCTATTAATACGCTATTCACCCCCCCTCTAGCGTAAAGCGTAGTTTCTAACAATTGGTATCAGAGCCCAACTCTCTGAAAACTTAACCGTTTGAGAGAACCATCCATGGCTTCTACTCTTGACTCTTTTGCAGGAATTGAAGAAGGACAATGCTCTACACGACCTCCTCTATTCAACGGCACAAACTACTCATACTGGAAGGAGAGGATGCAAATCTTTGTGCAATCAAATAGCTTTCACTTGTGGAAAGTATTCACCAATGGAAACCAAATTCCAACCAAGAAGGTGGAAGACGAATGGGTTCCAAAGACCGAAGAGGAATATACCGTGGAGGATATTCGTAAGGTTCAAAATAATGCCAAAGCTATAAATTTATTATATTGTGCTGTTAATGCTAACGACTACAGGAAGATATCATGTTGCAAAACAGCAAAAGAAATGTGGGATAAGCTTGAAGTGACATACGAAGGAACCGACCAGGTACGAGAAGCTAAAATTGATTTCTTAACTCACTCTTATGAACTATTCCCCATGAAGGAAGAAGAAAAAGTAGACAAAATGTTTGAGCGATTCTCAATGATCGTGAATGATCTACACGCCCTCAAAAAGACGTTTACGGATAGAGAACTTGTCCGGAAGATCCTCAAAAGTCTCACTCCGGCATGGCGATCAAAGGCCGATGCAATCCAAGAATCCATTGGTATCACAAATGTCACAATTGACGCATTAAGAGGTAATCTCAAAACCTATGAATCAACTATACTTAACCCGTTTGTTGATGATCAAAGAAAGCAAAGGATTGCTCTAAAGGCTAGCCAACCACAAATTGATGAGGAAGGTGACAACGAGTTTGGACTCGTTATCAAAAGGTTTCAAAAATTCATGCGCAAAGAGTATGAACGCAAGAACAAAAAGCAAGGCGATCAACTAAAATGCTATGAATGCGGAGAAACCGGGCACATAAAATCAAATTGCCCTAACATCAAAAAGGAGAAGAAACCCTTCAAAAAGCAACGTGCATACATCTCTTGGGGAGGAGATTCCGGAGATGAAGCAAGCGAAGAAGAAGACGATGAAGCAGCAAATTTATGTCTCATGGCTCAAGAAGACGGCAAAGACGAGGTAAGTCAAATCTCTTCTCAAAATTTCTTTACTCTTGATGAAATGAGAAATGCTTTTGATGAACTATATGCTGAATTTATCAAAGCTTCAAAAACTGTCAAAAGTGTTAAAGAAAGCGCTTCTCTAAAAGAAAAGGATTTTCAAACACAGCTTTCATTAAAAGAAAAAGAATTAGAAAAACTGGTTTTCGAAAATGAGAAGCTAAAAGAAGAAAACAAGTTTTATGGAAAAAGAAGTGCTGATAAACCTAAAGGTTCTTCTAGAAACTGTTCTTCTTGTGTGCTTCTTAAGAATGAAGTAGCTAGACTTAAAGGCACATTAGATAAGTTTAATTCTTCGCATAAAAACTTGAATGATGTGCTTGTTAATCTAAAATCAACTAAACATGGAATAGGATTCAAGAATGAAGAAAAGGTTGGTGCTAAACCACAACAACCTAGAGCTCAACCTAGGACTAATAACCAAAATGCTTATCCTAGAAGTAGAAATCCTAGAAATAACTTGCATGTTAGACCAAATAGTGAAAATGCTAGAAGACCTAGAAATGATGCATATTTTAGGCCAAACCTTGAACAATTTAGAAGACCAAGAAATGACCCTCCACCTAGAAATAGATACTCTAGAAATGATGCATATTTTAGACAAACTTGTGAACCTCCTAGAGCTCATAATAGGAGAAACAATGGTGTTCAAAGTAGAGTAAGCAACCTTCATTCATCTAGTTACTATGTACCTAGAAAAATGCATAATCCCAACGTGACTTGTCATTATTGTAGACGTATTGGTCATATTGCTCCCGCTTGCTTTACTCGTCATAGACATATAAATCAATTGCATCATTATAACATGCCTAACCCTCAAGGACCCAAGATGGCATGGGTACCTAAAGAACATTAATTTATTTTGTAGGTGTGCTTGAAGGGATCAAGTGTACTATGGTACCTTGATAGTGGATGCTCCAAACACATGACGGGAGATGAATCCAAATTCCTTCAACTAGAGCACAAAGAAGGAGGAAGTGTCATATTTGGTGATAACAATAAAGGAAAAATCATCGGCATTGGTTCGGTCGGTAAGGACGAAAACTCCTCTATTAAACATATACTACTTGTGAAAGGTTTGAAGCATAATCTCTTGAGCATAAGCCAATTATGTGACAAGGGAAATCTTGCTCTATTTGATTCGGATGAATGTCTTGTATTTAGACGTAGTGATTTCAAGATCATACTTCGTGGTTTTAGAATTGATAATATCTATATGGTTGATCTTGCAAACTCCTCACCCGAATATGTTGACTGTTTAATAAGCAAAGAGGATAACTCTTGGCTATGGCATCGTAGAGTAGCACACATGAACATGCATCTTTTGAACAAGCTTCTTTCTCAAAACTTAGTAGTTGGTCTTCCCAGTTTAAAGTTTGAAAATGATTCTATTTGCGATTCTTGTCAAAAAGGGAAGCAAACCAAAGCATCTTTTAAATCCAAGAATATTGTTTTAACGTCTAGACCTTTGCAAGTACTTCACATGGATTTATTTGGTCCCTCTCGCATTGAAAGTCTTGGTAAAAATAAATATGTTTTTGTAATTGTTGATGACTTTTCTAGATTTACTTGGACTCTATTTCTTGCAAATAAAAGTGATGCTTTTCAAAATTTCAAGTATTTCCTTAAGCGTGTTCAAAACGAAAAGGAATCGACCGTCACTTCGATTAGAAGTGATCATGGGGGAGAGTTTGATCACAATCTCTTTGCGGATTTTTGTGACGAACTCAGAATCGAACACACCTTTTCCGCTCCACGGACACCACAACCAAATGGGGTGGTGGAAAGGAAAAATAGGTGTCTCGAAGAGATGGCTAGAACCATGCTCGACGAAGCTAAGATTCCCAAATACTTTTGGGCGGACGCCGTGAGTACCGCTTGCTATATTTTAAATAGAGTAGCAATTCGGCCGATACTCATGAAAACCCCATATGAACTTTATAAGGGTAGAAAACCCAACATTTCTCATTTACGTGTTTTTGGTTGTAAATGTTTTGTTCATAATAATGGCAAGGACCAATTGGGTAAGTTTGATGCTAAATCGGATGAAGGTATTTTCATTGGTTATTCCTCACGTAGCGAAGCATATAGGATCTTTAACAAAAGAACCCAAATTGTGGAGGAATCCCCTCATGTTGTGTTTTCCGAAGATAATACTCGCTTGGCGAGAAAGGAATCCGGTTTTGATCTTGCAGGTATCTTGGATCGCTTGAAAGATAAAATCCAAGAAGAACCTTCAAAGGAAAACAAAAATGAAATTGGGGAACAACCAACGGAAGAAGCGCCACAAGTAGAAAAAGGAATAAATAGGCCTAACGAGTGGAGAACGATCAAGGATCATCCTCTCGAACAGGTAATTGGCGATGTTGGAGAAAAGGTAAGTACCCGAAACTCTCTTAAGAACACTCTAGGACACAATTCTTAAGAGTTCACGGCATTACTTGTTAACACTAGTGTAATTTATTAATTTCTCTATAAATTACTAACTTGAGCGTCGGAGACGTTTAAATCTATTTTGCAGGTATCACCCCAAAGGTAGGGGGAATTATGAAGTTTTAGCACAAAATAATCGACTATTTCAAGTCACTAATCGATTATTTTCTGTGCAGTACATCGATTATCAGTATCAATAATCGATTGTTTATGACTGATTATTAATATTATGCATCTGTGTTTAATTTTTTCACTTCCTAAATTGCATAATCGATTTCCGCCTCAGTCATTCAGCAATGCTTTCTACAACAATCGATTATTTTTTCATACAATCGATTATTTGATAAATTCTGATATTCTTCAAGTTCACTGTATCAAATTAGTTCCGTAAATAATCGATTACCAAGAATTGACAATCGATTACTTCATATTAATTTTTGTTACCGTTTGGCTCCTCAATCGATTCCTGTCAGGTCTTAAATGCTCCATAATCGATTACCAAAACTTAATAATCGATTATTTCATTCAAATTTTTTTACCGTTTGACTCAAGAATCGATTTGTCAGATTCAAAATCTCAAATACAATCGATTATTTCAGTTAAATAATCGATTATCTAACGGTCAGTAATTTTAATTCTTACCGTTTTCTGACTGCTCCTAAACCAAAATCTCAGCAAATGTCTCCATTCAATGCTTGATAATCCTTTCCTCTATAAATAGGCATCATAAGAGCTCACATTCACCCACTCAAGCACTATCTCTAGTATTCAAAAGCTAAATCTCTTCTATTTTCTTTGCCAAATTCCAGCAGTCTTTCTCCTAACATGTCTGGACGATCTTCAAAACGTTCCCGATCCAAACATGGCGCATCAGCCTCAACCGCCCCTCCTCCTTTAAATTTTCCATACCAAGACGGTTCCGTCTTGTTCTTTGAATCTGAAAATGAACTCACAAAGTTCCTATCAAAATTTGAGAAACGCACCATTCTTCCTCCTCGGTTCTCAAATAGTAAACTCCTTAAACCTTTCACCCCTGCCGCAAATATGTTAAAGGAGTGTCAACTATATGACTTCTTGCTTCTCACTCATTCTCACATAAACACAACTCTCGTTCAAGCTTTTTACTCAAACCTCCGTAAAGATGAAGATGGCGAACTTGTCACCTCCATTAATGGGGTTCAAATTCTTCTCTCTGAAGAGAATCTCCACACCATTGCCGCCTTTCAAATGAAGGTGAAGACCTTTACCGGTATATTGATAAGGCCGGGGCTCTCTTTGATGAAACCACCCTTCTCCACCAAGCCGGTATAACTTCCTATGATCCATCTATCTCTACCCGTCGTCCTACCATAACGGGAATGGATCCAAACTACCGGTTGATTCTTTACTTCATCACCCGAGTCCTCAAGCCTAGACGACACAATCACACCACCATCTCCCAGGAGGATACCAAACTTCTGCATGCCATTGTCACCGGAGCCAAAATAAATTGGTGTCGGCTCATCAAATTCATATGCTCGATGCCATCGGTGATGACATGCCTCTTCCTTATGCCCTCCTCATTATGAACTTCCTTGAAGCATCCGGATTTGTCACGGAAAATGGTCCTCTCAAAAGGAGTACCAAAATTTGGGAAATCTCGGAGTCTTCTTTCCATCATGATGGTGATCATGCTCCAGCTCCTTCTTCAAGTCGTCCACCCCGTCGTGCTCGTTCGTCCCAAGAGCCTACTCTCCAAACCATATCCGACCAGCTTGCTCAACTCACTCATGAGATCCATGGATATTTTGACCATGTCAACTATCCATATGCAGCTCTCGTTCCTTTTGAAGCAGCGCCGGATAACGAGGCGGACAACGACGGAAATGAATAAATTTTTTTTCTGTGTTTTGCGTGGTTTTTGCTGTTGTTCCTTTGGTTCCCATTGATGTATTTTTTTTCAATAAATAAACCTTGTTTATTTCTTCCTTTTGCATCTTTCCTTACTATTTTTTGCTAATGGCAAAAGGGGGAAGAAAACGGGATATCGGGTATGCACCACCTCTTAATTCATTGATTGCTTATAAGCTAAAATTGAGGGGGAACTCTTAAATTGAGGGGGAATTGCATAATTGTTACTTGTCTTGAATTGTCAATATCTTTTGCCTAAATTGCATATCCCGCTTAATGTTTGCCATTATCAAAAAGGGGGAAATTGTTAGAAACACGTTCTCAATGCAATATACTAAACGTGTACTCTTTTGTAGGTTTTGATGAATGACAAACGAAGCAAAAATTGATATATGACGGAATTCAAGTACAAGCGCACAATGGTGGCGAATAAGATTGAAGTTCAAGAGATAGCCTTTAATTGTTATTGAGTTGTTCTAAATTGTAATCTCGATCCTATAACTTGACTCATAGTATGGCATCTCTCATAAAACTATTTTCCAAAATCATGCATATTTAATTCTGTGTCAAAAAGATTTTCAAACATGCATATTTACATTAGACAAAATGTTTTCTAAACATGCCTCAAAAATCTGGGCTAAAATAATCGATTATGTACTTATGATAATCGATTGCTTCTGAGCCCAGACTGCATGACAATCGATTATGAATTAATGGTAATCGATTGTGAGTAAGACAGTGAACAGGTTTTTCCAAATCTGCATGATAATTGATTGTGAACAAATGACAATCGATTGTTGTTGAGGTAAAGTTTTTCAATACTCAAAATAATCGATTATGAACTAATGGTGATCGATTATGTTGAGACAGTGTCTTCCAGTGATTTTAAATTTAATCAAGTAATCGATTATGTCTTTAGATAATCGATTATCACTGAGACAGTAAGTCTTATGATTTTCAGAAAATAACAAGTAATCGATTGTTGCAAAGGACAATCGATTGTTGAAGCTGACCGTTGTCAAATGATTTTCAAACACCATAAGGTAATCGATTATAGATTTTATATAATCGATGTTTTGCTTAAAATCTGGAAATGATTTTTAGAACGTTGCTGAAGTAATCGATTATAGATTTTATATAATCGATGTTTTGCTTAAAATCCGGAAATGATTTTTTGAACGTTGCTAAAGTAATCGATTATGAACTTAGTGTAATCGATTATCTGATTTTGAATATTGCCAGTAATCGATTATAGATTATGTATAATCGATTGTGAAGCGTTAAATCTGGGATTGATTTTTAAACTGACTGGCAGATAATCGATTATGTGGTCTTAATGATCGATTATCACTGAGTAATTTCAGCAACTCTTAATTGGCAATTAGGCAACGGTAATGCCAAGTTTTTCAACTATAAATACAGCTTCACTTCAGTGTTTTAACAACAACAACATACACAAACTGATCATTACATTGCTATAAGCTTTCATTCAATTGTTCTTCATTTTCTACTCATTTCATAAAGCTTTTGAGAGCCATATTATTGCTTAAAGTTGTTGTGATCTTGAACATATTCTTTTACTCATATCTACTCAATAAGGAGTACTTTAGTTAAGTGAGTGTCCAAGTATTTGATATACTTGTAAGAGAATTGCGATTCTCTTGTTTCAAGGAACTTGCGTTTCCTTGGGTGAAGTCTTTGAGATTGCGATCTCCGAGCAACTGTTTGAGGCTTGTGTCCTCAAGTGTGTAACGGTTTGTTGAGCACCCGTAAGCTTAACAAGATAGTGAAAAATCTCGAGAGAGTCTCTCGGGGACTGGACTAACCACGTTGGTGGCCAACCAGTATACATCTTTGTGTAAGTTTATTTTTCTGCACTTATTCTATTTCCTGCAAAGTTTAAATTCCGCAAGAAAACGCTAAATTCTATTAATACGCTATTCACCCACCCTCTAGCGTAAAGCGTAGTTTCTAACACATGACACATGGGCTGGTCAAATAGTCAAAGTGTAATATCCCAATAAAAGGCACGGGAGATGACAGATAGGGGAAGAGGAATTTAAACAGGCACGGGAAAGAGTTTAGACACGATTTCCGTACCAATTCAAGTCATTTAATGCCAACGGGTAAAAAGAGCACTGAAGACGAGAATCTGATGGCAAAAAGTAGTCTAAATTCATTATTAAATGCCTGATACGTTAGAGAATCAGTATTTAATAGCAATGATTGTGTAACACCTCATTAAATATCCTTTATTATTTAGATTAAACTGTTACTCCTTATTACCTATTAAAGGAGAAGGTTTCATCATTTGTAGGGACACGAAAATCATTCACATCATATTGAAATACAAACTTTTTATTGCTTTATTTATATTCTAAGAAAGCCTATTATTCTTTTGGTCTCTTGATTATCAGTAACTCGATTTCTTCTCGCAAAAGTCTAGCTTTGACCAAATAATATTTTTTGGTTAAACAAATTGGCTCCGTCACCAGGAATCTGATAATCCATCTTTTCTGAAGTTACATTCTACCCACTATTAACATCATGTCAAATAACAATGACAACAATATTCAGGAAAACCATATCCATCAAGTGGATGGCGATGAACTCAATAATGTAATCCCTCAAGCTTCTCCACGTGGATATCTAGAAGGAACTCCTAGTGATATGTCTGAGAATGCTGACGGAGAAGCTGAAACAAGAGATGAACTTTTACAAAAAATAATTGATGCACGAATTGACAAAGCTTTGGAAGCTTTAGTGAGTCAATAGCCTGCTACGCTAACAATGCCTAATAACAACACGTTGGAAAACTCCCGCTCTGGTCTAGTTAATTCTAGTAATGAAACAACCCCCAGTGACTCACAAGAAGGAGAATCAGGTAATTCTCATCTTCAAAATTTAGTACTAACCTTGCAGAAATAACTCAAGGAGCAAAATGAGCGTATCGAGCAAATTTCTGGAGTTCCGCCTGTGATAAAAGAAGTGGACATGGATAAATACTCACAAAAACCGTGGAAACCAAGTGTTGCTCCCCTACCAATTCCAAAGAAATTCAAAATGCCCGATATCCCAATATATGATGGTACAACAGACCCACGCGACCACGTAATTGCATTTACAACAGGAGTGAAAGGAAACGATTTGACCAAACAAGAAATTGAGTCAGTGTTGGTCAAAAAGTTTGGGGAGACGCTCACCAAAGGGGCATTAACATGATATTCTCTTTTACCTGAAAATTCTATAAATTCTTTTGCTGATCTTGCAGATTCTTTTACTAAAGCACACTCGGGAGCTCAGAAGGTTGAGAAAAGGATGGAGGATATCTTTAAAATCAAACAGTGGAACTCTGAATTGCTCAGAGATTTCGTTGATAGATTTTTACGTGAAAGAATGACTCTACCTCGTGTACCGGATAATTGGGTAGCGATAGCTTTCGCAAGTAATTTGAATGAAAAAAGTTCAGAAGCCACGAGAAGGCTTAATGAAAGCCTTCGTGAGTTTCCTACAACCACTTGGAATGATGTTTACAATAGGTACAATACAAAGCTTAGAATCGAAGAGGATACCGTACCTCAACATCATCGTGAAGAGAGGAGCGGATCCAGAAGATCAGAAGCAGAAAAAAGATCAGGTAAAAACAGGTATGATCCATATATGGGACCTGCAGGAAAGGATTTACGATCTAGATAGAACAACCAACACTATGACCAAAGATCAAGAGACAGGGGAACCGGGTCTTTATCCAGGTTCAAGGGCGATCGAAACAACCAAGAGCCTTGAGATGATGATAGGAATTTAATGGCACGATTTGCTGGTCATAGTTTCAATGTCACTAATTCTGAGCTCGTAGCTGTTCTAAGATTATGGTAGATAAGGTACGGTGGCCAAAATAAAATGCGGTCAAATCCAAACAGACACAATCCGGACCATTGGTGCAAATTTCACAACCACCACGGACATACAACATCAGAATGCAGATTCCTTCAAAGTGAAGTAGATCATCTATTGAATCAAGGATACCTCACAGAGCTGTTTAGTGAGAAAGGAAAGCAAGCTAACATGAAAAATAGGCAGGAGCCACCAAACCGGCCTCACCTAAGAGAATAGTGAACATAATCAGTGGAGGGGAGAATATTTACGAAGTAACGTATACGGCTTCAAATAAGGTTTCTAAAATGACAATTACACACGGCAAATGAGTATGACAAACCTTATATCATGAGAGCATAAATTTTCATGATGCAGATACGGAAGGAGTGATTACTCCTCACAATGATGCACTGGTAATATCCTTACTTATACATGATACTTATGTAAAACGAATTTTAATTAACACAGGAAGTTCTGTGAATATCATTCAACTAAGAATGTTGCGGGAAATGCAAGATGAATATAAAATGATACCTAAAGCGCATGCTTTGTCAGGCTTCAACAATTCAAGCGTGGTAACAAAAGGCGATGTAACTCTAACGACTTATGCTGCATGTGTTATTAAAGAAACTAAATTTTAGGTAGTTGATATGGAAATTGCCTATAACATAATTATGGGGAGACCATGGATCCATGATATAGATGTTGTTCCATCAACCTTATATCAAGTTATCAAATTTCTGTCACCCTGGGGAATATGTCCAATACGAAGGGATCAACAAACAGCCAGGAGTATCAAAATAATGGTCAGAAAGAAAAGTTTATGTAGGAGCCAATCTAAATCCCGATATACGAGGTATGCTAAATTGAATTTTCAAAAACTAATGTAGACTGTTTTGCCTGGTCCCACGCTAATATGATAGGTATTCCACCGGATGTGACGACTCATAAACTCAATGAAGACCCATCTTTTATTCCAATCAAGCAAAAAAAAATTAGGGGCTTTCAAAAATCAAATAATCCAGGACGAGGTCCAAAAGTAGCTGAAAATTGGGTCAATTCGCGAGGTAAAGTACCCTGATTGGTTAGTTAACACGGCGGTCGTACCTAAGAAGAACGGTAAGTGGCGAATTTGTGTAGATTATACTGATCTAAACAAAGCCTGTCCAAAAGATTCATTCACTTTACCCCATATAGATCAATTGATTGATGCAAATGCAATTCATGAATTTTTAAGTTTTTTAGATGCATATTCGGGGTACAATCTTATTAAAATAGACCCCAGTGATGAGGAAAAGACTTCTTTCATCATAGACCGAGGGACTTACTATTATAAAGTAATGTCATTTGGTCTAAAAAATATTAGGGCAACCTATCAAAGGTTAGTCACTAAAATATTTCAAGAACATTTAGGGAAAACTATGAAGGTGTATATAGACGATATGCTCGTCAAAACTCTACATTCTCATGATCATATCTCTCATTTAGCTAATACCTCTGAAATTTTGCGAAAATTCAATATGAAACTCAACCCTGAAAAATGTGCATTTGGAGTTGCTTCAGGTAAATTTTTAGGTTTTCTCGTTTCTAACCGTGGCATTGAGGTAAATCCTTCTCAGATTAAAGCAATTGAAGAAATACTTGATGTTCTTACCAGTAAAAAGAAGGTTCAAAGATTAACAGGAAGAATCGCGGCCTTAGGGAGATTTATTTCCTAATCTTCAAAGTGCTTCAAATTTTTCTCTGTGCTCAAAAAACAAGATCATTTCGAGTGGAATGAAGATTGTCAACAAGCCTTTAAAAATTTGAAAGCGTACTTGTCTAACCATTCTCTACTGGCAAAACCTAAGGAAGGTGAAAAGCTACTCATTTATTTGGCAGTTTTAGAAGTAGCAGTAAGTGTTGTTTTAGTTCGTGAGGACCAAGGTAAACAATCTCCTATTTATGATGTAAGTAAAACTCTACTGGACACTGAGACAAGGTACACGCAACTAGAAAAGTTAGCATTATCTCTCATAATAGCATCTAGAAAATTAAGGTCTTATTTTCAGTGTCATCCTATTTTTGTTGCTACTACTATTCCATTACGAAATATTTTGCATAAACACGAAATATCGGGAAGATTAGCAAAATGGGCCATAGAGTTAAGTGAATATGAAATAATTTAACAACCTCGAACTGCTATTGAATCTCAAGTACTCGCCGATTTCGTAGCTTATTTTAGTCAAGGAATGCATTTTGTAGCAGAAAATAGTTGCAAGTTTTTAATGGAGCTAATCCGGGGACTTGGACATTATTTACTGATGGTTCATCTAATGTAAAGGGGGCGGGATTAGGAATTTTTCTTATACCACCTACGGGTGAGACAATTAGACAAGCTATGAAGTCACCCTGTAACTAACAATGAAGCAGAGTATGAAGCTGTGATTGTAGGTCTAGTCTTAGCACTGGAACTCGGAATCATGCAAATCATAATCAAACGTGATTCACATCTTGTAGTAAATAAAATGCTGGGGACTTACGTGGCCAGAGAAACTCGAATGCACAAGTATCTTGGAAAGGAACAGAACTGATAAGACAGTTCCAAACTTGGAAGGTAATACAAATCCCCAAATAAGAGAATGTGGAAGCAGATGCTTTAGCCAATCTTGCGTCCGCAGCAGATATAGCGAAAGATGCAAATGCATCAATCATACATTTATTCCACTCCGTTCTTGACTCTGATATAAATGAGGTAAATTTTAATCACTTGACTTGGGATTCGACAAACGAAATCGTATCTTTTTTGCAGCATGGAACTGTACCTGAGGATAAAATAAAAGCTCATGCGCTTAGAAAGAAAGCTGCTCGTTATTGCTTATACCAAGGGAACCTTTATTGGAAAATATTTGGTGGACCATTAGCCAGGTGTCTCGGGCCTTCTCAAATAGAATATGTGATGAGAGAAATACACAAGGGACATTGTGAAAATCATGCATGAGGCATATCACTTGTAAAGACATTGATCCGAGGAGGATATTATTGGCCTAAAATGAAAAAAGAAGCAAATGACTTTGTATCTAAATGTGATAAACGTCAGAGGTACGACAACAACATGCATAGACCAGCTGAGTTATTACATCCCGTTATAGCTCTGTGGCCTTTCATGAAATGGGGAATGGATATCGTAGGTCTATTAACCCAGGCAAAAGGACAGGTAAAGTTCTACTAGTGCTTACTGATTATTTCACCAAATGGGTAGAAGCAGGGGCGTTTAAACAGGTACGAGAGAAAGAAATTAAAGATTTCATTTGGAAAAATATAATTTTCCGCTTTGGTGTACCAAAGGAGATTGTGTGCGATAATGGACCACAATTTATAGGGGCACAAGTCACAGAATTCTTTCAAAGTTGGCAAATCAAAAGAATTACATCAACACCATATCACCGAGTGGGTAATGGGCAAGCAGAATATACAAACAAAGTAATCATCAACAACCTGAAAAAAGGCTACAAGACTCAAAAGGTAATTGGCCTGAAGTACTACCAGCGGTTTTATGGGCATATCGAACAACGACAAAAACAAGTATGGGAGAAACATCGTTCTCAATGGTTTATGGTGCGGAAGTTTTAATACCGGTTGAAATAGGCGAACCTAGTACATGTCGTGTTCAAGCAGAGGAGGACTCGAACAATGAAGAGCTACGAGTAAATCTTGATCTACTCGAAGGGAGAAGAGAAGCAGCGTTAATAAGTATGGAAGCTCAAAAGTAAGTAATTGAGCGATATTACAACAGGAAAGCACGCTTCAGGTTCTTTAAAATTGGGGACTTCGTGCTAAAAATAGTGTTCCGAGAAAAGAGGGAGCATCATTGTAATGCTCTGAACCTCTCCATGGAGAGGCAGACCAAAGCAATATTATCTATAAAAGATTTCTTCTTTCCTCTCCTTAATAAATAACATTTGTCTCGTGCATTTTTCATTTGGTCTTTTGATTATTACAATCTGCTATGAAATGCCCTTAATCTATTTTGATTGTTTTTATTACTTGCAAAGTGTATGATAACTTTGAGCTAATCAGGCTTATCAAATTCTACGTTCTTCTCAAAATTTCTTTTTCTATTAAGTATTTTTCAAACGTACCCAAGTTCATGGGAATATGCAGCAGTCTAAGTTGAATATTCAATATACAATCTCCTTTTCCTTTCCTCTTATCGACGTTGCTTTCGATTTTATCGTATATAGTAGACACGGCTTTTGCTTTCTTTCAAATTCTAATATATATATGCCCACCATTTCTATATCTTTATCAAATCTAGCCTCCTTAATTTGTGTTTTTTTTCCTCCTTTTCTTTCTCCTAGTTTCCTAGAAGCTCAGCCTCCTCATCTTTTATTTTACTTAAATAAATAAATAAATAACAAAAGATGCGTTTGTCCTTTCCGTACACATGCAAAAATATTATCTCTTTTGTTTAAATAATGATTTAACAAGACATTAGACATGTCAAGACAAGAAAATTCAAGAGTTTCAAAAGGGGCAAACGACAAAAACTACAGTCAAGATGTTACATTGAAGATATACAACTACTAACATAATCACTTAATTTTCCACGTTCACGCGGCCAATTAGCGTCTTCTATTATTTTCCCCGACAATTAGCATCTTCTCTAAGATAGCTAATCTTAGTCGCCAGGCAAATAAAATCAAAGATATATAACGAATTAACGTGGAATAGATTTGTTTCTCTCCCAGTGGATCCATCATTTTAAAGTTATGGGTTCATGTTGCAATTCTAAATTAATATACAATAATAATTGAGTTTACAGATAAATATTTATAATTTTTTTAACAAAAATACAGAATCTATGCAAAAATTGCTAGGTTCTCAAAAATCCTAATACTACACGTTAGATCCGCCTCTGATCTCTTTTGTAGTGAATTATACTATATGATTACGAAAATGTAAAGGAAATAGTTACTTTTCTTATTTCTTCACGCAGTCGGTTAATGAAACAAAAAATTAATCTCATCAAAATGATTGGTCTGGTGCCTTTGTGTAAATGTTTCTTTTCTTTTCTTTTTTCTTCCTTTTCTTGTTCATCTGCACAGCATATTTTTGGGAGAAATTCAAAAATAGCCACAGTTTCAAAATAATCGAAATTGAACTATTTTTTATGTAAAAATAAAGTTGTACGAAAATATTATATAAAATTCAATAAAATACTCCGGCATAATATACTGAAATTCCAACATAAGTATACTGAAACTCCAATATATTATACTGGAGTCCACTATAATATACTGATCCAGCATAATACTCCAATACTCAAACTTTCCGCGTGTTGGAGTTCCAGCATAATATGCTGGAATTTTATACACATGTTCACCGATCTATAGTTATGCTGGAACTTTCTATGTTGCAGCAAAATAGTGGTTATTTTTTGAATACTTTACAAATGCGGACTATTTTAAATGATCAATTTAAAAATTGGTTAATCCGTGCTATTTTTACCATATTCTTGGACTTTTTTTAAAGATTTCTTGGGCTTTTTCAAGATACCATTCGAGGTCCAGTTCTAATCATTCACCAGTGGACCTTAACAATCTACTGAAGTTGCATACTGGCCTGACTAATGGGCCCAGTCCAATCCAATATTCTGAAAACATTTTGTTAACCAATAGTATATTACACCTCAAAAATGTCCCTCAAATCTGATACCAAAAATATACATTGAATTTAAGACCTCATAATCTTAAGCCTTTTGATGATCAGACAATATAGGATTGTATGGATCAAAATATGACCTCGAGATAATTAACAAAATTAAATATATTCTAAGTTTATTTGGAGTTAATAAATAATATGACCACTACTAATTGCCATACCCGATCATCGGCTGACTCACTTATTAAGGCTACGGTCTATTCACTATTATACGGACAGGACCTCAGCGTAGTCACTGCTATTACTGCCAGCTCATACATCTTATATCTATAAATAAAAAGAGAAGGAACCCTGAAAAGGGGGCGGTTTTCTTCTTCATCACTATTCCCAAGAAAAGAAAGAGAATATCATTGTAAGGCTCTGAAGCTCTCCATGGAGAGGCATACCAAATCTATATTATCAATGAAAGATCTCTACCTTCCTCTGCTTAACAAATTACATTTATCTCTTGCATTTTTCATTTGGTCTTATGGTTATTACGATCTGCTATGATTGACCTTTGATTTATTCCGATTGTTTTTAGGTTTGCAAAGTGTATGATAACTTTGAGCTAAACAAGAATATTAGAGAAATCACTTGACATAAGATTCAAATTAAAATTTTAAGAAACAAATAACAATATTTCGATGTAAATATATGATGTATTAAAAAGTACTAGGGATGGACTCTACTTTTTACTCCTTTTCATATATCGTTTAAGATTTTGACACACTCATTAAGATATTCATTTCATAATATTACTGATTAAGGATATTTTACTAAATTATCCTTATCTTTGTCTTAAATGAGCAAGTAATGACAATTAAGAGAACACATGACATCATCTTATTAGTTTTTTAACGTGATAAATATAATTTATTTCTCACTAAAATAATTGATTAAAAAGTGCTTGAAGGAGTATTTTCTTTTTATATTTCCAACATTTCACTAACAACGTATCACATGAAAACAAAAGAGGAAACATTGATCCAAAACTACCGGGCAATAGCGTACATAATTCCTTAGATGTGAAATCTGTCAAACTTTGAATTTGGATAAATACTAGTCCTACAATTTAAGTGTGAATGGGAGCGGAGAGGGGGGTGGGGTAAAGATGTGGACTAGTCGCCCGTAAATATTTTCATGTGAAATGTTCTCAGTAAGTTATAGGTCAACTTTAAAGCTAGAAGTCTGTATCCTTTACATTTTCTTTCGTCAACTCTAAACAACAAGTATAGTCCCACAAAGTGAAATTTAGAAATGATAATATGTAGACGGGCCTTATCCTTACCCGAAACGAAAGAGAGACTGTTTCCAATCGGCCCTCGACTCAGTGGAAGAAAAAAAACAAAAACAAAAAAAATAAAAACAAAAACAAACACAAAAGAGCATTAGTAACTCCAGGAGAAGTTGCGTAAATAAATTTCTTTCGTCTTCTTTCTTAAAAAAAATAATCAGTTCTCCTATATGCATATCCAAATAATAATATATATCAATAATATTTTACTAATATACTCCCTCTGGTCCATAATAAGTGACTTTTTGATGTATTCACACAGATTAAAAATTCATCTTTTAGCATTAATTAGCAATGGAATTGACCATATTAATCTTTACTATCTCACAGAAACACTCCAAACATAAATTCCAACACTATTTACTCCAAGGACAATGTAGGAAAAAATAATTAATTAATTCTTGAAATATAGAAAAATCACTTACTTTGAACCACAAGAAAAATACCGAAAATTACTTATTTTCGACCGGAGAGAGTATTTCATAACTTGTTCAACTAACTATACAATACGCATATACTAGTTGTATATGATATATATTGTTTGACCAAATAAATATAAACTTTTGGTTAAATTATTAAATTTTATGTAATGAGGGGTTCAACTTAGTTAATGATAATATCTCTAAATATAGAACTTCAAAGCATGGTCAACGTAAGACATAATCAGTGGGAGATTGAAAGTAACACACATTTAATATTCCAAAAGGTTGAAGAAAATTGAGAGATGAATTTGAGAAATTTTATGTATATCTGAATTTCTGAATGAATAATCTGTACAAAGGACAATATATTTATACACATATATTCCTATAAAAGAAAACAAAAAAAAATAAAAGAATAGCCTATTAGTTTTGTACACTTGTCCTAATATTACTAGTTCATGTCTAACAAAATAACCAACTCATTATTCCTTCTTCAGATGGCATCTTGTGTGCATGTGAGAATCTTCTAGAAATTGAGTGTTCTTTGAACGGTTCAGATTTAATATATCAATGCAACATTAACATATGAGATGAGGCCACGTTGCATCCCATGTGGCTTATTGGAGTCAAAGTTAAGACATAGTCTTAACTTTGTTTGTCCGTTATTTCTTCATCTTTGAGCTTCGACCTTAGGTCTTCATCATCTCTCTTCTGGAAAAGGTCTTCTTCTTCAACATCTCTCTTATGTAAAATCTTAGATCGGTGTATTCCAACATTCCCCCTCAAGTTGGAGGGGGTAGAAGACACCCGAACTTGCCAAGAATTGTTTTGTGAGTAGGCTCTGGTAAGGGTTTGGTGAATAAGTCAGCAAGTTGCAATTTTGAGGGACAAAAAGAAAGAGAAATGAGACCGGAAAGAAATTGTTGCCGCACAAAGTGGAAATCGATTTCTACATGTTAGTCCTTCGTGAAACACGAGATTTTGGGCGATATGGATGGCAACTTGCCTATCGGAAAAAATGGAAACCGAAATCGAAGAAGGAACTGAGAGATTTGTGAGCAAATGAGTCAACCATGTGAGTTATGCAACTAGACAGCGCATGGAGCGATATTCCGCTTCTGTGGAAGAGAGAGAGAGAGAGAGAGAGAGAGAGAGAGAGAGAGAGAGAGAAGCTTGTTTCTTGGATTTCCAAGACACCGACAAGCAACCCAAACTGATAAAGAACTAACTAAACTAATGGAACGGTGACTGTCCCAGCAAGAGTCCCAATCTGCATCGCAGAAAGCCAAGAGATCAAAAGAGGGATGGGCATTGAGAAACAGTCCTAGACCAGGGCTAGATCGAATATAACGAAGAACACGCAAGGCAACAGTGAAATTACCAATTCAAAGGTGTTGCATGAACTGACTGAGAGTGAGAATGGCAAAGGAGAGATTTGGGCATGTGTGAGTCAAATAATTGAGCTTACCCACCAAGCGATGATAAAGAGAAGCATCAGTTAATGGAGGACCAGAATCAGTAACTAATTTGGAAAATGGATCCAGAGGTGAATAAATTGATGGGAGATTGAAGCAGTCCAACTCGTGGAACAAATCAATGGTAAATTTCTTTTGAGTAACAATTATACCCTTTTGTTCTCGTAAAATTTCTATTCCTAAAAAATAATAAAGTATCCTAAGATCCTTCATTTTGAACTTAGAATGCTAAAATTCTTTGGGGTCTGTCAATTCATCAATTGTATCCCTTGTGAGAAATACATCATCGACATATACTGCAACAATAGAAATGAGATGTCATGTTCTCTTGAAGAACAAAGAATCGTCATTAAGGAAAGCAAAAAAAACCCTTAAAACTTAGTGCCTCGGCAAGTCTGGCATGCCATTTCCTTGAGGCTTGCTTCAATCCATAAAGAAACTTGTTATGTCGACAAACGTGATTGGGGCTTTGGGAGGGTAAACCATCAGGAAACCTCATATAAATCTCTTCATGTAGCTCCCATTGTAAAAAGTCATTGCTTACATCAAATTGAGATATAGACCAATCTTTCTTGACAATAATAGAAAGTAAACATCTGATTGTTGTCATCTTGATAACTGGAGAGAAGGTTTCTGTGTAGTCAATACCTTCTCTCTGGACATCACCTCTTAACCAATCGCGCCTTGAGTCTTTCAATAGTGACATCGATACGTTGTTTGACTTTATAATCATATTTACAGGGTAATGCCTTCTTGCCAGTAGGCAATAGAACCACATCCCAGGTAAGATTCTCTTATAAAGCCTTAAGTTCAGAGTTAATAGCTTGCACCCAACCTGAGTTAGAACAAGCTTGAGAGTAGGATGTGGGTTCCATAATAGAGGACACTGATTGGAGGAAATGTTGATTAGAACTAGTGAGGGCAGAGAAAGCAAATGGAGATGGAGAACAAGGAGAGGTGAGACAAGAAGTGGTGAAATCTGTGAGAAATATGTTGTTGCAAACACAATCCTTAAGATAACTAGGTAGAGTCCCTATATTATCTCTACTGGATCTCCTAAGGGGAACAGGAGGGGAAGGAGGGATATGTGAGGTAGAAGGAATAGGAGAGGGAGCAGACTGGTGAGAGGAGGAATTAGGTGAGTGATCGGGTGCAGGGAAGTCATATGGTATAGTGGAGTTTGTCGTGTGGGAGCATCAGAGGTGAAGGGAGGTATAGGGAATGTAAGACCATGATGTACATAAGAGGGATTATCTGGAGACATATGGGCAAAAGGAAAGGTGTGTTCAATGAAATGAACATCTCTAGATTTAAAAAAAAAGGTTCCTTGTGGTGAGGTTCAATAGCTTATATCCTTTCTGACCATTAGGATAGCTCATGAATACACATGTTGTGGCCCTAGGATCAAACTTCCCTCTCTTGTGTGTCAAGATATAGGCATAACAAAGACAACCAAAACTTCTTAAGAAAGAATAGGAAGGTGGCTTACCAAACAACAACTAATAGGGAGTTTGACCTTTAAGTACTCTAGATGGAAATCTGTTGAGGAGAAATGTTGCTGTTAGAATGCATTATCCATAATAACATAGAGGCACATTGGATTGAAATAGGAGTGCTCTAGAAATTTCTAATAAATGTCTATGTTTCCTTTCCACAATCCCATTTTGCTGAAGAGTTCCCACACATGAAGTATGATGCAAAATCCTTTGTGATAATAAGAACAAGGAAGCTGCAGTGCTGCTTCCTAACTCTAAAGCATTATTTGACCAAATGACCTTGACTTTAGTGTTAATGTGTCTTTCCACCATTCTCAAAAAATATTTTAGAACTGAAAATGCATTACCCTTGGTACTCAGTAGATAAGTTCAAGCTGCTCTACTGAAATCATCCACAATAGCGAGAAAATACTTGTATCCATCATGAGTAAAAGTCCTATAAGGACCCCATGTATCAATATGTATATTCAAAAGGTTACTTAGTTTTGATATGACTGAGTGAAAATGGTAATCTAGACTGCCTTGCTAATGCGAAAACATCACAATGACACACAAAATCAAAAATAAATGATATGGAACTAATATATTTCATTACATTAAAAGTCAAATGCCCCAATCTTACATGCCAGAGTTTTACATCAGATTTTATTTTTACTAAGATAGGAAAAGAAAAAGAAGCTGAAACTGAATTAGAAAAAGATGCAGGCAACAAAGATGTAACAGTTTTAGCAGATAAAGTTCTAGGTTTTTTGACACTAGGCTCCAATAAGTAAAGTCCCTCCTTAGCTTCACCAAAAACTTGAGGGTCCTTCATGAGAGGGCCCTGCAAAATACATCCAAATGAAGTGAAAACTAAGAGATATTTGAATCTTTGACAAAGCCTACAAACTGAGAGTAAGTTATACTTGAAACTAGGAATGTGAAGAACATTTTCCAGAACTTAAACTGGAAAATTAGAAATACTTGAGTTACCTTTACCCTAGAAGAATTAGGTAATTTTACCATTAGAGGAAAAGGTAATGGTACTAAGAATAAGAATGTGTTGGCATTAAAACATATATGCTCAGTTGCCCATGAATCTATAATCCACGAGTTGGAAAGGTTAGAATTAGAAACCGAATAACAGGATGGAAAATTAGTAAACAATATACAAGAAGCAAAATTTGCAGTAGCTTATTGAGGAGCACTTGTCACGATCCAATTTAGGATTTTGACCGGTGCTTAGGAGCAAGTTCTCCCAAGTAAGCCTTATCGGTAATTTTACAGAAAATTGGGCAGAGTTTCCCCTGTTTTTAGACCATCTCAAAACTTTTCCTGTCTCAAATCAACAACCAAACAATTGAAAACATATAAATTAACCAACACAAATCTCCACCATGACTAAACCACCAACGCACAATCAGAAATACTAATTATCTCCATCTTTAATACTAAAGAACGATACTCAACACAAGACTCATAGCAAATAATAATCATGACACTAAAAATAACTATGGAGCGACTCTAGGAGATTAAAGAAAAGACTATAACAATTGATAAAAATATCCGCTCATGCGAACAAGTGCGAGGCATACCAAGAATTATTAACATGTGCGCTCTAATTAACGAATTCCTTGCCTGCGTCAAATGTTGTCTCTGGAAAAAAAAAGTTAGCAGAAAATGAGTCGTTAGCTCAGTGAGTAATAACACTTAACCACAACCGTTTTTATTTGGAGATAAGTCAGAAAACATTCTTGCATAATAATCACAAAATAAAATGCCCTTTTTAAAACGGTAATAATAATTAGTCTCATCATTTGTTTCCTGTAACAAAATCAATTTAACAATTCAGTAATAAACTCGGTATATAATGTGTCATATCCAATCTTTATATTTGGGAGGTTTTCAGAAAAGGATCATGTAATTTGTATCACTGTGTGGACCCCTTCATAAAAGGAGTCAAGTATAATGTAGGCCCCTACTCGAGGGAAAACTGTAATTGAATGCTAGTTCTACCTTCCCACTAGCGAGGGATATAACTGTAATCGGTAATCTGTAATTTGTGATACAAGGTGCACCAGGTCTAACGAACCCACCGTTAGCTACGGGATCCTTCAAAGTCTCCTCCCATTTATACTCTTTCTCGTAAATAGTAAATACTCGTACAAAAGTATTTTTAAAATAATAAAGGGCATATCATTCCTTATTCAATCTTGTAATTTTATTTTGGTAACAGTAATCATGTCTCAAGTAACAGTAAAATATATCTAGTAACAGTAAAAATATTTTGATTAATCGGTAAACATCTCAAGCAAACTGTTCGGTATCATATCAAGTAAAGGACTTATCCCACATGCAATTTCAAAGCATTGGTAATACATTTATTTTTAAAAATAAATCATATAAAAACTATGCAGGTTATGAAAACACAAATTGCAGTAAGATTACTACTCACAGTACTCGTGCCGAAATTCCAAATGCTTCACCTAATTCGTGCAACTTCTTCCAATTCAATATATAATTATATAATATCAGTCTCATGTTAATTCTATGTTTAGGCTAATTTATAGCTAATTTAGAATACCCAACCCTCGAGGTTCCATATTTGACTCTTAGTTCGCCGAATTATATTTACCCACATATGATTAATCAACTCCAACCTATTCATATGATTTACCCAGTTAATTCATAAAAAAGTCTCATGAATTTTCTCCTAATTTCCTTACATATATCTTTCAATTTTTTTTAAATCGACGTCAAAATTATATCTACTCAGCCCTACAAAGATTATATATATATAATTCCATAGTCTTAAAAGGGGAAGAAATACATGTAACTACCTGGAGTGTATTGCTGAAATTTAAGGAATTGTATGCCAAAGATCAGATGAAACACGGTATTCAGCGCTAAAGAAACATCCGAGACTCTCTTTCGTTTGTTTTGATCGTCCGATGCTTTCTTTCTCTCCCTCTAAGGGTTTTTTTTCTTCTTCTGAAATTGCTTGCTTCTGTCTGTTCCCCTTTCATTCCCTTTCTTCTAGTTGTGGCTTTGACCTTCTTTTAATTAAAGTAGGTTTCTTCCCCCTTTTTCATTTTTGTTTATTTGTTTTTTTTTTGGGTAAATTACTTAATTGGCACTCTTTTTTTTGTACGAGGAGTATTACATTCTCCCCCACCTTATGAAATTCGGTCTCTGAATTTAACTCAAGTACGTACCTTTAGACTGAAACAAATGGGGATACTTCGCTTGCACATCTTTTTCTAGTTCCCAAGTAGCTTCTTCGACTGTATGATTTTGCCATAAGACTTTTACGAACTCAATTTTTTTTACCGTAGCTTTATTACTTGTCTATCAACAATATCCATTGGCTCCTCCTCGTAAGACAACTTCTCATCGAGTGGTATAGTCGGTGCTTCAATCACCTGAGATGAGTCTGATATACATTTTCTTAGCATTGAGACGTGAAACACTTGATGAATAAAGGAAAATTCAGGATGAAGTGCCAAACGATAAGCCACCGCTCCCACTCGGTCTAGTATCTCATACGGTCCTATAAACCTGGGGCTCAACTTGCATCTTTTCCCAAACCGCATCACATATTTCATAGCGGAGACTCGTAGGAACACTTCGTCTCCAATTGTGAACACTAAATCTCTTCTTCTTTTATCAGCATGAGACTTTTGTCTGCTTTGAGCCGCAAGCAATCTCTGCTTGATCAATTGAACCTTGTCCATAGCCTCTTGTAGTAGGTCGGGTCCCAATAGGTTAATCTCACCAGCTTCAAACCATCCGATAGGAGAACAACATCTTCTACCATACAATGCTACGTACGGTGCCATTTGAATACTGGACTGGAAGCTATTGTTACATGAAAATTCAGCTAAAAGTAGATAAGTGTCCCAACTACGTCCAAACTCAAGAATGCAAGCTCTCAACATATCCTCCAAGATCTGAATAGTACGTTCAGACTGCCCGTCTCTCTGTGGATGAATGCAGTACTAAGATTTCCTCGTGTACCCAATGCTTCTTGAAAAGATTTCCAAAAGCGTGAAGTAAACTGTGATCCTCCATCAAAGATGATGGAAAATGGAACTTCGTGAAGTCGGACAATGTCACGACCCGGATGCTGTTAAAAATGCGGAATTTAACAGCATACTCCTACCCACTATCTGCTGTCACTGCTCGCGGACTACTAAAAGAGTACTAAAAACAACAGTCTGAAAGAAAATACATAACATGTCTGTTTGATACAATTAAACAAACTGAAAGAAATAGATAGAGGATACTCGGGACCCGCGAACGCCAGGGAACTATCTCAGAGTCTCTGAACTGAAGGATCACTCCCGAACTATAGCTGCGGTTCATAGGCTGTGTCCTGACCTCTGCACAAAAGTCACAGAAGCGTAGTATCAACACAACCGACCCCATATGCTGGTAAGTGCCCGGACTAACCTCGGCGAGGTAGTGACGAGGCTAACCGGACCAACCACAAACAACATGTACATGTATATGCAATAACAGAAAGAGAATAAGAATTTAAATAATAAAAAGGAAAGGGGACATGATGGGGGAGTAGCAGTTCAATTATAACCTCTACAATTAAGACGTGGAACTGAATAAATAACATTTAAATAAGAAAAGCAAATGAATCAACAACTGCATGGCATCACCCTTCGTGCTTTTACTCTCATTTCTCACCAAAATGGTCAAAGATAATGCACGGCATCACCCTTCGTGCTTTTACTCTCATCTCTCACCAAGAATATCAAATATAAGGCACGACATCACCCCTCGTGCTTTTACTCTTGATAAACAGTGCACGGCATCACCCTTCGTGCTTTTATTCTCTCATGCATAGTGCACGGCATCACCCTTCGTGATTTTACTCTCTCTTCCTTACCCAATCAATGGTCACAACCAAACAGGAAAAGGAAGTACAAATCAACAAAACATCCCGGCAAGGGAGATTAATTAAACAATGAATCCCAGCAAAGGAATACAACTCAACAATAAGTCTCGGCAAGGGAAAGGTACCAAAATTTCATCATTAGTTCATTTGGTTCTCAACTATCACTCTATAGTTCATTTAGCAAGTAGTTATCACATTTGTTCACTTCTTTCGAAATTTTAATAGCAATTATGACTCACAGTCATGCTAGACTCCGGCGCATAGGTAACCGTCACCATACCTATACAGCGACCCACATAGCACACAACAAATATTAGTCTAATCCTATTCTCTCTAGACAAAGGTAGATCAAACAATTACCTCGAATCCGAAAATAGCAACTCAAAGCTCCACAATCGCCTTTTTTCTAGAATTCGACTCCGAACCAATGATATCTAGACACAATTTACCGAAATGTATCAACAAAGCTAGCTAAAAACCATTTGAATGCATAAGAATGATTTCCCAAAGTTTTATTAGAAAATTCCCAAAATGCCCTCAGACCCACGTGGTCACGAAGGAAGAAAAGTTAGAAATCACTTACCAATCTATTTGGAGAAGAAAAGTTGTTTGGAAAATTGCTCCTTAGGTTTTGGGTTTTAGAAAAGTGGAAAAGACTGAAATTGTTGGACTTATATACTTTTTGGAGGGCCTGGCGCGGACCACACAAAAGTGTGTTGCGGCCGCGCCGAGTGAGGAAAAGTCGGGTCCCTCTGAACCCTCCCAGCGTGGACCGTACTGATTTGGTGCGCGGCCGCGCTGGTCATTCCAAAATCTCATGTCCTCAGATTCAGTCGCGCGTGCCGCTTCGATTTACGTCACGGCCGTGTGGCTCTAGCGCGGACCACACTGAAATGGTTGCGGCCGCAGTGATGCCTGCAACATCTAAACTGTTCTTCCTCTAAGTGAAACCATCCCGGACCATATCCGAATCACTCCCGAGCCCTTAGGGCTCCCAACCAAACATATACACTAATTCATTAGCATCCTACGGACTTACTCGTGCGATCAAATCGCCAAAATAACATCAAAATCAAAGAATCAACCTCCAAAACTCATGATTTTCATTTAAAAGCTCTAAACTTTCAAACTTTCCACTTTTAGTTCGAAACACGTCAAACGACGTCTGTTTTTAACCAAACTTTACAAATAGCGCTTAACGCCCATTTAAGACTTGTAATGGGTGTCGGAACCAAAATACGAGCCTGATACCATTATTTTTTATCAATTTCCTTTTTCATTTTTTTTCCTTAAGCATATTCATAAAACAATTTCACAGAAAAGCTCCATACTCGAGCCTGGGACCTCGGATTCTGATTCCGAAAATATGCCCGGGTCCCAATTTCCTCACGGACCTTCCGGGACCGTTACATCATGGGTCCGGGTCCGTTTACCCAAAACGTTGACCAAAGTTAATTATAGCAATATTAGTATCAAAATTCATAGTTTTTAACATAGAATTCAAATATTTTCATATAAAAATATTCCGGCTTCGCGCCAGGACTGCGCACGTAAATCGAGACAACCAAATAAGAGGTTTTCAAGGCCTCAGAAGTGCAACGAAATGGAGAATTACGGTGATGACCCTTTGGGTAGTCACATCCTCCACCTCTAAAACAATCGTTCGTCCTTGAACGGACAAAAGGAAGAAGTACGTGAGTCCGGGAACAGATGGGGATAAAGGCTCCGCATATCAGACTCGGACTCCCAGGTTGATGCCTCAGGAGACTGATCTCTCCACTGAACACGCACTGAAGGAAAACTCCGCGACCTCAACTGTTGAACTTGCCGGTCTAAAATAGCCACCGGCTCCACCTCATATGACAGATCCTTGTCCAATTTGGACAGTACTAAAATCTGACACGTGGGTGGGATCACCGTGGTACATTCGAAGCATGGATACATGAAAAATCGGATGCACAGCTGACAAGCTAGGCGGCAATGCAAGTCTATAATCCACCTCTCCCACACGGTCAAGAATCTCAAACGGGCCAATGTACCTAGGGCTAAGCTTGCCCTTCTTCCCAAACCTCATCACGCCTTTCATAGGTGATACACGGAGCAATACTTGCTCACCAACCGTGAAAGCAACGTCCCTGACCTTACGATTTACATAACTCTTCTGTCTAGACTGAGCCGACCGAAGTCTGTCCTGAATGATCTTGACCTTATCCAAGGCCTCCTGCACTAAATCTGTCCCCAATAACCGAGCCTCTCCTGGCTCAAACAATCCTACTCGGGACCGACACCGCCTACCATACAATGCCTCATAAGGAGCCATCTGAATACTGGACTGGTAGCTATTGTTGTAGGCAAACTCCGCTAACGGTAAGAACTGGTACCACGAGCCTCCAAAATCAATAATGCAGACTCGAAGCATATCCTCAAGCATCTGAATGATCCTCTTGGAATGACCGTCCGTCTGGGGTGAAATGTTGTACTCAACTGGACCTGGGTGCTCAACACACGATGTAACGCTCTCCAGAAATGTGAGGTAAACTGCGGACCCCAGTCCGAAATAATAGTTATGGGTACCCCATGAATGCAAACGATCTCTCTGATGTAAATCTCAGCATATCTCTCAGATGAATAGGTGGTGGCAACTGGGATAAAATGCGCTGACTTGGTCAGCCTATTAATAACCCACATAGTATCAAACTTCTTTCGGGTCATCGGAAGGCCAGTGACAAAATCCATGGTGATTCTCTCCCACTTCCACTCGGGAAGCTCAATCCTCTGAAATAACCCACCGGGCCTCTAATGCTCGTACTTAACTTGCTGACAATTTAGACAATGAGCCACATATGTAACAATGTCTTTCTTCATCCTACGCCACCAATATTGTTGTCTCATATCTCGATACGTCTTCGCGGCGCCCAGGTGAATAGAATACCGAGAACTGTGGGCCTTCGCTAAGATCGACTCTCGAATACCATCAATATTGGGCACACAAACTCGCCCCTGAAACCTCAATACGCCATCATCTCCCAAGGTCATCTCGCTGGTACCTCCCCGCTGCATCGTGTCTCTCAGAACACACAAATGGGGATCATCAAACTGTCGCTCCCGGATACGCTCCATCAAAGATGTACGAGCAACCGTGCAAGCTAACACCTTGATGGGCTCATAAATGTCCAATCTCACAAATCTATGGGCCAAGGCTTGAACATCCAAGGCAAGCGGTCTCTGGCTGACCGGAATGTTGGCAAGGCTACCCATGCTAGCGGACTTTCTACTCAATGCATAGGCCACAACATTGTCCTTTCCCGGGTGGTATAAAATAGAAACATCATAGTCCTTTAACAACTCCAACCACCTCCGCTGTCTCAAATTCGACTCCTTCTGCTTGAACAAGTACTGAAGGCTCCTGTGATCCGTGTACACCTCACACATCACACCATACAAATAATGCCTCCAGATCTTCAAGGCATGAACAATGGCTACCAACTCTAGGTCATGAACAGGATAATTCTTCTCGTGGATATTAACCTGCCTCGAAGCATATGTTATGACCTTACTGTTCTGCATCAACACTGTGCCAAGCCCGGTGCGGGAGGCATCACAATAAACAGTATAATGCCCAGATCCTGTGGACAAAACCAATACGGTGCCGTAGTTAGAGCTGTCTTGAGCTTCTGGAAGCTCACCTCGCACTCATCTAACCACCTGAACTGGGAACCGTCCTGAGTCAATCTTGTCATCGGGCTGCGATGGATGAAAACCCCTCCACGAAACGCCTGTAGTAACCATCTAACCCCAATAAGCTCTAAATCACTGTAGATGAAGCTGGTCAAGGACAATTCTTGACTACCTCTATCTTTTTTGGGTCCACCTGAATAACCTCTGATAATACAACATGACCCAGGAATGCGACTGAACTCAACCAAAATTTGCACTTTGAGAACTTGGCGTACAACTGACTATCCTTCAGAGTCTGAAGAACCACTCTGAGGCGCTGCTAATGCTCCTCCCGACTGCGGGAGTATATCAAGATGTCATCAATGAACACAATCATGAACAAATCAAAATAAGGCCTGAACACTCGGTTTATCAGCTCCATGAATGCTGCCGGGGTATTGGTCAACCAAAACGACATGACCAAAAACTCATAATGCCTATATCAAGTACGAAAAGCTGTCTTAGGGACGTCAAATGCCCTAATCCTCAACAGATGATAACCAGACCTCAAATCTATCTTTGAGTACACCTTAGCACCCTGGAGCTAGCCAAACAAAGCGTCAATCCTCTGTAGTGGATATTTGTTCTTTATTGTCACCTTGTTCAACTGCCGGTAATCAATGCACATCCTTATCAACCCATCCTTTTTCTTCACAAACAACACTGGTGCACCCTAAGTTGATACATTGGGTCTAATGAAACCCTTATCAAGCAAGTCCTGAAGCTGCTCCTTTAACTCTTTCAACTCTGGCGGGGCCACACGATATGGTGGGACAGAAATAGGCTGAGTGCCCGGGGCCAGATCAATACAAAAATCAATATCCCTGTCGAGCGGCATACCCCGCAGGTCTGAAGGGAACACCTCTGGAAACTCCCGAACAATAGGAACAGAGTCGATAGATAGAACCTCTGCGTTGGAGTCGCAAACATATGCCAAATATGCTAAACACCCCTTCTCGACCATACGTCGAGCCTTGACATACGCAATAACTCTACGGGTGGCATGACCTGGGGTCCCTCTCCACTCAAGTCGGGGCAAATCTGGAAAGGACAAGATCACGGTCTTGGCGTGACAATCTAAGATGGCATGATACAGAGATAACAGTCGATCCCCAATATAACATCAAAGTCCACCATGTCTAAAAGAAATAAGTCGACACGGGTCTCAAGACCCTCAAATACTACCACACAAGAACGATGCACTCAGTTGACCACTATAGAATCACCAACCGGTGTGGACACATGTACATGAATACCCAGAGACTCACTAGGCATGATCAAATAGGGTGCAAAATAGGACACATAAGAATAAGTAGATATGGGATCAAATAATACTGAAGCACCCCTATCACAGACCAGTATAGTACCTGTAATCAAAGCATCAGATGACTCTGCCTCCGGCCTAGCTGGCAATGCATAACAACGGGGCTGGCCCCACCTCCCTGAACTATATCTCTGCAACGATCTACTGCGGGCGGACCCCTACCTCTGGTTGTTTGAGCTCCACCTCTACGGTTTCTCCCTCCACCTCTATGATCGCTACCCCCGCCTCTAGCTGGCTGGGCGGCCTGTGGATCAACTGCTGCTTGAATCACAGGACGAGGAACCTGGTGCTGAGAACCACTCGAGACTCGAGGGCAAAATCTGACAACATGACCTATGTAAACACAACCACAACATGCCCTCGGCGGCTGACACTGTTGGCCCTGTCGACCGATGTGTCCTCCCCTAAAGCTCTGAAGTGGCGGTGCACTGATGGGGGCTGGTGGTGCACTGAAGGACTGCTGGTCTAATTAATACTACTACTGACTACCACCGCCTGGTGTACTATGAGAAACCTGAAGTGCAGACTGGAAAGGTCTCGGGGGATGGCCTCTGACATGGAAATCTCTACCTCCAGATGAGGTACCACTAAATCTCCAGAATTTCGAGGCCTCTTTTCTAAACCCCGACTACCTCATAGAGCCAGTTCCATCTCTACTCGGCGGGCCGCATTGGTCGCCTCCTGAAGAGTAATATCACTGCCAACTCCCATAGCCATATGAAGACGAATCGACTGAATTAATCCGTTCATGAATCTCCGGACCCTCTCCCGATCAGTAGGGAGTATCACTACTGCATGGCATGCCAAGTCAACAAATCTGGTCTCATACTGTGTATCTATCATGAAGCCCTGTTGAAGGCACTCAAACTGTCTGCGAAGTGCCTCCCGCTGAGTGACGGGGAGAAACTTCTCCAAAAATAACTCTGCGAACTGATCCCATGTCAAAGCTGGAGACCCTGCTGTCCTAGACAGACAATCATCTCTCCACTAAGTCTTGGCGGAACCCACAATCCTGAAAGTGCAAAAATCGACCCCATTGGTCTTTACTATCCCCATAGTCCTGAGGATTTCATGGCAACTGAACAGAAAATCCTGGGGATCCTCCGATGAGGCACCGCTAAAAGTGGTAGTGAAAAGCTTGGAGAACCGATCAAGTCCCCACAAAGCATCCGAAGACATGGTCATCCCATCTCCGGCCTAGGCTGTAATGCGTGTCTGAGATGCCACTACGGGCTGAACCAATAGAACCTGAGTCCGGGGAGCTACCTAATCCGGAGTACGTGTAGCAGGAGTCTGAACCCCTCATACAGCCTGAGAAGTGGCTGGTGCTACTGGAAACAAACCCGCTCTAGTGACACTGTCCATAAAGCCTGCTATGCGGACAAGAGCATCCTGAAGATCCGGGGAAAACATCGCCCCTCCTGGGACCTGAGCTGGGCCCACTGGAGCTGGGGGAGCTGGAACCTCCTAATCGAAGTCAATATGAGGCTCCACCTCTGGAACTGCTGTCTGGGGCTGAGCTCTGCCCCTGCCACGGCCTATGGCATGACCTCGGCCCCTTCCCCTTACGGGAGGTGCTGCTGGGGGCTCGAGCTACTGCGCGGAAGAAGAAAACACACGTGTTCTCACCATCTGCGAAAGAATAGAGTGGAACGAAAATCAATATTTGAGAAATAGAATCACATGACAAGAATGAACGGAGTGATATCTTTCCTAACTCTGTAGCCTCTAGGGGATAAGTACAGACGTCTCTGTACCGATCCCTCAGACTCTACCGAGCTTGTTCGTGAGTTGTGAGACCTAAGTAACCTAGTGCTTTGATACCAACTTGTCACGACACGTATTTTCCACCATCGGGAGTCGTGGTGGCGCCTACTTCCGAAGCTAGGCAAACCAACCTCTTTTTAATCATTTCACAATAACCTTGTCTAAAAACAATTTAAATACTGAAATATTTAATTAAAACACGTCGAAGACTTGTAGAATTAATAAGAATGAAAAAAACGTGGAATTTAACAGCATACTCCTACCCAATATATTGTGTCACTGCTCACGGACTACTAAAAGAGTACTAAAAATAGCAATGTGAAAGAAAATACATAACATGTCTTTCGGATAAAATTAAACAAACTAAAAGAAATAGACAGAGGAGACTCGGGGTCCGCGAATGCCAGCAAACTACCTCAGAGTCTCTGGACAGAAGGATCACTCCCGAACTACTGCTGCAGTCCGTAGGCTATGTCCTGACCTGTGCACAAAAGTCACAGAAGCGTAGTATCAGCACAATAGACCCCATGTGCTGGTAAGTGCCCGGCCTGACCTCGACGAGGTAGTGACGAGGCCCCGGACCTATCACAAACACCTTGTACAGATATATGCAATAACATAAAGAGAACAAGAAATTAATCAATAAAAGGGAAAGGGGACATGATGGGGGAGTATTGGTTAAATTATAACCTCTACAATTAAGAGATGGAACTAAATAAATAACATTTAAATAAGAAAAGCCAATGAATCAACAACTGCAGGGCATCACCCTTCGTGTTTTTACTCTCATTCCTCACCAAAACGATCAAAGATAATGCATGGAATCACCCTTCGTGATTTTACTCGTATCTCTCACCAAGAATATCAAATATAAGGCACGACATCACCCTTCGTGCTTTTACTCACAATAAACAGAGCACGACATCACCCTTCGTGCTTTTACTCTCTCATACATAGTGCACGGCATCACCCTTCGTGCTTTTACTCTCTCTTCCTCACCCAATCAATGGTCACAACCAAACGGGAAAAGGAAGTACAAATCAACAAAAATCCCAGCAAGGGAGATTAATTCAACAATGAATCCCGGCAATGGAATACAACTCAACAATAAGTCCCGTCAAGGGAAAGGTACCAAAATTTCCTCTTTGGTTCATTTGCTCCTCAACTATCACTTCATAGTTCATTTAGCAAGTAGTTATCACATTTGTTCACTTCTTTTGAAATTTAAATAGCAATTATGACTCACGGTCATGCTAGACTCGGGCGCATAGGTAACCGTCACCATACCTATACACCGACCCATATAGCACATAGCAAATATTAGTCTAATCATGTTCCCCCTAGCCAAAGTTAGATCAAACACTTACCTCGAATCCGAAAATAGCAATTCAAAGCTCCACAATCGCTTTTCCTCTAGAATCCAACTCCGAACCAATGATATCTAGACAAAATATACCCAAATGTATCAACAAAGCTAGTTAAAAACCATTTGAATGCATAAGAATGATTTCCCAATTTTTTACCCAAAAATTCCCAAAATGCCCACGTGGTCAAAACCCGAGGTTTGAACCAAGACTGGGTTGCCCATTCCCCTACGAGTTCATATCTATGATTTAATTTTAAATCGGACCTCAAATTGAGGTCAAAATCCTCAATTATAAGAAAACCTAGGTTCTACCCCAAAACCCCAAATTCTCATTTGTGAAAACCTTTGATTGAAGTTGAAATTATGTTAAAATTTGCTAAGGAGTAGGAAAAATTAAGTTATAAATCACTTACCAATCGCATTGGAGAAGAAACGTTGTTTGAAAAATCGCTCCTTCGGTTGTGGGTTTTAGAAAAGTGGAAAAGACTGAAATTGTTGGACTTTCATGAGGGCCAGGCGTGGATCGCACAAAAGTGTGTTGAGGCCACCGAGTGAGGGAAAATTCGAGTCCCTCTGAACCCTCCCAGCGGAGACTGTACTGATTTGGTGCGCGGCTGCGCAGGTCATTCCAAAATATCATGGCCTCTAATTCAGTCGCGCGGGTCGTACTGGTTTGGATCGCGGCCGCGCGGCTCCAGCGCAGACCGCACCGAAATGGTTGCGGCCGCACTGATGCCTGCAACATCTGAACTGTTCTTCCTCTAAGTGAAACCATCCCAGACCACCTCCGAATCACTCCCGAGCCCTCAGGGCTCCCAACCAAACATATACACTAATTCATTAGCATCCTACGGATTTACTCGTGCCATCAAATCACCAAAATAACATTAAAATCAAAGAATCAACCTCCAAAACTCATAATTTTCATTTCAAATTTCTAAACTTTCAAACTTTCCACTTTTAGTCCGAAACACGTCAAACGACATTCGTTTTTAACCAAACTTTGCAGATAGCGCTTAATGCCCATTTAAGACTTGTACCGGGCGTCAGAACCAAAATACGAGCCCGATACCATTATTTTTGATCAATTTCCATTTTCATTTTTTTTCCTTAAGCATATTCATAAGACAATTTCACAGAAAAGCTCCGTACTCGGGCCTGGGACCTCGGATTCCGATTCCGGAAATACGTCCGGGTCCCAAATTTCCTCACAAACCCTCCAGGACCATTATATCACGGGTTCAAGTCTGTTTACCCAAAACTTTTTAACATAGAATTCAAATATTTGCACATAAAAATCTTCTGCCTTTGCGCCCGGGATGTGCACGCAAATCGAGGATACCAAATAAGAGGTTTCCAAGGACTCGGAAGTGCTAGGAAAGGGAGAATTACGGTGATGAACCTTTGGGTCATCATTGACAATTTCGTTCAAAAATATGTGTGCATACATGACTCCACCATATGTAGTCTTCACCGGCAAAAAGTGTGCTAATTTCGTTAGTTGATCTACAATCACCCATACCGAGTCATAACCTTTAAGGGTTCCTAGTAGCCCGGTGATAAAATCTATTGTAATTCTTTCCTATTTCCTCTCTTGAATCTCAATTTGTTGTAGTCGTCCTGCGGGTCGCTGATGCTCAGCCTTGACCTGCTGACAAGTTAAACAACTAGACACAAAGTTAGCAACATCTTTCTTCATACCTTCCCACCAATAAAATTTCTTCAGGTCATGGTACATTTTTGTGGATCCAGGATGTATACTGTATTTAGAGTTGTGGGCTTCTTCAGGAATAGCATGTCTCAACCCATCTACGTCTGCTACACATAGCATGTCACCAATTCGAAGAACACTACTACTTTCAACAATTATATCCTTGCTTTGACCAGCTAAGACCTCATCTCTATATTTACATAGTCGTTCATTCTCATATTGGGTGGCCTTAATGCGCTCAACTAATGAAGAGTTATTTTGAGCACAAGCCAACAATGCCTCTGAATTTCCAACAATAAATCTGATACCTGTATCTTCTAGTCTCTGAATATCTCTATCCAAAAGTCTCTTCGCAGGGGCTATATGTGCCAAACTCCCCATAGATTTTCTATTCAATGCATCAGCCACCACATTGGCTTTTCCAAGATGACACAAAATAGAACAATCATAGTCTTTGAGTAGTCCATCCAACGACGCTGCCAAAGATTTAGATCTCTCTGCTGAAAGATATACTTCAGACTTTTATGGTCAGTATAAATCTCACAAGTTTTGCCGTATAGATAATATCTCCAAATTTTTAGAGCAAATACCACTGCAGCCATCTCTAAATCATATGTAGGATAGATTTGCTCGTGCTTTTTCAATTGTCTCGAAGCATATTCAATAACACGACCATTTTACATGAGAACACATCCTAATCCCACCCTCGTAGTGTCACAGAATACAGTAAATCCTTCGAAACCTGATGGTAAGGCTAATATTGGTGTAGTTGTCAAACATGTTTTGGGTTTTTGAAATCTCTGCTCACATGACTATATCGACTGAAACCTTGCATTTTTCCGTGTTAGCTTGATCAGCGGTGCTGCTATTTTGGAGAAATCCTGCACAAAATGCCTGTAATAGCCTGCTAAGCCTAAAAAGCTGTGAATCTCTGTAGGAGAAGTAGGTCTGGGCCATTTCTGCACAACTTCAGTCTTCTTAGGACCTACAATAATTTCATCTTTGGATACAACATGCCCAAAAAAATTTACCGAGAATTTACACTTCGAGAACTTAGCATAAAGCCGTTGTTCTCGCAATGTCTTCAACACAGTCCTAAGATGATTCTCATGTTCTCCTTGGCTACGAGAATATATATATATATATATATATATATATATATATATTAGGATATCATCAATAAATACTATTGCAAAACTATTCAGAAACGGCTTGAACACCCTATTCATTAAATCCATGAATGCAGCTGGAGCATTTGTCGGTCCGAAAGGCATCACAAGAAATTCATAGTGCCCGTATCGAGTCCTGAAAGCAGTCTTAGAAATATCTTCATCTTTGATTCTAAGTTGATGATAACCAGAATGGAGGTCAATCTTTTGAAAAGTGGGCAGCTCCTTGTAACTGATCAAACATGTCATTATACGAGGCAAAGGATATTTATTGCGTATTGTTATCTTGTTCAATTTCTTGTAGTCAATGCACATTCTCAAGGTTCCCTCTTTCTTCTTTACGAACAGTACTGGTGCACCCCATGGTGATACATTAGGTCTAATAAAACCCTTATCTAACAAACCATGTAACTATTGCTTTAGCTCCCTCAAGTCAGCTGGTGCCATTCGATATGGGGGTATCGATATAGGTTATGTGTCAGGTAGCAAATCAATACCAAATTCTATTTATCGTACTGGAGGTAATCCTGGTAAATCCTCAGGAAATACAACAGAAAATTCTCTCACTACTGGTACATTCTCTATACTAACTATTTCCTTTCTTGTATCATTTACAATAGCTAAGAGACCCAAGAAACCTTTACCCAAGCAACCTTTCTTCAGAAGTCGTTGAGACTTCATAAAAGATACAATTTTGCATGTCTCTGGAACCTGACTCCCTCTTAGAATAAAACTGGGTTCATTTGGTATCTCAAACCTTACTATCTTTGCATGACAATCGACTATAGCATAGCTAGAAGATAACAAATCCATTCCCATCAGCATGTCAAAGTCAATCATATAAAGTAAAATAAGGTTAGCTTAAGAGTATCTCTACCCTCAACCCGAATCTGACTAGCATGATACATGTATTCAGCTAATAGAGACTCTCCAACAGGAGTAGCAACTAGAAAAGGATCATTCAATAGCTCGGGATGTCTACTAAATCTCAAAACAAAGTACGAGGACACATAGGAGTGAGTAGATCCCGGATCAATCAACGCAAGTGCATCAAATGAACACACAAACGAATACCCGTAACCACTGCATTCGAGGCCTGAGCATCCTATCTAGTAAAGGCAAAAACTCTCGCCTGACCTCTACCAGCATTGCCTTGTCCTTGATTCACAGTAGCACAATCTCCAACACCTCGACCTCTATTTCCTATACCTATAGCACCTGAAGTACTACGAGTAGTTTGAGTCGGTGCAACTGACTAAATAAGAGCCTGGTTGAAATTTCTCGGAGGCTGAAGGCAATGCCTCAAGTGATGTCCCAATTGGCCACACCGAAAGCACTCTCTAGTTAGAACACAGCATAGGCCCAAATGTGATCTACCACAAGTCTAGCAGACTGGAGTAGTGGCATATATCTACCCCGAATTACGATGTCCAGAAGATGATGGTCCCCTATTACCCTGTATGTAAGGTGGACTGTGAAGACATGTGTCCCTATCTGAGAACCCTGTTGTTGTTGTCCCTGATTTTCCACTCTTCTATTTACACTAAATCCACCACATAAAGCCCCTCTTGTCTTAGCCTTCTTACGTAAATCACTAGCTGCACGCTCTTCATGCCCCTTATTTTCATTCTTTCTAGTAACGTCGACTATATCAGAGTAGGATAAAGTCTTCATCTATAGGCTACAACAGTGTATAAACGACCAACCAATACATCAACAAAACTCTGAACTCGAGCTTCTTCGGTAGACACTAAGTGAGGAGCATATACAACCAGCTTACAGAACTTAGTGTTATATTTTGACACATCCATATCTGGAGTCTGAACCAATCTCTTAAAGTCTCTGGCATACTGTTGCATCAGACTGTCTTGAAGAAATTGATTCTTGAACAACTTAATGAACTCGTCCAATGTCAGTGGTGTGGCTCATGCTGGCCTTCCTAGCAATATAGTTTCATACCATGTGTTGGTCATATCCTCTAGTTTGTATGCTGTGAGCTCCATGGCTCTCTCACTATGACATCTAAGAGCACGTAATGCCTTGGGTGTCCCATACAAGAAACCTTGAGGAGCTGCTGAATTATCAGAACTTGTGAATCTTGGTGATTTCAATTTGAGAAACTCTTGTAGGGATACTTCCTTATTTCCGAAAGTCTGAGTCTGTGCCGGTGCTTGTGTCTGCAAAGTAGCCCGAGAAGCTGAACTTCCTCCCCGAGTAGGTACCCATGCCTCTGACACATTTAATAACCTTCCCACTGCATCTACAGGTAAGGAAACGATAGGTACAACAGCTGGCACTGGTGGTGGAGCGTTGTGAACTCCTTGTTGTTGCACACGATCTGGCATAACAGCATGGGTTTGACCCATGTTCCCAACTTGAGGTTGAGAAGCAGTCTGTCTTATAGTTTGATGAACCCCAACTTGGACTCCACCCCGTGTAGTGCCACGTCCAGTACCACGTCCAGCAGATGAGGCTTTACGTGTCTTATCCATCTGCAAAAGCAATATTCTAAAGTCAATCTCAAGTTATCTCACCGCACGATCAAGGAATGAAAGAAGGGAAAGCATTCCTAGATGTTCAGTAGCCTCAAGCTCTTAAGTATGGGCGCCTACATACCCATGAACAATACTCTACTAAACATTGCTCCATGACTCAGGATTTAAGTCCTAAGCTCTGATACCATTTGTCACGACCCAATTTAGGATTGTGACCGTCGGTTGGGAGCAAGTGCTCCCAAGTAAGCCTCATCGGTAATTTTACAGCAAATCGGGCAGAGTTTCCCCTATTTTTGGACCATCTCAAAAAAATTTCCTGTCTCAAATCAACAACCAAACAATTGACTACATATCAATTAACCAACACAAGTCTCCACCATGATTAAACCACAAACAGACAACCAGAAATACTAATTATCTCCAACTTTAATACTAAAGAACGATACTCAACATAATACTATTAGCAAAATAATACTCATGACACTAAAAGAATAACAATGGATCGACTCTGAAAATTTAAAGAAAAGACTATAACAATTGATAAAAATATATGCCCACGCGAACAAGTCCGACCAAGAATCTTAACATGTTCGCTCTAATTAACGAACTCCTCGCCTACGTCAACTGTTGTATCTGAAAAAATATTAGCGGGGAATGAGTCGCTAGCTCAGTGAGTAATAACAATTAACACAACCGTTTTTATTTGGAGACAAGTCAGAAAACATGCTTGCATAATAATCACAAAATAAAATGCCTTTTTTAAAACGGTAGTAATAATTAGTCTCATCATGTGTTTCCTGTAACAAAATTAATTTAACAATTCAGTAATAAACTTGATAAATAATGTTTCATAGCCAATTTTTATATTTGGGAGGTTTCTAGAAAAGGATCATGTAATATGTATCACTGTGTGGACTCCTTCATAAAAGGAGTCAAGTATAACTATATGTCCCTACTCGAGGGAAAACTGTAACTGTATGCTAGTTAAACCTTCCCACTAGGAGGGCTATAACTGTAATCGATAATTGTTAATATGTAATACAAGGTGCACAAGGTCTAACGAACCAGCCGTTAGCTACGGGATCCTTCAAAGTCTTCTCCCATTTATACGCTTTCTCGTAAATAGTAAATACTCGTACAAAAGCATTTTCAAAATAATAAAGGGCATATCATTCTTTATCAAATCTTGTAATCTTATTTCGGTAACAGTAATCATGTCTCAGGTAACGGTAAAACATATCTAGTAACAGTGAAAATATTTTGATTAATCAGTAAATATCTCAAGTAAAGTATTCGGTATCATATCAAGTAAAGGACTTGTCTTACATGCAATTTCAAAGCATGGGTAATAAATTTATTTTCAAAACAATCATATAAAAACTATGCAAGTTTTGAAAATTCAAATTACGGTAAGATTACTTCTCACAGTACTTGTGCCAAAATTCCAAATGCTTCATCTCGAGTAATTCGTGCAACTTCTTCCAATTCAATCTATAATTACATAATATCGGTCTCATGTTAATTTCTATATTTAGGCTAATTTATAGCTAATTTAGAATACCCAACCCTCGAGGTTCCATATTTGACTCTTAATTCGCCGAATTATATTTACCCACATATGAGTAATTATTAATCTATCAACTGCAGCATATTCATATGATTTACCCAATTAATTTATAGAAAAGTCTGAATTTTCCCCCAATTTCCTTATCTATATATTTCAAAAAAAATTTAATTCAACTTCAAATTATATCTACTCAGCCCTACAAAGATTATGCATATAAAATTCCATAGTCTTAAAAGAGGAAGAAATACATGTAACTACCTGGAGTGTATTGCTGAAATTTAAGGAATTGTATGCCAAAGATTAGATAAAACACGGTCTTCAGCGCTAAAGAAACATCCGAGACTCTCTTTCGTTTGTTTTTCTCATCCGATGCTTTCTTTCTCTCCTTCTAAGGGTTTTTTTTTCTTCTTCTGAAATTGTTTGCTTCTGTCCGTTCCCCTTTCTTTCCCTTTCTTTAAGTTGTGGCTTTGACCTTCTTTTAAATAAAGTAGGTTTCTTCCCCTTTTTTTTGTTATTTTTTTGGGTAAATTACTTAATTGGCCCTCTTTTTTTTGTACGAGGAGTATTACTTGAAACTAGGAATGTGAAGAACATTTTTCAGAACTAAATCTTGAAAAATAGAAACACTCCCAGCATGAGTAACCTTTACCTAGAAGAATTAGGTAATTTTACCATTAGAGGAAAAGGTAATGGTACTAAGAATAAGAATGTGTTGCCATTAAAATACATATGCTCAGTTGCCCCTAAATCTATAATCCATGAGTTGGAAAGGTTAGAATTAGAAACTGAATAACATGATGGAGAATTAGTAAACAATATACCAGAAGCAAAATTTGCAATAACTTCTTGAGGAGCACCCTATCATGTTTGTAGTTGATTCAAGAGATTAAATAATTGATTGAATTGATCAGATGAAAGCTTCTGAGAAAATTGAGGTCCTTCTGCCATGTTGCTATGAATTGCCCCTGTATCTTCTACTACAATGGCTGAATTCCCTTTCGGAGGATTTTGAACCCTTTTGTATTTAGTAAATTTGAAATCAACGGGAAATCCCAAAAGTTTGTAACAGTTATCAATTGTGTGATTACTCATCTAACAGTAGGAACACATATGTGTGTTTTCCTTTCCTTTGTGTGCAAGGTTTCCTTTATAAGAAGTGTTTACATTCTTCTGCTGGGAGGATGAAATGAGATCCTGCAGGGTTTTGATAATTCGTATGTCCTTGATTTATTACCATGAAAGAAGCACCATTTGTTGGAAATTGAGAATTGACATGGATTTCCCTTTGATTCTCATCTTGTATGAGAAGTAGTATGCTTGATTGACTGAAGGTAGTGGTTTAACCATGAGTATGTTGCTTCTAACCAGTCCATAGGTCTCATCCAAGCCCATGAGGAATTGAATAAGCCTCTCATCTTCCTTAAATTGTTGCATTTTCTTCTTGCCACCACAATCACAGTTGCATGAGCACTGCATATTAGTGTTGAGAGTGTCTAACTCATCCCATAATCGCTCCATTCTAGTAAAATAAGTAGCAATGTCAGTTGTCCCTTGTACTAAATCAACAAGTTCTTTTTGTAGGTGGTATAGCTTGACTCCATTAGGTTGCCCAAACCTGTGCTCCAGATCTAACCAAAGATCTTTAGCAGTCTTTGAGTACAGAACACTGTCAGCAATGACTTTGGTGAGGGAATTCAACAACCAAGAGATCACCATGTGGTTGTATCTGCTCCAGGTTGGATGAGTAGGGTCTGTAGAAGATGGCACAGAACATGAACCACCAATGAAGACCAATTTGTTCTTGGCTGACAATGAGATCAAAATGGATCTGCTCTACCATCATAGCCACAACCATCAAATGGTGTGTTCACTAGTATCATACCTGATGCATCAGAAGCATGAAGGAAGTAAGGGTGAGTGGAACCAATGGTGTTTCAATTTCCTGATGTTGTTGAAGAAGAGGTGTATGTAAGTGGAGTTTCAGTAACGCTTGAGGTAGGAGCCATAATTGAAGCATAAATCAGAAAATCTGAAGAAAAGAAGAGGAAGAAGACCAAGAAGAAGAGCTAATGCTCTGATACCATAAAGAAAATTGAGAAAGGAATTTGAGTAATTTTCTGTATATCTGGATTTCTGAATGAATAATCTATGCAAAGGATAATGTATTTATACACATGTATTCCTAGAAAAGAAAGCAAAAAATAAAAGAATAGCCTATTAGTTTTGTATACGTGTCCTCATAATACGAGTCTATGTCTAATAAAATAACCAACTCATTATTCCTTTATTCAGATGGCATCTTGTGTGCAAGTGAGAATCTTCTAGAAATTGAGTGTTCTTTGAACGGTTTAGATATAATCTATCAGTAAAATATTGAACAGCTGAGATGAGGCCGCGTTGCATCCCATGTGGCTTATTGGAGTCAAAGTTAAGACTAAGTCTTAACTTTTTTTTGTCTGTTATTTCTTTATCTTTGAGCTTCAACCTTAGGCCTTCTTCTACATCATCTCTCTTATGTAAAAGGTCTTCTTCTTCAACATCTCTCTTATGTAAAAGCTCAGATCGATTTATTCCAACAAACTTATGAGCAGTAATAGAAGAATAACTAGCAATAAATAACAATAAATTATATTTAAGTAAATAGGGAGATCGATTCACCCAATAATGAATGAGTTAGATGATTGTTCCTTCTGACATTGATCGATGAGTGACACATAAATCCTAAAACGTTTGAACTATTCTCGGATCTGATGGAAAAGTATGGAATAACGTAAATACGAATATTGATGAAAAGGTAAAGTTTATATCTTTTCTAGAGAGGGAATCTTCTTTTGAAAAGTGTTGCATCAAGTGAATATTACATATCCAATCGCCTTATCTCTTTTTCTATTTGTACAGGACATATCTCTAACAAACCCTAATAGTACAAGTGCAGAGAATATTCTCTTTAATATCCTATTTCAAACACTAGCCGTTATAGTTCTTTACACCATGCTCGACCTCGGTCGTGGTTGATATCTCTGCCATGAATCTTGCTGCTTCGTGGTCGACCTCGACCGACTCTTTCCTTAATGTCGTATTAGGCTAAATATCCTTAGGGCATATTTTGGCATGTACATATATAATAGTAATATAGAACGAATATACCAAATATAAATGTTATTAATATCCATTAAATAGTAATAAATATACAATAAAAATAAAATTTATAATTTATAAGTAATGTTAAATTAACTTTTTATTGAAATAAATAAACACAATATGTATCTTAAATAAGTATCTGTGGGTGTAACTTAAAAATGCATGTACATATATAATAGTAATATAGAACGAATATACCAAATATAAATGTTATTAATATCCATTAAATAGTAATAAATATACAATAAAAATAAAATTTATAATTTATAAGTAATGTTAAATTAACTTTTTATTGAAATAAATAAACACAATATGTATCTTAAATAAGTATCTGTGGGTGTAACTTAACTTGAATTGAATGTATACTTCAATTCAAGAAGAGTAGCAATCAGTTTAAATATTATTTCCATTTATTTTTGTTATTTTTTAGGGATTATTAACTAGCATTTTTATTTTAATAGAACATGTTTGATTAAGCACGAAATTTAAGAAAAGATAAATATTTTTGAAATTTGTGATTCTAAACAAGTCAAAAAGGGGCTCAAAATATTTGTGTGATTATAAAAGCTTATCATTAAGAGTTGAATTGTAAGTTTATACTAAATTATTTCAAAATTTAAAAATAGATCATTCTTTTTTTAACGGACCAAAAATGAAATAATTTCACATAAATTTGAACAGATGGAGTATGTTAATTTAGTTGTCATGTCGTAAAATATCTACTCCTGCTAAGCCTTTTTTATTTATTTAAAGGCTGAATGGTCTAAATGACACTTATACTTGTGCCACTTTGTCATGCCGGTCCCCAAACTTATCAGTTTGCCAGTTGAATACTTACACTCGTTCAAATCGTGTATAATAAATGCTTATGACATGAGCTACCACTGCGTGTAATACAATCTCTTACACGCAGGTCGCCACGTCATTATCAGTGCCACATAGGAAAATAACTATATTGAAAAATAGGACTGGCCACCTTACACAAATACTGAACCCGTAGAAAAGAGATAGAGTAGGTTCTTTCTTCTAAACCTGAATATATCCAAAAGCTTCAAGCGAGCTTTAATGGCGTCTATGCTTGTCCCTCCAGTTTTGATCATCAAACACTAATATTTATCGTTTTTTAAATCTAAATTTCAATACTCTGTTGAGTTTTAGTACTATGTAAGTAACAACTTGAGGTTTTAAACTAATAGATTCATTCTTCGCAAGATCAACAATGAGATTTTGAAAATTTTCAACAAACAAGCATTTGAGTCTCATCTCCAAAATTCGATTAAAGATCCAAATAGCGAAACACAGCAACAATAATCAAAACAGATCCATTCATCAACCTAAACAGTCGTCGAAAACAGACCACCCTTCACCTACAAAGCTTCTTCACAACCAACACTTCACCGTTGTACCACCAATCAACCACCAGAAAAAGTACATGCCATAAAAAATGACTACTCAAAAGACCAACATCACCCAAAATAATCTTAAATTCCAAAATCTTCTTCCACTATTTCTATTTCTTTTCTTTGCAAAGGCTATATTCCAAAATAAGGGAATAGGGATGTGAGAAAATAATTCCCCAAAAATTGTTGCTAATCTAGTATAGGTTTTGGATATGTGGTAGATGTAGATATGAAGGGAAGGTCTGTGTTAGTGGAGGTGTTGTGTTAAAATGGGGAAGAGGAAGGCAACAGAACTAAGAGAAGAAGAGACTCCATTAAAGAGCTTAGGCACCTTCATTCTTTCTTTTTCTAATCTGATTTTTTTTCTTTTTATTTTTTTCTTATTTTAATCATTAAATTTTTATGTCCACGCTCCCTATACGCGTGAAATACACGTATTTTATCCACTTCAGCAATTAAGTTGCCACGTAGATTTGCTCAATGGTCAGAGGGGTTCAAAATATCGAGTTTGAATAACTATAAGTGTCCAGATAAAACTTTATCAAGTATAGGGACCGGGATGACAAACACGAACAAGTACAAGTGTCTACCAGGCTATTCTTCCTTTATTTAAATATGAACATTTTTATATATGTACCAAATTCAAAACTATGTTACATAATATGTAGATACTAACGAATTTACATCAAATGTCCATAAAATAATTTCAGAAGTTGTTACATTGTTGGCCCACCAGACATTGGCCACATAAAAAGGGGATATTAACAACGTTTGTGTTGTTTAAAGTGAAAATATTTTGTAGTGGGGTTGGCTCAAATTATGGGAAATAGATTGAAAGTGTGGAAGAAAAAGGGTGTGTATTACAATATTATAATGAAATTATTGGGAGTTGTTGGGAGTGAATTATGCTGGGACTTCAGATTGAAAAAAAAAACTACACTTTGAACATACTGTCGATCTTCTTCATTTTCACGAAGGAGACCAAATACACATACTACTGTTCATCGTTTTCTTTTATCAAAAACAACTGAAGCAACGTAACCCATCAGCTTCGAAAACCACGCTGCCCGTCACCTACTTTCACGGACCAATCGCCGGTCGGCCTCCTATTTCCAGTCGACTACCCCGCCCGTGCTTGTACCTTGTTGGCCGTAGCTGATGGTGTACACACTCAATTACAAGCGCTCCGATATTCAATGGAACTCTATTAGTTTGTCTTCAATTCATAATATGTCTTCTTTGCCATCCTTTTTTAATTGCTGCTAGTGGTTTTATTAGATGTGTTAATTATGTGTATAAATTGTAGTTGATATTATTTACAGCTTATAAATATTGTTATTAGGAGTAAAAGTGTATGTATTAATTGTAGTTTAGTAATCATGTTGATTAGTTGTCTTAGTTTTGTAGATTAATTATAGTTGTGATTTTCTACATTTTTTCAAATTATTTATTTTGTAGTCATTCTGTAGTTCTTATTATTTTTTTATGAAGAATTATGATTAATGATTTTTTATGCTAATGTGAAATAATTTTTGTTTTGTGCAGAGTGGACATTAATGACACGGACCGCGGCGCTCCGCGCCCGAGGTGTCCCATACCGCCCCGGACACGCCCGTCCTGCCTGGTGTGCGCAGACTGGTTTCGCCCTGCCATGGGCTCATCAGGGAAGCGGCAATAGCTCCCGACCAGCTGTGCCCCTTGTATGCTTCGGCTCCCTTCATAGTCATGTCCAAGAAAAGCGACATGCTCTCCAAACTTAATCGGGGCGGTATGGGACGCCTCGGGCGCGGAGCGCCGTGGTCCGTGTCATTTGGTATCAGAGCAAACATGCTCTTCAACTTCTGTGGCGAGGTGTCAAGCTCATGAATGCACAAAGCTAGCGGAAGGCACAAGTGCAAAGATGGGGGCGCTTAGTTACAGAGTGGGGCATGACGGTCCTTGGGGCAAACATACTACTTCTCCGCCAAAGTAAAGTGGGCTTGAGCAAATGAAATTGTTGCGAACTCTAGATGAAACCATGAAGTGGACGCGCCGACGAAGTGTGTAGCTCTCCATGGTTTCGTGCCTAAGTCCGAGGTAGGCAGCACGAGGAGGTATTGCTAGCATGATGGGTGCAATGTTCCGAGTGGAAGACGAAAGGAGTTGCAGCGAAAGTAATGCGTCGGGTCGCCGCATCAGCCAGGTGGGGGATGGTTGTCACGTCCTCAGAGAAGGGGCAAAGTAAAGCGTGCGGATTGGCATCAAACTGCCTTGGAGAGGGGAGGCGTCTCTAGCCATTAAGGCGCTCTGCCCTAGTTGCGTATTGGCTTGGCCGAGTTAGGCATGCCGACCCGATTAAGTTTGGGGAGCATGTCTCTTGTCTTGGACATGACTATGAAGGGAGCCGAAGCATACGAGGGGCACAGCTGGTCGGGAGCTATTGCCGCTTCCCTGATGAGCCCATGGCAGGGCGAAACCAGTCTGCGCGCACAGGCAAGACGGGCGTGTTCGGAGCGGTCTTTGCACCACATAAGTGAAGTTACAGGCAGACTAGAAAGGAGAAAAGGTGCTCACGCTTTGAATGGGAAGACTAGATTGCATAGAAAGAAGAAATAGTCTACTGTTTATCTAATTTATTTGCTGCAAATTTGTAGTTGAAGAATAAGGTTGGGAACTAGCTATCAGCTTATTGTATTTAATTTTATAGTTGTATATGTTCATCATTTTTATGGAAACTCTTCAAGTTCTAGGTAATAACCGTATATGACTATATCAACTTACTATGTTTAATTTTGTGGTTGTATATGTTCATCATTTTTATGAAATACCTTAAAATATTAGGTAATAACCTTATATAAATGTCAGATTCTATTTGAGTGAACAACAAACAGAATAAATAGATACTACAATCATAGAAATATATAATACACAAGTTTTCTTCATACCATCTACAATTTTGGATGTGTACATTTCGGAACATTATATCTAAGGTCGTTACTCTTTGTTTTTTTCTCTATCTCTTCTTCTCTTCGCTTCAAATAATATTGTCATAGTACATAGCTTCAATAGACGTTGGTTTGTGTTGAAGACTACAAAATAACTATATCTATAAAGTCGTATATAATAGCAACTATAATTTATACACATAATTAACACAGAGAATGTAGTTGTTATTTTCTACATAACTGTTCGCATTAGAAAATGTAATTGTAGTGTAATGCGTTTCCAGATTGTAGGTAAAAAGTGGTTTATTTTTAGTAAAATTGTTGTTTGCTAGTTAGAAATGGTAATGAGACAACAGGTGGATAATTTATTTAAATGATTATAGTATCTATTTTATTTGTTATGTTTGTTGTTTAATCAGAACTTGAAGGTATTTCATGAAAATGATGAACATATACAACTACAAAATTAAACACAATAAGCTGATAGATTGTTTTCAAAAAAGTAGATCATTCTCCTTCAACTATAAATTTGCAGCAACTAAATTGGAGAAACAGTAGACTATTTCTTCTTTCTATGCAATCCAGTCTTCTCATTCAAAGTGGGAGCACCCTTCCTCCTTGATATCCTGCCTGTAACCTCACTTATATGGTGTAAAATAATATCTATTCTGCACAAAACAAAATTATTTCTTCATAAGCAACTACCATAACTACATAATCTTGACAAGCTAACTACAACATGTAGTTGTTTTTATTAACACAATTAATATAAAAGTTAGCACAATTTAACCACATATAGTTATGTACATGTAAAAATATCTTAATGGGAGAAACACTACAAAAATACTGCAAAATAACTTCCCTACCCCATCCCCTCCACAAAATAACATATAATCTCCACCGTAATTACATAAAAATCACAATACCCCATTTGTAAAATGTATATTTTAAACCTTAGCATATAACTACAGAATAAATACTTCTGAACTACAACACTACAAAATAGATACATTTCTAAACTACAATTCACAACTACAATTTATACATAATATTTGGATCACAGAGGTGATTGACTTCAACTAAACTACAAGAAATAATTGTAACTTAATATCAACTATATTTAAATTATGAAATTAAACCAAGTGATTTAATATCAACTTAATATCAGCTATGCGTTCTACAAAAATTGTAGTTATATTAATATACACAAGAAAAAATAAAATAAGTATATAGTTGTTAAATATCAAACCAAATAAAAGACTGAGTTTTACAATTAACAAAATACTAAAAATAATCTTCTTGATATAAAAAAAGAAAAAGAACCTAACGCCTAAAAAGGATAGATAGACTGGAGAGGGGACATCAATTGAGGACAATTTTTAGCCATCTTTTACTCCAAAAAAAATCAATAAATGAGAAGAGAGAAAAAGGACAAAAGAGGGGGGGAGGGGGAACGATCCGAAAAAGAAAAGTGAGATCCGCCATTTTTATTGTCTTCTTCCACTCACCACCATTAACGTGAAGCTCTTTAAACACCTCATAACCAGCCTTTCATCTCTTCAATCCCGACCATTTTACACCCAAAACTTAGCCTCCTCATCTCCGTGGGACCAGCTCCACCAGTCAACCACCTCCAGCTGCCCGTCAAACACCAACAACTAACTTTAGAATTTCTTGAGAGTTTTGAGGTGATTTATTATTGTTCATTGTTTACAACGATAATTTTGCCACAATTTTGAATAAATTTGCGAGAAGAAGAAATGGAGTGTAGTTGAAGAAGGAGGGAGGGTACGGGGTGTGGTGTAGTTGGAGAAGGAAATTAGGGAAAATATTACTTTAATTTGGAAAGTGAAAGCAAATGCATAGTAAAAAGAGCAGATAAATTGTGGGGATTAAATTTTTTTTAGAAGAAATTTCTTGTTTTCAACTATTTGGCAAATTTACATCATCTGTTCTTTGGACTCTAGAACAGATTTCAACAGTACAATCAATTTGGAACTCTACAACTATTGTTGTTAAGCTAATATCCTATCACAGAGAGAAAGTTGCTACAATTGTGGATACTCGCACGAAGGATAGCTGTTAATGTTTTGTAGAATGGGTGACCATTTAGCTAGCTTTACGCCAGTAAAGTGCACTTGAAGTGTAATCTCCTTTGCTCGATCATTGGCGTCTCTGCGTGATTGTTGAAACCTTCTGTTGTTCCTTTCCATCCAGATGTTATAAACTACCGCTGCAAACACCACACCTAGGATGATTTTTCTGGGGTTTCTGCTGTTAACATTAGCAGTTAACCATTGCACTTCTGTTTCCCATGTACCTGTCGTTCTTTGATACTTCAACCATTGTAACATACCTTGCCACAGTGTTTTGGAGTATAAGCAGTCAAAGTATAAATAGTCGTGTGTTTCTTCAATGTCTCTTCCACATAAAATGCAAGATTGATTAATGTGAATTCCCCATTTAGCTAATCTGTCAACTGTTGCCGAGCGTCTATACAGCGCCATCCATAAGATGTATTTCTGTTTCTGGAGCATGCCAGTCACCATCAATAATTTTTTCCATCGAAACCTTGGGATATTGTGGAGTGGTCTGAATGTACGCCTTCCCGATGCTAAATTGCCCATTTTTTGTACATGTTTGCATTCGTGCTCCATCATTTGCCCACCATTCTCTTGCGCCAAACAATTTCCTAACGAGCCAGCTAGCTTGTTTAGGAATTTCCATAATATTAATGCCTTTTTTCTTTATGTAGTGACAATGGATCCATTTGATCCAGAGTTTGTCTTTCTTAGAAAGTAAGGCCCAGAGAAGTTTTGATAGTGCCGCTTTTATTCCATCTTTCATAGGAGATAATGTTCAAACCTCCTGCTGCCATTGGTTTACACAACGTTTTCCAGACGATTGGATTTCTATGACTAGTTTCATGACTACCAGTCCACAGGTAATTCCTGCAAATTTCATTTACCAGTTTTATAATTTTTTTTGGAATGAGGAATACCTGGGCCCAATAAGTTTGCATTTCAAACAGAACGCTTTTGATAAGTTGGATTGCCAGCATAATGTAGGAGTTTGGATGTCCACCTTCTAATTCTGTCCACTATCTTCTCTACTAAGGGCATACATTGTGGTATTGTGATCTTTCTTGTGGATAAGGGTACTCCTAGGTATTTGAAAGGAAGGGTGCCCTCTGTTAGGTGGAGGTCAGAGCATATTTTCTCCCTGAAATCAGTTGATACACCTGCTATATTTAAGGAGCTTTTATCCATATTGGCCTGGAGGCCTGATACCAGTGAGAACTGTTCAAATTCATTCATCAATAACTTCATGGAAGTTTCATCAGCCCTACAACACATCAAAAGGTCGTCTGCAAAGCATATGTGTGTGATTTGTAGTTTGGAGTATTTGGGGTGGAAATTAATGTCTGGGTTTCTGTGTAGCTTTTTTAAAGATCTAGTTAGGTGCTTCATGGCAGAACAAAAAAGTAGGGGACATTGGGTTCCCCCGTCTTAGTCCTTTCCTTGCGTCAAATTTCTTGGTCAGTCCTCCATTTATCAAAAGGGAGCAACTGACTGTGGAGACACTCTTTATTATTAGTACTACTATTTTATAAGGAATTCCAAATTCAAGTAGCACTGCCTTGAGAAAGTCCCATTCAACAGAGTCGTAGGTCTTCCTAATGTCAACTTTAATCATGCATCTAGGGGATACTGTCTTGCGATTATAGCTTTTGATCAGCTCATGTGCCATAATAACATTATCAAGAATGTTTCTCCCCTCTATGAAGGCCGATTGAGACTGCCCAACTAAATAATCGACAACCAGTTGTAGCCTATTTGTTAGGATCTTTGAGATGATTTTATACAGAGTTGAACAACAGTCAATGGGTCGATATGTGGGGATTAATTTTTAGTGGGGTATGGTTAATAATTATGTATAATTTATAGGACCCACATAATAGTACCATACATTTGAATTATGAATGTAATTAAATAACATATACATAATATGTTTAATCTTCCAAAAAAAACGAAAAATTAAACCTATTATGTAATATATTTTGGTAGATATATATATATATATATATATATATATATATATATATATATATATATATATATATATATATATATATAATCCATTTAAATATTGCATATTTATGGTTTCCCTTTTTTTTTCCTCGATTGCAAAAAATTTAAGTTCCCAATTTGTTTGGGCCGTGGGCCTTGTCTTTGATTTATGGTCTCCCAAAGTTACGAAGAGTCATCGAGGTCGGTGCAGCGTTATCCATGTAACATTTTGGATGTCTCCAATAAATCCACGTGGGATTTTCAAAGTTAAATGAAATTGAATTACAAATATATAATATAATCATATTAATAATAATATTTAAAAGTCGTCAAATACTATACAATCAAACCTCTTTATAATAGCCTATTTATTCCGAATTTTTTAAATTTTTATAGCGAATAATTATTATACACCTATAACATAATCTAATATTTTAATATCTTTTAATTATTATAGATAAACTTATCCAAAATTAATTTTTATATTTTATTGTTACATATAAAAGATAAGAAAAGTCTTCAAATTTAATATCTTAGAAGATATGCTTATTTCAGTAGCAGTATATATAAAAGAGACAAAAAAGGCAGTAATCAGTCGTTTTCATTTGGCAGACGTCAAGGGAGTATAAGTTGGATATTTGTTGAAATTAATCATTACTCTTCTTCTTCTTTTTTCTCCACTGCTCTCAATAAACACAACAAGCAGTTGTTGTACTATATTTCTCAACACATAAAACCAGAAAGAGGAAAATGGGTGTTATTGACCATATTTCTGATATGTTTGATTGTTCCACTGGCTCTCACTCTAAGCACAAGAGACGCAAACAGTTGCAGGTTAATATTTATATCTATTCAAATATTCTTACTTAATTTTTCTCTGTTTTCTTCACTTCTTTGTTATTTCGTGTATGAGTTTGGGGCTTTGCTGCTATATATATTCCTGTTGCCTCTAATGCTTGAAATCTGTGTCAGATCTGAAGTTCTGAATCCAAATAAAACTTACCAATGGAAGTATTTTTGGTTGATTAAATCTTCAAATAAACTTATTAATTAGTATAAAATTGTATTCACTTTGATATAGGCTGTAGCTATTAAAGAGTCCAATATCAGACTGTATAATAGAGTTTTCTATATAATATAAACAGAAATTATAGGAACAGATGACTTACCGCTTTTCCAGGTCCTATTTTCATAATATGGTTTAGGACGGAGGTTAATGAATTAATACTATAATTCAAAAGACTTTTTTTTTCCTTCTGACATCTCAATCTAGCTGTCTCAGTTTTGTGAGCTGGCTTATACTATGCTCGTGGATCTAGAATTTTAGCTTTATGGTTTAATTATTATGATTTTTATTATTGAACTATAATGTTATTAGTTTATATTTATTATATTTGTAATTTTAATGAATTTATTCATCCATTTTCGTAAGCAACCCTCATTTCTAATCGAGAGTTTGTGAGTTCGAGTCTCCCCAAGAGTAAGGTCAGAAGTTCTTGGAGGGAAGGATGGGGTCTATTTTGGAAACAGCCTCTCTACTCAACGGTAGAGGTAAGGTCTGCGTATACACTACCCTCCTCAGACCCCACTAAGTTATTGTTGTAAGACAAGGGGGTTGCTCTGATGGTAAGCAACCCCCACTTCCAACCGAGAGGTTGTGAGTTCGAATCTCCCCAAGAGCAAGGTGGGAAGTTCTTGGAGGGAAGGATACCGGGGGTCCATTTGGAAACAGCCTCTCTATCCAGGGGAAGGGGTAAGGTCTGCGTACACACTACCTTCCCCATACCCACTAAGTGGGATTATACTGGGTTGTTGTTGTTGTTGTTGTATTCTCATGTGCTGGTGATGTTGTTATTTGTTTCATGCTTTCTTTTAATGGTACTGATATATTGCCTCTTTTAGTCTTCTTGAACCGATTGTTTTTCGGAAACAACTTCTCTAATGGTATACATGGATATTACCACACGACCTTTCTCAGACCTCACTAGTGATATTTAACTGAATTGTTGTTGTTGTTACAATTTTAATGAGTTTTATACATAAATTTATACCCTACCACAAAATACTGAATTTAGATGAATTCGGACTACATCAGCTTATTTAAACCCTTTGCAACACATTTATCAATCACTTCACGTTCATCTTGTCTAGTTATTTCTCGTCGTCTGATAGGATATTCTGGCACAAAGTTGAATTAGGGTACCCTGTGTACAATTACAAAAACCTTGTAAAATATATTTTACACACTCCGTGTATATAAGTGGACGTTTGGACATAAGAATTATAAAATTCCAAAATAAAGGAAGAATTTTTTCAAGTAAAAATGATATTTAAAATTTAGAGTTGTGTTTGGATATAAATTGAAAATTTTATGTATTTCGAAAAAAAATAAAAAAAAGGGAAAAATTTCCTATGTTCAAGGGGGGTAAGGTAAGTTAAGTTAATTCCTGAAATAATGCATTCCCCATATACTATCTTTTACTCCATTTTCATTTATAAAAGGTCCAACAGCTAGTAGAAAGACAAACTAAAAAAAGTCAAGAATTTGTCATTCTGGGATGGTTTTCCCATGTGCACGCTGTCTTGTTTCTAGTTATTTGTCCTTTAACTAACGCTACCCATTTTTCTACTAAATATCATAGTCATCTATTGCCTTTATTATTGTCCTTTTGTTTTCTTTTTAAAGTATTTCTTAACTTTTTTCGATAACAAAATTATTTCTCAACTTTTCAAAAGCAAAAGTAGAATGTTTCCTTTAAGGGTGGTGTATTGCAAGGCTTTACAGAAAGGGTAGTTCAGATTCAGTAATGCCTTTGGACCACCATTGATTTGATGAGGACGTCTAAATCTTGGCTTGGCCATATCCTACTTAATACATGGACCTACCTTATTAATTCTGTTAGTGTTCTTACAAATTTTGAGTGGGACATTTGCACAAATGGCCTTTTTTTGAGGTCACTGTTCATATTTTGTCCTAGTTAATTTAGTGGATTGAATTTGTCTGACATAAATAATTCCAACTACTTATAAGGATCTTTTTATTCTGCGGAGGTTATGGAAACAACCTCTCTATCCTAGAGTAGGGGTAAAATCTCCCTACATTCTATCTTCCTCAGATCCCACTAAATGATATTATACTGGGTTGTTGTTGTTGAGGTTATGGAAACAAAATTTAAAGGATGCCCTAAGAAAAGGCCATAAGGGTGCAAATAATCCCTACTTGAACTAGGACTAGGGGTGGCAAACCGGCATGTCGGGTCAGGTAATGCAAAAAAAAAACGAATAAATTATTCGACCTATATTTAATATGGATAGAAAACGGGTTAACCAATGGCTTCTTGAATATGGTCACTTTTGGGAGAATTTCAAGTCTCCTAAACTTGGGAAACCTTCAATTTGAGGCTTTGCAACTGTTAAAGTTAAACTCGATCGTTATCCATTTTCTAAGTGAATAATATGGTTTTTGTCCATATTGACCCGTTTTTAAAAAAAATCATTATCCAACCAATTTTTTAATGTATAACATGGGTGGATAACTGTTTTCTTTTAACAATTTTTCCACCGCTAACTAGAACCAATACACATTTGCCGGGGCGAATGCTAGTATGTATTTTCATTTTATATTGACTATATATAACAGTTTGCTTTGAATACCACCTTGCCTTTTATATATTATCTTTTGATCAATGCATTTAACTAATACTGATGTACATTTATATTGTAATTAATCTTTACAATATTAGTATAAATTTAACATATACTAGCATGATATTTGCTTTATTTTTTCATGGAATTAATTCTACTTGTTATGAATAGGCATTTCTGATTATCTTGAGGTGACTCGATAGTGCGAGATTCATTTTACATTGTCATTTTACATAGAGGGTCTCCCGGAAACAGCCTCTCTATCCCTTCTGTATAGGGGTAAGATCTGCGTACATCCTACCTTCCCCTGACCCCATTAGTGGGGTTCTACTGGGTTGTTGTTGTTGCTGTTGTAAAATATAGAGGTTAAACTCTCTTCCCATTGATCATACTTAAAGCAAACATATGTATACTAAGCTCAAGATATGTGGCAAAGTAGTGTAGACCGTAGACTATAACTTGCTATTTAGTGAGTCCAAGACATAAACAAAATGTTGATTTTCAGACAGTGGAGGTAAAAGTGAAGATGGATTGCGAAGGTTGCGAGAGGAAAGTGAGAAGGTCTGTAGAGGGAATGAAAGGAGTTTCATCAGTCACAGTTGAACCCAAACAACACAAGCTAACAGTAGTGGGCTATGTCGATCCAGAGAAAGTTGTGGCCCGTGTGGCTCATCGCACCGGCAAGAAGGCAGAGATTTGGCCCTATGTCCCATACGATGTGGTAGCTCATCCCTACGCGCAGGGCGTCTACGATAAGAAGGCACCAGCTGGGTACGTGAGGAGAGTTGATGATTATCAAAGTAACCAGCTCCAACGTGCCAGTTCTACTGAAGTTCGTTATACCACTGCCTTTAGTGATGAAAATCCTGCAGCATGTGTGGTCATGTGAACTTAATATTCATGCTATTATGTTACTGCATTATGAACCTTGTACCATACTACTCATTATTGTTAAATTTGTATTGCTTTTGTGAAGTTCTTACTTCTTAAGTTTTGAAAATCATAGTGCTTTTTTTGGATGTGTGTGTTGGGGGGGTGGGGGGGGGGGGAGAGTGGAGTGGGACGGTATAGTTAACTCTGCTGAAGCGGAAGTTCTGCCATTACTATGTTGTGTTGTTAAATCAATTAATATCCTGTTGTGAAAACTGGAAAGAAGGACTTATTGTTTCCAAATTTTCACTTTCATTAGTTTACCATAGATTAAAACTTGTGCAAATATAGTTTAAATTATGGTTTTTGTGGCATTAAACAATTATTGCTTCCATTGACATAGGTAATTAGTGACACTGTTGTGTGGACATTCAGGGTTGTTTGGTACAATAGAGGGGATATTCAAGGGAATTAGTTATTCCATCCTCTATATGGGATAATTAATCCCATCATTTTAAGGAATGTTTGGTTGTGAAATAAGTTATTCCATAATTAGTTATTTTATCCTTTCATAGGGATAAAAATACCACAATCCCGTGATAATTAATTCTAGTATTAGTTATACCATGATTTTATCCGAATTAAATATGAAATAAATTCATCTGAAATTTAATTCTAGGATTAATTTTTCTTTATTCCTCGTACCAAATGAACTTTTAGTGTAAAATTATCCCCTTTTTAGCCAATACCCCGAACCAAACATAGAATAAAATTAATCTTAATCTTTATTCTGGAATTATTGTCCTTATCCTATATACCAAACGTCCCCGGTATCCAATGTTGAATTGCATGTACATTGGGGCCTATTAGTGTTTGCTTTCAGATTGTTTCTTTTTGTAAAGTAACAGTGCCTAGTTTGAAATGGTCACTTTGTAGTTTGTACATATCAAGTGGAAATTTGGGTTGGAAAGCAAAAAGTAATGGACTATATGGTGTGACAATTTACTTTTTTGGGAATGAATTTTCTATGTCCATTTTTACAAAAAGTTTTTTCCTCTTTCTTGTACCGCTGATGGTAAGCAACCTCCACTTCTAATCGAGAGGTTGTGAGTTCGAGTCTCCCCAAGAGCAAGGTGGGAAGTTCTTGGAGGGAAGGATGTCGGGGGTCTATTTGGAAACAACCTCTCTACCCAAGGGTAGGGGTAAGGTCTGCGTACACACTACCTTCCCCAGACCCCACTAAGTGAGATTATACTGGATCGTTGTTGTTGTTGTGCTGATTCTTTTAACCTTTTAGTTTAACTATCTACCGTTTATGTTAAAACAGAAATAAGAGGATGTTTTCAGTTTGATAAGAGGTTATTTCATAGATTATTTACATGGTATTCTAAGCTACCTTGTGAAAAATCTTAGTAGAATAAACACTTGTCTTCATTGATCAAATAGCTGCTTCAGAAATTATAAATCCTGCAAATTATATACATTACCATTTGAGAAAAAGTATTAGCACTAATCATAATGCCACGAAGTACCTCAGCAGCGGTTTGGTTGTTCTAATTAGACGAGCATTAATTAAGATATATAAGAGAGATTAATCACAATATATAAACAAATATTTTTGAAGAAAATTACTGAATATCTTGTTTCCGAAGGATATATAAAAACATTAAGAGAAATAATAAGGACATTTTTTCCTATCTATATCATATACCAAATCTTATTACTAAAAATGTTCATAATTTGGTATTTACCTGTCTAGTCCACAGTTTCACTACAAAATGTATACCAAACCAAACATAGGTAGATTTTCCCCTAAAAACGCGCGAAATTTGTAGGAATCAGATCTGCGTGTGATCCTATCATCATTAAATTCGAAATTTAAAACGGAAGGAAATTGCATTGCTGCTTAATACTCTCATTCTCCATATATTTTCCACCATTGATAGCCATTAAAAAGCTTGAAAGCTTTGAATTCAAATTTGAGTTTTCAAAAAAAATTATTATTTGTTTGGATTGAGTATTGTTGTAAATAATTCGAAATATGTTTAGGAGTTTATATCTAAATTTTGAGGAGTTTTGGTGAAGATTAGACTTGGTTTTGATTGAATTTCAGATTGAAACTCGTCGAAGAAGAAGAAGACATATTTCCAGAATTGTAGTTAAATTGTAGATAAATTGTAGAATTGTAGATAAATTGTAGATATACTGTAGATACACTGTAGATTGGGAAGACTATAACTTCTACAAGTCTTCTATAATTATGTCGAAAATGCCAATTATGCTACAATTAAAATGGGAATTGGGATATTAAAATTCAATGTATTCAGTTTGTAAATATCATGTCAAAAATCCCAAAGTTGAAAAAATTATTCTTCCATATATTTTCAACAATTGATAACCATTAAAAAGCTTGAAAGCTTTTGAATTCAAATTCGGACCATTATTTTTTTGGATTGGGTGTTGTTGTAAATAGTTCGGAATATGTTTAGGAGTTTATGTCTCAATTTTGAGGGTTTTTGGTGAAGATTAGACTTGTTTTTGACTGAATTTCACATTGAAACTCGTCGAAGAATAAGAAGAAGACATATTTCCAGAAATTGTAGATAAATTGTAGATTGGAAAGACTAAATCTTCTACAAGTCTTCTGCAATTATGTCGAAATGCCAATTATGCTACAATTGAAATGGGAATTGGGATATTAAAATTTAATGTATTCAGTTTGTAGATATCTTGTAGATAAAATTTCTACAAATAAACTACAAATCAGTTAAAGTATTGTATAAAGTTGAGTTATTTTAAGAGTATCTACAAAATTACTACATGTATACTACAATTAAACTACAATCTTATGTCAAAAAAAATATTGACAACAAAATTTGCTCTTCATCTACAAAATTTCTACAAAACAATTACAAATAAACTACAATTGCACCCACACTGTCAACTTTATTGTCTTCTCAATTGAAGATTCTTTTCAATATAAATCAAATGCTATCTCTCTAATCTCCATTTCTCCTGAAAAAACATACTTCGGTAAGTCTAGCACGACCACCAGTAGGCTGGCACAAAACTGTCTGGCAGTTTCCGCAAACAAATGGGCGCTTGAATCGAGGATTAGCATAAACATCATCCCGTAATCGCTTCATTAAGTCTGCAAAACACAACAATAAACAAAAAGTTAATATTAAAGAGTTCAAAATTCAAAACCAAAAAAAAAAGTTTCTCATCTCAATTTTTTAGAAAACTTACCTTTTATTCCTTAGTTTTTCTGAGGAAAAATTAAAAGATCTAACCACTGATTGAAGAAGAAAAAAAACAATTTAATGTTTGGACCAGAAAAAAAATAGTAATCGTTATTGTTCTCTATAATTTTTGGCTTTTGTTCTCTCTTTCTCTCTCTAACGTTGAGGGAGAAGAATAATGCAAGCTTGAAGATCAAAGCGGGGTAGTGAAAAAGTGTATTACGTGATAGAAAATGGGGGGATTAACTGAAGGTAAAACGTGAGGGTGTGGGGGTGGAAGGAAGAGAGGCGGGTAAACTAAAATTGGAGAATATAAGCTCATTAAATCATGCCTATAATAAATGAAACAATAATTATACCCTTAATTTGAATTATGGTATATAAATGCTAATTTGGTATGCTTAAATGTAATAAACACAAACTTTAAACATGGTTGGTAATAAGGTTTGGTATATGATATATGTAGGTAAAAATTCCAATAATAAGCACATGGAAGTCATTTCCACATGGAAAAATAGCGTCCCCTAGCCACTTTCATCCTTTTTTTTTTGAAAAATAAAAAATATTAGACAAGAGGGGTTACTCTGATGGTAAGCAACCCCCACTTCCAATCGAGAGGTTGTGAGTTCGAGTCTTCCCAAGAGCAAGGTGGGAAGTTCATGGAGGGAAGGATGCCGGATGTCTATTTGGAAACAGCCTTTTTACCCAAGGGTAGGGGTAAGGTCTGCATACATACTACCCTACCCAAATCCTACTAAATGGGATTATACTGAATTGTTGCTATTGTTGTTGTTGAAAAATAAAGATTATTCTGGAGTTTCAAAATCTCGGGTTTCACTTGTACTATGTAATATTCCAGAACATTAACTATTTTTCAGTTACAAGAGTTGAAAAGTGGCTATTTGCTAATTTTATGAATGAACTGACAGAAGTAGGATATCATAAGGACTAGTCTTTAATTTTTGATTTTTCGGTCAGGTCACCTGATCAATGGAAAAATGGTCTAAGGTCAAAAGTTAAAAGTTTTGTCTGGATAAAACTTATTAAACTTATTTTGGCCATTGTTTAGGTGACTTGCCCCATATATTAAAAATTAGAAAAATAATAATGTATAGTCGTTCTCAAAATAATAGTTAAAAATATATATTTTATATATTTTTTTCGGCTACTATGTAAATAGTTTTTGGTGCGGGTTATAAATAAAAAAGGTACTTAAATATTTAGGGGGGGGGGGGGGGAGGGGGGGATTTGCATCTATACCCGCTTTTTGGGTCGCGTTTTAATTTGTTCCCGCTTTGCATAAAAATTATAAGCGTACCCACTTTTTCGCGTAACTTCAGCATACGAGACTGAAGTAGCAAATGCAATCACGCAAACTTCATCATTCTAATAGACGGGCCCGAAGTAGCAAGTGTGCTGAAGTTTTTGTTTATAATTGCTGAACTTAAGCATAGTAGTTGAAGTTTTGTTCTCTATTCGCTAAAGTTTTTGTTTGTAATTGCACTGAATAAGCTGAAATTTTTTGGTCATGGATTCATTAGTTTTGTCATTAAGCTTTTTCAAAAACTTCAGCAGAAGATGCTGAAGTTCTTTAGTTCATTTATAAAAATTTCATCACTAAATAAGCTGAATTTTTTTTTTGTCCTGGATAAGTTTTTTAAAAAACTTCAGTAGAAGTTGCTGAACTTATTTAGTTCATTTGTAAACATTTCAGCACTAAAAACTGAAGTTTTTTGTCTTGGATTCATTAGTTTTGTCGTAAAATTTTTTCAAAAACTTCAGTAAAAGATGCCGAAGTTATTTAGTTCATTTGTATAAACTGTGTAAACCTACTCTCAAATTATTTATATTATTTTCTCTCCGTAGCTTGGTCCTGAACTTAAAATTATAAGTTCAAAAGTTAAGGACATTTGGTCATGAACTTAGACTAACAAGCTCAAAAGTTAAGGACAATATGTCAAGAACTTACAGTTAAAAGTTCAAAAGTTAAGGACACTAGGTCCTTAACTTTGATTTTCAAGTTCAAAATTTAAGGACATACATTCCTTAATTTACAGTTACACGTTCAAAAATTAAGGACAATAGGTCATTAACTTACAATTACAAGTTCAGAAGTTAAGGACATACAATCCTTAACTAGCAGTTACACATTCAAAAGTTAAGGACAAGCAATCCTTAACTTACAATTACAAGTTCAAAAGTTAGTGACATACAGTCCTTAACTTACAGTTACACGTTCAAAAGTTAATAACAAGCAAGTTCAAAAGTTAAGAACAATAGGTCTTTAACTTTGACTTACAAGTTCAAAAGTTAAGGAAGCTTGGTCTTGAAGTTTGAGTTCCAAGTTCAAAAGTTAAGTACATCTTACCTTGAAGTCTTGAACTTCATGTTCCAAGTTCAAAAGTTAAGGACTTGTAGTCGTGAAGTCCTGAACTTAGAGTTACAGATTAAAAAGTTAAGGAGATGTAGTCTTGAACTCCTGAACTTAGAGTTTCAAGTTCAAAAGTTAAGGACGTGTAGTCCTGAAGTTAAGGACATGAGCAAAAGGGTATTTTCGTCCGGTCGGGTATACGTTTATTAAATGAGTGGCTAAAATTTAAATACATTGAAAACAATGGCTTTAAAATAAAAGCCATCGCTTTTAGTGGCTATTTGTGATGTTCACAAATTATTGACTACTAAGTTACATACAACAACAATAACAACTACCCAGTATAGTCCCACAAAGTGGGGTCTGGGGAGGGTAATATGTAGATAAGCCTTACCCCTACCCGAAAGGGCAGAGAGGCTGTTTCCAATCGACCCTCGGCTCAGTGAAGGAAAGGAACAACAAAAACAAAAACAACAACAAAAGAGCATTAGTAGCTTCAGCAGAAATAGCGTAAATAGTTATCTAAACATAAGTTACATAATTATTTATAATTTATTCTTAAATCATCTGATAAATATATTAATGACAATTATCTCATGAACTGAAGTTTCATAGCAGCACCAACAACAGAAGAAGAAGAAGAAGAATGAGACGGAGGAGGAGGAGTAGGAGAAGAAAGAGGGCTGGAATGGTTTAAAAATAAGTGCAAATTAAAGTTTAAAAAAAATAAATATAAATTAAATGGGGCGACCAAATAGCGTGCCTCGTGTAATTTTTACTATTTAAGGCAAGCTCATTTCAAGGTTATTTGAGAACTTAACCCCAAGTGATGATATACCAATGGACCTTGTAGGGTAATAGGCCCAAGCCCACTGCGATCCACTGAAACAACGGTACCAGTATTTATAGCGGTAATAATTCTCCAACCGCCATTCGCAGACTCCGTTTTCATTTTTTGGCGGGAATCAAAACCCTCATTTCTCATCAATGACAGAAGCAGAAATGGAGGCGGCGGGAGGAACGGAAGAAGAAGTGGAAGAGGAATTTTCCGTTTGGAAGAAGAACACGCCGTTACTTTACGACCTTGTCATCTGTCATGCCCTTGAATGGCCATCTCTCACCGTTCAATGGCTTCCGTCACCTGCCGTCGGCAACGGTTCCTTTTTAACACACAAGCTCATTCTCGGGACCCACACTTCCGATGATTTCCCCAATTATCTCATGGTCGCTAATGTCCATCTTCCCCGTAATCCTGCTTCAGGAATCGAACACAATCTCAGTAACCCTCAAATCCCTAAGGTATGCTAGTGATTAAATACTTACATTAAGTTATGTTTAGTTTAAATATATATATTTCCGACAAAAGTCCACCTAAGATTAAATATTCCGAGCCGGTGTATGTAGCTAAAAATATATTCTTAAGATGCGTGTAAATACGTCTTTGTAATGCTTATATAGACTGTTTTGAACTGTTTGGTGAAATGTCTCAACGAATAAGCTTTGTCTGACTGAACGAGCTTATGCATAGGAGGACAGGCGGATACAAGATTTGAATATTATGGTTTTGAGTTTGGGATTCTATCACTACCCATTTGATTTACTGGATTCTAAAGCTATAATTTGGACGTATTTAGGGATCTTTAACACATATATAGAGTCCGAATTACCATAAGTCCTTAACGTCCGAGCTACCCATTAGTCCTTAACTGCATCCGCCCCAGTGTAGGAGCCTATTAGTGTTTTATTACAGGAAGTTATAGTTGCAATATCTTTGTAATGTTAACACATGTAAACAAGTGGTTAAGTCTTTTCCTTAATGTTTACAGGTAGAGATAGTACAAAAGATACATGTTGATGGAGAAGTGAATAGGGGGAGATGTATGCCACAAAAGCCAGCTGTAGTTGCAGCAAAGACCAGTAGCGCTGAAGTTTATGTGTTTGACAGTGGTAAACAGCCACTTGATCATGAAGGGGGATCCTGCGACCCTGATGTTCGACTTAGAGGGCATGATAAAGAAGGTTATGGCTTATCGTGGAGCCCATTTAAAGAGGGTTATCTTTTGAGTGGTTCAGATGATCGAAAGATTTGTTTGTGGGATGTTTCTGCAATGCCTCAAAATAAAGTGCTTTTGGCCCATCATACATATGAGGTAGAATGATCTATGTTCTTCACCCCATTATTTTTGCTTATGTGCTGATTCAGGTGTGTTACTTTTGTTAATTCTGGAGGTGAAGTACTTGCTGCGGCAGATGAGATTTTAATTCTGTTATTTTGTATATAGGAACATGCAGATGTAGTTGATGACGTATCGTGGCATCCAAAGAACGAGAACCTATTTGGTTCTGTTGGAGATGATTGTCGTCTGATCATTTGGGACTTGAGGACAAACAAATCTCAACACTCTGTTGTAGTGCACGAGAAAGCGGCAAGTGTTTTTTCTCTTTACTTTTAGTTTCTATCTGCTAAATGTTGTACTTAACACTGTTTGATCTGTATTATTGACATTGATCTTGACTATGTTATTCTAATTGCTTGTTTCCCTATTATTGTTCTTGCCACTATACTTTCCCATCAAATATATAACAGGGAAGGTTCTCCTTTAATGAGTCTTCAACCATGTGAATGAGGGTTGACTGTGACTTTTCTGGAGTGACATTGTTTAGAGGACATTATTAGTATCAAATGTATAATTGGTTGTGGATTACTTTTCTCTTTAATCTGTGACATCTTAACTCTGAATTTGGCTAATCTAATATCAACCCCTACTTCCGAAAGTACTCATACTCTGATTCAATATTCATAATTCAAGGCTGCACAATACATATTGCTGGCCTCCTTTTATATTGGGCTTCTAAGTGCAGACCAAGACAGGTTGAAATTCATCATATCTCATGTTTGGTTATCTGTCATGCGTAAATTTACCTCAAGTACTCATTATAGAAAGGCTTCCATCACGATGTTATGAAGAAACAGAAGAAACCATATTAGGAACAAAAAGTGGATTGTGGTCCATGACTCATGTTCTCTGAAACATCTCTCATTGCTGTACAGAAGACACACTCTGAACTAGATTCGTGTACAATGTTACAAAACTAGTCAAGGAGTCTTCTCGGGCATGTGAACGATATCTGTTAAATTAAGAAAGCTTCATTTGGAACAATTTGACAGGGCAATTCAGATGTTTTGGGTATATGGAACTAATGGCACCTTTAACTATGGTAAGTCTTAAGACATGTTAGTGATTCTATTGTATCTGTTCAAGAGTTGTTAAACTGGTCACCTGATTCCCATCCATTAATTAATTGCGAGATCAGAAAGTGAATAACATGGTCACTGTCTGAACAATTTTTTCCCAACATTTTTCCCGGTTATGTAGTCTTGCTGATCTTGTTTTCTCTTCCACTTTTCAGGTGAATTGTTTATCCTTCAACTCGTATAATGAGTGGCTTCTTGCTACTTGCTGATCTTGTTTTCTCTTCCACTTTTCAGGTGAATTGTTTATCCTTCAACTCGTATAATGAGTGGGTTCTTGCTACAGCATCATCAGATAGTACTGTCGGTCTGTTCGACTTGCGAAAGCTGAGCACTCCATTGCACGTGTTTGGTAGTCACACGTATGTCCTTCAGCTTTACATATGAGTTTTCAAATTTAGTGAAGGCACTCCCTTGTCTATATGGCATAGAAACTATGCAAAGCATAGTTCTATGATGCTTGGCTCTGCTGCTGATTGACTTATTCATGTTTGGATCCACTAACAAGCAAAATAAGCTCCTTTTGAAACAAAAGCAATGAAAGTTACGACGTATTCGTTAAAGTTACTTGAAAATTGAAATGGTGCTGACTTTATGTCCTTGCTGAGTAATTTTTTCCTTGTACATGGAAAATGGTAAAATCTTTTGTTGCTTTTGACCCCTGCTGATGCTCTTCCTCAGCTAATTCCTCCTTCCTTGCGTGCTACAGCCTTGAGAAAAGTTTATTTGATGACATTGTAATAGGATACCTCTATGTTAGTTCATTATAATAATTTTGCTGCTATTCAAACTCATTTATTAATTCTCATGCATTCTAAATTGAATGACTGCACCACCTTTTGTTTCTGCAAATGCTAAAGCTTTTCTCACGAAACCATAATGACTTTTTGCAGGGATGAGGTATTTCAGGTAGAATGGGATCCTAATCATGAGACCGTACTGGCATCTTCAGCTGGTGATAGAAGGTTGATGGTCTGGGATCTTAACAGGTACCTCATGCATGAAATGAATCTCACAACACATAATAATAATAACAAAAGAATACTCAGTTGCACCTTATTATGAACTCTTTGTTTACTCGCCTATCATTCTACTCGAATAACGGTTGATTTGATTTGGTTTTATGTCTTCAGGATTGGTGACGAGCAATTGGAAGGGGAAGCTGAAGATGGGCCCTCTGAACTTCTCTTCTCTCATGGTGGTCACAAAGCAAGGATATCTGACTTCTCATGGAACAAGAATGAGCCATGGGTCATTTCAAGTGTTGCAGAAGACAATACTATCCAAGTGTGGCAGATGGCTGAGAGCATTTATCGTGATGACGATGACAATGGCGACTGCTGAGTTCTCCTAACTGTGGATGTTCTTTTGTAGCATTTTCTCCTCAATTAGTATGTGGCCATTGTATTTGTCCTGCGAGTTTATGAACTAGAAGAGCGCCACCGTTACTTGTGTTTGGCATTGTCTATTAAGTTAATTAGGTGCAGATTTATGAGCAGTATGTGGCATTGCATGTTAATTAGGGAAAGAAAAGGCCAAACACTGGTCTTGATTTTACAGTGCGTTTTTGTGGTTCTTTTTTTTAGGAATGTTGAGTGACGTCAATGTAGGAGGTAATTTGATATCTCCGCCAAAGATGGAAATATTAAGAAGAATGGAAGAATACAGAAAACGGGAAAAAAAGGTGGCAAAGAGGTAGATCAGGTATGGACTCTCAAGTAATAACATCTGTCATTTTGGGAAGAAACTCTAGTAATATAGAGGAAACAAATAAGTCTACCAAAACGTAATAAGAGATGAGTTTCGAACAATATTTAACCGATGCAGTATCTCTTTGATGATAATACTAGTTCTAGGGGTGTTCACGGTTTAACGGAAAATCGATTCAAACCAAACAGATTAAGTAAATTGATATTTTCTTGATTTAAACTGGTTTTGGTTTAAATTTTAAAAACCGATAATATTTGGTTTGATTTTGGTTCTATTTTAAAAAACCGAAAAATAAACTGAACCAAACCGACTAATTATATATAAATTTTAATAATTATTTATATACAATATAATATCTTTTTGTAAATAATTTTAAATATTTTATGCATTTTAATTGTTATTTTGAATTTTGGTTACCCTTTTATATTTTAAAAGATTGCCTAAGTCCAAAACAATAGGACTCCCAATTTTCTTTGCATTAAGAGACTCTAATTCTCTAATCCTCCGTACATACTTTTGCCTAACATAATAGTTAAAAAAAAAACACCACAAGAGTAAAGAAAGCAAATTCAAATTGCAAGACAACAATGGCTAAAGCTTGAGAAAGCAAACTTTTAGTTTGTTTTTGTTCATTCTTTTCATATAAACAGGTAAATAAACTTTCAGTTCTGAAAGAAACATATAAAAAATATAATTTAGCAAATTATTTTCAGATTGTTGTCTAGCGTTATTTTACTATTATCAATTTATTATTAGCTTACTAAGAACCGAAAAACCGAACCAAACCAACAACAATCAAACTACCCCCCTCATTCGTGTTCCTGTTCCATGAGAAATCTATATACTTCCCTTTAAGTTAAACACACTATTAGAATGAGAAGTAACAACTCCCACCAACTTCTATTTTGCATATATTCAGATGCCATGTCCACCATTTGATACAACACTTGAACAAGTTAAAGGCAGCAGACACAAATATTAAGCTCACCGTACACAGTAATTGTATTATTTACTTCAATAGAAATAAGCCAATGGCAGGTCATCAACGAAAGCTACCCATTTGCCTGCTCCAAATATGGTTTAACGGACCAACAACTACTACACCTAGACAACAACAGCTCAATCCCAATCAAGTCCAAATCAGCTATACGAGTCCTCATTGTCCATGATGGCTCCAACGGAGCAAAAACTAATTAAACGCACAGCAAACAATTAGCTATAGCACCACACTCGACAACCTCAATTCTTATAGTGTATAATGTGAAGTTGAAACATCAATTTCAAAACTCACATGTAAAAAAGAGATTTTGTTCTTCCCTACCAACCACTCCACAACCCAGGGCCATCGAACCGACTTTGATTTTTGACACCTAATAAGACATCCCCTCTCCCGAACTCCCCTCCTCCCCAAACACGCATAAAAAGGGACCAAAACTAAACATAGAAAATGCGAAAAAAATCCATTAGGGCATATGCAATACAACATATTTCACCACTCATGGTTTCTACTTCATGAGATCTTTGTATTTCAGCTCCAACTACTGAACACACCATGTGGTCCCAGAAGTAAAATAAAGCGAACGGGAACTGAGGAACAAAGCAAATGCACTTCAATAACTTGTCAAGAGTGTTTGAACTTTGACTCACTCTTAAAAGCAGAATCGCGAGCAATAAACAAAACCACGATCTATTCCAAATTTAGTGGTTCAAATTCACATAATCTAGGAACGACAACTTATCAATTCAAAGATCCATCAGCAAGAGGTGATATTCATAAAAAAGAATGAACAAATACAACACCGAGGAATAAATCTTCACAGAAAATCAAAACTCTTGGTATCCTCTTCATGAGTTCTGCTAGCTATATTCGTTCAATTTGTTCTGCTTTACATGACTGTTGATAATTAACTACTAGGCCACAAACTCAACAGCCGGAAGGAGATTATAATTGAATTCAACAAAGTAGATAAGCTGGGAAGAAATCCCAACAGAGAGCACATAACAAAACGTACTTATTCCCAAGAGCAAAAGATGCTTCTCCGACACAGTTCATCAACCTGTTGTTGTTGTGCGTGCGCCTCCTGAAAAGCAAAGCAAAGATCAACATAAAGGAGGACAGTCAGGGAGCTTGGAAAAAAAACATGCTCATTTGCATTTAAGGAACTAACAAAGATTACAAGCTACATAAAAGGCACAATACGTTGCAAACTTTTGCTTTTTAAACCCCTTCATGTTTCATTATTTAGAATTTCAGTCCAAGATAAATATGTCTGGTAATCGAGCAGAGCAATTTTTTCTTTCTTTTTGTGATATGGTTAGCCAAAACTTTCTTACATGGCATCCAGTAGATGCTCTACTTCCAGCAAATATTAGACTCCCTTTAACATTTTTTTTCACCTATTCTGTAACAAAGGGAGCTGATGTCTGACGAAATTCATATATCCTTTGAAATCATCAATTAAATCCAATTTACACCAAAAAGTTAAAAGATATATATATGGTTTGCTCTGAAGCAATGTATTGATTGTAATTTATCTTCAAAGCATCTTTATTTCCTTTCTTTCCTTGTCTTTACTCCACATTAGCAGGTATCAGCGAAGCTCATTTTTTCTTTTGTACACATCTATTTAATTACAAACAATTCCTCGGGATTTGAGGGGAAACATTGAAATTCTTAGCGACTCTTAATTTTGGGGAAAATGGTATGAGAATCTTAAGATAGAATTTGCATAATTACAACTATTTTACTTTTACTCTTTTTCTTTTTGAAACGGAGGGACAAAATCATTTTTTAATTATTTTAATTGTTATTAAGACAATGCCACCCATTTCATTTATTTGCAAATCATATTATTACAAATAAAATCCCTATAGACATACACAGATAAAATATACTAACAATTTATACACACAAACACCCTCCATCCATTTTATATGAACATGAGATTGAAGATATTCATTTGATTAATGTTTATATTAGTTATAGTAGGAACTAGGAAAAAAGTAATGGCTCGATTAGACGATGTAATGGCTCAACTAAATGATGTTATTGTACACAATAAAGACATCCTTTCGTGAAATAAGGTTACATTAGACATTAGTCCTAGTTCCAAATGGTAACCGTGCTCATGTGAGCTGAAGGACAATGCTCACTTGCTCAGTTAAGCTCAGTTAAGGTGGTACAAAATACTTAAGATAGTCCAATTTTCAGATGATATTAACTTTAAGAGGAAATGACATCGACTCACCTGTTCTCTTGCTTCGACCAGAAGTGTTGGCAGTAGGAGTAGGTGTGCCATTATCCATAGGACACGAAACCTCCTCCATTCCAGAGGTTTGATTACCCAAGCATTGGAGAGTCTCAAATTCACAGTTATTGAAGCCTTGTCCATTTAATACAGTGCCGTCTGAGCTTTTAACTTCTGCACCTGGATGGAGGCAATAAACCTGATCATCACATTGTAGGTTGCAAGAGTTCACCACATATGATCCAGGAATATTAGGATTAACTACGTTCTGATATACATTGCCACTCTTCATCGGCTTCTGGTATGGAAATGATCCAATTTCCCCTTCAATCCTTCCTCTGATGTCGACAAGCAAGCACTTGAGCCTAGCAACCTCAGCTTCCAATACAGCCTGACCCTGCAGCCTCTTGAATAGTTGCTGATTTATAGCCCTCAATCTGATAACTTCATCCTCCAACGAAGCAGCCCGAGCTTTCTTTTTCTCACGATACTTGCGAACGGCTTCCTTATTACCCACGGGTCGTTTCTTTCCTTTCTTCTCTGAAGACTCTGCAGTATCATCACTGGGGTTCTTATCCTCATCCTCCTCTGAGGGAGGCACGAATTTGGTGTGAACATGGTAACAAGTGTGTGTATGAGAATTATCAGGGCCAGGCGGGTTGCAAGTGTGGGCATGAGTGCAGGCATGCGTATCCTTGAGAATCTCATTGAAAAAGCTGTCCATGGAACTACTAAATTCACCAAAATTCGAACTAGATAACATTTCTTGGTTAGAAAATTCCAGCTCTCCGTCAGCCATCATAGCAATCCCAAAAGTGGTAACCAGTAAGGTGACAATCTGCAGCAAAGCACTAGCAATTAGGAGACCCTCTTCACAGATTCCATACCTCATTCAAACAGGGGCGGATGTAGAGTTCAGGTTATTGGCTCGAACCATGTATGTGTGTTTAAAAATTTACAAAACAAGTAGAAACAATATCAAGGTTAGGACAGAACCCCGTACTCGAACATATAAAATTCAAAATCCAGGATCCGCCTCTACTCATTCAAACTAAGAAATCTCAACTGCTAGTCCGGGTCAATAATAGGGCAAAACCCCGGAAATGAAATGCAAGAAAACAAGACATAAAGTTGAAATTTTTAGCAACAAAAGTAGCATAATTATACTTTCTGAGGAAAACCTAAATCTTGAATTCGAAATTCTGACAATAATTTAACATCAAAACCTATCACTCTTCACAAAAACAAGAAGCAGACAAGCCATGTATCCATATGCTTCCAAGTCATTAACAGAGCAGTAAACTTGAATTGAATTAATCAGTTTAAATCATCAAAAATAACTGAAAAAGACAAAAAGCACTTACACTGAAGCCCAGTCTGATGCCCTAAAAGATTACATACCTCATTCAACCTAAAACGCCAACAACTAGTCCACTCAATAATAGGGCAAAACCCCAGAAAGTAATCCAACAAAACAAGGCACAAAGTTCAAACTTTACCACAAAAATAGTTTAATTATACTTTAAGAGAAAAACCCAAATCTTGAAATCAAAGCTCTTGGAAAAAACCTATGAGATTTCACAAAACAAGAAGCAAAGAAGTTTTACCAAATCATTAATGAAGCAGTAAAATTGAATTGAATTGAAAAAATTGGTTCTTTAGCACAAAAAGTAGCATAATTATAATTTTCGAGGAAAACCCAAATCTTGAAATTGAAATTCTGACCCAAAAAAATAAATCAAAACGTATCTCTCTTCAGAAAACACAAGAAACACAGAAATCATGTATCCACATGTTGCCAAATCATTAATAGACAGTAAAATTGAATTGAATTCAAGAGTTTAAATATAAAAAAATAATCCAAAAAAAGACAAAAAAAAAAGCACTTACAGTGAAGCAGAGTGTGATGAAGAGGAGAGAAAAGGAGAAAAAATGGGGTCAGAGATAATGAAAAAAGAGGAACCCAAGAAAGGGCTAAAAAGAGGGAGTTGAGATGTATTGTCAAATCTTTTAATGGCGGAAAAAAAAGAACGGAGGAAACAGAAGGGGCCACTAGTCAAGATTCCACGCACACATGCTCAACACTTTCTGCTACTGCAACATTCAGCTCCGTTTGTACCTCTCTCGTAATCTAATAGACTCAATTTGTTATTTATACCTATTTGAGGGACCGATCGTAAATTATTTTTTCAAGGAATGGATTAGAGGTGCATAATGACCAACTTTGTCTTTTATACTTTGGCCACTTGGCTGTCTCAGTACGTTTTATTTTTTTTTTTCTCTTTTCTTTTCGCTCACTATATAGCCGCCGAAAAAATAAGTCAAAACAATATAAAATTTATATATTTTTTTTATATATTCACTCGTTTATTTCAGATACTTTTGAATATTATAGTGATTGCTGATAAAATATCACATTTGATTCTGGAAAAATTTGGCATAGTGATTTGTTGTTATATAAGAATGACCGTATATTATACATTATATATATTACATAGAAAAATGATACAAATTTTAAATATTTTTTCGATTATTAAGTATAAATAGTTACTGGCGCGAGTTAAAAGTAATAATACCGTTTTTTTTCTATTTCAGTCCTGATTGATTTGAATTCGTGCCACTTAAAATTTAATATTAGACTCGGTTCTATTAAAAACTTGGTTTAATAATCCATAATTCTATTGAAAGCTTGGATCAAGTCAATAATGATATTTTTTCTTCTTTTATATGCTGTCTTTTTAATTTATTCTTTTCCTGACTTGCAGAGTTATAAATTATCTTGCTTGTTTAATTGTTATTCTTTAGTGTGTGAGTGTGACAGTTGCTTGCCATAACTATTTATAGCTCTTTTGATTAATTTTCAAATTATTATTCCATTTGAATGTAATAATAAGAAAAGCTAAAAGCAAGAGTTGAAATAGCTTAATTTTGTTCATGATTTTTAGGTCATCCAAAAATGGAAAATTGTCCATCAAAATTTGTATTCTAAGTATATTTAGATTGAAGTAGGTTTCTCTTTTTTAAATTAGCCCGTTAAGACACTTGAGATGTTTAAAATTGCTACATCTTTCTCATATTGTTTTGGTCTCAGGAATTTCTGGTTGAAAGTTGAAACGCGTACCAGATTTAAATAAGGCGCATCATGGTTTATTTTTTTAATTATTATAGTTCGTTTATTCACATTTTGTCAAAGAATTATTGGTCAATATTATATTGCCTGTAAATGTGCATTTTCTCCTGCTCTTCACCAACTTAATATATAGGGTGTTTGGCTAAGCTTATAAGCTGGTCAAATTGGCTTATAAGTATAAGTACCTTTTGGCTTATTTACGTGTTTGGTAAAATTAAAAGTGCTTATACGCCAAAAATTAGCCAAAAGCCATAAGTTGGTCTTCTCCAACTTATCAAATTTCAACTTATAAGCCTTTAGGTTTGACAAAAATATTTACTATTTTATCCCTAAAATACGTTTTTTTTAAAAATAAAACTCTTCGTATACCCAGTCCTTCAGCTGCTTATTATCAATTTCAATACTTTTATCCAAACACGTAATTGCTTATTTTTTAAATCAACTTCAGCACTTAAAAGTGTTTTTCAGCACCTAATGCTTATCAACTACCTAAATCAACTAAGCCAAACAGGCTCATACTCCCTCCATTCCAGTTTATGTAAACCTATTTCCTTTTTGATCCATTCCAAAAAGAATGAACCCTTTCTAAATTTGGAAACAATTTAGCTTAAACTTACAAATTCTACCCTTAATGAGAAGCTTTTATAACCACACAAATTCTCTGGACCCCTTTTTAACTTGTTTAGGACCATAAATTTCAAAAGTCTTTATTTTTTATTAAACTTCATACTCAGTCAAATAGGTTCACATAAATTGAAACGGAGGAGGTTTTTTCCGGGGGCTCAGAATTGAGATTCTGTGCAGAGTTCGTATAGATTCGAATAAGCTCTATTGAAGTCTCTACATTTTCGCAGATTCGATTAATGATGATAAGAATATAATCAAACAATTGTGATAAAACATCGAAAATAAAGTAGATTGTGGAGTCCGGAATCAAAATGTGATTCTTTTTTACTCAAAGTACGTAAATAAGTGTAAAAAGAAAGTTACCAAACTATATATAATGCCACAAAAAGTGGCGCTATACAGTAATGGTAACTGCACCATTACTGTATAGCGCCACTTTTTGTAGCCCTATATTAATCAAAAATTGACACATCTTACATAGCGCTACTATTAATGGCGCTATACCCCTTATTAAAAAACCATACATCTTCTTCTTCTTCTTCGTTTCATCCAACTCTGTTATTTTAATCCCTCTTGGCCCCCAAATTTCAGATCGATTCTGTCCCTTTTTTTAAATAAAAATTTTTGGGTCCCCTCGGCACATAAAAGTTGAAGATTGGTGGTTCCACAGTCGAGCAGGGCTTCGTGTTATTGTGGATTCACTCTTCCGGAGTCAAATTTCGATCTATTTACTTTCTAAAAATTCTACATCGAGGTATTTCGATTTATTTTAAGTTGAAACTTTTATAAGAATGCATATTACTTGATTTGTATGCGTTCTATCTCGGTTTGTGTTTATTTTTCTGAAACTAGCATGTTAAATTTTATTCGGATTTGTTTTTAGTGTTGTATAAAAATATATAAATTAGTCTAACAAATTTGTTTGTTAATATCCTTATGTATACTTATGTGTTTTTATGCCGTTTAGTTTAGATTATTTTTTAGCGTAGTAACATGTAGACCTTTTTAGCGTAGTAAAACGTAGACCCTTTTAGCGTAGTAAATTTAGAGCCTTGTAGGGTAGTATTGTGTAGTATTTTATTCATTTTTTTTACTTATATTGTGCCACTGAGCCTTTAAATATCTAGCCCGGAATCCATAGGGGTATGTGTGTGTGTGTGTGTATATATATATATATATATATAATTTTTACAATTAAGTTATTAAAAAATATGAATAAAAATTATAAAATAAACGTAAAATTATTAAAGATAGTTTGGTACCATTGAGCCTCAGAAAATATAGCCCGAAACCCATAAGTATAAAAATATGCACACACACACACACACACACACATATATATATATATAATTTTTACAATTAAGTTATTAAATAGTATGAATATAAATTATAAAAAAAGATAAATTATTAATGATAGTTTGGTACCATTGGGCCTAAAGAAATCTAGCCCGAAACCCATAAGTATAAAATTTATATATATATATATATATATATATATATATATATATATATATATATATATATATATATATATATAATTTTTACAATTAAGTTATTAAAAATATGAATATAAATTATTTAAAAAAAAGATAAAATTGTTAATGATAGTTTGGTACCACTGGGCCTCAGAAATCTAGCCTAGAACCCATAAGTATATATATAATTTTTACAATTAAGTTGTTAAAAAAAATAAATATAAATTATAAAAAATACATAATTATTAATAATAGTTATTAAAAAATATGAATTTAAATTATAAAAAATACATAATTATTAATGATAGTTATTAAAAAATATGAATTTACAGTTAACGATATGGCTGCGCCTATACATCCCGGCCCTCGGACGTCGGAGCTACTACCCCTACAGCCCCAACATAGATCCGAGCATATATGGGGGGGGGGGGGAGTTGCTTATGCAGACTTTTCGGGACAGAAAAATGGATTTATTGTGGGAGTTTTTGACTCCTCCCCGCGTTTTACATCCTCGTGTGGTCCATCACCTGGAGGAGATGGGACTATATAGGGTCATTAGCATTGGCCGGATACAGCTCGACTATGCTTTGATCATGGCATTGATTGAGAGGTGGCGACCGGAGACGCACAATTTCCATCTGCCAATCGGCGAGGCCACCATCACACTCCAGGACATCGAGATTATATATGGCATGTCCATTGATGGCTTGCCAGTTTTACTGCCTGGGAACATGAGATATTTTAATCGGGATTCATATATGGATATGCTGCACAGGCTCACGGGCTTCGGGCCCGAGGACTCAGATGTAGCAATTGGGAGCAGTCGCATGTAGTTGGTCCCCATTAGAGATCACTTGGTGCAAATCCATGATACTATCATCGACGAATCAGCGGAGGTGGATGTGGAGCAATATACGAGGCTGTTGTTGCTCCTTCTATTTGGGGGGGGTGTCTTGTTCCCGAACACTTCGGGGAACCTAGTGAGCCTCCATTTTCTGCATCATATTGCGAACTTCGATGATACAATCAACTACGGCTGGGGTGGTGCTGTCCTATCATTTTTGTATAGGCAGATGTGCCGGGCATCCATGGGCACACAGAGAGACGTTTCTGGCTTTCTGCCACTTCAACAAGTGACAACTTATTCAAACAATATGTCCTTTAGTTACAATTCTACCTAGTTATAGTTAATATTTACGTCAACTTTGTATGTTAGGTTTGGGTGTGGAGCGATCTTTGCAGCTTTGGTAACATCTACCACAACTATCGGCTAATGTACATATTACGGATCTCCCTCTAGCTTGTAGGTGGGTATTGCGTTGTAGACTTGCACAAGAGTATCATGGCCATCATAATCTTCCTTCTATAGGGATGTGTTGGATTTTCTGGAGGATGCACATGTGAATATCTAACTAAACTTACCAATTATTGTTTAACTAGGTGTTGTGCATACTAACTGTTTGTGTTATTATTTGATAGTTCATCTGGACGGCGTACAGTGAAGAGCTGATAGGTACCATGCCAGCGTATTGCACACACGACCGCCATATTTGGAGGGCTTCCCTCCCTCTCACATGCCTCGATATTGTTGAGCATCATGCCTCAAAGCGAGTATCTCATAAGTTTGGATTTCCACAGCCTATACTGACTCGGCCTGCATGGTATCCTTTACATTATGAGAGGGATTATCGGATGAGGGTGGACGACACATTTATTGATTGGCTGGCAGCGTAGTTCGGTATTTGGGATAGCCGAGGGGACTTGACCGCAGCTCCGCAACACTTCCTATCGACGTTAATATGGCATGGTACCACATTGTTTCTCGACTTTTTGTCGGGAACCCAGTTCATCAGGTAGATGGTCGGTACATCTCATACGCTGGGAGACACGAGGCTCTGATATGTTTTCTGTTATTATCAATTACATTAATAGTAATTTCAAGTTAAATATGTAGTTTATATTATTTACTTTTGTGCAGGCGATTGGATTGCATACCGCATATCGTATGGGGCTGCAGATGCAGAGTTATGTCCACGATCCTGTGACGATACAGGAGTAGAGTCGTCGCTTCATGGATGTGGCTGCCCAGACACTGCAGCGAGCCCGATCAGATCAACGTTTAGCACATGAGCTAGATTATGTTGACCCAGCGACGTACCAGCGATGTCGTGGTATGCCACTAGGTGGTGGTCGACCAGCTACTGCTGCTCCCCGACAACCTGCTGGTGCCGGACGTGGTCGTGGGCGGAGAGGAGGTCCCCAGCAAGGGGGCTTTGAGGCTCATGCAGATAATGTTGTTGCTGATATGGGAGGTGCCATGCATGAGACCGACATGCCAGCTTACAGCCTTGGCATTTACGACACTACAGGGACGTCACAGGTGACCCCATCAGGTCAATTCTTGATCGCAAGCTCAGACTTTCAAGGAGCGGAGTTGGGTAGATATTTCCTTGGCCCGTCTACCACTTACGGGTCTCGACCGATCTGAGATTTTCATAGTGGGCGCCGATTGAGTTATGGATAACTGTGAATTATACATGAATATTACCCCCTTCTTACCTTAGCTTTGTGCATAATTTGCATCTGATTAGTCCTGAATTACTTACAGGTGTGCTTGATTGCAGGTTTGAGCGACAAGATGATGAAAATCACAAATCGGCTCAAGAACGAGTGAAGCTTGCAAAGTAACAAGAAGTTGACAAAATATGGAAGCTGAGGAACCTGTGCGGTCCGCATGATTATGGTGGACGGCAACACAGGAGAGGTTCAAAGACTTGACAAAACTACACATGACCTGTGCGACCCGCCTGGATGTGGATGTGTCCGCATGGAAAAAGTTCAGAGAGTTGAGATTTAGAGGAAAACCCACGTGGGCTGCACCCATTTTGATGCGGTCCGCATTGATGAAGATTCAGAGGCCAGGACTTTCAGTCACAAGACCCAAGCGGCCGCATCCAAAAGCAGGCGGCCCGCGTGGGAACAAGTTCAGAGAGGCAGAAATTTGATACTCTCCTTGTGCGGCACACGTTACTTTTGTGCGGTCCGCTTGACTTACCCTGTGCGGCCGCGAGGCATTTCTGCGTGGTCCGCTTGACAAAACCTACGCGACCACAATACATTTCTGAGCGGTCCGAACCTCTGATCCAGAAGCATCTGAAGTAAAGATACATACCCAATGCAGCCTCACGCCATATTTGTGCGGTCCGCATCAGACCCTCAGGGGTATCTTTGTCCAGTTTTTCTGAGTAGTATAAATAGAACACTTTACTGTTTTAGGTTAAGTTTTATCATCTGAACATTATCTGCACTCCTGAGAATTTATATTAGCCTATTTTAGGCAACTTCATATTGTAATTAAAGTGGATTTGAGTAGATGTAACATCTACTTAATGATTATGTTCATCTCCTCTATTATCTTTGCTTTTTTCTACTACTTCCATGTCTAGCTAAACCCATGAGCTAGGGTTGTGGCTCAACCCTAGTGTGGGTGATTAATGGGTATTTTTGATGTTGTGGGGTGTTTGGTATTTAGGTTGTGTGTATGTTTTCACTTAGATTTGGTGGTTGCAAACACTAAGTCAAGTTTAGTGGGTCTTGAATCTTCTTGAGAAAGAGAGTCTATGACCTCATATTCAACTCAACAAGGATTTGGGATGGACCCATGAGAATGGTAGTCCCAAGTAATGGGTTAAACCTCGAGAGAGTAATTACCCTACTTGAACCATGTGTTGCTTGGGCAAATTGGCCTACCCAATTGGTCTCTCGAAAGTCAATTGGGCAAAAATCATTCTCTATACCGAGAGGTATGAGAGCGAGCACTAAGAGTGCAACGGTTATCCATGTTTCCCATAATTGGCATCCTTGCATTAGAATTCTATACTCATTTATTATCCGCCTAGGTGAGTGTCACGACCCTAGTGCTTTTCTCTTATAGCTTAACTCTAGCATCAATCATCTTAGCTTAATTTTAGATCATATTAGTAGTTGATAATTGTACTTGATAACTATATTGAAAACCCAAAAATGAAAGAAGACCAATCTGAAGCTAGAACGCATCTCTAGTCCATACAATTACTCATCTCCAACTTGAAGCTCCCTAAGGAATTCGACCCCGATTTACTATTGGGTTAATTAGTATCGAGCCCACTCTTTCTTCGAATTGAGTTCATCCCGATCAATTATGGCAGCTCATCACATGCGCGTGTATGAGTTTGTTAGTATTAATTTTATTACTGTTTTTACTATAACTTATTTATTTTCTTTAACTTTATTAATTTACTTTTTCAGGCTTCATGCGATGCTGCGCAGATGACTACATTCAGGATCCAGACATGATTATGGTAAGACATTATAAATTTTTGTTAATTGTTATGTGGTTTTCTATACTAAGTTTGATATTATTATGTAGCCTTCTACTTGACCTGACAGCACCACCTATACATGTCATTCTGTGCGCATCTGGCCATAAGGAGACGACTTGATGATGATGATCCTGATAGCGTACCCGGACGGTAGGGGATGCGCCTTAGGCCAACGGCTACATTGAGACACACCGGATGCGGGACACATTGATTCGGTCTTCCATTTTTATGTTTTTTTTTGTGTAAGTAATATTTTTGTATACATTAACAACAATATTTAATCGAATATGACAGTTACTTTTTTTAGTTCTCCTTTAGTTTTATAGTATTTGGTATAGTAACGAAATAACTTAAACTTAACTTCCACTTAAATTAAAATAAAATTTAGTACAACAAACAAGGAAAGCATTACTACAGCACAAACACAAACATAACATGCCAACATAATAAAAACACATGAAATATGAAAATGATACTAAACACATACACGCTAATGTTTAGTCCCAGTTACCATTTATTCTTCGCTCCAACCACTTAAATCGTTCTTCCATTTGTTCTTTTTCCTCTTCTAACTCTTTCACTCTTGCCTTCACCTCCGCAAGTTCCCGTTTATATTTTTTGTTACGTTCCTTGTGTGCTTCACAATTACATTCTGCTCTCCATTTTTTATCTTCCACCTCCTTCATTTCCTCCCTCATTTCTGTAATAGTTCTATCTGCCTCCTTTTATATTCTCTCCTGGTGTAACCACATATTATGAAAATCTTTGTAATCTCTTCTTGTAGCTTTCCTGATAATATGGTTCTTCAACCCATTCATCAAATTCACAAGTAGGTTCGTCGGGTTGCTTGTACAACGTATTCATACAGCAGCAGTAGCGGCATCCAGCATCAGCACCTTCCCACCTACAGTCCGTCATGCATGGTTTTCCACAAAAGCAAATTGGTGGATGACCAGGTTGAGCCATTTGTGAAATATTTTCTTATAATAAAAAAACCCTTACTTTTAATGAAATATTTCTTGGGGAAATTTTGAGCACATAAAATAACTACAATGAGCCCACTACTTATAGGTGAAACAACACATATATAGCGCCATATCTAATGGCGCTATATTAGATAGCGCCATATCTAATGGCGCCATATCATGATGTTGAAAGACGATTTTATGTCAGTCGGTCAGCTTTTTCAGTTCAACAAAACAACACACACATAATGCCATATCTAATGGTGCTATATTTTGCGTATTAAATATCGTGATGTTGACAAGACGACTTTATGTTAGCCGGTCAGCTTTTTCAGTTCGACAAGGCAACACACACATAGCGCCATATATAATGGCGCTATATTTTGCGTATTAAATATCGCGATGTTGACAAGATGACTTTATGTCAGTCGGTTAGCTTTTTCAGTTCGACAAGACAACACACACATAATAAATATACCGATAATTATATTAAATTATTATATAAATAGGTAAAATGAGAAAGTACAAATCATAATTACGGGACAAGGAAATTTTATTTCATAAATATTTCAAACATATACATAACAACTAATTATTACAACATGAACTCATGGGTAGTTAGGTACAATAGAAGACTCGCCCTGAGCTCGATTACTATTACCACCCAAAGCACATTTTTTACGGTCGTGTCCTATTTGCGAGCATATACCACATTTGCGTGCATATACGGTATCACTAACATGTATTTGGTTCTGTATACCCGTTCTCTTCTGCACCTGTCTTTTACACAAATAGGACTTGTTACACACCGTTTTAAATGGTTCTGGGGGCCAGTAATGCTCATCACTCATTGGTTGCAACTGACCACTATATGTGTTTAGGTATTTGGAAACACTATATTGTTGATCAATATAGTTGGTCTCCGGATAACCAACACGTTGAAAACACTTGATGGCATGTGAGCTAGGCATGTGTTAGATTGACCATTTCCCACATGAGCATAACCTTGTAGATTCATTTACAGTATGTACATTATTACCCCGATTATTATGGATAACGGTGCGAACTTCAAAAATACCTTGTTCGTTATCATATTGCAAAAAGGAATGCAATGTGCTCGCCCTCTGTATTTTTCTAATCTCTTCATAGGCAATGGCATAAATTCAACACCCCTTTCCATCAATCCCGTTGCAGCTACAGACCGTTGTACAAACCTCTCCGCCATCTGCTTGAATGACACACGCACCATGGCTGTGACGGGCAATCCTCTTGCCGACTTCAATAACCCATTAAAGGACTCTGACACGTTTGTACTAATAATTCCCCAGCGTCTACCACCATCTGCATGCAACGTCCACTTTTGAGGGTCATGTTGCATTAACCAACGATATGTTGCCTCGTCTTCTTGCCTGATAGAATCCATATGCCTCTGGAATTTATGTTGTTGGTGGTCTATTGCTGCCATCCACATCAAATCATGTAGATCCTTTTTGGGATATGCCTTCTGGAAATTGGCCTTCAAGTGTCTCCCACAGTAACAATGGTATGCATAAGGTTCTTGCCATGTAGTAAGGTTCTCCACAGAACTTAATATACCCCCATGCCGATCAGATATTAGACAAATACCTAAACGCTATTAGACAACGTGCTCTTTCAGGTGGTTCAAAAATATTGTCCACGTCTCTGTGCTTTCATTAGAACAAATAGCAAAGGCTAAAGGAAATATTTGTCCGTTAGCATCTACAGCCACAGCTATCAATAACTTGATATCGTACTTTCCATAGACATGAGTTTCGTCTATGGATAATACGGCCCAGCAATATGGAAAATCATCAATTGATGGCTTAAACGCCCAGAACACGTAACTGAATATATATTCTGGTTTACCAGGACTCCGCGCAAGCTTCTATTTAACAACTGTTCTGGGGTTAAAGTGCTGCAGTGCAACCATGTACCTAGGCAGATCTGCAAATGACTTATCCCAGTTACCATAGACTATTTCAAACGCTCTTTTGCACCAAGATATGCCTTTCTTTTAGTAATTGTGTGGCCATGTTCCTGGTGGACTGCTGTAATGCACTCTTTGATTTTATACCTTATGGGCGCTTCGATGTGCGGAATAAGTACAAGAGATATCAAGTGAATATCCAAATTGAAGTGATTCCCGTTGAATGTGTCCATTTTGCATGTGTTGGTGAGAATGTATTTACACACTCTTTAACATTGTGCATTTTACAAGCCCTACTTACGCGTGCTTTATCACGAAAAATCATCCCCTTTACAAGCACCGCTGGTCTAAGACTCATCCCACATTGCTGCCGGAATTTCATCAAAATCCCTTGTGAGAGCTTCCACATCAGGCACAACTGGCAAGTTATTAATATAAGGAATCTCCCTTGAATGAAACAACACTTCAGATTCATACATTTTCGTCTATGGGGGCTCTCTTCATATCTGGTCCTTCCTCCTCGTCCTCTTCATCACCATCCTTACGAGCAAATGGTGTCTCGTCTCCCGATTCATCAGCATTATTATCGTAATCGCTGTTCTCTTCCTCACTCTGTGCATATGCCAGATCCTACTGTAATACGTCGTTATCGAGCAATTGAGTGAGTACGGGTAGTTCAACTTGCTCGTTTTTACTGCACATTTCAACAAAAATATAAGCTACTAAATTAATAAATGCTTTACATATGGCTATATCATTTCACTTACAAGTCATAATGTGATGACATTCCATGATGGACGTTTTCAATTAGGTGATGACTACCGGATTGGCCACTTGTAAAATTCATATTCGTCCGGTACCCCCTATTAAATAAATTAGCGTTAAAATTAATTCAATACGCCAAAAATATACATAATTAACACAAATGAAAATTGAAGTTTACCATTCTTCTTGTGAATTATGGAAAGCGGGGAATAAATTATTTTCTCGCTGTTCATTCGCCGACGGTGATAAGTTTAAATCAAGAAAAAATCTTTTATCTGGAACATGTCCGGCAAAAACTTATCCAGAATAAGCACCCAAGGTCTGGGGGTTATCTCTACTATGTACTACCTCGTTTTTTGGAATGTCTTCGACCTTCACATACATCTCCAACTTTGTGATTACAAGAAATTCCCGACATTCGTCCGGAGTCCTCAGGAAATCACTCAAACTGTCATCATCGTCGATGTTAAACTCTGAGTAAAAAGAAACCCCTTACGACATAACAAAATACGGATATCTTCCGGTTACTTTGAGTATCACTGAATATTTTCTCACACTCATTTTTTTTTGCATAACAACGATATCAATGTTTCGTACTCCATTGAAAGTGGCAACTTAACATTACACTTGGCAGGTAAACTGCATCCCACAGAGTTATTCTCCATCACAACCTCACCGCCCAATATAATGATACTCTTATTCTACGTTCTTCAGACATAATGAAGAAATGCTGGAGAATTTAACAACAATAGAAACCAACAAGAGTTAAAGAAAATTTTTGAATGAAGATATGCGATTCTATGATGTTTATATAGGAGATGGCTAGCCGGAGAGTTTTTTTTGTATATAGCACCACAAAAAGTGACTTTATACGCTTTTGAATTATTGAACTCCGGAATTATTGGTGGGGTCAGGTACTAAGGGATATAGAACCATTAATAGTGGCACTATGTAAGATGTGTCAACTTTAATCAATATAGCGCCACAAAATGTGGCGCTATACAATAACGGTGCAGTTACCGTTATAGTATAGTGCTACTTTTTATAGCGTTATATATAATTTGGTAATTTTTTTTTTTTACACTTATTTTCGTACTTTGAGTAAAAAAAACTATATTTTGGTTCCGGACCCTAGATTGTGCATTCCTGTACTTTATTTTTTGGGCCATGGTAAATATGACTAGACATGCTGATCTCTACAAAAATATAAACTACGTACAATTTTACGTATATTATATCTGAATTATATATATATATATATATATATATATATATATATATATATTATATTTGTTTGCTATTTTTAATTTATTTTATTGGGAAACGATTATAAAGATTAATTCTTCTCATTTTTAAGGAAAAATACCGAGTAACCTATTTTCGTTTATAGATTTACACTTTAAATAGGGAAAGCAGAATATTTAGTTTTTGTTGTGATATTCTTTCCTTTTTGTTACATCCAGAAATTGATGGAATGTGATGTGATGTTTTGTTTTAGTGGGAGAACAAAAAATATTGGATTGAAATAAAACCCAAGCTTGATTAAATCTATACTATATTAAAATTACGAAGGCTCTTAACGAAATATTGTTCAGTCTTCTTTATTCTTTATAAAAAGTTTTGGTTGTACAAACTTTTATGAGATTAGAATAAGCAGATGACTCAAAAGAAGGGGATAAAATGGTGAGAGTAACCTTAAATTTTTTTAGATGACTTGATTCATTTTTCTTATTCCAAAACTCTAATTTTTCATATTGTTTTCTAATTTTTTGCCCCTTTGAAATTACAACAATTGAAAATATAGTACAAGCTAAGGTTAGTATATATGAAAATAATCACAAATATATCAAAGCTAAATTGATAAGAAAAAAAATATAAAATAGGATGAAGTATTTATAGTCAAACACATTATTTTTGTATATATATATTTACTTGACGAGAGGCACACGTGCAACGCACGTACACTAAACTAATTAAGATTGAAACAGAGGAATATCTAATACTCCGCCAAAATTAAAACTTTCAAAAGCATCAAAAGACAGGTGATGGACTTACTACACTAATAAGTATAAACAATCTAATGTTATGTCTGTAAGATTAATTTGGTAATAGGAACATCGATTGTATACATATTAACCATAGTGAAGATTTGTAGAATTTCCCGCTGGTTGTAGGATGTCAATGAATATTTAAAAATTGATTAAATCGATCGAACAATACCGTATAAATTTTGCATATGAAAAATATATTTATATACTAAATTTAAAACTAATAAAGCACTAAAATTTTCACTGAACCTTGGAATTATGAAAACTTTACAAGCCAATAAGTAATTAAACTCAAAATATTAATTCTTAAAATCTATTATGCTACTTATACTTAAACTAAGCTAGTTCAAGTATCTTTATTAGCAAGACACAAAGTATTTTCTAGCGATTATGGGTAACAAACTATAATGTATTGAATATGTTTCATTTCATATGATTCAGATTTATCTTTTTGAATATTTAATATAGACTTTATTTTGGGTCCCAGCTTGGTTAATATCTTTTCTATCGTGTAATTTATATTTTCTTTGCTTTTACTTGATTTCTTTTACATTGCTGTCGAATAGTTGTGTATCTACTCTCTAGCCATCTTTTATTTTTTTTAGTACATTATCCTTTAGACATTAAAAATGTCTAGAGAGTTTTGCTAAGTCCTATAAAAGAACGTATGGTATTACATTCTATTTTTATGGTGAATTTTACATGACATTTAAACAAAATACCGAAAATTAACCGAATTGTATCGTTACCAAAGTGAAACCGACGTGATTAAGACGATTTCGAAAAATCTAATTTTGGTTACACATAATAGAATAACCAAAAAATTAGTGTAGTACAAATTTGATAAAATAACTAGATGAACCGAACCATTGACACCCTTAGCTGGTGGTCATCCAACTAAGTGCATATGTCACAAAAATCACTATTCCATTTTTATCACTTAAAAGTCACGCAATTTCTTCTTTACAACTTAAAAATCATTCTAACTCAAATCATATGAAATATCCTACAAAAAAAATCCGACTTTGCACTAAATTTATATAAAAAAATCTAATCATGATGCCATATTAGCTTAAATAATCATACTCAGTGGCTCATTTCCCTTCAAACCGATTTGACCCAAATGAGTTATTAATATTAGACCATCAAAAGGAGAAGTTAAGAAAGAAATTCTTCCTTTGTTTGTTATAAACAATATTTTAAAAAGTATTTTTGGGGTGAGGCGCATCAAAAATGTCTCGAGGCAATGGTGTAGGTCGAAAGTCTCAAGAGACGTATGTCCACCAATTCGGGGCATACGCGTGAGTGTTCGGGGTGTACACCCGGGCGTTTGAGGTTCGTTTTTATAGTGGAGTGTAAGCCCCAAAGACTTTTTTAAATTAAAATAAAATCTGTTGAATAAGTCCTTCATCTAATGCCCAAATTCTCAAAAGTCAACTTGTAGTTACTCAAATGTTTAAAAAGAAATTGAAATGTATTAAATTTAAAATTCAAGACTTTTTTTATTGATTGAACTCCTTATTTATGGTTTTTTCCAATTCTTTATCCTGTCGGCTAGTCTGCTAATATCTCCCAAAGAAATGAATATTTTTTTACAAATACAAAGAGAACTCCATTCTCTTTCATTGCAGCAAGTTCAAGGTTCAAATTGCAAGTTATTCATCATTTTTGTTCCATCAAATTGCTTGTACTTGTAAGTAGCAAATGATAGCTTGTTTTAACTAGTTTTTTTTGGGGATGGAGCACATCCATCAATTTTTATTTAATTTTAATGTTTATAAATATTTACTGTAATTATATTATTTTATAACTATTAAAAATTAAATACCCACGAGGCTTACTCCCCGTGCCTCGGTGCTTACGCCTCGCTAAGACATATATAAAATGCCCCCCTTATGCCTACGTCTTGTAAAACACTGGTTACAAAATAACTTTATGCCACGCATCCCCCAAAATTTTAGTTTTTTTTCCTTTTAATGGTGGTATTAGTACCATGTTGTGCTCATTCCATTGGGGGAAGGAAGACTAAGAAAGATATGCCATTTTGGTCAATAAATATGCTTTTTATCATATACTTGAATATATTTGTCTCAATATTTCTTTGTCTTTACTTCTATATCAATCCTTGAATATAAAATATTTATATAACATATAATATATAACATACAACACATGATACTATTTATACTAACTACTACACAATATACACTATTTATGTACAATATATACTACTTCACTACAACATATACTACTTATATACAAAATATACACTACTTATTTTGAATATATACTAATTTCCAAGCACAATATATGCTATAGTAAGAACATAGTACACCATATAAAAATATATTCTACAATATACTAATCACTACTATACAAGATATTAATTTTAAAAAAAAAAATAAGGTCGGAACCGCCGGGAACCGCCTGGAACCGCCAGACCCGCGGTTCCGGAACCGCCAGAACCGGAACCGGGCGGTTCCGGAACCGTATGGTTCCGGTTCCGGCTCCGGAACCGCCAGAACCGGAACCGCCAAAACCGGGAACCGCCAGAACCGGGAACCGCCAGAACCGGAACCGCAGACCCAAATAAACCCAAAACCGGAACCGGATACAGCTTTAAGCTAAAGTACTATCATAATGTCAAAATGTTGCTTACCAAGCAATATCAGAAAACAAAAATACTGCTCAATAAGCAATACTTACAACTAAAGTGCATAATGGAAGTTGTCAATACAGACTGCAATTATAGAAAGCCTATAGTATCAATAGCTTGGAGAAAAGAAAGATACAACATAATTTCATTGACTGTATCTGTACGATCAAGACCTAAAATTAAATTTAAAAAACCTAATTATTAGATTAAAAGACCTAATTAAAGAGTGCCATAGAGTGTATTTTATTATAAGGTGGAAAAATTATTATTTTTTATCTTAACCTGTTTGAGTTATGGGTCAAGCCGAATTGAGGGAGAAATGAGACTAAAATGGATATGATCATTTAAGCTGATGTGGCATTATTATTAGATTTTTTAATTAAATATAATACCATATTATATTTTTATAGGATATTTTATAGGTTTTGATCTATAATGACTTTTTAAATGAGAAAGATAAAATTGAGTGACTTTTTAAGTGATAAAAAATAGATTAATGACCTTTGTGAAATATACACTTAGTCGGATGAAATTAACTCCGAAAATTTGCTTCAAACCGACTTTGTCTCTCTTAATTGGTAACAGAGTTCTGTTCGCCAACCAAATGTCCTTCCTCCTTGTGTTCTTTTGGAGATCAAAGAAAGCACATTTCTCTATTAATGGATCCAGAGAAGTATATTTCTCTGTTAACGGAGGTTTTCGTGTTTAAAGAAAGGAAGAGAGAACGGGACACTTGCATCTATATCGATTTTTTGTGCTATATTTTAACTTGTGTCCGCTTTGTAAAAAAAATCGCAAGCGTACCTGCTTTTTCACATAACTTCAGCATACCGGTGAAGTAGCAAAAACAATCACGCAAAACTTCAGCATTTTCGTAGCTGGGCCTGAAGTTCAACTCTAGAGTTGAAGTTTTTATCTTATAGCTGGAAAACTTCAGCTCTAATACTGAAGTTTTTCTTTTGTAACTGGAAAACTTCATCGCTGAAGTTTTTGTCTTCGTAACCAGATAACTTCAGCTCTAGAGCTGAAGTTTCCATATTGTGACTAGAAAACTTCAGCCCTAGAACTTTATAATTGTTTCCCACAAATGCTAACAGTCTCATTAATTGAGTCGACCTCAGTCAAGAATCCTAACTTATATTAAATCTTTTGTGAACTATGACAAGATGTTCAATCATACTGACTTTTTATAACTGCTACTCCCTTCGTTTTATATTATTTGAGGTACTTTTATTTTTAGTCTGTTCCAAAATAAATGATACATTTCTAAATTTGGAAATACTTTAACTTTAAACTCTTCATTTTAACCTTTTTGCCCTTAGTGAGAAGCTTTTATGGCCACACAAATGGTATGGCCCCACAAACCTTTTACCCCTTAATCTTTTAAGATCACAAATTTTAAAAGTCTTCTTCTTTTTCTTAAACTTTGTGCCGAATCAAACTATCTCAAACAATATGAAACGGAGGGAGTACTAGTTAATATTTGTGTCGTTGCCTTTTAGTATAAAAAACAATGCGTCGTAGGGGACTAAGCAGTGACCTCCAGAGTAATTCATTAATGAAACAATGGAAGATTTGAAATTCAATTGTACAGTTGCTTTAGCATCACCAACAACGAGAAGAAGGGGAGGAGAAAGGGAAGTTAAAGTTTTTTAAAAAGTGAGTACATATGCAAAGAGAAAGACAAAGCGGCTAAAGATTAAAAAGGGGCACTCAAATAGGGTGCCCCATGCAATTTTTGCAGAGAAAACTGCATCTTCTGAAATATGATGTTCCCACAAAATAAAACAACCCTATTGTTATGCAGCTTTTAATTCTTATTCCAAACGGATTGGATTAGCCCACATGGAGTGAGAGGGGGAGAAATTCAAAATATAGCTAGATTTATAAGTGGTCATTCAAAAATAGCTACAGTTTTAAAAGGGATTGAAATTTAGCTATTTTTCATGTAAAGGTAAATCAAAACGAAAGCTCCAGCATAAGTATACTGAAACTTCAGTATATTACGATGGAGTTCCGGCATAAGTATAAATATACCGGAGTTCCAGTATAAGATACCGGTCCTACATAAGGTGCTCCAATCTCAAGTATATTATGCTGAAACTTTCCGCGTTTCGAAGTTCCAACATAATATGCGGGAAGTACATACACAGGTGCACCTATTGTTCAAGGGCGACCCAAAATTGAAATATGCTACTTTTGGGTCGCCTTTATTATAAGGGACGTGCCCGCTTGGTATGGGGGCATTATGAGGCAAATTTAACCCTATGCAGTTAGTCCTTCCATTCATTGGAGACGTACTTGATGACCATCTTCAATGGGCGGACATGCATGATTTGCTTTTCACAAAAATTTGGCCGCACCCCTAGGCGCCTCTTTCAAAGAGCATGAGCGTGGATAATATTTGTTGGGCCGTTGACATGCGATCCCCTTTTTTAAGATGACATCACCGGTCACATACGTCATCATTGTTCTTGTTCCGAGACTGTTCAGAACATGACAACGGCCCAACAAATATTATCCGGGTGCCTTATTCCTATAAATAGAGGAGGGGTTCAAAGAGATTCATCTTTCAAACCTTTAAAGAGTTTCCCTTTGTTTCTTTCTTCATCTTTCTTTCTTGCAATAGTTGCATCGCTTTCAGAGAAATACCATTTATGAGGATCGTTTCTCTTATTACTAACACTTCATTCTTATAAATCATATCATGGTGAAACGCCGTCAAGAAAGCAAAAAGAGTAAGGACAACGCCCATTCTAGGGTTCAGCCCTCTTCCGATGGTGAAGGGGAAGAAACGGAGAAAACCCTCGTTCCTTTAACGGTGAATAATGTTTTACCGAAGGATTTGAGTGTTAAAAAATACTTCAATACGACATTCCCCTCTTATCTCTGGGAGCATAGCGAGTTGCTTCAGTCTCACCTGGACGCCATCAGAACTAGATACAACATTCCCGGCCATGTTGAAATGGCTCAGGTCGGGACAGACTATGCCAATGTGCATAGGCCCGGGTTCAGTACATTCTATGAGTACGTGCTTAGAATCGGATATAGCTTTCCACTTAACCCCATGGCGGAAGAGCTTTGCCGCTTATATCATGTTTGCATGGCTCAGCTCACACCTTACACCCCGAAGGTGTGTTGGATCCTTACCACGCTTGTGGGTAAGGCCGGGATCGTCGTTTCCATTCACCACCTGCTGCAGATGTTTAGACCTAGTTATATGAGGGGTACCATGCTTCAATTGAGTAGCCGTGGTAAGAAAATCTTTGTGGTGAGGGCTGACGACAAAGCTAACCGCGAGTTCTGGCGTAAATGCTATTACGTTAGGACGAGCCATCTGGTGTCCAATCCCGAAGGGTTTTCAGAGATGTGGAACGCGGGATGTAAGTATCTCTGCATGTAATTTTGCGATGTCTTGTTTTGACTGATCAATCACTCTAACTTACTGTCTTCCTTTTTGTAGTGGTGGCTCGCTCACCCCATCCCGTTGATGACATTAGGTCGTCGGTGGCGGGGTTGATACTGCATGCGGAGAGATGCCGTACTTAGGCTGAGTTTCATAGATTGTACGGCGCAACTGGTAACAACCTTCCCTGTTTTCTGCTTTTTTGTTTTGGCTGGGAGACCTTTTTATTGGATGTGCTTTCGTTTGGTAGGTCGGGGTGCTTCTATAAAAACAAAGAAGAAGATAACTGACGCTGGCCCATCTAGGGTAGAGTCCGACTCCGATGGGGAAGATATATTTGTGGGAGGCTCGCCTAGAGACGGCCCCCTTTCGACTCCTCAGCAACGAGCTACATTGGTAGCTGCATGAGAGGCGGTGCCTGAGGCTGCTTCCATGGAGATACCTGGGGACGTACCAATAACGACACCTGAAACCGTTCCTGTGCCGGTATCCAAAGTCGCTCCAGCGGAGGTGGATTCCGAAGAAGAGGAGCCACCGGAGAGAAAGAGGCGGCGACTGATTACTGGCAATGGAATTACAACTGAGGTCGCGAGGCATTGTGAGCCTCGCCAAGAGCCGAGGCCAACTTTTATGGCCTAGGCCATTCGTTCTGGGAGAATGGCCCCTCAGAGAATAGCTGTCGCCGCCCGTTCAACCCGTGACTCAAGAGGCGGGTCGTCTTTCGCTGTTAGGGGAACGGTTGTGGAGATTGAGAGGACGGGCTCTAAAGCCGCTCTTGGAGAAGCACCGGGTATCTCAGCCCGCGTGGAGATAAGGGAGGGCAGGTATACTCGTTGTATCGTGATCCGTGGTGGATATAATTTGTTAGAAGACAACGAGCAAGGCACAATTGATATGACCTTGTTGTGTGTGGCTACAGAGCACGAGATGTTGAGAAGTGTTAGCAACAGGGATCTGTCTAGGCGGGTAGCCAGCTCAACTTTGCAGGTAGCTTTCGATTTTTTTTGTTTTGACGTGAAAATAGACTCTGGTACGTACATACGCATTTCTTCTCTTCTTTTCAGACCCTCATCTTGGAGGTGGAGAAGAGGAGGCATGAACAAAAAAAGGCGGCCGCCTTCACTAAAATGGCGAAGAAGTATTAAGAGGTTTGTGCCGAGCATCATGCATTGATAGACAAGCTTAAGCAGGACCCCTAGTTCTGGACGTTCCGTGAGGGCCTTGAGGAATCAGTGGATCTTTTGAAGAAGAGAACGACATGAGCTGAAGGAGATTGATGAGCACCTGATGGCTACTTTGGCTCGAAATATCGAGCTGGAGACCCTTCTTCAGTCAAAGAGGAGGACTTGGAGATAAGCCGTGGGGTGGCAGCAGAGGTTGCGGAACTGCGAACCAGGTCACGATCCTTACAGTTGTGCTTGATGCTAGGAGACCGAAGTTGAAGTTCTCAAGCGAACTGCCCCACAAGATTCCATGCATTGTGAGGCGCACGAGATGTGGGTGTATCATGATGCCAGGTTGGTCGTTTTTGAGAAATTTTTGGCGGCAGGTCGAGCTTCCAAGGCAGAAGTTGAAAGGCAACGACACTTGACCCGTGTTTCCCTTGAAGCGGCCGGTTATAGCTCCGACTCGCCAGGTAGGGAGGGATGTAACTCTGAATATGTCAACCGTTTGGACTCTAGCTCGTGAATTTAAGGCTTATCAGTCTGGAGACGGCAATGGACCGGACAACGACCAGGCGGGTCGTGATGTGAGGGGTGGTGAAGGCCCTTAGAGCTTGCATGTATATATATTTTTTGTGTTGAATGGGCATTTTCTAAGGCCAATTGTATGTATATATTTTGGAGATAATGAGATATGACCTCTTCTTTTTTATGTCATTGTTTTTATTTCGTTCTTTAGAGCTTTTATTGCACTTTTTTCGCGACCGTCAGCGTTGGTGGCCCTAGTCGATCTTAGATTGACGACTTTAATCGTGATGGAATTGATGGCCTTAGCCATAATGGCGACTTGAGATTTCGTCGAGTCGTTTACTCGCCATAGTCGAATCTAGGCCGATCATTGGCGGCGATGGACTTAGCCATAATAGAACTGATGGTAGAATCGATGGCCTTAGCCATAATAGAACTGATGATCTTAGCCATGTAGGAAACTTCGATTGTCATCGAGTCGTTTACTCACCGTAGGCGGATCTAGGTCGACCGTTAGCGACGATGGCTTTAGCCATAATATAACTGATGGCCTTAGCCATGTAGGAGACTTCGACTGTCATTGAGTCTTTTACTCACTGTAATCGAATCTAGGTTGACCGTTGGATGTGATGGCCTTCGCCTTAATATAACTGATGGCCTTAGACATATATGTGACTTCGACTGTAGTCGAGTTATTTACTCACCGTAGTTGAATCTAGGCCGACCGTTGGTGGTGATGGCCTTAACCATAATATAACTGGTGGCCTTAGCCATGTAGGCGACTTCGACTGTTATCGAGTCAGTTACTCACGGTAGTCGAATCTAGGTCGACCGTTGGATGTGATGGCTTTGGCCATAATATAACTGATGGCCTTAGCCATGTAGACGACTTCGACTATCGTCGAGTCATTTACTCACTGTCGTAGCCTTTCATACTTTGAAGATGGCTGTAACCTTTCCTACATTGGAGATGGTTGTAGCCTTTCATATATTGGGGATGACAGTAGCCTTTCATACATTTGAAGATGGTCGTAGCCTTTCATACATTGGAAATGGCCGTAACCTTTCATATATTGGAGATGGTCGTAGCCTTTCATACATTGAAGATGGTCGTAGCCTTTCATATATTGGAGACTGTCGTAGCCTTTCATAAATTGGAGATGGCTTAGCCTTCCATATTTTGGAGATGGCCGTAGCCTTTCATACATTGAAGATGGCCGTAGCCTTTCATATATTGGAGATAGTCGTAGCCTTTTATACATTGAAGATCAAGCTAGTCCGGTCCCTTTATCATGTCGGCCTGGAGGTCGTAAGGAGAGGTTGATATGATAAACTTGTTCCGCAAATATCTCCAGGTGTCCCTTTTGCCGCCTCGTTAAAAACCTCCCCGAGAAAACCCATTTGGGACAAAACTCGGGTAAGAGAAAAAGAGTACGACTCAGGAGACGCCTTTCCAAAAATGGAAATACTTGAGGTGAGCAACGTTCCAGTTATTTTGGATCATTTTCCCTTCCATTGTGTCCAACTAAAATGCGCCTTTGCTGGCTACTGCTGTGACTTTGTAGGGGCCTTCCCAATTGGTGCCCAATTTCCCTTCACTTGGCTTTTTGGATGCCAATGTCTTGGCTTTAAGGACATAATCTCCCACCTTTAGTGGTCTTATTTTGGCCCTCTTGTTGTAGTATCTTTCGATTTGTTGTTTTTGGGCCACCATTCTGATATGAGCCATTTCTCTTCTTTCCTCAGATTCGTCGAGGTCTTGGAGCCTGTTTGTGCCGTTTTCTGTTCCACTGGTGTGTGAATATCTTAGGCTTGGTTCACTGACCTCGATGGGTATGACTGCGTCGGTTCCGTAGACCAACGAGTATGGTGTTTCCCCCGTACTGGATTTGGGTATGGTCATATGTGCCCACAATACTTCGAGTATTAGCTTCTGGTTGGCCGTTGGCGGCAGGGTGATATGGCGTGGAAAATATCCTCTTGATGCGTCATTTCTCGAAGAATTCAGTCATTTTTTGACCGATGAACTGTCGTCCATTGTCGAAACTGATTACTTTGGGGATATCGAAGCGGCATATAATATTTTTCCATATGAAGGCTATCACCTCATGTTCGCGTATTTGTGCGTAAGCACGTGCTTCTACCCACTTAGAAAAATAGTAAGTTAATGCTAATAAAAATTGTATCTTTCCCCGTCCTGCGGGTAGGGGGCCGACTATGTCCATCCCCCATTTGATGAAAGGCCATGGGGAGGTGACTAAATGGAGGGGCTCTCCTGGTTGGTATATCATGGGGGCGTATTTTTGGCATTGTTCGCATCGGCGAACGTATTTTGTTGCCTCCTTCTTCATGATGGGCCAGTAGTATCCGGCCCGTATGATGCGTCATGCAAGGGCGCGCTTGCCTGTAAGGGCACCGCAGTGACCCTCGTGTACTTCTTCGAGCACCGGGCTCGTTTGGTGCGGCCCTATGCACTTGGCAAGGGTTCGCATAATGTTCTTTTGTAGAGGTCATTATTTATTAAGGAGTACCGAGCGGCTTGTGTGCGGAGTTCTTTGCCTTTTTTTGTGGGGTGGCAACGTTCCGAACTGTAGATAAGATACAAACTAGTTGTGCTAGTCCCAAGTCAAATTTAAAGAGAATACCGCAGTGTGATCAATGGTGGAGTGGAGGAGGGTGACTACGCTTTCTTTATTGAAGTTTTTGGTGGCCGTAGCCAGTTTTGCTAAATCGTCTGCTTCAATATTTTGTGCCCTTGTGATCTGTTCCAAGCAGCATTCGTCGAAGTTAGCTATTAACCTGCAGATTTTTGACTGGTATTTTTGCAGTCTCTATTCTTTGATCTGGTAAGTCCTAGTGACTTGGTTTACTACGAGTTGGGAATCGCACTGGAGGATGAGTCGGCGGGCCTCATATTTAATGGCCAGTTTCATGCCTGCAATAACGGCCTCATACTCGGCCTCGTTGTTAGTCATTTTAGGGCATCATATGAACTGATAAATTGTTTCAACCGTGGGGACCTCGAGGACGAGTCCTAGTCCCGATCCCGATGCATTGGCGGCGCCATCACTGTAGAGGAACCATAGGTCGTTACTAGTGGAGGCATGTTGTGCCTCAAGATCTACTTTTGGCAGGATTTCTGTGCTAAAGTCGGCTATAAAATCGGCCAGAACTTGCGACTTAATGGCGATTCTCAGAAGATACGAGATTTCGTGCTCGCTGAGCTCAATGGCCTATCTTGCAAGCCGGCCTGATATTCAGGCTTGTTTAAGACGCTTCTTAATGGGAAGGTCGTTACCACTTTTATGAGGTGGCACTGAAAATAGGGTCGTAGCTTTCGTGAAGCTACGACTAGTGCCAATGCCAATCTCTTGAGGTGTGAGTACCGAGTTTTGGCGTCCACTAAGGTTTTGCTAATGTAAAAGATATAGGATTATGTACCTTTGTTCTCGAGAACTAGGACGGCGCTGACAGCAACCTCAGATACGGCCAGATACACTAGTAGGGATTCGCTTGGGCTCGGTTTGACCAGCAAGGGCAGCAAAGACAAGTATGCTTTCAGCTTTCTCAAGGCTTCGATTCACTCCTCATTCCATTATAGTCCTTGATCTTTTCTCAGCACATTGAAAAAGTTATGGCACCTATCGGATGACCGCGAGATAAATCTGGACAGGGAGGCTATGCGCCCCGTCAGCTTCTGTACCTCTTTCTTGCTACTCAGCACCTCAGGTATTGCGTCTATCGCTTTGATCTGATATGGGTTAACCTCGATGCCTCGTTTCAATACGAAGAATCCTAAGATTTTTCCTGAGGCTACACCGAAAGCGCATTTCTCGGGGTTCAACTTCATCCTATACCTCTTCAATATTTCGAATGCCTCTTTTAGGTGGCCGACATGGTCTTCTTTCTTTGCCAATTTACCAGCATATCGTCGATGTAGACTTCCATGGCCTAGCCGAGTTGTTCTCTGAACATTCTTGTGACCGGCCTTTGGTACGTGGCTCCTGCATTTTTGAGCCCGAAGGGCATTACTTTGTAGCAGTATGTCCCTTAGTGGGAAATGAAAGTTGTTTTTTCCTGGTCCTCTTCGGCAATCATGATTTGATTGTAGCTGGAGTATGCGTCTAGAAAATTTAGAAGCTCATGCCCTGCGGTCGCATCTATTAGCTGGTCAATGTGGGGCAATTGGAAGGAATCTTTTGGGCGCGCTTCGTTCAAGTCGGTGAAATCTACACATATTCTCCACTTTCCATTCTTCTTCTTAACCATGACGACATTAGCAACCCATTAGGGGTACTTTGATTCCCTGATGGAGCCGTTGGCCAGAAGTTTGTCCACTTCCTCGCTGATCACTTTGTTGATTGTGGCGTTGAATTTTCTTCTCATTTGTCGCACGGGCGGGTGTAGCGGGTCGACGTTCAGCTTGTGAGTGGCGATTTATCGCGGGATCCCCGGCATATCTGAATGGGAAAAAGCAAACAGGTCTGCATGGTTAGATAAAAATTCGCGAAACTTACTTGGATTTAAGAGGCCGTGCCCGATGTAAGCTTTCTTTGTAGGGTCGTTGTTGTCTAGTTGGACTGGGTCGAGATCTTCCACCGTAGCCTAACATGCTTCTATGACATCAGGGTCTTTAATGGCATTCTCTGTCGGGTAGACCTAAGTCCCCGACATAGCTGATTGCTATGCGTCTCTGCTCGCCCCTTTAAGCTGTTTGGTCTGGGCGCAGTCTTGAGCTATTTTATAGCATTCTTGAGCGGTGCAAGGCTCGCCTTGAATTTTGAATACTCCCCATGGGGTGGGAAATTTTATCATTTGGTAAAAATCTCGACGGGACCGCTCTCATGGCATGTATCCATGGTCGTCCTATGATGGCGTTGTATGTCGTTTCCTAGTTCATCACGTGGAAAGTTGTTTACAACGTGACCCCTCCTGCTATGACGGGTAGTGATATCTCCCCGGAACTTCATTCTACTACATTATTAAAACCATTTAGTGTTATGCCGTGCGGTATTATCTTATCCTCAAGTACCATTAGTACGAGGACCCTCGGGTGGATAATACAGGCGCCGCTACCATTATCGACCATAATTCTTTTAACGTCCGCATATGTGATACGTAAAGTGATACCTAATGCATCGTAATGAGGAAAAGATAAACCGTCGGCATCGGACTTATCGAAGGTGATAATATCTTCGAAGTCGTCATACCGTTCGTGGGCGATAGTTCACTTCAGCTTGTGCATAGTGGTGAACTTGACGTGGTTGATTGCCGAGTCATCACCATTTCCAATGATCATGTTGATTGTGCGTGTTGGTAAGGAGGCTTTGGTGGCCCGTGGTGCTGCTTCCGTCCACGTGCAAAGTTGATTTTTCCTTTGTCACTGAGAAACTCTCAGAAATCCTTGGTTCAACATCCTGACCACCTCTTGTCGTAGACCTATGCAGTCTTCGGTTTTGTGCCCTCGTTCCTGGTGGAACTCACACAAGGTGTTTGATTTTCAGGTGACGGGGTCAGACTTCATCTTTGCCGACCATTGTACCTTGTTGCCCAGCTTCTCAAATGAGTACACTATCTCTGAAAGGGACACACAAAAATAATGGGCAGATAATAAAGGGGGCATACCTCTATCGTTTCGTAGTGGAACGACATATCGTTGTAGTGTATCCGTGTGCCTAGGTGGTGATGGGTGAGAGGATCTAATGTAAGCTTGGTGTCTCTCTCTATTGGGACGTGGGACTTGTTCCCGTTGTCCTTCATTGCATCGGTCCCTCCTGATTTCTGGATGTATTGTCGTTAATCGTTGGGTCGGCCCATTGAGGTGGTCCTCATATGCACGTACCTCAACGCAATAGGCGCTGTGAATCTCTTCCCACGTGGTGGGTGGGTACTTCATAAGGTGACTTAGTATTTTTTGGTTGCCCTTGAGCTGTCCCTGCTTAACCCGTTTCGGAAAGTAGCGACCGCCATGCCTTCCGACACGTTTGGTAGGCTCATCCTCACCCTGTTAAACCTGACTAGGAAGTCCCTGAGTCCTTCCCCTGCAGTTTGTCGAACATCGAATATGTCGTTGACCCTTGCTTCTGCTTTCTTTGCTCCTGCATGGGCGGTGACAAATTTTTCCGCCATCTTCTCGAACATGGAAATGATTTTGGCTGGTAGCTAGGAATACCAGGTCAGTGCTCCTCCTGTTAATGTTTCGCCGAACTTCTTCAGCAGCACAGACAGTACCTGTTATTTTGATAGGTCGTTAACTTTTACAGTGGTGACGTAGTGGAATAAGTGGTCCTCGGATCTGTAGTTCCGTCATACACTCTCAAGTAAGGCGGCATTTTGAAAGTTTTTGGAATAGAGTACGGTGCAGCTTCTTTCGTGTAGGGTTGTTCAACAAACCTCTCCATGTCATATTTGGCAGCAGCCTGGGGGCACCAAGAATCTTGTCTAGCCTCTCTTGATGTTCCTTCATCTGGTCACGGAGTGACATGTTTTCGTTTTTCCATTTCCTTCATCTTCTTGAGGATGGCTGTGAGCGTGCCACCGTTGGCCTGAGTATCGAGGAGCGCGTTGTTTGCTCGTGCGATCTCGGGTTCCTCTTCGACTGCAGCAAGATCTGTGGTCGGTCTGCATCTGACATTGTTTTGGGGTGACTTCTCAACCAAGCCACTTAGAGTGCTCGTTAACAAATCTTCCAGTAGTTTCTTGACCGCTGGGGGTGCTTCTTCATATGCGGATGTATAAATGCCTTTTTCCCGCAAGATCGTTAGATCTTCGGGTGGTGGAGGTGGGATTTCTCCGCTTGTGGTGGTGCTAGGGGTTGCAATCAAAACTCCATCTTCACCGGCGTCATTGAGAGGACCGACGAGATTGGTTGCAACATATGCTATTGTTTTCATTCTTGCATTGTTGTCAGCCATTTTTTGTTTTTGTGTTGCAGAGAAGGGTTTTTGATGGTTCTCTAGGTGCAAACTATGGTTTTGATTCTCGAAATTCCCACAGACGGCGCCAAATTGTTTAGCTAAAAAATTACACTCGTACTTTATAAGCTTAAAAATAATAGAAAATGTATAAGGGTAAATCGTAATCAAATATAATAATGATTATCGCTTCAAAATGTTAGTAGATCCGAAAGTGTGTAGAAAAATGGACTTAGCTTAAGAGAGAAGCAATGGTTTGGAAAACCAAGAAAGAGATAGAGATAGAGAGGGGAGTTGTATTATCCGAGAATAACAATGATCCCTATTACAATGTGAAGATCTCCTTTATATAGTAGGAGACCTTCCTCGAAATAATCAAAAAGCACAAAAGTTGGTGGCTTCCACTCAGTAAAAATGTCAGGCACTAAACGATGTCACTTCTTCCTCACCGACTTGGGTCGTGCCCTCACTTGGGTCACCCTTATTATAAGGGACGTGCCCGCTTGGTGTGGGGGTGTTATGAGCCAAATTTAACCCTATACAACCACTAACAGTCTAAGACCAAGTTCTAACAGACTAACCTCACTCTGGTGCGTCGTAGAGATACGCACAACTATCACCTAACCTACAACCTTAATGCTCGACTTCATAATTTCCTGTCTAGGATCATGTTCTCGATGCCCAATTACCTCTTCCCAATTCTTGTTAGACCGTCCTCTACCTTTACTCGTACTCGCCAACCATCTGAGCCATTAGTAGAAACTAAACAAATCTTTTTCAAACTAAAGACGATAATGGGATAATGTTCTCAACAAACCTGCTAACATTTCTTACCATAAGGGGATTGGAGAAAACCAGAGAAGCTGGTGCACTAATAATGCTCGCTGTTGCTAATAAAACATCTGATAGCGTCATCTTGTCAATCCTTTCTGCTTCAATCAATGCAACCTGCTCCTCCAAATCGGGATACTTAGAGTCGTTAAATTTCATAAAAACATTGTTAATATCATCGTATAGCAAATTATGATTTCCACGTCTCCCGTTATGGTTGAAGCAGCAATGTACAACCAGTTTTCCCCGTAGTGCAGTTTGCATTTTATTTAGACGAATGTAACTGCAATATTTTGGTGAAAGTCTCCCAAATTTCTCTGATCTGAAGTTGAAGTAGTAGATACAAATACCATCCAATGAATAATCAGTTAAATAAATAGCCCCGTTGAGGAAAATACATATCTTAAGCTTAAGAAAACAATTAGACGGCATATGGAATTTTTCTCCAGGAAAAATCGATTCCAAGAGTTAGAATTCTAGTCTTAATTACTCGATTACCGTTGTTTTTTCCCACAAAAATATGAAGCAATTTGTATTTTTCCGTTATCGAATCAAATCCCAGAAAAAGTTGAGGATCCAATGGATATTGAGCCTCCTGTTGTGACATTATACAAGTAAGTCTGAGTATCTTTAAAGCTATACAAACAAACAAGGTCACTGCAATAATTTGAGCAAACATTCATTTGATAATAGTTGAAACAATGACAAGGCGTGAGTAGTTGTAAAGAAAATCCTTCTAATTTCTAGTGTTTTCTTTTTTATTCAAAGACCGTCTTCAAACAAAAGGAGGCGCGAGTAGTTGTAAAGAAAATTCTTCTAATTCTGGTGTTTTCTTTTTTATTGAAAGACCGTCTTCAAACAAAAGGAGGCGGGTGGTGGGGGGACGGGCTAGAGAACGAGCATAGTGCAATTTGACAAAGTCGGGATCATGTTGTATGTTCCATGCTTTAGAAACACACTTGAATCGCATTAGAGACTTAGCGGGAGCCATGTTAGGATCTGGAATACTATGTCGTCAACATAATACAACAACAACAACAACAACCCAGTATAACCCCACTTAGTGGAGTCTGGGGAGGGTAGTGTGTACGCAGACCTTACACCTACCCTGGAGTAGAGAGGCTGTTTTCAAATAGACCCCCGGCATCCTTTCCTCCAAGAACTTTCCACATTGCTCTTGGGGAGACTCGAACTCACAACCTCTCGATTGGAAGTGGGGTTACTTACCGTCAGAGCAACCCCTCTTGTCTTATGCGTCGTCAACACAATGCTTCTCCATAATTGATCATAGTATAGCTTTAGGGCAAGTTTTCAATATTAGGATTTGACTCACTAGGGCTCTAGGGCACGTTTTCAAGTTTCATACGTTTGTTACTCTTTGGGCTGTTGTGTTATTGACATTAACTAATAAAAAATTCAAATAGTTTTAAAATTATGATATTGGTATGAAATTATTAAATTGTGGTTATGTATTCCTTATATGAGCTTAAATATAAGAAAAGTTTTCTAGTAGGAAAGAAATTGTAGTGTATCTTGATTTCTTTTCCTAAAAGTTAGCACCATTTTTATGGGAACCCAATTAAGTGGTCCGGACTCAAGATATTTTATGTATCGAATTGTCCTATTAATCAAGTAATAAATTGTCCTATTACAATCAAGTAATCCTGATTAAGTCGTGATTAGACATCAAGTTTCCTTGCTACTAACTAGCCAATACCTTGCATGAAAATTTGAATTTGAATATTTGACTGAGATATAGCTCACAATTTTCTAGTCCTTGAAGTAAAAAGAAGAATATATTAATGAGAATTGCAACAATAGTTTACACATAAAGAAAAAGGAGAATGGTATATTCTTTCTACTTATTCCCTCTGTCTCGCGTATTTGCCGAGTTTCGTTTTACATGTTCCTTAGAAAAACATTAATTAGGAGGGATTTTAGATTATTTTACCCTTATTTATATCTTTAGATATGATCTTCCTTCATTGAATATTTACTCTATTTATGTGCTATATCTTTCAAGAACTATTACTATTAAGGATAAAATAAAATAAAATAAAATTTATTTTGTCTTGAACTTTTAAAATGACAAAATAATTCAAGACAACTGTTTTTAGAAATCACGACAAATAATTTGAGAACGAGGGAGTATTATTTTAGGGTTTATTTTAAACATTAAATGGATTCAGTATTACTAAATAGTTATTAACTCCTCTAATGTGGTTCACTTTAAAAGGTAGTAATGATTTAAATCCACTCATAATTAATTATTGAGATTAAAATAGAGCAATATTGATTGATTTCTTAACCTCTGCCAAAATTAAACTTTCAAAAGCAGCAAAAGAAAAAGATAATGAACTTTATTACAGCAGTTCGATCCACAGAATTGCAAAAGATCTGTGGGGTTGACAACTTTCTTGCTATTATCACAAAGTTTTTGTTCCTTCTACTTCTAATCACCTCAACAATGGGTGCATTTTTTCTTCTTCCAACTGTACACAATGACAGATTTGAAAAAAGTTTGTAGTAAAAGCTACTAATATTCTGAGCTTGAGGATCTGCTCCATGTTTTTCTCAAGTATTCATCTACAGAAGAAAGAGGGCTGCTTTGATCCTGACTGCTGCTGAAAGATGTGGAATTATCATTCACATCAAGTAATGCAAGACTTAAATGGGACTCTGCACTTGAATCTGGATATACTTCATCATCATTATATTCTTCTATATTGTTATGATTCTCAGCATTTCCACCATTAGCTTCTTCATTCCCATCTTTCTCCCCCTTCAACATCTTCAGAATCTGCTCAAATAATATGGGGTTACAATCTAAGGTGTCGCTTTGTTTGCGGTCCACTTATAAGGAAATTATAATGCAGGGTGAAAAATAATACGTGGAATCTTTTTGTCTTTAGATACTCTTATCTATGTATTGCTAATACATGTATTCTTATCCCACACCCTATCCCATATAAGAAAATGCATAAATTCCCGTATAATTTACACCAGAATTAGTATTTACACCAGAATTTACACCGCATAACGTATGCATTGGTTATACTAAAGATTATACTATTAGTCATTACAAGATTTTAAACCGAAAACTGGACGTTGCACAAGTAATACTTACAAATCTTTACACGGAGAGTACAGTTTCTTATAATTCAAACAGAACGACCCCTAAAGGGAATAGCTGCAATTAATTGTGGTTACCTGGTTTATGTTAGGACGTAGCCTTGCTGCTTGTGTAAGACAGAGTCTTGCTGCAACAATCATTCTTTGGACTTTATCATCTTCAATATTCACATCCAAATTCTCATCCAGAATTGCTTTAATATCCTCACTTTCTAACTTAGGTTTCGCCTGGAAAATAATTTTAGAAAAAAACTTAGATAAAGTGACCGATGAAGTTGTAATTTGGACTAGAAGTCTTATTGTCAAAGTACAGATGCTTACCCACATGACTAAACTTTCTTGACCACTTGGAGTCTCAAAGCCAATAGCTTTTCTCCCTGATAATAGTTCCAACAGAACCACACCAAAGGAGTAGACATCAATCTTATCACTTACTTTCCCATACATAAAATACTCTGGTGCTAGATATCCAAAGGTTCCTACCACATCACTATGAGTCAAGTAGGATGCTTTTGTGGGTCCCCATATCGCTAACCCAAAATCCGATAGCTGCAAAGGAAAATTGACCAGCGAGTTTAAGTTCTATGAATTAACGATGTACAAAATACTAACACAATAAAGTCAACTATAAGATAATTACAGGTAAGTTTTATAAGCACACATGTGGTTCAAAATCATCACTTAAATCGTAAACAAATTAATGATCTTGTTTAATGTACAATAATGAAAAAACTGTCCTATGCGCCGAGGGTCGCATGGAAGCAGCCTCTCTGCCCTTTTGGGTAGGGGTAAGACTGCCTACATATTACCCTCCCCAGACCCCACCTGGTGGGAGTATACTGGGTAGTTGTTGTTGTTGTTGTTGTCCTATCTGTTAGTTTGACAAGCACACCTGTGGTTCAAAATCACCACTGAGTAGGATGTTTGATGACTTAACATCTCTGTGAATAACAGGCCTTGGACATTCATTGTGTAGGTAATTTAAGGCTTCTGCAATTCCAACAGCTATTCTGAATCTTCTTTCCCATTGCAAAAATGATTTGCTTCTTCCTGCTTTTGAAAATTGACAACACATCAATAGAATACATTGGATGTTTTTATTTTTTACAAAAATAAATTCTTGGTTTGCAGCTTACCATGTATATTTTCTTCCAAATTCCCCTGTGAAAGAAAATTGTAAACAGATATCAGATGGGAATCCTCTATGCAAATTCCAAGTAGATTAGCAATATTCTTGTGTTTGACTCTTGTCATAATGTCCATTTCCTGCCTGAAATCTTTTCGCGCTTCCTCTGATGAACTGGAAATCTTTACTGCCACTGATTTTCCATCAGAAAGCTGAGCTTTATATACACTGTTGCGCGATCCTTTTCCAATCAATTTCTCTGCACAAAATTTCCAATGTTTAGGAAGCAAATGAATTTAGAGGATGAAGTGTAGATAAAAGCTAGAAAAACCAACCTGAGGAGAAGTTGCAGGTCAATGATTTTAAAACATCATAGCTAAACCATTTGATGCCGGATGAATTTGCCTCAAGTATAAGCTGCAAATCTTTTATCAGCTGGTTACAAACTGATGCACTTTCCTTTTCATTACAATCCATGAAGTAGCTATTTGCCATTCCAAAGGCATTTCTCGTCTCCTTTGGAGAACAATCGGATTTAGGACTATCTAACATAGATCGATTTGGCAAGGTCATCACCCATTGCACCACCGACATTTTTCTTACTATTTTAGCCGGTTGATTCAATGAACTCGTGGTTTGTAAAAGGGGCCAACCAGGTGTATCAGTAGCAAAATCTTCGGTAGGAAGAGAAATTGAACCTAGTGAAAGAGAATTTTTCTTGTGTTTTGCTAAAGAACTCACATTTTCCTTTTTAGGATTCTCAGCATTACTCACTTCATAACTGAATCTTCCCATTTCAGGCACCTCAGATTCACCAAATTCAGATAGGCAATCCCTTAGAGTAGAACTTCTTTCGGATTGAAGACTCGGTTTTGGATCACCAAAAGAACCTAATCTCACCGAAAACAAAACAAATTCAGTTTTTTTTATACAAAATGAGAAAAATAAGATCATAAATGTGCAATCTGAAAGCAATATCAAACCTTTGAGTTGGGAACTAGAGCTTCTTCTAAAGAAAACCTTCCCATTGTCAATGGCCATAATCTCAGTAGTGATAGGAAGCCGCTTTGCGCAATATTTAGAAATTGAGGTCCAGCTCCTACACAAGTCCCTTTCAAATTAAATTTGTACGATACACGATGAACAAAAAATAGAATAACCAAAAATTTCTATTAGGATGCGAATCAAGATTAGTCGAGCCAGTAGCTTTACTTACCCAAGAGTACTATATTTGCTAGTTCCTACAACTACAGCAACTGCAGCATGGTTCTTTGCTTCTCTTACCAAAACTCTTCTAATTGAACTTCCTTTTAACACCAGAGAAATAATATCCACCTGAAATTCCAACCAAAAACAACCCTACATCAATCACAATCGGTGGCTTTTTTATTTTCCAAAAAGACAACAAACAATTTAGAGAAAGTTCGATTGTATTTATCATTAGGAAGAAAAGAAAAATGCAAAAAAAACAACCTGCTTTTTATTACATAAGCCATCGTAATCATCCAGATAAGTGTCCAACAAAGATTTATCTTTTGCAATTGAATCTGAAAGGATAAAGTACAATACAATGTCAAAACAACAACATTTAGTTAAGAAACAAAGCAAATTCAATTAAAACAAGTAAAAATTTAATATACCGGCATTTCGACAAACATGTAGAGCAATAACCCTATCTCCAGGATTTGCAACTTTTACAATAGCCCAATTCAACAACTCTCTAATATGGCCATCAAATCGAATTCCAACTAACACATTTCTCTTTTCTGTTTCTTTTTCCTCCTCAAAAATCATCTTGTTGACGGCCAATAATGTAATTTTTTTTATTGCCTGACCATACCAGAGAAATTATTGATAAATTTATATCAATTGCAGTAACCCAGAAATAAGGGAATGCTCCAGCTGACAAGACAAAGGAAGTGTATAGCAAGACACTGGTCCAGAATATAAGCATTGATCTGAATAGTCAAAAGCAAAATTAAAAAATTAACACCATTAACAAGAACAATAAGAAAATCCAAACTTTGAATGAATAAAGAAATAAAAGTAAACACCTAGAATGACCGATAACAGTATATCTTACGTATTGAATCTGCTAAAAATTATTTAAATAAAGATCCGAGTCCGACAACAGGAATTTACCTAAAGATTGAGCCCATATGTCGTAACAAGCCATTAAAACTTTGAAAAAGAAAGAAATGCCGCCAAGATCATATACAAAAAACTAATAGTATTAACTAACAAACAAATAAATACATGCCAATAGTAGGTGTTTTGCTGACAATAAAGCTTATGGGTATTCTTCTTTTTTTAATATTTTTTATAACATAAAAAAACTAGAAAATACTAAAAAGAAGATAATTTTTGAATTTGATACCTAAAATCCTACTACTAAAGAAAGAAAGTAGGGAAGGGTAACGAATAAAGAGAAAAAAAAGGGATAAAAACAGAGGTTAAAATTGTGTCATATTTTTTATTTCGTTCTGCTCAGAAAAACAGGCAGGTAATTCGCGGGGAAAATAACGAGAAATCAATGATATTTGTTCAGTTAATAATAACCACCGACAAAATAGGCCTGAGAACTCTCTCGCGGGTATGTTGCGAGTTAATAGTTGCCGCAACGTTACGACAACGGTGATATTTTCAAAACATAGCGAACAGCTTAATATTGAACTCGTAATTTGTATTTTAATTTTCACTCGATGCGTCGGTGAGGAGCTGCGAGCGGCTGGAGATTGTTGGCGGTCGGCGAGGCAGAGGGAGGCCTAAGAAGTAGAATGCAGGTTTTCGAGGACATGACCCTTGAAAGTCTGGAGGTCTAGAATCAGGGTTGTAAGATAGGGGCTCCTAGAGTTTTTCGTACGCCTCATCCGGGGTTGGGTGTGGGCCAGCATGGTTACCCATAGATGATTTGTGTTTTTGCTTATGTCCCCCTATGGTTGCTAGTTATGGTAGTTACTGTATGATATTATTGCATGCGATTGTATTTATGTTTCATATGTTTAGATAATTATTTTCGCTATAGAAGCTATTTCTGCTGGAGTTACTAATGCTTTATTGTTTTTGTTTTTGTCTTTATTTTTGTTTTACTGCTGTTTTTCCTTTTATCCTATGAGCCGGGGGTCGATTGGAAACAGCCTCTTTGCCCCTTCAGACAGGGGTAAGGCTTGTCTACATATTACCCTCCCCAGACCCCACCTGGTGGGAGTATACTGGGTAGTTGTTGTTATTGTTGTAGCTAATAAAAAGAGAAATATTAATTTTGAGCGTGTTTGTAAAAAAAAAATAATAATAAAGTCGGTCAAACTAGTCTGAATTGAAAGTGTTAGGTAAATTTTTAAACTGGTCAAATTAATTTGTTAGGATATTTTTAGTTTAACTATGCATTCGACAAGTATAAAATGCACAACCACATGATATGGTGCAGTGGATGACACTGCTTCTCCCTTAACTAGAGGTCTCGGGTTCGAGTTATGAGTATGAAAAAATCCTTGGTGGGGAGCATTTCCCCTCGAATGAGGCCTTACTTAGCGCGAATCCGAATATAGATGGGTTCCAATGCGGGTATCGAACACCGGGTGGGAAACCAAAAAAAAAGACATGTACAAAATGCATATAAGCTGAAATCAAGGTTATCTCCAACTAATTGTTTTTCTACTACTCCTTGTGTCTTATATTATGTGTCTTGTTTCTCTCTTACACGCTCCTTAAGAAATATTAATTAGGAATTGTATTAAACTATTCTACCATTATTTATATCTTAAAATATAATCTCTCTTCATTGAATATTTATTCTATTTATGTGTTATCTCTCTGTATGGGTCAGAATCCAACCCCGTGATAATTAACGAAATTAATCATCTTTCACGATACCCGATAGTTATCCGGCTCGATCAACAAGGTCATGACCATCCGCCATCATAAGGACGGAACCTCAACGTGGTCACGGCCATTCATCGCCAGCTCATATAGCTTACAGCTATAAATACTAAGAGATGTAACCCTAAAAGGGGGCTGCTCTTTCTTCTTTTGCTTTACGATTCCCAATGAAGGGGGAACACCATTGCAAGGCTCTGAACCTCTATATGGAGAGGCAGATCAAACCAATATTGTCAATAAAAAATATTTACACATTTCTCCTTAATTTCAAACACTTGCTTTTCGTTTCTTTCAATTGGTCCCTTGATTTCTTACGATCTGCTATGACTGACCCTTAATTTATTTTGATTGCTTTATGCTTGTAAAGTGAATGATAACTTTGAGCTAAACAATTTGGCGCCGTCTGTGGGAATTTCATAGCAGAATCGCTTAGTTCTTTCCCGGACCAAAAGGAAAGAAACGCCAAAGAACATCCCTGCTCAAATAAGCTAAAGCGGTATATCGGACAAAGGGAACTCGAAGATCTCGAATTGAGATCCAACTCCTCTGTCAGTCCTCTCTCGGATAGTGTAAGCAAGAAGATGAAGTAGTCCCCCCCACCCCCTTGAGGGACGATCTCCGTAAGGCATCTCGCGCATCCCTGACACAGGATCTACCCGGAAATCGGCATGAAGATATCTCGAACCGAGAGTCACGTCAAGCCAGCCTACATACCCCCGATTGGGAAGATAGCTGGTGAGCTACTCAAGATCTCGAATCAAAATCGAGCTTCAGCTCTCAAACACTGACATAACAAGATCCAGGCTATGTGCCTCCGCCAACAAGTTCAACTACGGTTGAACCAGGACTCAGGCTATGTGCCTTCGCCAACAAAAACCATAAGTTCAACAACAAGTTGAACTGGGACTCAGGCTATGCGCCTTCGCCATAAAAAATTACAAGTTCAACTACGGTTGAACCAAGACAGGCTATGTGCCTTCGCCATCAAAAATAAAAAGTTCAACTACAAGTTGAATTGGGACTCAGGCTATGCACCCTCGCCATCAAAATTTACAAGATCAACTAAGGTCGAACCAAGACAGGCTATGCACCTTCGCCATCAAAAAAAAGAAAAGTTCAATTACAAGTTAAACTGGGACTCAGGCTATGCGCCTTCGCCATCAAAATTACAAGATTAACTGTGGTTGAACCAAGACACGCTACGCGCCTTCGCCATCAGAAAATACAAGTCCAACTACGGTTGAACCAAGACATCCTATGCGCATTCGCCATAAAATAAAAAGTTCAACTACAAGTTGAACTGGGACTCATGCCAGCCTTCGCCAAAAAAAATTACAAGATCAACTACGGTTGAACCAAGACAGGATATGCGCCTTCGCCATCAAAAATAAATTTTTTACTACAAGTTAAACTAGGACTCAGGCTATGAGTCTTCACACATCAAAAATTACAAGTTAACCTACGGTTTAACCAAGACAGGCTATGCGCCTTCGCCACCAAAAAATAAAGTTCAACTACAAGTTGAACTGGACTCAGGCTATGCACCTTCGTCATCAAAAATTACAAGATCAACTACAATTGAATTAAGACAATCTATGCTCCTTCGCCATCAAAAATAAAAAGCTCAACTACAAGTTGAACTGGGACTCAGGCTATGCACCTTCGCCATCAAAAATTATAAGTTCAACTACGATTGAACCAAGACAGGCTATGCGCCATCGCCATCGCGATCAAAACTTACAAGTTGAATTGGGACTCAGGTTATGTGCCTTCGCCATAAAAAATTACAAGTTCAACTACAAATTAAACTGGGACTCAGGCTATGCGCATTCGCCATCAAAAACTATAAGTTCAACTAAAAGTTGAACTGGGACTCCGGCTATGTGCATTCGCCATCAAAAACAAAAAGTTCAACTACAAGTTGAACCAAAACTCAGGCCACAAACCTTCACCAACAAATCCAACGAGTTGTACCTCGCTCTAGCCATGAGGATAGAAGCCTTTGTCCTTGATTCTAACGACTCAGGACAAACGTCTTCCTCATCGAACTCGGCAAAACCCGGCCTACAGCAAATAGGGGCGCAGGTCAAGCACCCTCGCCATTCAAGTAAGTACTCCTATCTCGAACTACGATTGGGGCCACGTAAAGTTCGGCCCTGGTCAAACTACAAGGCCGCATTTTTACCATCACGGCCGGTAGTTCGATCGCGCCCGAACTAGGACTAAGGCTAAGTGCCGATGTCGCCAAATAACGGCTATAACTTGCCCACACCGAGTCGAAGAAGCAAAACCATTAACAACCTAATATCAGCATGCCTACCAGAGTCGTACTCTAAGGCAAATCAACCATTGAACACATACAATAGAAAAATCTAAAGGAAAAGAAGGGAAGACACAAAATAAGCACAAGACCAACAATGGAAAAAGTAAGCTTATATATATTTACAAAATCATGTGCGGGCAACGCCAGCTTACACTCGGCTAGGGCCGATCAGTACGAAGAAAAGAAAAATGAAAAATCTAATGATATCCAAACGCCAAATGGTGAACAAAATAAAAAATACATCGAAGCTTTTCACTCGGCGTCACCCCCACCACCATCAGCACCAGCAACAGCACCATCGTCAGCCCCCGAAATCGCTGAGTCAAAACCACAATCAATACAAGCTTCACGAGCCCTCTGACGAGCTACCTCAAAAGCATTTTCGCACATAATGCTGGTCTCCCACAAGTTCTTATATACATCACGTTGGGCCTCGGCAAATGTCAAGAGCTCGCAAGCCTGGTTGGAAGAGTCGGCATGGTCCCTTAGGCGTTGATTCTCCCCATCCAAGGCCGTGATCCGATCCTCCATGGCTTGGGCGTACTGATTATAGACACCAATGCATTCCTCTAGCCCCGCCTCTCTTAAGGCTACGTCAGCTCTCTTTATGTCCCGCTCCCTCTCATGGACGTGGATCGCCGCCTCCAACGCCCCAACCCTCGATGAGGTATCCCTTGCTCGTAGCCACAAAGCGGCGACCTCATTCTCTAATGCAACCACCTTCCCATTCAAGTTGACAGAGGCCTTCGCCACCATAGCCTAACTCTAGTGATTCATGTCATCTGCAGCCCTCCTTTCGGCCTCGAACTCCTCGTCTTTCTGACGAAGATGCTCCCCAAGGGCACATATCGTGTCAAGCGACTGCTTAATTTGAAGCTCTTTCCTCGCCAGCTACTCGACTAAGGCCCGGCTACGGGGGTCGTTCCTCAAGCGTTCGTGCATCTCGCGGCGCCGATCTCTGTAGCGGCGGTACTTCTCCAATGCCCACAAAAAGATCCCCCTGCGTATGTTGGCTCGACGGATGCCCTCCACCTCCAACAGATAATACTGCAAAGAAAAGACAACGATTAAGGTAAAATAAACTAAGGCGAGAAAAAAGCAAAAGAAGGTCATCATACGTACCTTCAGGCCCATCATGGCCACCTCGTTCATCAATCCGACGTTTGTAACGTCCCTCAACAACATGCTTTCCGCCTCCGAGCATAACACCTTGAACAGCGGCACCAAGCTATTCCCTTGAAGTAACAAGTTTTGTTCCGTGGGAATCTCGATGTTGCAAAGCCGCCCCTCTGCATGCACCGTCGAGCTGGTGCAGCCTTCGTGGAATGAACGAACGTCCTTTGGGTCCAAGGCAGACTCGGACTCATATTCACCTACTGGAGCGCCCCTTCCTCCTTTAGTTACCGGCGGAACAGATCCTTCTACTGCATCCACCGAAGAAGCGCTCAATTCTCCAACAAAAAATAGCCACTGAGGATCTACCTCCCATATCAGTGACTGGAACAATCAATTGGGTTGCCGAAGCGACAATATCATCATGGTCTGAGCCAACCGGGAAAACCCCCACTGTTTGTCCGCCCTTAGGGGAGGGCGCCGCAGCCACACTCTTCTTTGCATCCGACGGGGGAGAGTCCAAATATATCACCACGAGAGGAGTCAGTGTGAATGCAACCCTCCGCCTGACCAATAGCCTTTTCTCTTCCTCCTCCGCCTCCTTTGAAGGAGACTCTGCCCTAGGATGCACCACCCCCGATGGCCCTTCGGTCTCAAGTACGGTCCGTATAGGGGAAGGTGCTGCTGAAGATTCAACCGACGATGCCCTCGGTACTGGGAACGGTACCGGTGCTGCAAGACAAGCAGTCGTACCCAGTCAATGAAAGGATAGCTGAGGAGCCCTGACGCGACGTGCCCTCCCTGATCACAAAAAAACAAGTCGGTAAACAGAGTTGGAAACAAAAATGAAACAGAAGGAAAAATCAAATCCTCACCAGTTGCAGGCCTACGACCGTGCATCTTCCAAGGAGACGTCCACGTACGTATTCCCACTACATGCGGAAGCACGACCTCAACCCACTCACGTATCCCAGGCAGTGGAGCCGGCGACGACCTGTCGGCTGTAAAATTGACACAAGGTTAACGCTTACGAGCACAAGACGTAGGGAGAGGCAAAAAAGAGAATTCTACGATTAAAGAAAACTTATGCATGGTTCCAAGACTCTCGGAACCCAGGCAGGGACACCACCAAATGATTAGTTTTGATATAGAAGAAGTGCTCGAAAGGGCGAGGGTCTACCACGTCGTCCAATTCGGCGGCCAAGCCCATCGACCTCGCCCGAATCATCGTGTCGGGGGTCCTCTGGGGGCGTAAAGGCTAAGTATGTGTTGAAGCGTGACCTCCCTGCTGGCCAACTCTGCGTACTTGATAAACATGGCAAGCAACTTATAGAGAGAAGGAGTAAGCTGGCCAGGGCATACCTCATAGTATCGGCAAAAGTCTACTACTAGCATCGGAAGTGGGAGCCTAAATCCCAACTTGAAAGGATGGGCATAGAAAACGCAATATCCTATGCGGTCAGTGTGGATCCTCTCCTCGCTTCTAGTAAGAACAATGTCAACATAGCCGTCAATGCCTCATTGTTCACGAAGTTGGGCTATTCCAACTTCCCCCATTAACGGAACTTAATCTACTGGATCCTTTCCACCATAAGCGGTGAATTCAGTCACCGGGCCCCCGGACAGAGATAGAATCCCGTCAACCGACGGAACCCCTTCGGTATCCACCGATTCTGCACCTCTTACCACCGGAGATGGTCCTTCAGCCACCGGAAGGTTAATCGGAAGATTTGTCGTAGAAATATTTTTGGAAGAACCGCTTGCCATTGTTGATTAGAAAATGAGAAAAGAGCAAGATTCAATGGAAAAGATGAGGATTGTAAAGAATAAAGAACGAAGATGAAAATGAACTAACGAGAGAGAGAGAGCTCTTTCAGAAATCTTACTCAGACAAATAACGAAAAAGTAATAAATAAATACCTCAACCCCTTATTTATAGGCAACAAGAGTGGCTTTCAGAAATTCCAATAGCCATCATTAGCTACATGACCAACCGCAAAACGGTTCAGTTCCACAAAAACTTGCGTCATTATGACAGACTTCCGAAATGGTTGAAACGATCTGTGAACGCTGAGGGAACGTCCTGTGCACCTTCAAAACTGTGGTCATCTCCAAATGTATACCAAGCATGCATGTATCTCCTTCGATCGCACAACATACGACTTGCCCGCCGAGGACGACGATTACGCCTTCAAACAAAAAAAGATTCAAACGCCATAGAGCTCGACTCCACCCAAAATAAGTTCAAAGGCTAAGTGCCTCCGCCAAAGGGCATAATTCGACCTCACCCGAACGACAGCGCAGTAACATCTAGATAATATCAACACCCCACAAGGCTATGTGCATCTCCAGTATGTAAACGGTTAAGGCCATCCACAATATTAAGGCTATGGCCATCTCCAGTATGTAAACAGCTAAGACCGTCCACAATATTATGGCTATGGCCATCTCCAGTATGTAAACGGCTAAGGCTGTCCACAATATTAAGGTTATGGTCATCTCCAGTATGTAAACGGCTAAGGCTATCCACAATATTAGGGCTGTGGCAATCTCCAGTATGTAAAAAGCTAAGACCGTCCACAATATTAAGGCTATGGCCATATCCAGTATGTAAACGGCTAAGATCGTCCAAATATTAATGCTATCATCATCTCCAGTATGTAAACGGCTGAGGCCATCCACAATATAATGGCTATGGCCATCTCTAGTATGTAAACGGCTAAGGCCGTCCACAATATTATGGCTATGGCCATCTCCAGTATGTAAACGACTAAGGTCGTCCATAATATAAAAGCTATGGACATGTCCAGTATGTAAACGGCTAAGGCCGTCCACAATATTAAGTCTATGGCCATCTCCAGTATGTAAACGGCTAAGGCCGTCCACAATATTAAGGCTATGTCCATCTCCAGTATGTAAACGGTTAAGGTCGTCAACAATATTAAAGTTAAAGATCATCGCCAAAGAGAATTTGGTCTCGACCGAAAACACATTCGACCTCCATTTCCAAACTTCTCAAACGGCATTCGGCAAAGTCCGCTCATCGAGCTCGGCCAAGGCACAACCTCAATAAGCGGAGTGACTAACTATATCGGTCAGAATCCGACCCCCTGATAATTAACAAAATTAATTATATCTTAAGTAATTCTTGGCTAATAAGTGGTATGACTGCTTATTAATCACGATACCCGATAGTTATCCGGCTCGATCAACAAGGTCATGGCCTATCTGCCATCATAAGGATTGAACCTCAAAGTGGTCACGGCTAGGGGTGTGTATTCGAATCGGTTTATCGATAAATCGAATCGATTATTTGTTATCGAAATCGAAAAAATGAAAACCTTATTGAAACAATAACGATAAGCATATGTACAAATCGATAATCGATAAGTAATTATCGATAAGGTTCAAAATCGAATCGATAAATCGAATGCACACATCTAGACTATAGACATTTGTAAAATGAGTAATTACCTATTTGTGTAGATTAATATAACATACAGAATGTATATATATTCCGCTACTATTTTGAAAGCAGCTATACAATATCATTTTCCCTAATCTATACCCTATCCTTTACCCTAAGTTTCTTACCCTATTATTTCATCTACCACATTTAAGGAATGATCACATTTAAAGATCAAGGGAATGAAGTTCAAATTATTGTAAAACAACATCAGTCGTGATGATGTATTTTATTTTGTTTTGTTTTTATACCGTTGGAGTATTTGTGGCATACATTTGATCCTTACTTTAGTTTTGTTGCATGTACTTGTTGACACATTTTTTATGTTATAAATGATGTTCGTTTAATTTTAGCTTCTTTTTGTCCATATTAGTTATGTGCGTTTATAGCGATATACATTCTGTAGAATCCCGTAAATTTTCTTATTGGTGTAATCGATAACCGAATCGATACGCCCCAAAATCGATAAATCGAAATCGAAAAAATTGAAACCTTATTGAAACAATAATGATAAGCATATGTACAAATCGATAATCGATAATTAATTATCGATAAGGGTCAAAATCGAATCGATAAATCGAATGCACAGACTTAGTCACGGCCATTCATCAACAGCTCATACAGTTTACAACTATAAATACGAACAGAAGTAACCCTAAAAGGGGGGCTGATCTTTCTTCTTCTGCTTTACGATTCCCAACGAAAGGGGAACACCATTGCAAGGCTCTAAACATCTCTATGGAGAGGCAGACCAAACCAATATTATCAATAAAAGCTCTATACTCATTTCTCCTTAGTTCCAAACACTTACTTTTCGTTTCTTTCACTTGGTCCCTTGATTTATTTTGATCTGCTATGATTGACCCTTAATTTATTTCGATTGATTTATGCTTGTAAGGTGTATAATAATTTTGAGCTAGACAATCTCCATCTTCAAGAACAATTATTATTAAGGGCAAAAAAAAAAAACAATATTGTTTTGAATTTATAAAATAATAATAATTTGAGACAAGTACTTTTAGTAAATATGATTGTTAATATGAGGTACATGGAGTAATAAATACCTTCGTTATGATTAACTTTTTATCCCTAATATGTTTTGTAATCCTTGTAATATACTTTACAAGCTAAAACTCCTTAGTTCCTCTCAATTCTATTTATAAATACAATTAAGGATATCTCAATCATTTTAATAAAAAATATTTCTCAACAATGTATTATTGGCTCTTTGGAATATGGATTTTTAGAATTACTGCCTTATCTAATCCCAAATAAATAAATAAAAAGGAGAGAAATAACTAATCGAGCACCGTCCTTATTGGCGTGCTTCTATGCTAAGAACAGTTGTACCTCGGTTAACTTTGGGAGGTTCTCATTTTTTACTTTAAATAATTATGACCCAATCAAATTTGACCTTCTCCAAGAAATTTAATCCCATTAAAGATAATAATCTACTTAAAGGATAAGCACGATTATAATGGTTTTAAGAAAGACAATTAATACTTACAGAATTATTGGACTAATAAAATAGAGCATGGCGCATTATTAACTCCATATATATACCACCAACGATATCAAACTGTAGCTTCCCGATATTATTGTTGTTTCTATTTTGTTGTCCAACTATAATATAAGAAATGTCAAACAATAAATAAACTTTTGAAAGCTTTAGTTTAATTTTAAAACCAAAATGAAAACTCGGCGTTGATGGACAAGTGTGACTATTCTTGACCACTAAAGGTCAATACTAGTATCTTTTTTTTATTCTGGTGTCTGGTATTCTCTTATGGACCCGATTAATTCAGATTCATGTTAGGAAATTTCACTTTTGTGATAAAGCACTTCTCATCAAAAATATTTTATTTATAGAAATATTTAAATCTGAATTTTTAATTAACGATGATGAGATAATTATCATTCCATCGCAACGTTTAGCGATAAATCCATGCCTTACCCCGATTCTGGAAGGTTAGAGAAGATGTTTCCGAAAGACTCTCGGCTTAAAGACAATAGATTCGTGACAACAACATAAATAAAAAAACTAATATTAGCAACGTAAGAGAAAACAAATAAATAATATGGGGTAAAGAACAGTACATCATCCCCCCAAAAAAGAAAGAAGAATATTGAATCAAGAAACTCAAAATTTGAAGAAAAGAAAAAATACTCGTCACCTCTGTATATTTTGCTTTGTTATTTTTTGTCTCATTAATTATTACCCGTTGTTACTTATCAATCGATCTACCAGAAGGAAAAACTTTATAGGCCTATCTTTTTTCTTTTTTTTTTTTGGTAACATCATATAATATTCGAAATTAACTGACTAATCCAAATAAATTTTGCATATACCATACTTAAAAGGGAAAGAACTTCCTATAAAAAATAAATTATTTCCTAGAACTCGAACCCTAAATATTTGTTACTCTCAGAGGCGAATGTAGTATTTTACCGATGGGTTTAATTGAACACATAACTTAAAATAGATGTGAACCCATAATAATATAATGAGTTGAATGCTAAAAACCTTAAAAATTGAACCCATAATATTTAAATCCTGGAACTGCCTCTGATTACTACTAAATATCTTACATGTGCAAGCTTCAATAATTATCAGACCTTATTTTAGCTTTGGCCTCCCCATCAAAAAGAAAAAGAAAAAAGAAAAATAATCGTAATAAGAACGTGGCGAGAAAAGTTTGGGTTTATCAATTAAAAAGTTAAAATAATCTATCTCCAACAAAAAGGAGAAAACGAAAAAATATGTCATCCCTTCCTAACCTTTCCTAAAATAAATCTTTCCACTAATAACCTAAGTTTGCGTAGTACAATTAGAACTTCCTTCACGTAATTTAATTTACACTTGGCATACCTCCTTCGGTCCTTCTTTCATCAATTATGGATTAATCTTATTTTAATCATGGTTAGTTCAGAAGCTGATGATTCATTATTTCAAGTAATGTAATATATGATTTTATTTCTAAATGGTCAATAATAGTTACTCAATGACATCCAAAGGATATGGACCTAGTGGTCAATGGATCGCACAAGAATCATGAGCTTTCATTCAAATCTCAATTGAGATAAAAAAATATTAAGTAATTTTTTCTCATCTAATATGCTTAAGATTCAGTAGGTTATTAAGTTATTCAATATTTGTAGTTCTGTATGTGTAAAAGTAAATAACTATACCTATTAAATAGATAAGATGTGCACAAGCTGATCGGGTAAAAAAACTATTTAATGTAAGGTAAAAGAAATTAAGGTTAATATATTGTACCAATACGGGTGGTGGTGGAGTGGTAAGTACTCATTCATTTTCAAATAGAGGTATCATATTCTAGTCCATGAGTATGAAGTTGTCTTTGTTAGAGAGCGCTTTACTTCCAATGTGTGACTTTCCGGCATGAGTCTGAATTTAATCGGACTCTAATGTAAGTACCAGATATCGGATAATTTTTTTTTTAAAAAAGGTGAATATATTATAATAACATCTTTTGGAGAGGGGAAGTGGGGTATATAGTAGTCGAGTCCGGAACCAAAATGTGGTTAGTTTGAACTCAAAATACATTAACAAGTGTAAAAAAAATAGTGACCAAAATATATATAAAGCCATCAGTTGTAGCGCCATACAATGCACTTTTTCTGACATGTCTGCATGGCGATACCAACTGAGGCGCTACGTCAGCTTTTTCTGCCACGGACAAGTATGGTGCCATCACTTGTGGCGTCATACCCCTTTCCCTGACCCCACCAATAATTGTTGGGCAATAATTCAAAAGCGTATGAAGCCACTATTCGTGGCGCTATATACATAAAAAAAAAATTTCCGGCTTGCCATCTCCTATATAAACATCGTAAGAATGGCATATGTTCATTCAAAAAATTTCATAAACTCTTGTTGCTTTGTATTGTTGTTTAATTCTCCAGCATTTTTTCATTATGTCTGAAGAATGTAGAATAAGAGTGTCATTATATTGGAGGGAGTGAGGTTGTGATGGAGAATAAATCTGTGGGCAACAGTTTACCTACTAAGTGTAATGTTAAATTGCCACTTTCAATGGAGTACGAAACATTGATATCGTGGTTATGCAAAAAAAATGAGTGTGAGAAAACGTTCAGTGATACTCAAAGTAACCGGAAGATATCTGTATTCCGTTACCCCGCAAGGGGTTGCTTTTTACTCAAAGTTTAACCTCGACGATGATGAAACTTTGAGTGATTTCCTCAGGACTCCGGACGAATGCCGGGAATTTCTTGTAATCACAATGTTGGAGATGTACGTGAAGGTCGAAGACGTTAAAAAAAACGAGGTTGTGCGTAGTAGAGATAACCCTCATCATCGGGTGGTTATTCTGGATCAGTTTTTGCCGGACATGTTCCGGATGAAAGACTTTTTCTTGATTTCAACTTATCAGCGTCGGCGAATGAGCAACCAGAAAATAATTTATACCCTGCTTTCCATAATTCATAAGAAGAGTGGTAAACTTCAATTTTTATTTGAGTTAGTTATGTGTATTTTTGCATATTGAATTTTTATTAACGCTCATTTATTTAATAGGGGGTACCGGCCAGATATGAATTTTACAAGTGGCCGATCCGGTATTCATCACCTAATGGAAAACGTCCATCATAGAATGTCATCACATTACGACTTGTAAGTAAAATGATATAGCCATATGTAAAACATTTATTAATTTAATAGCTTATATTTTTGTTGAAATGTGCAGTGAAAACGAGCAAGTTGAACTACCCGTTCTCACTCAATTGCCCGAAAATGATGTATTTCATAAGGATTGGCAGATGCACAGAGTGAGGAAGAGAACAATGATTACGATAACAATGCCGATGAATCGGGAGACGAGACACCATTTGCTCGTGAGGATGGTGATGAAGAGAATGAGGAGGAAGGACCCGATTTGAAGAGAGAGCCCCCCCAAAACGAAAAGTGTACGAGTCTGAAGTGGCATTCTATTCAAGGGAGATTTCGTATATTGACAACTTGCTAGCCTTGCCGGATGTGGAAGCTCTCACAACGGATTTTGATGAAATCCGGACAGCAATGTGGGAAGAGTCTAGACCAACAGTGCTTGCAAAGGGGATGTTTTTTCCTAATAAAGCACGCGTTAGCAGGGCTTGTAAAATGCACAATGTTGAATAATGTCGTGAGATGAAGGTATCAGAGTCAAGTCCGACGGTATACAAGGTTATTTGTCGCAGGTGGTTTTGGCCATGTGACTGGATGTTGCGTGCGTCGAAGAAGAAGACAGGTATGTGGAAATGGGTAAATACATTCCCACCCACACATGCGAAATGGACACATCCAACGGGAATCACTTCAACTTGGATATTGACTTGATATCTCTTGTACTTATTCCGCACATCGAAGCATCCATAAGGTATAAAATCAAAGAGTGTATTACAGCAATCCACCAGAAAAATGGCCACACAATTACTAGGTAATTTGCGGATCTGCCTAGGTACATGGCTGCACTGCAGCAGTTTAACCCCGGAACAGTTGTTGAATGGAAGCTTGAGCGGAGTCCGGGTAAACCAGAATATATATTCAATTACGTGTTCTGGGCGTTTAAGCGAGCAATTGATGGTTTTCCGTATTGCCGGCCCGTAATATCCATAGACAGAACTCATATCTACGGAAAGTATGATATCAAGCTATTGATAGCAGTGGCAGTGGATGCTAATGGACAGATATTTCCTCTAGCCTTTGCTATTTGCGCCAATAAAAGCACAGAGGCGTGGACAATGTTTTTGAACCACCTGAAAGAGCACGTTGTCAAGAAGCGTGCAGGTATTTGTCTAATATCTGATCCGTAAGGGGGTATATTAAGTTCTGTGGAGAACCTTCGTGCATGGCAAGAACCTTATGCATACCACCGTAACTGTGTAAGGCACTTGAAGGGCAATTTCCAAAAGGCACATCCCAAAGAGGATCTACACGATTTGATGTGGATGGCAGCAACAGACCACCAACAGCATAAATTCCGGCGGCATATGGACGCTATCAGGAAAGAAGATGAGGCAACACATCGTTGGTTAATGCGACATGACCCTGAAATGTGGATGTTGCATGCAGATGGTGGCAGATGATGGGGAATTCTTACTAAAAACGTGTCAGAGTCCTTCAACGGGTTGTTGAAGTCGGCAAGAGGATTGCCGTCACAGCCATGGTGTGTATGTCGTTCAAGTAGATGCCGGAGAGGTTTGTGCAGCGGTCTGCAGCTGCAACGGAGTTGATGGAAATGGGTGTTGAATTTATGCCAGTGCCTATGAAGAGATTAGAGAAATACAGACAGCGAGCACATTGGCATTCCTTTTTGCAATATGATAATGAATGAGGTATTTTTGAAGTTCAAACCGCTATCCATAATAATCGGGGTAATATTGTACATACTGAGAATGAATCTAAAAGGTTATGATCATGTGGGAAATGGTCAATCTACCACATGCCTTGCTCACATGCCATCAAGTATTTTCAGCGTGTTGGTTATGCGGAGACCAACTATATTGATCAACAATATAGTGTTTCCAAGTACTTACACACATATAGTGGCCAGTTGCTGCTAGTGGGTGTTGAGTATTACTGGCCCCCAGAACCATTTAAAATGGTGTGTAGCAAGTCCTATTTGCGTAAAAGACAGGTACAGAAGAGAACGCATATACGGAACCAAATGGATGTTAGTGATACCGTATATGCGTGCAAATGTGGTATATGCTCGCAAACAGGACACGATCGTAGAAAATGTCCTTTGGGTGGCAACAGTAATCAAGCTCAGGGCGGGTGTTCTTCTATTGTACCTAACTACCCATGAGTTCATGTTGTAATAATTAGTTATTGTGTATCTGTTTGAAATATTTATGAAATAAAATTTACTTGTTTGTTAATTATGATTTGTACTTTCCCATTTTTCCTATTTAAATAAAAATTTAATATAATTATCGGTATATTTATTATGTGTGTGTTGTCTTGTCGAATTGAAAAAGCTGACTGACTGACATAAAGTCGTATAGTCAACATCATGATATTTAATACGCAAATATAGTGCCATTATATATGGCGCTATGTGTGTATTGTCTTGTCAAACTGAAAAAGCGGACCAGCGGACATAATAAGTCTTGTCAACATCACGATATGGCGCCAGTAGATATGGCGCTATATAATATAGCGCCATTACATATGGCGCTATATGTGTGTTGTTTCGCCTATAAATAATGGGGTCATTATAGTTTTTTTGTGTGCTCAAAATTTTCCCCAGAAATATTTCATTAAAAGTAAGTAAGACATTTTTTTATTATAAGCAAATATTTCACAAATGGTTCAACCTGGTCGTCCACCAATTTGCTTATGTGGAAAACCATGCATGACGGACTATAGGTGGAAAGGGGCTGACGCTGGACGCCGCTTATGGTGCTGTATGAACACATTCTACAAGCAACCCGACGAACCTACTTATGAATTTGATGAATGTGCTGAGGAGCCATGTTTTCAGGAAAGCTACAGGAAGATATTACAGGATCTTCATGGTATGTGATTATTCCAGGAGAGAATGCAAAAGGAGGGAGATAGAATTATTACAAAAATGAGGGAGAAACTGAAGGAGTTGGAAGATAAAAATTGGAGAGCAGAATGAAATTGTCAAGCATACAAGGAACGTAACGAAAAGTATGAACGGGAACTTGCGGAGGTGAAGGCGAGAGTGAAAGAGTTAGAAGAAGAACAAGAACAAATGGAAGAACGATTTAAGTGGTTGGAGCGAAGAATAAATGGCATCTAGGACTAAACATTGGCGTATATGTGTTAAGTGTAATTTTCATATTGCACGTATTTTTATTATGTTGGCCTGTTATGTTTTTCCTTGTGCTGTAGTCATGTTTTCCTTGTTTGTTGTACTAAATATTATTTTAATTTAAGTGGAAGTTAAGTTTAAGTTATTGTGTTACTATACCAAATACTTAAGTTATTTTAATTAAATTTATTGTACCTAATAATTGAATATAATTATCAGTATATTTATTATGTATGTTGTCTTGTCGAACTGAAAATGATGATAAGCTAACATAAGTCGTCTTGTCAACATCTGATATGGCGCCATTAGATATGGCGCTATGTGTGTGCTGTCTTGTCGAACTGAAAAAGCTGACAAGCTGACATAAAGTCGTCTTGTCAACATCATAATATGGCACCAAATATAGCGCCATTAGGTATGATGCTATATGTGTGTTATTTCATAAATAATTGGCTCATTGAAGGAGTTGTTGTGTGCTCAAAATTTTCCCCAAAAATATTTCATTAAAAGGCTCCAATTTGCTTCTGTGAAAAAACATGCGAGACACAAACTTGGTGGGAAGGGGCTGACGCTGGATGCCGATATTGGTATTGTAGGAACGCCTTGTACAAACAACATAACGAACATACTTGTGAACTTGATGAATGGGCTGATGAATCATGTCATCAAGAATACTACAGGCAGAGATTACAGGATCTTCATGGTATGTGGGAAGTCGAAGCGAGTAAAAATATGGAACGCAATAGAATTATTACAGAAATGAGGGAGAAACTGAAGGAGGTGGAAGAAGAAAAATGAAAAGCAGAATGGAATTGTCAAGTACAAAAGGAACGTAAACAAAAATATAAACGGGAACTTGCGGAGGTGAAGGCGAGACTGAAAGAGGTAGAAGAAGAAAAAGAAGAACTACTAGAACGATTTAATTGGTTGGAGCAGAGAATAAATGACAGCCGGGACTAAACATTAACGTGTATGTGTTTAGTTTATTTCATGTTTTTTATTACTTTAGCCTGTTATGTTTGTGTTCGTGCTGTAGTAATGTTTTTCTTGTTTGTTGTACTAAATTTTATTTTAATTTAAGTGGAAGTTAAGTTTAAGTTATTGTTTCACTATACCAAATAATATAAAAAATTACATAACAACAACAACAACAATCCAGTATAATCGCACTTAGTGGGGTCTGGGGAGGGTAGTGTGTACGCAGACCTTACCCCTACCCTTGGGTAGAGAGACTGTTTTCAAATAGACCCCCGGCGTCCTTCCCTCCAAGAACTTCCCACCTTGCTCTTGGGGAGACTCGAACTTACAACCTCTCGGTTGGAAGTGGGGATTGCTTACCATTAGAGCAACCCCTCTTGTCTGAATTATAAAAAACTACATAACAATTCACATAAAATTATATTGTCTTATGTCTGGATTATATTAGACTCAAAATATGTTAATACGTGTAAAAAAATACGAAAGGGGTATGGCGCTACAAGTGATGGCACCATACCTGTCCGTGGCAGAAAAAACTGACGTAGCGCCACTGTTGGTGGCGCCATGCAGAAATGTCAGAAAAAGTGCACTGTATGACGTCACAACTAATGACTTTATATATATTTCGATCACTATTTTTTACACTTACTAATGTATTTTGAATCCAAATTAATCACATTTTAGTTTCGGACTTTATAGTAGTCAGCAGTCACTTCAGTCTGAAATGCTTTTGGTGTGATGTCTTACTCTGTCCCAAATCGTATCACGCACAAATCAATAATAGAGTCACCGACGATTTAGCACTAGTACCACATGTTTGTAACTTTTGACGTCAATATCTTCTTTTTTCCACTTAATATTTGATATTTGTATAGTGATCCTAATTAATTTGAATTTGTGCCGCGTGAGATTCAATAAAGCAAAAATGTTCTTTATTGAATTTTTTTTGATTTCATGGTTTAAATCCGAAACATATAATTAAAAATAAAGAATCTACCCGACTACCACACTGTAAACCCTGGATGAATTTTACGTTAGTATCCTGTCCTTATTAGAATCAAAGGGCAATGGAATAATATCTCAAAACTACATTCATTTTGTGCTAAAACCATTTGAAAATGAAAAGATAAGAAAAAAGATCAAAGAAAAATTTTCGACATATTGATCGATTAGTATTACTCGGAAATGAAAATTTTCAAAATCGTCTGATAGTCAGAATAATGAATTAGCACAAAGCAAACCTTGAATATTGATGGAATGTGCTCTATTATTGATGGAAAAAGAAAAAAAAATTAGAAGATTCATGGAAGGGTAGGTTGTGTCTCAAATGGTCCACTTTTATTTAGTGGACATTTGGACATAAGAACAATAAGATTTTAGGAAAAAAGTGGGAAAAAAATCAAGTGAAAATGGTATTGAAAATTAGATTTCTATTTGCACATGAAATAATTTGGGTTGTTTTTGAATTTTTGTGAGTGATCTGAAATGAAAATTTTGAAAAATAACTTTTTGGTTATTTCTAATTTTTTCAAAAAATACCGAAATTCATCTTCAAGTGAAAATTGTTAATTTCATAATCAAATATTGATTTCGAATAAAACTAAAAATAAAAAATAAAATCTTTTTTATGGCAAATGGTCCCTTAAATTTGTCCTTCGTTAAACGTTAGCAGTAAAAGTACTCTCACACTTTCGTATCATATTTCTTTTGCTTCAATTCAACGAATGGAATTCCCATATGTATCAAATATCGTCCATGCTAACTGACATACGATGTATTATGAATATTGTAAATCAATTAATCAACAAAAATTAGTAGGAGTTGATTACATTAATTGGCAAAATCAGTATCCCAGAATTACAAAAAGTTTTAATCGCAGATTGGTTTCCAGTTTACCAAATCTATATATAAATATATAAAGAATTTTGCAATAATACTGATAATTAAAGTTTAACTATAACTTTGTTTTTTGGTAAAAAGGGAAATATATTACTGATTACGGAAATATTGTTACAGTAGAGTTACTTGGGTACCTCATGGTAACCCAGTTCTGCAATGTTTTGCAAGATAACATTCATATTACAACCTAAAAAGGACCTAGGCAATTCAGTTCCTAAGATGTCTGCCCAAAGGACATCGTTGACAAACATTGGAGGAACTGTCAAAATTCCATAAACATTACAAAAAACTTTTCCTGCTGCTTCCTTTGCTAGTGCATCGGCCACTCTATTTGCTCCATGAACGAGTGCTTCACCACCACTCTGCCAATCCTTTGAATCAACAACCTGCATTCACAAACTAGGGGGTCAAACATCAAGTTACCATCTGTTAGCATAGTAAGTAATTGTGAGGAGTCCGTGTCGATGTGCAGCTGTAGAAAGTTGTTGTGTTCTGCTATTTGGAGGCCTTCTATGAGTGCACGAAATTCAGCATCCAGTCCCCACTATGGCTTCTGAAGATGCCCCTGTCCCTCCAACTCCAATCCTGCCTTTGACTGCACCATCGGTATTCAGCTTGAAGGTATCTCTAGGAAGAGGTTCCCATTTGAGCATCAGCTGGTGTGAGCATAGCTGGTTGCTACTGCTTCTGAGCATTTGGGATTCAGTTGCTTTGGCAATGGTGTTCTTTGAGTTTATGAGGTCCTTTTTATTATTGAGCACATTGTTATTTCTTGTTAGGCAAATGTGCCAGAGGCAGAAGGGCATGAGGACTGCCCAATGCAGGTGTTCATTAAGATTCCTTCCCTTGATGGTTGGCCAAATTTACTGCAAGAGGTAAGAGCTATTTTTAGGGTTTGGTGGTGGAGGGGATGTTGCTTTGGCTTGGATTGCATTCCAGAAATGGATTGCAATGGGGCATGTGAAGAATATGTGCTCAATATCCTCACACCCAACACCACAATAATCGCAAGCAGCTGGACAGTTGATTCCCATCGAGCTTAGCAAAGCCCTTGTTGGCAGTCTCATATGGGTTAGGAGCCAGATAAAATATTTTATCTCGCTAGGGGCTTCTAGTTTCCATAGCCACTTGAAGTTGTCCAAAATCTCAGGTGTTTCTGCTGAGCATTGTTTTGAATAAAGTTGTAGGCTGATTTCTGGGTAAATTTCCCATTATTGGTGAGAGACCAGACTAGTGTGTCTTCCTTTGTTGTAACACTAGGTATGAACACTGAGTCCATAATGTTGAGGATGTGGGGGGGGGGGGGGGATCAAAGGAGAGGGAGGATGTGTCACATGCTCCTCTGTTGTGAATTGAATTCACTTTGACTAGAAGATCCCTACTAGTCATAGGTCCCTCCATTAGCTGCCTAATGGCAGGTTGATTAGGGATCCAAGGGTCATTGAAGAAGCTTACTCTAGTTCCCTTATTTACAACCCATCTACTGGCCTTACTGCATGTTTCCCATCCACTTAGCATGACTTTCCAAGTGTGAGATTTGTTGTTGCCATGATGCCTTCTGACATTGGTGGGTCTGGACATATTGCAATTTTTATGGATGATAACTCTAGCCTAGAAACTGTTTGTATTAGTGTAGGCTCTTCATGCCAGGCTTGCTAGTGTAGCCTTGTTTTTGAAACTAGCTTTTTGGATCCCTAGGCCTCCCTGAGCCTTAGTTCTAGTCACAACCTCCTACTTGATCATGTGCATTTTCTTCTTCTCCTGGGTGGTACCCCATAGGAAGTTTTTTTGGATCTTATCAATCTGGTTGGTTATCTTGGTGGGAAGGGATATGAATTGCATGACATGGCTTGGTAAGTGCCTAGGGTTGCTTTTATCAGGGTTGTTCTACCAGCTATGTTGAAGAATTTGGTTTTCCAGCCTACCAACTTGTTGTGCATGTTATCAATGATGAATTGGAAGTCAGAGGTAGTCTTTCTTTTACTTAGGATTGGGAATCCTAGTTATTTACCAAAGGATGAGGAGTGTTTGATGGACAGAGTGTTGGACATGTGTTGTGCTTTGTCCTGGGGGGTATTGGAGGAAAAGATGACTTTAGATTTAGCTAGATTGATTTTTTGGCCTGAGTGGCTGTTAAATTCCTGCAGAATGGTGATGATTGTTTCACAGTTTCTGATGGTCCCCTTTGCAAACAGTGTTAGGTCATCAGCAAAGAACATGTGGGAGATCTTCAGGCTAGTTCCGCTTATGCTAATAGGGTGCCATAGTCTTTGGTTGACAACCTTGTCAATGGCCTTTGACAACCTTTTCATACATAGAATGAACAGGTATGGAGACATTGGGTCTCCCTGCCTAATGACTCTTGAGGGGGTGAATTCTTCAGTTTTCTCTCCATTAACAAGGATTTGGATGGAGGAGCTACTGATGCATGAGATTATTAGCTTGGACAAACCTAATGGAAAATTGAACACATGAAGGGTGTCTCTAATGAAAGTCCATTCTAGTATGTCAAAAGTTTTCTCAAGGTCAATTTTTAAAATCATGTTAGCATTTTGACCCTTCATTTTTCTAAAATAGTTTATGTATTCCTGAACTATAATGGCATTATTAGAGACTCTTCTGATGCTTAGAAAGCTGGCCTGACTTGGGCCTATGATGAGGTTCATGGTTGATTTTATCATGTTTACAATGATTTTAGGCACATTTTTGTAGATTGTGTTACATTGGCCAATAGGTCTAAAGTTCTTTAGCATGGATGCCTGAGAGCATTTTGGGATAAGACAAAAGAGAGTTTTGTTCATGTCTTTATCCATTGTGCAGGTGCTGAAGCATTTTTTACTGAATTGCACCATAGAGTCACCTACAATGTCCCACTACTTTTGATAAAAAAGGGATGGAGGCCATCTGGCCCAGGTGCTTTGAAGGGTTTATTGGAGAACACAACTGCTTTGATTTTATTCATGTGCAACTACCTATCCATGAAACCCTTGTGGCTTTGGTTGAGGGCTGGTTCCATAGTGGCTTGAGGGGTGGGCTCCCAATTAGCAGCAGTTTGGGAGGTTGTGTATAACTCTTTGAAGAAATTGACAATGGAAACCTGGATTTCAGAGTGGTTGTGGGTCCAGTTGCCATTGTCATGTTTTAAGGAGAGGATGTTGTTCCTTCTTCTTCTATTTATAGTGGAGGTGTGAAAGAACCTAGTATTGGCATCTCCTTCACTAAGCCAATTCATCCTGGACTTTAATTTCCAAAATTCCTTGTTATTATTCTTGAGTATGTTGTTAAGCTCCTCATTGATGCCGCTTTCAAGTTGAAGGATAAAGCTACTAAATGGGTAGTTAGGTGAATTCTGAATACAATGGATTCTGGCAACAAGTCTTTTTTTCTTATGGAAACTGTTACCAAAGACTTGATGGTTCCACTTGGAGGCTAGCTCTTGGAACCTGGCAATGGACTGGATAAGTGGAGCTTGCCCAAAAAAAACTTGGTTGATAACACTAGGGAATGAAGGGTGGCTAGCCCACATTGTTTCAAACCCGAAAGGTTTTTTGATTAGAGGTCTTTCCAAGCCTTCCATTTGGATTTTTAAGGGGAAAATGGTCTGAGTGGGTCCTAGCCAGGTGTTGTACAGTTGCCTCTGGGTACTGTGCAATTCATTCCTCATTGGCACAACACCTATTAATTCTTTCCAGAATTAGGGCATTCCTATTTTTGTATCTTTTATAAGTCCAAGTGTACTTACTACCCTTATACCCTAGATCAATTAACTGACATTTGTTGATACACTTCCAGAAGTTATTGCTTTGGCTAAGGTTGATAGGATTACCCCCCAAATTTATCTCTAGCCTTCAATATTTCATTAAAGTCCCCCCTACAAACCAGTTATTTTTAGCATTTGTTAAGAGTGTGATTAGTTGATCCCACAAAATATTTTTGAGCAAAGAGCTCCACAATTTCAAAATGGAAAATTTTGATATAGAAACACATGCTGCATAAATATCAACATTAAAAATATACAAGTGCATAACACTTCGGACTGAAAAAGACACAATCTTAATGAGCTACACTTAAATAAGATCTACATTGATAGAAGGTGGATCCAGAATTTAAGCTCTATAGATTCTTGGTATTGAAATTTTTGTATTTTGAAAGTTATGAGTTCATTCTACAGTTTTATTACGTACACTTTACTTGAAATTATATACATAAACTTATGTATTTTCAAATCTTTTTTTTCATTTCACATGGTTAAGGAGAGTAGATATATTTTCTACCCCCGACCCCTGACCTGCCTCTGATTATTGAAAGTGAATTCGTTTTCAATTACCCAGTCCTATTAAATATGGGGGAGAATTAAGCAACTCTTATAGATAGATGGGATAGGAAGGAAGAACCACTGATAGCATTGGTAGCTGCTTCTTTCCGATCGATATACAAGCAGTTGGGCGCGAACCATACTGGAAATGATAATCCCTACGGAAAGATAGTTGGCGGCCAACCTAGACACCGTCTTATTGGCCCATGGAAATTATCTAAACCGAGCGGATCAAGCCTTTCTTCTTCCTGCTCAAGCAGATGCCGAGCAACTAGGAAGAAGAGTAAGCATACGTATCGGAAAGCAAAGATGCCACCTCTCGTTATTGATTTACTTTGAGAGAACTCAGAGGGTGATTAGAGTAAATCAAATGAATCACAACATGCAAACAATATTCAAAATCGGTTTCAAGAATGACCTGCTTGTAACCCAAATCCCATGCCAACATAAGGCCACAGTAGATGGCTCTCATTTATTGTACATAGATGATTGGTCTCGAGCGTGAAACTCCCCAGGGATTAAAAAAGAAATTCGACTTTTCCCTAACGCATCTTTCCTAAATCGATCGATCAAATTCTTCATATCCGAAGTGCAGGAAGGATCTTACTAGAAAGTCGTCTTGCTGATACGATAGACCTCTGGGTATGGACACATTCGTCTCGACAATAGGATCTCGCCTACCCCAAGCAATTTGGGTAAAGTGTTCATTCACACCTTCAACAACACCAAGATATTGGCCCATGACCATGTTTACTTCATCTTCAAGAGCAAGCATCCTGGCTCTCAGGGCTCAGGCATTTCATTTTTAGTCGTTCGGCTAAAACATTTGACAAACTCTAGCCCAAAAATATATTATGCAATTTGAAGCCACTAACTAATTGTAATAGCTAAGCGAAAAATCTAAAGGTCGATATCTTTACCATTCATCGCTTATATATATCTGGAAGTCTAGCCCTTCACAAAATCGAGAACGATGTTGAGTACTTAACCAATAAGTTAGTGGCAGAAATTAATAAGATATCTGGTGCTGCTTCTTGCTACTTTTGTTTGCTGAGAGATGTTAAACAGAATAAGCGTAAGGTTTTTCCTTTGTCAATTAAAACATGCCGTTAATTACCTTCATAGCCACATGATATGAACAGAAGAAATTTAAAGAAGCACCATCTGGGCATGTTTTAATTATATAATGGTATAAAAATTAAAAATCACAGTAAGATGCATCACATCAATTATGTAATGAGTGATTTTACAAACGCATAGTTATTTAATATACAAAAAAGACTGTTTCTTATACAAAAATATACAAATAGACTGTCATTATACAAAAAAATATACAAAAAAGACTGTCATTATATATAAATAAACTGTTACTATACAAAAAATTAGACTGTCACTATACAATTTATATACTAAATAGACTGTCATTATACAAAATAGATGTCACTATACAAAATATATACAAAATAGATGTTACAAGACAATATATTTACAAGAAAGACTGTCACTACAAAAAATATAGAAAATAGACTGTCATTGTACAAATTATATACAATAGACTTTCACCATACAAAAAATATATTAATAGACTGTCACTATAGAAAATAGACTGTCATTATGTAAAAAATATACAAAATAGATTCTCACTATACAAAACATATACAAAATAGATATTTCGGGCAGTTAAATGTAATATGTTTGGGTAGAAGGGCTTTTTCGGGTAAATGGAAAAAAGGATTTTTTTCCTATCTATACCATATATGAAACCTTATTACTAAAAATATGTATATTTTCATTATTACCCGTTATGTTTATATTTTTCCTATAATAGTTATACCATTCGTTAAATACCCAATATTAAGAGCTGATTCCTTCCAAATTAGGCGCCTACAAATCTAGGTAAATATTTAAATAGCTTATTCCTTACAAATTAGGCGCAATGGCTATTACAATTGTTTTTCCAATACAAGAAAATACCCGAGATCTGAACATATGTTCCTTACATTGTTGCTGGTATAAATGTTCACTACAAAATTTTCTTCTAATCTATAAATTTTTTTATCAAAAATCTATAAATAAATTACAAATCAGTTTACATGTATAAAGCAATATTGTTTTGAAGGGCATCTACAAAATTACTTCATTTATACTACACTTACACTACAATCTATGTTGAAAAAAATGTTGAACACAAAAGTTTCTCTTTATCTACAAAATTTCAACAAATAAACTACAAATCAGTTTAAGTATTGTATAAAGTTGTATTATTTTTAAGGGTATCTATAAAATTACTACATTTATACTCCTATAAAATTCTAATCTACGTAGAAAAAAATGTTGACTACAAAATTTTTCTTCATCTACAAAATTTCTACATAAAAAACTACAAATAAACAACAAATCAGTTTAAGTATTGTATAAAGTTGCATTGTTTCTAAGGGTTCTACAAAATTACGACATTTATACTACAATTAAACTACAATCTTATGTTGACAACAGAATTTACTCTTCATCTACAAAATTTCTAAAAAAACTACAAATAAATTACAAAATTTTTGTAGATGAATTGTAGATTAATGTGTTCAGCGGGTATAATCACAATAGCAACAGCAAAATCCTTGAAAACATACAACCGTGACCAATGTAGAAGAATTGAAGCTAGTTATCAATACGATTCCCATCTGGCTAACCACTACACCTTTTGGTATATGTGTAGCACAAGCTGCAATATTTTTCATCAAACAAGGTGTGACACTGAACCGAAAGATTGTTCACCATTTTGAGATTCCCTCTGCCTCAATTTTTGCCTTAGCAACTGTTGGCATGATAATATCTGTCACTACCTATGAGAAAATCCTCGTACCTGTCCTAAGACATGCAACAAGAAACGAAAGAGGCATTAGTATTCTCCAAAGGGTCGGTATTGAAATGATCTTCTCTATTTGTACTATGATCGTTGCAGCTCTAGTCAAAAGAAAAAGATTCTAATACTACCAGTTATATCTTTATTTAGAAAATATCCACCTTTAAAATTGTGGATCTTGCCATGAGTATCAAATTACGCTATAAGTCGACGTTGTCCCTGTCGTTAGAGTTAGAAAGACATGTGTTATATAGTTGCTGGGAAATGAGAAAAGAAGAAAAGAGTGCTTTGCCGACACTGACACTGAGAGATGAAAGCTAGGGGAGCGAATGGCATTGGATACCCCAGTAGTCCTAGCCATAAACGATGGATACTAGGCACTGTGCGTATCGACCCGTGCAGTGCTGTAGCTAACGCGTTAAGTATCCCGCCTGGGGAGTACGTTCGCAAGAATGAAACTCAAAGGAATTGACGGGGGCCCGTACAAGCGGTGGAGCATGTGGTTTAATTCGATGCAAAGCGAAGAACCTTACCAGGGCTTGACATGCCGCGAATCCTCTTGAAAGAGAGAGGTGCCTTCGGGAACGCGGACACAGGTGGTGCATGGGGGGGGGGGGTCAATTTCCACCTCTCTACCAACCTATCTATCGATTTTGAGTAAGACATGCTTATGCCCTCCCTGGCGATTAGTGAAATGGGGTTCTCATTGTTATAATAATCCCAAGGAGCGTGAAGCGTTTAGTGTACTTAAAAATAGAAAGAAATCGAATTGATTGATTAATGCTTGCTCACTGCGCGGGGTCAGAAGGAAGGTAGGAGGCTCCTTCTTCTTCTGCTTTCTATAGCACGTTGAAACTCTTTTTTTATTTCAAAAGTGAAGTCTTATTTGTATCAATATTCATTTCTTCTTACTTACTAAAAAGAAATATTACTGCCTTTCTTTTTTGTCCAATCATACATATGTTATAATTATGCATAATATAAATGTACTCTTAATTATATTTTTTATTTGAATTATGATATATAAATGATAATTTGGTATGCTAAAATGTAATTAACTCAAACCTTAAACATTGCAGGTAATAAGGTTTCATATGTGGTATAGGAAGGTAAAAATTCATAGAAAAAAATATGAACTATTAAAATTTTGATGGATTATAAAAGGTAATTTTCTCTATAAAATACACTTTTACAAGTAGGTATGTCGGTTGAACTATGAGACAAGTTAAGAGGGGATTTATGTAGTAACCATTTTTTTAGTTTTAAATTGAGGAAAAATTATGCAAGTATTAAAATTTATCTCCAACGAACGGAAAAAAAATTAATTACTTATATACATATATCAAATAATGTACTAATAAAATAATATGTGATCTTAAAGTTTGTTACTCGTTGCACATGAGATCAATATTTCTTCAAACTTTATCACACTTCTAAAGTGATGGAAAATGGAGGAAATTAAGTGTTAACAAAATAAATTAGATGAGAACTTGAAATTTAATTTACTTAAATTTGAGGCTAAAATATTTTTACCATTCATATTTTATGGAAAGATAATTTCAAATCCTTAGTTTTTGCGCGGAGCGTGAATATATTTACTAATATAATATATAGAAGCGAAAGTGGAAGATTATACGAAAGTGGAAGATCATTAAATTATATTTATTCGTCCCCTACCTAATTGATGAATCTCAAACTTACAAATATTTGTGACCTATTATTAAAATACCGATTTATTGTTAGGCAACTTGGTCATCTATAATTATTATGACACTTTTTGCTTGGCAACTTAGAGCCTGTTTGGAAAGCCACAAGGAATTTGGAATTAAGTGTAACTGGATGTAATTATATACTTTGGCTTATTTATTTGACCAAATAATTACTTGGTTGGTGAGGAATTGGGTGTAATTAAGAGAGAGTAATATACTTTCCAATTCTCATAGGGGAATAAAGAATTGGGTATAATTACATCATGTAATTACAAGGCAACCTTTCCAATTCCTTTTTTTTCTCTTTCATCAATATTATATTAATCTTTCGTTGAAAAAAAAATGGTAGAAAAAAACAAAACATCTCTTCACTTCTATTCAGTTCCAGCAAGCTGCTCCAGGTAACGTTTCATTTTTGTTTTCCCTTTTGTACTTCATATTTTTATGAGTAGTTAATTCATATGATCTATTTTATTGATATAACTTCATGTTGCCTTTTGAATTATAGTTTTGGAATCTTTACCTTTCTATTTTAGAAGAGTGAAATTTGGGAAGAACAATAATTTTAAATATGGGCATAAACTTCACAAACAAACAAAATGTATACAAATACTATGTCTTGTCATATTCAGTTTTCATATTGTGTAGTGTATTATATTGGAAAGAGGAAAAAATATATCTGTATAAAAAAAATTGTACCAGTTGTGTATGAAAAGAAATCTTTGTGTATTTTCCATGATTTATGCCATTAAATATTCCTTGATTTATGCCATTAAAATAGAACGGAGAACCTTAATAATTAGAATATTTACTTTAAAGTAAGTTGTTCATCAGCTCTTGGATAATGAGTTATAAACTTTTTGTGCAATTATAGATGAATCACTATGCTTTGTTTATATTCTGCCACGTATATTTTTTATATCTTGCCCGACTTGATTATGCATTATGAATCTCATAAATATATTGCATAATCATATAATTATATTTATGTAGGATGTTAACTAACCAACACCAAAGATTGAAAAACCATACACCAAATGGAGTGAAGTTCAAGACGAACATTTCATTTATTTTATCGCTGAACAAGTTAAGTTAGGAAGAACGCAACAAGGAGACTTAACAACCGAGGGATGAGATGGTGTAGAAAGAGAAATGAATAAGTTATATGGGGACAAATTAGATAAGACGAAAATAAAAAATAGGATGAGAACATTGAAGAAAACTTATGCTACTATGAAGAGAATTGTGCAACATAGTGGATTTGGATGGAATGAAGAAACTCGAAAAGTTGATGCCAAAGATGATGTTTGGGAGCAGTACCTTGCAGTGAGTCTTACTATTCTTTTTCCTTTTATAGCTAAAATTTGAATATAAGTTATTTGTTTCTCTAATTAAGAACGTTGGTTACGTTATAGGCTCACCCAAAAGATGCTCAATATAAGACGAAGAAGTTGCCAGACTATAATACTTTGGCTTTGATTTTTGGAGACACTGTCGCTGATGGTGGGAATGAATGTGAAATTAATGATACGGAGGATTTCCAAAATGAATTTTCTGATGAGGAGATACCTGGTGCAAAAATTACTACACCTATTTCTGAAGATGCGCAGTCTATTGACCATGTATATCTTGATCAAACCATAAGCTTCACGAGTACTGAAACAACTCAATCAACTGGTCAAGATAAGAGAGCAGGAAAATGACGTTTAGCTGAGGAACAAACTTTGACATCTCGTCCCAAAAGAATTAGGAACTCTATTGGAACTAATTTGGCTAAATCTGTTGATAGATGGACATCTATAGCTGAAGAGCAAATAAGACTACAACATGAGCCAAAAAATACTTTAGCGGAGAAATTAATGCCTTTGATAATGGAACTAGAATTGGATGACGCATGGAATATGCGAGTTATTGATCTCCTTACAAATGAGAGAAAATGCTAAACTCTTTGCTGCTATGGCTCCTCCGCTTAGAAAGAAATGGGTTATGCACAAACTTGGATTATATGATTGATGATGTTTGTGTTCTGGTTTTGATGTTCTGATGAAGTTATAAACTAGTATTTTTTTTTGGATTATGTTAACTGTTAGCTGCAGACATGAGCATCTTCTACTTTTGCTTATGTTTTATATGTATTATGTGAAAATCGGGGATTTTAGTCCATCAATGCTTTATATAGCGTCTTCCTATTTTGTTCTTTTTTATTAATTGCTACAATGAGCTCCATGGACCTACGCTTATCTTATTTATTTTTGAAAGCATTATGTTTTCTCTTATGCTATTACAGTTGTAAATTTTAATTTTTTCCTGTCATATAGGATGGCAAATGAAGACCAATTCATGATGTTTCTTGCAAAATGTGTGCTTTTATTAAGCATTATTGGAAAATATTTAGGTATTGGACCAAAAGAAAGAGTGCACCGCTCAATTTTAACTGGAGCAAAGTTTATTAAAGATTTGATTGAAGGACATTCTCGTGGATGCTATGACCTACTACGTATGATGTCGGATATTTCCTATAACTTGTAGATGAGATGAAAACAAGAGGTCTATTAACTGATTCAAGAACGGTTAAGGTTGAGGAGCAATTGGCCATATTTTTGTTTACATAAAGCTAATAATGAAAGGAATAGATTCGTACAAAATCATTTTCAACATTCAGGAGAAACCATTATCCATTATTTTAACAAGTGTTTAAAAGCTTGTCTACGATTAGGAAAATACTATGTCAAGCAAGCAGGAAAAGGTGTCCCGCAAGAGATATCGTCTAATCCACTTTTCTATCATTGGTTCAAGGTTAGTATTTAGTATTACATTATACAATTATTAACAGTAATATTAATTATTTGTGCAATATTTTAAAATTATTGTAAATTTTTGAAGGATTGTATTGGAACTATCGATGAAACTCATATCCCTGCATTTGTTTCTATGGAAGATCAACCAAGATACAGAAACCGTAAAGGAGTTCTTTCTCAAAATGTCCTTGCTGTGGTAGATTTTGATATGAATTTTCAATATGTGATTGCTGGTTGGGAAGGCTCTGCTTCTGATTCTAGAGTATCAAGAAATGCCGTTTGAGAAAGATCAGCAAATAAGTTTAAATTTCCAACTTGTAATTTACAAATAACTCATATATTATCTATTCGATTTTTGTTATCGTTTTTTAAATACTTAACTTGTACTTGTAACTTTGTAGAAAAATATTATATAGTTGATGCAGGATATGCAAATACAAAGGGATTTTTAGCACCTTATCGTACAGTACGACATCATTTGAGAGAATAGAGCCAAATACAAGCTCCACAAAATGCTCGCGAGTTTTTTAACTTAAGACATTCAAAACTTTGAAATGTGGTTGAGAGGACACTTGCCGTTTCAAAAAAAAGGTTTCCTATATTGATGATTCCTCCTCCTTATACTATCAAAAAACAAGGCTGGATTGTGCTAGCATATTGTATACTTCACAATTTTATTCGTAAGTGAAACAGGGAAGATGCATATTTTGAAGAGCACATGGAAGAGGAACTAGAAGATTCCCATAATTTGGATGACATTGATTTAGATTCAGATGATGAAGAACTTGGATGAGGCCCGACTAAGGCTGTATCCGGTTCCGGTTCTGGGTCTATTTGGGTCTGCGGTTCCGGTTCTGGCGGTTCCGGAGCTGGAACCGCTACCATACGGTTCCGGAGCCGGAACCGCTACCATACGTATGGAAAAAAACCATCCGGTTCCGGTTCCGGCGGTTCCCGGCGGTTCTGAATTTTTTTTTCTTTTAACCAATATCTTGAATAGTAGTCATTAGTATATTGTAGAATATATTTTATATGGTGTACTATGTTATTAGTATAGTATATATTGTGTATAAGTAGTGTATATTTTGTATATAAGTAGTATATATTGTATGTAAGTAGTATATATTATATATAAGTAATGTATATTGTGTTGTAGTTAGTAATTAGTATAAATTGTATATAAGTAGTATATATTCATAAAGAAATATTGAGACAAAAGATATTCAAGGATATGATAAAGAGCATATTTATTGACCAAAATGGCATATCTTTCTTATTCTTCCTTCCCCCAATGGAATGAGCACAACATGGTACTAATACCACCATTAAAAGGAAAAAATGTACAAGTACCCGTGCCACTACGATCTCCAGTAAACCGATGCACATGTAATCTCCCACAAGATTTACACTTAGCTTTATTTTGTTCTCTAAGTTGAATAAAAAATTGCCAAACTAATGATGTTTCTGTACGTTTAGGAGGTTGTCTACTAAAAGTGGGAGTTTGTACGGGTGGGTGTGCCGGTTCATCACCTGAGTTATGAGCAGGACTAGTAGGTGTATCATCTAAATCTACCGGAGCTTGGGTTTCATCATCATCATCATCATCCTCATTTCCCTCTAATATAGGTGCATTAGGATAAAGAGTATTCATAATATCATCGTCTATTCTATCATCTACTGCTACATCATGTAAAAAATCAATATCGCTAAATTGAAAACAAGGATTTCTAGGTTGGCTACTACTTTGAACTTGCTTATCTTTTCTAGGTCGGGGAGCCGGGGGAGGGGTAGTATTTTGGCCATTATTTTCACCGGTTTTAGCTTTTCCTTTACCGAACATATTTTTCAACGAAAATGCCATAATAATTATAATTAAGCAAACTAACAACACAAAAAAATGCTATTAGCACGTAAGAGTTGAAACGAGTTTACCGGATTGACGAACAACTTCTTGAAAATTGAAAATCGTTGAAATTGAACACTTGAAAACTTCAATTCAACAACATCACAATATTTCACGAATTTGCAACAATAAATTAAGCACTTGCACTAGAAAGATTGAAAGAGAGCTTGAGAGAGATTGAGAGATATTGATGAATGGTGAATAAAAATGAACAAATGAGGGGATATTTATAGTTGAGAAATGGGAAATAGTGTAATTATATAAAGTTTGGGGTTAAAATTAAAGTTTGGGGGCCAAATGGCTATTTTTTAAACTTCCAAACGGCTACTTTTGAAAAAGAGCCGTCTGGAAATTATTATAATTTTTTTTTAAATTCTGCCCGTTACAGAACCGGATGGAACTGCCAGAACCGGTCCGGTTCCGGTTCCGCGATTCCAGCGGGTAGAACCGCCCCGCATCGATTCCCGGAAACCGCCAGAACCGGAATCGCCGGAACCGGCAGAACCGTGGTTCCGGTCCGATTCCGGTTCGGAACCGCGAAATTTACACCCTTAGGCCCGACTAATGTTGACAAACAATGTATGTGCAATCTAAGAGATGGAATAGCTCATCAGATATGGAATGCTTGACCAATTAGATGAAATTTTATATACATCGCCGTTATGAAATATGGTATAGCTTATCGTTGTTGTTTTTTATTCAAATGAGTTGCTAAAGAATTTTGATTTGTCATTGAAATTTTTATTGTCCTATTTTAAGTTACAATATTGTCTAAATGGAAAATACCAATTACTTTTATAATTCTATGTATTACTTTATAATTATTTAACATATTTTCTCATAAAAGGATATAAATTTTTACTATATAATAATTTAATATCTATTATACATATAAATATTTATCATACAATTAAAATTATTTACATATTATTCTGAAAAAATAGTTATTTATCTATGTAATTATATTTGTACAACCAAACATGACATATGTAATTACACTGTAATTATATCATGACAAATAAATATGCCATTGTAATTACAATACTATTGTTATGAAATAATATAAAAGACAAGAACAATAATGCAAGAACAAGAGCAAATAGAGAGAAGAGTAGAGAGAGTTCTTCTTATTGATACTTAGAGAATGTTAGGAGTGATTTACAATGGTAGAGGGCACCTCTATTTATAGGGAGGAGGATGATTTATCTACCAAGAATAGAACTCTAGAATCTCTCTAATTAAAGACATTCACCTTAAATAGAAGTGTATTTATAACACTCCCCCTTGAATGTCTATTCAATGATGTGCCTCGTTAAAACCTTAAAACAAAACCCAATGGGAAAAATTAAAGTAAGGAAAAAGAGTACACATGTTTGAATATGCGCCTATTGGTTGCCTCGTTAAAAACCTCGCAAGGAAAACCCGGTGGGACAAAACCTTGTAAGGGAAAAAGAGTGCAACGCGCCTTAACTCCCCCTGATAAGAACATCAATTTATGTCCTTAAGTCTTCGCATCCCGATCTTGTGAACTAGCTTCTTGAAGGTTGACTTTGGTAGAGATTTTGTGAACAAATCAGCCATATTGTCGCTTGAACGAATCTGTTGAACATTGATATCACCATTCTTTTGAAGATCATGTGTGAAGAATAACTTTGGTGAAATATGCTTCGTTCTATCTTCTTTTATGAATCCTCCCTTCAATTGAGCTATACATGCTGCATTGTCTTCATACAAAGTTGTGGGTAGTTTATCACACTTCAAACCACATTTGCCTTGGATATGATGTATTATAGACCTCAACCACACACACTCTCGACTTGCTTCATGAATAGCAATTATCTCGGCATGATTAGATGAAGTAGCCACAATTGATTGCTTAGTCGATCGCCAAGATATGGCGGTCTCTCCATAGGTAAACACATAACCCGTTTGAGATCGAGCCTTGTGTGGGTCGGACAAATATCCAGCATCAGCATAACCAACAAGATCCGGGCTGCAATTCTTGCCATAAAATAAGCCCATATCGGTAGTTCCCTTTAGGTACCGCAATATGTGTTTGATCCCATTCCAATGTCTCCTCGTAGGAGCCGAGCTAAATCTTGCTAAGACATTAACTAAAAAGGATATGTCAGGTCTTGTAGTATTTGCAAGATACATTAGTGCGCCAATTGCGCTAAGATATGGTACTTCAGGACCAAGTAGCTCTTCATTCCTTTCTTGTGGTCGGAATGGATCTTTGTTCACATCAAGTGATCGAACAACCATCGGTGTACTTAAAGGATGTGCTTCATCCATGTAAAACTGTTTCAGTACCTTTTCTGTATAGGTAGATTGATGAACGAAAATTCCGTTTGCCAAATATTCAATATGCAAACCAAGACATAGTTTAGTCTTTCCGAGATCTTTCATCTCGAATTCATCCTTTAGATAATCAATTGCCTTTTGGAGTTCTATAGGGGTTCCAATAAGGTTTATGTCATCGACATATACGGCAAGTACAACAAATTCCGATGTTGTTTTCTTTATAAAAACACACGGGCAAATGGCGTCATTTATATAGCCTTCTTTTAACAAGTACTCACTAAGACGATTATACCACATTCGTCCAGATTGCTTTAGACCATACAAGGATCTTTGCAATTTAATTGAGAACATTTCCCGAGATTTTGAATTATGCGCGTTTGGCATCTTGAGTCCATCGGGAATTTTCATGTATATCTCATTATCAAGTGAGCCATAAAGATAGTCAGTAACCACATCCATTAAGTGCATGTCAAGCTTTTCATGGACAGCAAAACTTATGAGATAACGAAAGGTTATCGCATCCATTACAGGCGAATATGTCTCTTCATAATCGACACCAGGCCTTTGAGAAAAACCTTGTGCAACAAGGCGTGCCTTATATCTTTGTACCTCGTTTTTCTCATTTCTTTTGCGTACAAAGACCCATTTATAGCCGACAGGCTTAACACCATTAGGTGTTTCAACTATAGGGCCAAAAACTTCACGTTTTGCCAGCGAATTCAATTCTGATTGAATTGCTTCTTGCCACTTTGGCCAATCCTGTCTTTTTCGACATTCTTCAACAGATTGAGGTTCGAGATCCTCACATTCTTGCATAATGCTAGATGCTACATTATAAGCAAAGGCATTATCCACCATAATATCCACTCGATTAATATTTGCCTCAATATTAATTGGATTTAGGGATAGTTCCGTATTTTCCAGAGTCTCGGGCTCAATGGATTCTTCGTGAATCTCAGAATTTGTTAAATCATGAGATTCTTTCGTGGTGTCATTTTGATCGTTCTTTTTCCTCTTTCTAGGATTTCGATCTTTGGAACCTAATGGTCTGCCACGCTTCAGGCGTGCATTTGACTCATTGGATATGACACTAGATGATTGTCCAACAGGGACATCAATACGGATTGGAACATTTTCCGCGGGAATGTGGGATTTCGTTATCCTCTTCAAGTCCGTAAATGCGTCAGGCATTTGATTTGCTATTCTTTGCAAATGGATAATCTTTTGTACCTCTCTTTCACAAATAGAGGTATGTGGATCAAGATGAGATAATGATGCATTTTTCCACAAAATTTCCCGTTTGGTTTCACCAACTTCTCCCCCTAATTTTGGGAAAAGTGTCTCATCAAATCGACAGTCTGCAAATCGTGCAGTAAACAAGTCGCCTGTCAATGTTTCGAGGTAGCGAATGATGGAGGGCGATTCAAACCCAACATATATTCCTAACCTTCTTTGCGGACCCATTTTGGTGCGGGATGGCGGTGCTATAGGCACATATACTGCGCATCCAAAAATTCTTAAATGGGATATATCGGGTTCATGACCCAAAACCAATTGCAACGGGGAATACTTGTGGTAATTCGTCGGTCTGAGACGAATTAGCATTGCTGCATGTAAGATGGCGTGACCCCATACCGAAGTGGGCAGCCTCGTTCTCATAAGCAATGGCCTTGCAATCAACTGCAGGCGTTTAATTAACGATTCTGCAAGACCGTTTTGAGTGTGAACATGAGCTACAGAATGTTCAACTTTTATCCCGATTGATAAGCAATAATCATTAAATGCTTGGGATGTAAACTCAGCAGCATTATCCAGTCTAATGGACTTGATTGGATTATCTGGAAATTGTGCTCGTAGTCGAATTATTTGTGCCATTAATTTCGCAAACGCAAGGTTGCGTGATGACAACAGGCACACATGAGACCATCTACAGGATGCGTCTATCAAGACCATGAAATACCTAAACGACCCACTAGGTGGGTGAATAGGTCCACAAATGTCCCCTTGTATACGTTCCAGAAACGTGGGTGACTCAGTCCCAACCTTTGTTGGTGATGGCCTGATAATCAACTTGCCTTGATAACACGAAGTGCAAGGATATTCATTATTCGAAAGAATTTTGAAATTCTTTAACGGATGCCCATATGAGCTTTCTACAATCCGTCTCATCATGACCGATCCTGGGTGTCCCAATCGATCATGCCAAAGTACAAAGGTATTGGAATCAGTAACCCTTTGGTTTACTGTTGAATGTGCCTCAATTGCACTAATTCTTGTCCAATACAGGCCACAAGATAAAGACGGGAATTTCTCAATAACCCTCTTTTGGCCGGAGACATTCTTTGTGATGACGAGATATTCAAGATTATCTTCATCCATTGTCTCAGTATGATAGCCATTCCGGCGTACATCTTTAAAACTCAACAAGTTTCTCTTAGACTTGGAGGAGAACATTGCATTCTCTATGATTAACGTCGTGCCTTTGGGCAGAGTTCCAATTGCTCTTCCGGAGCCTTCAATCAATTTACTACTTCCACAGATTGTAGTAACGTTTGCCTTACACATATTTAGTTGAGAGAAATATTTCCTTTCTTTGAGTATTGTATGTGTAGTACATGAATCAACTAGGCAAATACTTTTACAGTTGGACTTTGATCCAAGTTCGCTTTGTGAGATATCCATATTTGCTATCCCATAGTTTGACATACAAAAGAGATACACGAACATAAGAATAAACAAGTTCAATTCGTTTGTGTCACATAATATTTTCAAAATCTGCTGCTAACAGTTGACTAACAAAATCAGATATGTTATCCATAATTGATTACTTTTCAGTTTGAAAATTTCAGTTTAAACATTTTCTTCAAACAACCGATTGTTAAACACAAACAATCGATTGTTGAACATTGACAATCGATTGTTAAACACACACAATCGATTATTTGCTATTTTGAAAAACTTCAGATCACTGTCTTAAGACAATCGATTGTTATGCATAGACAATCGATTGTTGGCTATTTTGAAAAATTCCAGAGCACTGTTTTAAGACAATCGATTGTTAAGTATAGACAATCGATTGTTGGCTATTTTGAAAAATTCCAGAGCACACTGTTTTAAGACAATCGATTGTTAAGTATAGACAATCGATTGTTGGCTATTTTGAAAAATTCCAGAACACACTGTTTTAAGACAATCGATTGTTATGCATAGACAATCGATTGTGGATGATTTTTGAAAAATTTCATATTACACTGTCTCAATGACAATCGATTGTTAGACAAAGACAATCGATTGTGGATGATTTTTGAAAAATTCCAGATTACACTGTCTTAACGACAATCGATTGTTAGACAAAGACAATCGATTGTGGATGATTTTTGAAAAAGTCCAGATTACACTGTCTTAACGATGATCGATTGTTAGACAAAGACAATCGATTGTTGATCAATTATTTTTCAGCTTTAATGCGAAAATAGTAGATAATCGACTAGTTTTTCAGGCTAGTCGATTACCCCTACTGGAAAATAAAAATATTATTGATATTTGAGCATATTGAAGATATTCTAAAGAACTACTGCTAACATTGCATCATGAACTAACTAATACGAGCTAATACTAATGACTATTAGTTTATTCACTAACTAATACAAATAAGTAGAATAAAATCAAGTAACTCCATCTTCTTTCATCACGGATCCATCGCCGATTAGGTGGTCTATTTTCCCCTCGGGTTGCTCAAAGAAGTCTGCCACATCCAGGTGGGTGATGTCCTCATTGTCGTCATAGACAAAATTTGTTTCAGGGCCTTTTCTCTTTCGAGATGCTTGATAAAGGTCAACCAAGTGTCTTGGTATACGACAAGTCTTTGACCAGTGCCCTTTCCCACCGCAACGATAACATATAGTTTCTGAACCATTTGCCTTAGGATCTTCATGACCCCGTTTCTGCTTTCGGCGGTTATCTCTCCTTGGGGGTTGACGGACTTCATTGGAATTTCTTCCTTGTCTACGTCCCTGGCTATGACCCCGTTTACGACCATGACCATGGTCCTTTTCATGTTTGGCATAATGAGAGTGCACCTTATCTGCTTCAGGCAGTGGTGTAGACCCAGTGGGTCGATTTTCATGATTTCTCATGAGCAGGTCATTATTTCGCTCAGCCACTAGTAGAAGAGAAATCAGTTCAGAGTACTTTGTAAAGCCTTTCTCTCTGTACTGTTGTTGCAGTACCATATTGGAGGCATGAAACGTTGTAAACGTTTTCTCAAGCATATCATAATCGGAGATATTATCCCCGCATAGCTTCAATTTAGAAGTAATTCTGAACATTGCAGAATTATATTCAGAAACGGACTTAAAGTCCTGGAGCCTCAGATGAGCCCAATCATATCGTGCTTGTGGCAGAGTGACCAACTTCAGGTTGTCATATCTCTCCTTTAAGCCGTTCCACAAGATGAGTGGATCCTTGACGGTGAGATATTCAATCTTCAAACCTTCATCAAGGTGATGGCGCAAGAAAATCAAGGCCTTCGCACATTCTTGGGTGGATGCTTTTTCTCTATCTTTGATGGTGTCTCCGAGACCCATAGCATCTAAGTGGATTTCAGCATCCAACACCCATGTCATATAGTTCTTGCCCGAAATTTCAAGGGCAACGAACTTTCTTTTCGTAATGTCAGACATAATCGAAAATTAAATTAGAAAGAGGGAAATACCTTAGATTTTTCGAGAATGGTTCTTGAGACGGTAGAGTCTCGTGCTGATAACGTGTTATGAAACAATATAAAAGACAAGAACAATAATGCAAAAACAAGAGCAAATAGAGAGAAGAGTAGAGAGAGTTCTTCTTATTGATACTTAGAGAATGTTAGGAGTGATTTACAATGGTAGAGGGCACCTCTATTTATAGGGAGGAGGATGATTTATCTACCAAGAATAGAACTCTTGAATCTCTCTAATTAAAGACATTCACCTTAAATAGAAATGTATTTATAACAACTATGTAATTATCAGAATGTGTAATTACTACCCTAGTAATTACACATGGCTTTTCAAATAGACTCTTAGTCATCTATAATTATTAATACCAATGACAACTTTTTGTTTGGTCATCTTAAAAATAAAACTATTTTCATTTTAAACCTTCAACATAATATAAAGGTTGAGGAATAAGTTATTCAAGAATATCGCCTGAGCTTCCTCCTAATTTTACATCTGGAATTAAAGGCAAAAAAATATTCAAGAATATCCCCTCACGTTGCTCCTCATTTTATTTAGAATTTATTGGGGGGAAAAAAAAAGATCCAGCTTTTTCTGGATGTAATGACATATTATTGTTTCCTGTTTTTTAATAACAACGAACCATTAATTGGTAACTCATATGTAAAACTATAAACTTATACTCCTATCCTATAGGTATAGACGAGGGCGGATTTAGGGGCGCAAGGAGTTCATCCAAATCTCTTTCGCCAAAAAATTATATTGTATATAAGGTAAAATTTATTTTTTACTTTTATATATTAAATTTGTGAATCCCTTAAGACATTGTAAAAGTATAGTTTAGTGGTCAAGGATGTTCAAAGTCTATATAAGGTCATGGGTTCAATTCCTACTAGGTATAAAATTTATTTTTGAACCCCTTCGTAGAGATCCTGCATTCGCCATTGGGTACAGATTAGTACGGGCTATCCAATTTTCGGACTGGTCATTCAAAAATAGCTATTATTTACAAAGTCATTGAAACATAGCCAGAACTTCCAGCATATTATAGAGTATTTTTCGGATTTTGAATAGTATTTTCGTTCAAATTTATCTTTACATAAAAAATGATTAAATTTCGATTACTTTTAAAATTATAAATATTTTTAAACTACCATTTGTAAATTTAACTATTTTTGAATTTCTCCCGTCAAATTTGTATCTTCCCCAAAATTTCTGACTCGAGATCCATCTCAGATTTGGATACAGTAACATGAATGGAGAGATATGGTTGGAGGCCCACAACCAGTGGCCCATTAGGCTACTGTTCACAAATAATGGCACTTTCACATGAGATTTTATTAGGGGGACATATGTATTAATTATGATATTTTTACCTATTTATACCATATATCAAATTTTATTATCTCTCATGTTTAAGGTTTGTGTTTATTATATTTAAGCATACCAAATTTCAATTTATGTACCATAATTCAATTAAGGGTATCATTATTGCTTCATTTATTCTAGGCATGATTTTTGGAGCATATATTCCTTTTCCCTTTTTTCCTCCTCTTCTCTTTCCTTATGTTTCCTCCACCTTAATATACGGTAATCACTATTAAATTCATTAGGTGCATAAGTTACAAAATTACCATATTTTATTTCGAATGAACATAAAATTACTCACTGTTTTTCAAGTGATATTTGTATTGTATGTAAGCTCAAATTTACAAATACTCTTTTTATTGTCAACTTCAAATTTCAAGTTTTACCAAATATTGTGCAAACGCCTATTGTATTAATCCTTAGTAAGTTATTAGGAATTAGATTCAGATTAGAAGTGGAGATTATCCTACGATGAGTGCTACTTTGAACTATCCAAAAGATTAAGTCTTGAAGGTATATGTTAAATATACACCTAAAGTGAATATATGCACCTAAAATCATGCCTAGAATAAATGAAGCAATAATTATAACCTTAATTTGAATTATGCTACATAAATTGGAATTTGGTATGCTTAAATTTTTTTAACACAAGATTGAAGTTTAATTGTAGTATAAATGTAACAATCAACTTTATACAATTCTTAAACTGATTTGTAGTTTATTTGTAGAAATTGTATCTACAAACTGAATACATTGAATTTTAATATTCCAATTCTCATTTCAATTATAACATAATTGGCATTTTCGACATAACTGTAGAAGACTTGTAGAAGTTTTAGTCTTCCCAATCTACAATTTATCTACAAATTATCTACAATTTATCTACATTTTATCTACAACTTATCTACAATTCTACAATTCAACTACAATTTCTAAAAACATATGTCTTCTTCTTCGACGAGTTTCAATATGAAATTCATCAAAACCAAGTCTAATCTTCACCGAAACCCCTCAAAATTGAGATATAAACTCCTAAATATATTTCGAATTATTTACAACAACACCCAATCCAAACAAATAATGATTTTTGATAATTCAAATTTGAATTCAAAGCTTTCAAGCTTTTAATGACTATCAATAGTGGAAAATATATGGAGAATGAGAGAAATACGCTGCAATGGATTTTCTTCCGTTTTAAATTTCGAAATTAATGGTGATAGAATCACCATTAAATCTGATTCCTACAAATTTGTCGTCTTTTTAGGGTAGAATTTATTTATTTTTGATTTGACACAGATTTTATAGCAAAACTATGAACTAGACGGGTAAATACAATATTATGAATATTTTTAGTAATAAGATTTGCTATACGGATAAATAGGTAAAAATCCCATTAATTATTGACAGATTTTTATGATGTGAGGACTGAGGAGCCTATCTGTCTATTCATCTACTATTAGAGATTTTAACTAATCTCTTTAATTTGGGTTATATCATATTAAATGCTTAACTGGCAGCTCTAACTAACTGATTTTGTGCGTAAATTACTTTACATGGATTTGACACAATTGTAACAGTTTACCTTATAGATGGTTAATCATTCATTTTTTTTATTCATTATGGTGTCAGAATCAATTTTTGCACGATTATTTCATTAGATAATTGCTAGGCTGCTGCCTCCTACCAATATAGGTATGAATATCATTCATTTTTATCTCTTGGTGGGACAGGCTTTTTATTTTAAGAATCTAATTTTATTCATGATTTGACATCTGTCTTTAAACTTGGAAGACATTGATAACAATCAACATCTCCATCGCTTGTCTATTATTTCAGCAATCACAAGATAGAGCAGACTTTTTGACCCTTTCTCTTCTTTTTCTTCTTTTGTTTGGGTGGCTGCAGGACCACCTTAATGGCGGCATAAAAAATGAGTCCGGAATCGAAATAATAACTTTTTTGACTTAAAATACTTTTTAATATTAAAAAGAAAGATAAATTTTTAGCTATTTCGCAGTAATTTACTGCGAACTAGGTTAACAGAAAAAAATTTCGTTAACCTAATTCGTAGTAAATTACTGCGAAATAGTTAAAAAATTAATTTTTTAATAAATTAGCAGTAATTTACAGCAAATTGGTTAAAAAGTGGGCACAGGTTGTATATAAACTAGCATTTCGCAATAATTTACTGCGAATTGATTTATTTCGCAGTAAATTACTGCGAAATGCTACTTTATATACAGCTTGGTCGTCTTCCTCAACGACAAACATATTGAAAGATACATCCTCCATTTTTAAAATCCCACTGGTCCCCCCACCCCGTTGGTTTATTAAAATTCTTTTTGGCCCACCCGTCCCACAACGCCGCGGATTGTATGTCCCACATACCAAAAGAAGGTTCGATTCCGTGTTTCGGATAAAAAATTTCGAATTAAAAAAAATTACATCGAGGTATTTCTATTTAATTTATGACGAAACTCGTATATTGATGTATATTCGTATTGCTTGGTATGTTTACATGTGAATTTATATTATGTTTGTGTTCTTCAATATGCCCGGATTGATTTATTTGATACCCAAATTTATGTTATATTTGTGAACAGAAATAGTACTAGGTTGTTTGTGTTATTTATTTTATGTTCATATTGTAAAGCCTTATAGTGTAGTAAAATATAGTTTCTTTTAGCATATTAAAATATAGTCTTTTAGCGTAGTAAAATTTAGAGCCTTGTACTATAGTTAATATAGATCCTTATAGCGTAATAAAATTTAGTGCCTTTTAGCGTAGTAAGGATAACTCGGGGTTGTACCCAGCATAAAAAATCAAGCCTGGAACCCTTACATAATTATTTACTCCAATTCAAAAATTTATACTTTAAATATTTAAGGTAAGAAAATCGTAAACATATTGAAACTGAGAAGAATAATATTTTAGGGATAACTCGGTATAATCCGACATAAAAAATCAAGCTTGGAACACTTACATAATTGTTCATTCCAATTCAAAAATTTATAATTTAATATTTAAGGTAAGAAAATTCTAAAAATATTGAAATTGAGAAGAATAATATTTAAAGGATAACTCGGCGGTACCCAGCATCAAAAATCAAGCATGGAACCATTACATATTTATTCACTCCAATTTGAAAAATTATAATTTAAATATTTAAGGTAAGAAAATTCTAAAAATATTGAAATTGAGAAGAATAATATTTTAATGATACCTCGGTGGTACCCGGCATAAAAAATCAAGCCTGGAACCCTTACATAATTATTCACTCATCAAAAAGTTATAATTTAAATATTTAAGGTAAGAAAATTCTAAAAATATTTAAATTGAGAAGAATAATATTTTAAGGTGAATAGTAGTTCAATATTTTTATTTAAACGGGTTAACAAAAACACAAATATTACAAATAAAAAGAAGATGTAACAATATTGCAGAAATCTATTTTATTTCATATAAAGAGAAACACACACAAGTACCTTCATAAATTATAAAAAAACAACAGATAAACAAACTACTAGGGGTATCCTTGACTACACCACAAGGAAAAACATAACGGGCCAACATAATAAAAATACATGCAATATGAAAATAACACTTAACACATACACGCTAATGTTTAGTCCTAGATACCATTTATTCTTCACTCCAATCACTTAAATCGTTCTTTCATTTGGTCTTTTTCTTCTTCTAACTCTTTCACTCTCGCCTTCACCTCCGCAAGTTCCCATTCATATTTTTCGTTACATTCCTTGTATGCTTGACAATTCCATTTAGCTCTTCAATTTTTATCTTTTAACTCCTTCATTTTCTCCCTCATTTCTGTAATAATTCTGTCTCCCTCATTTCTGTAATAATTCTGTCTCCCTCATTTTGCATTCTCACCTGGAAACACCACATACCATGAAGATCCTGGAATCTCTTCCTGTAGCTTTCCTGAAAATATGGTTCCTCAGCCCATTCATCAAATTCACAAGTAGGTTCGTCGAGTTGCTTGTACAATGTGTTCATACAGCACCAGAAGCGCCATCCAGCGTCAGCCCCTTCCCACATACAGTCCGTCACGCATGATTTTTCACAAAAGCAAATTGGTCGACGACCAAGTTGAGCCATTTAAAGAAATATTTTTGGGGAAAATTTTGAGCACACAAAATAACTACAATGCGCCCATTATATATAGGTGAAACAACTAACAACTCAACAATACGTAGTATTTTACTACGATTTAGATGCACATTCTTCGGGGAAAACAGCTTTTTCCACATGGCTCTAAACCTTTTCAAAACGACGTGACAACTCAACAATACGCAGTATTTTACTACGATTTAGATGAACATTCTTCGGGGAAAAATAGCTTTTTCCACATGGCTCTGAACCTTTTCAAAACGACATGACAACTCAACAATACGTAGTATTTTACTACGATTTAGATGAACATTCTTCGGGGAAAAATAGCTTTTTCCACATGACTCTGAACCTTTTAAAAACGACGTGACAACTCAACAATACGTAGTATTTTACTATGATTTAGATGCACATTCTTCGGTGAAAAACAGCGTTTTCCACATGGATCTGAACCTTTTCAAAACGACGTGACAACTCAATAATAATTCCATTAGTAGCTAACTCAATAATGCACATCCTAATTTTTAATTTAATCATATCTAATTATTTAATTTATAAAACTAACACAATCAATTAATTTTGTTTACATTATATTAGACGTCATGGCCTTTCCTCCGCCTACACATCCTAAACCTGTGGAGGACCAGCTATTATTGCTACCGGGCGACCATAGGTTCTCCTATGTGTGGGAGGGACAACTCTCAAAGCAGGCTCTCCGGCCCAGGAGACCTTACGATCTTTGGGACTTTATTGCTGGTCATCCGTTACATCAGCGTGTAGTACATATCCTTCAGGATACGAGATTATATCCCATTTTTGAGCTTGGGCGGATTCAGCTAGATTGGTCGCTCATCACAGCATTGGTAGAGCGATAGCGACCGGAGACGCATACATTTCATTTGCCCACATGAGAGGCTACTATCACCTTAGAGGATGTCCAGGTTCTTTACGGACTGCGTATAGACGGTCGCGCCTTGACACTGCCCCCTACATTAGAGGAGTATCGCGTGCACAGATGGCGGAGCTAATGGGGCAGTGGACTAGACTTAGACCTGAGGGTCGGCAGGGGGCGTTCGCGTTGCTTTATCAGCCATCAGAGATCATATAGTGGATTTGCACCCCGATATTACCCAGAAGACGGAGGATCTATGAATAGCCCGGTACACATGGTGTGTGTTGCTATTGCTCTTTGGGTGTGTATTGTTCCCTGACACTTCGGGATGTAAAGTGAGCATGCGCTTCATATATCATATAGTAGAGCTAGGTCAGGTATCCCAGTACAGCTGGGGAGCTAGTGTGCTTGCGTACCTATACATGAGCATGTGCCGGGCGAGCATGGGTCCAGCAGTTGATATATGCGATTTTCTCCCCCTCTTACAGGTGACCAAATTTTGAATATTTTGTTCTTTACCTTGAAATTCAATATCGCTAAATGACACATAAATATTCCATCAACATTTTATATTAGGTTTGGGCCTGGCATCGGATCCTTCCGTTGCAGCCACCTACACCAGCACTTCCGTCCAATCAGCATTATCCATTTCTCCCTCTAGCTATCAGATGGATTTTGCGGCGTTGGCTATACATAGGGACGACTGCTCACCATAATCTCCCCCTCCTCAGGGATGTATTAGATATGTTGGTGGACGGACAGGTAAATATATACCTACAGTTGTTTTTTACAAAATGAGTTGCATTTGCATGCTAAAATTTGTGTTTATATTTGGCATTTCATCTGGACGCCATACAGCGACGACTTGCTTGCTGAGCTACCAACTTGTTGCTCAGTCGACCGGCTTATTTGGAGCACATCCGCCCCGTTGATATTCTGGGATTACGTTGAGTATCATGCCACGGAGCGTGTCCTTCGACAGTTTGGCCGGCCGCAGACTATACCGATGGAGCCTGTATGGGTTGCCACTCACTACCAGCGCGACGACCGTATTAACATGGATGAGCAGTATGCGGCGTGGCTACAACAACAGCTAGTTCTTTGGGACGATAGAGCTGAGCGTATTCCACCACCACCTACCAATTACCAGGAGGGCACTATTCATCTATATCCTATGTGGTATCGCCATCATCCCCGACTGATGATCGGGAACCCTGTGCATGTACTTGGCGAGCGTTACAGACCGTACGCCGGGAGGCACGAGGCACTGGTATGTTTTTCTGGCTTGTTAATATGTTATAATATGGATATATCATTATTTAATTACTACTTTTAATGTTTCGCGGGCTATTGATCATCATCATTTCTACCAGTTGGCAGAGCAGATGCAACAACGTACCAACATCCCAGAGTTGGTTGACTTTGGCCGGCAGGTAGAACATATGGCTCGGCCAACACTTTTGCAGGCGAGAGATGACGAGAGGATGCACCACGAGGCTGAGTATACAGCGCCAGAGGCGTACCAGCGGGGTAGGCCGGTCCCACGAGGGAGGGGTCCCCCACGGGAGAGGGGTGCCCCACGAGCTAGAGGTGCTAGACGGGGTCGCAGGAGACGACGGGGAGGTGGTTAGCAAGGTGGTGGTAAGGTACCTGTCGACCCACCAGGAGAGGTCCATGCCGAGGCCCTTGGGCTTGAAGGGCTTGGAGATGATCAGTAGGGTTATATGCCTCATGCAGACGAGCCTTCTAGTAGCATGCCTTCGTTTAGCCTTAAGTTATCTTTGCTAGTATCGCAGGTCACCCTGTTAGGAGCGTTGTCGATCATGGGTACATTTGATACGGACGTAGATCAGTACTTTGCATGCGCATCTTCCGCAGCTGACGATCACCCGATACGTGACGTGGATGGCGGGTGCAGGTTGAGTTATTCCCCATCCCCGGCGGTTCAGGTGTATCTACCACAGGTGACAGTATGTGTTTATTACTTTAGAATTTCAATTTGTTTTCTTTTCATTAATATTGCATCAATGATTAATTTTTAATTTTCATATGACTTCGTCCCAGCCCATCTTCGAGGCAAGTACAGTAGGTGATGAGGACATCACAGATGCATATATCCAGGAAGCCGAGGAGACCACGGTGAGTAAATAATTTATTACTTAACACATATTTCAAACTAATATTATCTTCATATGCTAATTTATTAGTTGTTTTGTAGGATGTCGACGGCCCTACGGTCTATTCTTCCGATCTTGCCAGTTGCACAGTCGATGCGATTGCACATCCTCCGATAAAGAGGGGGCTAGATGACGATTATCCAGATAGTGTACCAGACCGACGGGGGATGCGACTCGGGCCAACGGCGATACTGAAGCACACTGAGCTTATCATTTCAGTACTCCATTATGGATATACATTACTCTCAGCAGAAGATTATCCATATCTTGTCTAGTAGCAGCTTGTAGTAGTAGCTTACACATCAACTTCCTTTCTTCTATAAATAGAAGAGATTTCAGTTCATTATATACGTCAGTTTGAATTCGAATAATAAATCAGTTTCTCTCTATACTTGTCTTTACTTTATAGTCTTTATTTTATAACAAATTTAAATACTATTCAATATATACAAAAATCTATAACTTTAAAACTAAAGTAAGTAAATATAAATTATAAATTTTGTATTTTTTTAATTTTATGAAAAATACGATAAACTAAAAGTAACTAGATAAAATATCAACTAGCTAAAATAAAAGAAAGTATTTTTGTAGCTTTTGTTTTTGTAATAAAATAAAGAAAAAGAGTCAAAACTAGTTAAAATGGCGATACTAGACCTAAAATAAATATATAAACACTAAAATATGTAAAATTTCGAAGAGGTTAAAAAATTATGGAACTTGCAACCTTCTGTAATTTTTGACATCCCTTAACCATTATACTAAGACTTTGTCTTGTGTCAAGGGTTGTCAACCCTTTATAAATATTCAATTTTTAAGAAAATAATACCTAAATACCTATCTACACAGTGTTATTTTTCGGCGAAGGGTGTCGGTTGACACCCCTTGGGTAAGGGTGGCTCCGCCACGGGGTATTTAAAGGAACATAACATAAGGTCATGATGCACATATGTAGTGGTGGATCCAACAATGAGTTCGTTAATTTAACAGAATTCGATGATTTAACTCAACTTATATGCGCGTACGCAGGAAAATATTATGCATTTTATGACTCACTCTCTCACTCAGAACTGTATAGCATTTAGGGATTCATTACTGAACAATATTTTTGAATAGAGAATGCTTCTAAATAAGTCAATGTATGCTCAGCTTATAAAGTTCTTATCAAGATCTCAGTTAGGACTAATTAATTAACAATGAAAAACATTAACACAGGAGCAAGTCATGTAACAAACCAAACTTGAAGAAATAAAAAAGGGAGAGAAATTAAAGAGACATAAGGTCGTGATGCATATATATAGTGGCGAATCCAATAATGAGTTCGTGGATTTGACAGAATTCAATGATCAAACCCAGCTTATATGTGTGTGCATGCATGAAAATAGTATGCATTTCATAACTCACTCTCGGAGTCAAAACTAGAGGCGGTCCTTCTTTAAAGTAGGTAAAGCAATTATTTTAGGTTCCATATTTGTGGATATCCCATTATCTGGAATACCCGATAGGTTATATATAAGTTTTTAAAAAGAAAAGTTAAAGTGAAGTAATAAGTTTTGATTTCTTTCTTTGTCTTTAACATATATAGAGAATAAAGATTTGCAATTGTTATGATTTCTACCAAGAAAACTGCATTTGAAATAAATATCGAAGCCCAATTTCATAAGAAACATGTGGCATATAGAAAGAACAATTTGATGAAAATATTGATAATGAAATCTCAAAATCTCTTGAAGAATCTTTTAGAGTTGATTACGTTTTATAGATAGTAAACAGTGCTATTTTTTCACTTCAAAATAGATTTAACAAATTCAAAGCATATGAAAAAATTTTGGTTTTCTATTTAACGATAAAAAACTGAGATCACTACATGATGCAAATTTGAAAAAAATATTGTCTTAATCTTAATGTATAATAATCATATCGATATTGGTGATTTAGATTTATTCTCTAAATTAAAAGTGTTAGGAAAAATAGTACAACTAGAAGATAATAGTTTAATGGATATACACAATCAAATAAAAAAGATTTAATTCTTTTTCAAATGTCTATATTGCTTATAGAATAATGTTAATAACTCATGTTACCGTTGCTTCATCGGAAAGAAGTCTCTCAAAACTAATACTGATAAAATCTTACCTAAGGTTAAATGGATTAGCTATAATATCAATTGAGAAAGACTTATCAGGATAAATTAATTATAAGAAAATTATTAATTACTTTGAATCTAAAAGTTAGAATACACACATTCTACATCAGCGAGCACAAAGCACAATTCACATTACCATAGGGCAAAATCTATGTGCAAGCAGTATTCACGCCACTATCTTTATGTTTCAAAACAATGACATAGGAAATTCAACTTCTTGGACAATCTAAATCAGTATGTTCGGTTACATTTTAACAACACATAGTAGATGCAAATTCAAGGAATCATCACACAAGTGTTACATAATATATTACACAGAATCAAGGCGTAACAGAGATTTCTGCACATCTGTATCCCCAACCATATGCGGATCACAAATATACATCTTGGCCTACAATGTTACGGACAAGGCACAGATTCATGCTTTCCTATCATAGTCAGTCAGGACTACCAACGTTGAGAACCTTACACTGCATTCTTTGAACTTGGAAGACATTGATAACAATCTACATCTCCATAGCTTGTCTATTATTTCAGCAATCACAAGATAGAGCAGGCTTTCTGACCCTTTCTCTTCTTCTTCTTCTTTTGTTTGGGTGGTTGCAGAACCACCTTAATGGCGGCATCAAATACAGCCTTCACATTCTGCAATTTTGGCAATAGAAATATGTAATTAGATAACTTGATAACCTAGCCACATAGTCATCGTTGAATTAGAAAAGCACCTGTTGTGTTTTTGCACTACATTCAATATAAGCGGAAGCACCAATCGACTTTCTCAGCTCCTCACCCTTAAAAAGAAGCATGATGTAAGGTTCTGCTATAGGAGCAAAGGCCCCTTTAAAATTTTAATCCAGAACGAAAAGGCCACATTTTGGTCTAAAAACAGATGACATGTACAAAAGTAGTGTACCTGAGCTGTAGTAAGTGGAACAGCACCTGGATGGTCCAGGAAGAATTGCTTATCCTCTCGGAGATCTAACGGAAGCACATCAACAGTATTAGACTAAGGAACATGGAATTAGAAGAGAAGAGGCATGGAGGAGACTGAGAAATAGGAATTGGAGTTCTAAACTGAATTTCAAGAAAGGAAAAGTTCAATTTGAGCAGGCCAGAAAACCAAGGTATTGTCTAAACAGCAAATGAGAAGGACAGACAGTACATAAAGTTCTTTATGTACTTGGATGTAATGTCCAGCAAATACATACTCCACCGATTTAGGCTTAGAATAGTTTGTGAACTTTTAAATTCAACATTAGTACATTTGAATTTCAACACAGGATACAGTAAACAACATTGTTTTAAGTTCATTCAGGACTTCATTTCAAAGTCCGAGCAATGTGTTTTCTAAAAGGACTTAGAAAAGTTTCTGGTCCTTATATTTCATAGTAGATACATTCCAAGTTCAACACAGAGATAAAATAATGTGATTAGCTAGGAGATCTTTGACAACCCTGAACCAATACTTCTTTCTCGTCTATTTCAAATTTCAGTATGCAACGGATCACTTCTCCTCAGAGACTTCTACAGCAATCGGACAACTAACAACCGAGGTTATTGAAAAAATCATTATTATCTGGGATCCAAAAGGTGTAGAGGTTTCTATGAATCACAATACCCTCTCTGCCTAACCATATATAATTCACATTTTCCATCTGCTGACACCATAAATAGTTCTTCAGGGTTAAATCCAGTTAAAAGGCATCTGAATTTCAACCAATGTATTTGTGTCCTACTAGTTCATGGTCAATCAGCACTCTATTGAATGAAATGATTTAGTTTTCATGGTTCAGCCGGTAAACAGCAGCATTTATCGCTTCGGCTATCTGTTTCGGTACATGAATAAACTGCCGATAACTCCTGAAATGTTTTCATTCATTTTTTTTTTTGATTTGCACCGGATGTCCGAGTCTCTTAGAGCCCGACTAATCCCGGGGGTGCACAAGCCCTCGGCAAGGAGTTTCCCGCAAGTGCACCACGGTTAATTCAAGTTTTACCCAGTCCGATGGCCCTCAGAAATTGTTTGTACCAAGTGGGTTTCGAACTTGAGACCTTGAAAGGGAGCAAACCCCAAGGCTCAAGTCAATTGCCACCACGCCAACCCCTGAAATGTTTTCATTCATAAGAATTGGTCGAGCTAAATGGCTGATAAAAAATACATTATCATCCAGCTTTTGATATGCTGTTGTGTTAATAAGTGTAGCTGCAATATTGACGTTTAATAGGTCCAACATCTCAAGAAAGAGAAAACAAGTTGCAGCGTGAGCATGCACATGCTAACTACTCATGCCATAAAGACAAAAATCTATACAACTGACAATGAAAGGTGTCATTTGTTCCATCTTGTATGACCCCAACCACAATTCTAGAGAGTAGCAGCAATATCAAAATTGCTTTCGATTTGCCAAAAAAAGGAACTTATGTGAGCCAAAACTTCCTACAGAGCTCTTTTTCCCTCCAATAAACAGCTCTGCAAAAATTATTGACATAGTGATTCATGACCGAGCGCAAAAATGAACTCTCTTCAAGGATAGTCTGACATTTCATGGTTCATCCAAATATAAAAGGCAAAATTTCCAAAGATAGGATTAATCATACTCAGGAAATGAAGATAAGTAGACCAAAAATGATGGAAAAGTGGATAACACCATTCTGACAAACTAGAGATAATAGATAAGAAGAAATTAATCAGTTTTTGAATTAAATCAAACATGATTAATTAGGATAGACTAACCTAGCTTTGTTCCAACAAGAATAATTGGAACTCCAGGAGCATAATGCCTCAATTCAGGAATCCACTGAAATTCAATAGCAGGATGAAATAATGTATTAGTAATTGTTGAATATCACCAATCATACATTTTACTCATTTTACTTATCTGATAAGCAACTATTACTCATCCTTTGCTAAGAAATTTTAAAATTCAACACTGGAAGTACTAAGGTTGGTTGGTATTTCATCATCCATTTGGTACAAATAAGTAGTTTGTAAAAGTCAAACAAGCCAATGTTATTCATGTATTTGCTTCAACTTAATGGGACCGACAGGTTTCATTAATATTCCCACATCCTTGTTCATCTCCCGGCCAAGTAAAACCAAAAAAAAAAAGTAGAGACAGGATGCAGAAGAGGAACTCACCTTTTTGGAGACATTTTCATAGCTCGCTTTGCTAATGAGAGAAAATGCCAGTATAAATACATCTGCCCCACGATAGCTCAACGGTCTTAATCTATTGTAATCCTCCTGACCTGTTCAATCAAAAAGTTGAGGAAGTTGACGTGTGTGCCACGCAGTAAGGGACAAAAGAAAAAGCTGAAACTGTCATGTGGAGAAAATATTTACCTGCAGTATCCCACAGCCCCAGATTGACAGTGCTCCCATCGACAACCACATTTGCACTAAAATTGTCGAATACAGTTGGAACGTAATCCTGTTCGCAATGCAGCAGACAATTTCCAAACATGAGCAATGCACACACCACTCACAGAAATATAACTAGAACATATAATCAACTTTTTGTTGAAGCTTTAAAGCATTTTGACTCTAACAAGTGACAACTTCAACTAAAAAACCCGTATCAAGTTATAATCGGAGCTATTAAATTCAAACCAGTATCTTAGTTTGGTTTTTGTGATGTTTATTCCATCTTCCATGAGAGGTCTAATACTTCTTTTTTCGGTCCATACTCCCTTCTGATACGGCCTTTAGTTTATAAGTATATTTATCCTTTTGCCTTCAAGGGAAAAGAGGATTCTTTTATGCAAGTTATCACTGATGCACAACAAAAAACAGAAGACATCCTTTTATTGTCAACCAAGTTGACAAGTAGCCCATTACCGCTGAGTTCACCAAGACAATATTTCAAGAGGTAGTTCCGGCTCTCTTTCCCTAGAGTACACCTTTCATGGTTTTCTCAGCCCACCCTCCCCTCCCCCCCCATAACTCTAATCTACAATGTACAAAATTAGTTCTTTTTCCCTTAAAATAGCTAAAAGATCCATTTTTGTGGTAATTGGAAGTAAAAGTAAAACGACCCACTCTTAGACCGGGTGCCAAATTGATTAAGCAAGTCATGACTCAAGAAAACATGTCTTTACTGAGAATAACTAGCTTTGTTCTTTTGGGCGATAAACATAAAGAGCCTCATTTGGTCTAGTTCCCAAAAACAAAATCTACTGAAAAGAAAATTAGAGCCAAGTATCAGAATCGATAGGCTTGAAAGAAAATGCCTGACAAATGTTTGAAAAAATGCATAAAAGAGAAATAGAGAGGTAAACAAGTACTTACAGTGGGAAAAGTGTTGCTGGTATAGGAAATGAGAAGACATGTTTTACCCACAGCTCCGTCGCCAACGGTGACACACTTTATGAACCTAGACGCACTCATTCTTCAAAACCCAAATCTCCCTTCTTACAATTTCTTAGCTTCTTCTTTCACTTACCCAAAATTTCTCTGTATATCTCTGTGTGTATATCTGTCTCCACCTACTCTTCAACGACGGAGTTGTTTGGTGTCAGTTAAAATAGAAGTAAAATCCCAAATGTTAATATAAACCCTATGAGGATAGAAGGGGGAAAATAACACAATACCTAACTCAACAGCCACATTCATTGATGTAGAGAGATACAAATAAAGAAATAAAAATCTCACGAAATGATGATTTTAATATGAATGGGAAGAAGAATGGATATGAGCAGAGAGAGTTAAAAGGAGGAAAGTGAGAAGACAGAGAAAGAGCAGAAAATGGAAATGAAGAAAAGCTCAAACCAGCTACAGAAAAAGACTTCGGATTTTAATTTTGATTTTTTTGTGTGTGTAGTAATTAAAGACAGCTTTCAGACAGCTATTTTTCGCTTTGAGATGCCACTTATATCATCCTACCTTTTATCGCCACATAAACTTTTTTAGGTTTTCTATTTTCCGAACAAATATTTTTTGAAATAATCCCCACACAAGTAAATACTACAAGTGAAATTTGAAGAGTATAGTATATACACAGTCTTGCCTCTACTTCGAGAGAATAGATGGGCAATATATAAGTATCATCAACAAAAATCATAGAAAAAAATAATAGCATCACAAGAACCAGAACATAGACAAAAAACAAAACAACAACTAATAGATAAGACCTGTCACTATGAAAAATATAAAAGTAGCATGAACGCAATATTAATCACTAACAGTTTAAGACAAAATCTTATCAAACTAGCCTCACTCCGATGCAATCCCCAGAAAAGTGATGATTTTAATTATAATTTGATATAACCATTAAAGTTTATGGGTTTAAATGTAGTATTGAAGATCTTTCACATGATTGGTGTGTACCTAATTTTCAGTCTATATTTTTCTTATCCTTTTCTCGTGTGTACAACAACAAATGGGGTCTGACGGAGGGTAATATGTACGCAAATCTTACTCCTACCCCAAAAAATAAAGAGAATGTTTCCAGGAAACCCTCGGCTCAAGACGAAAACTTTATTTTTAAGAAGCATGTGAACTTACTTGAACACCCTTTGCACAAATTGGGTTGACTGAGAGCCTTTTTGCCCAAGCTTCACCGAGGCCAAGGTATTTATTTTTTTGTTAAAAAATACTTTTTAAAAAATTTAAAGTGTTTGATCAAAATAAAATAGTACTTTTGGCTAATAACAGAAGTAATTTTTCTGCTTTTGGGAAGAAGCAAATTTTTTTAGCTTTTTCCAAGAAGCAGAGGTAGAAAATTAATTTATTCAAGACAAAACTATTCTCTCCATATATTTTTATTATCCAAATTATCCTTGACAATTTCTTTATATATATATATATATATATATATATATATATATATATATATATATATATATATATATATATATATATATATATATATATATATATATATATATATATATATATATATATATACACGTGTATGACTTTTCTATCATCAGATATATGAATCATGTAAACTTTTCAAATTTATTTTTTGTCTTTTCATTTGTTTTTGCTTCTTTCGCTTATATGGGAGGTAAACTATTCAAATTCATTTAAATATTTAGAATGTATGTTTAATTAATGTATATATTTTAATTAAATTAAATAAAAAGCAATAACAGTCTCTTATAATACGTATTTAAATTTATTTTTCTTCTAAAATTATTATAAAATTTCGATACTATCCTTTTTGGTAATTTGACACTCAAAAGTACTTTTTACAAAGATTGGACAAATACAATTTATTTATCAAATATTATAAAAAGTACTTCTTAAATGATTTGGCCAAACACAAATTATTATTTTTTAAAAGTACTTTTAAAAAAAAAAATAGTTTTTGGTAACTTGGCCAAACGGGTCTAAGAAGGATAAAGTAAGTAATTTTATCTGCTCATTACTTGAAAATCAATTTTCAATTTACAACTTCTATATCAGTATTCATTATTTCAAGCAAGATGCCAAACAAATTCAGTACATTTTTTTCTCCTAATATAACGCTTAAAAGGCTAAAGTGGCCTCTTAATATAAGGTTACAGGTGTAATTTTCATATTTTAAAAGATTTGTGTGAAGAAATAATATCTCATCCTTAAAGTGCAAAATGCAAAATAGAGTAATGAGTTTAGCAATAATAAATGCATGATAAATTGATAAGTCCCGTTTTTTGTAACATGGCGACATTTATGTCCTCGGGATTAAAACAACCTCGTAATGATGTTAGTTTTGTGTTCTAAGAGAATTTCCATTTTTATGAGACTTAAAGAGCAATTAATCAATATGGAAAAGTTTTAATCAACCAATATTCAAACCATAATAAATTTTACAAGCAAAAAAGAAGCAGCATTTAAAGGATATTCCGACAGTCTCCTACTATTTCTCATTAATAACAATTTCATTAAGACATATGATTGGGATGAAGAAAAAGTTGGCTAGCTTGTGTGTTTAACAAGTATACTATAAGATTAAGATTAATTTTTAATACACTTTTCGGTTCAAAATAAGTAATTTTTTAGATGTTTTTACACATATTAAGAAATTCATCTTTTAATATTAATTAGCAATGGAATTGGTCATATTAACCTTTGCTATATCACGTTAACACTCCTAACATGTATTCCAATACTATTTACTCCAAGGATAATGTAGGAAAAAAATTAATAATTTATTCTTGAAATCTGAAAAAATTACTTATTTTGGACCAAAAAAAAAGGCCAATAAATCACTTATTTTATTTTGAACAGAAGTGAGTAATATTTAATTCTCTTAATCATAATGCCATTAAATTTAAGCATGTCCCTATATTATAAGTTATATTAACTCTAGCGGAGATACATGCATGTACTCCCATTACAACTCGTAGAACTGGTAGATTGGGAATTTGGAGAATTAATAGTGGGAGATAACTTTTTTTTTTGTTAGGTGTGCCTTAAATTTTGAAGGTACTATAAAGAAAAAGGAATTAACCTAAAAGAGTCGCTCACCTAATTTAAACTTAAAATAGCCGACATATTTTTATATAACAACCTTATTTGTTTTGAAGTTGTTGATTGCATATTATATTGAACATGGGCGGAGCTAGAGTGAACACAATGTATTCGGTCGAACTCAGTAACTTTGGTTCGAACCTTGTATTTATCTTAAAATTTTTATTGAATACGTATATATTATTAATTTAGAACCCAATAACTTCAAACGATTAGAATCTTGAGCCCACAAGCTTGAAATCCTGACTCCGCCTCTAATAATGAAGTAGAGTTATAAAGAATAACATATATTATGTAACATAACAAGAAAAATTGACTCCAAAAAAATTCGGGTTGTTATAAGTGTTATTATATAAAATGAATGTTATAGAAATGTCTAGTTGTATAAATATGTGTAAAGATTGCCATAAAGAAAAGATATCTACAATTTTTGAGTGGAGAATATGCTTCTAAATAAGTCTTAGAGTCAATGTATCCTCAGCTTATAACGTTCTTATCAAGATCTTGTTAGGACTAATTAATTAACAATGAGAGTTTACCATTATTTTGTTCATGCATTCTTTTTAATTAAAAGGACATTAACGTACGCAATGGCCCAAGTCACGTAACAAACCAAATTAGAAGAAAGAAAAAAGGAAAGAAAAAAAAAGGACATAAGGTCATGATGTACATATGTATGGCTAAATATGTGTTTGTCAAATAAAATTCAAATTTTATTTTAAAAAAATTTATGATCAAACGAGTCCTAAGTCGTTAGTTCTTTTTCTGAATGAAGCCACAAAAAGTTTTGCATGGAGACAGGGGCAAGCTATATTATAAATGGGAATCAAAGAATCACTCAGACAAAGAAATTAAAAAGATTGACCTTTGCCTTCTTTCCAAAGCAAAGATGAAAGAGATGACAATTGTACGTTTCAAAGAGAGGTGGGGTTTCGAGATCAAGTTCATTTAATCCAAACTAACTCTCCTTAAAAAGAAAAAGTTTAACTTTCTTACATGCATTGGTTAACTCTAGCGGTACATAGGTTGGATTGGTTCGAATTTTATAATTATTAAATTAAATTAATTATATCGGATTATTAAAACTAAATACCAAACTAAATCAATAAAACTCGGGTTTTTTCGAAATTTTTCCGATAAAATCTTCGTAGATAAAATATATAAATTGTGCTTAAAATATTTCTTTAATCCTAGTAAAATACAACTATATAAAGTATTTCTCAAGAAAACAATACAAAATATGAGATGTGTCATGGTATTATCCTAAAATATTCAACAATAAAAACAATAAAACTATGTAATATAAATATTACTAACTAAGAAGCCATAATAAAAATAAATATAATCTAAAAGTACTAAGGCATGCTAAAATAAGTAGACAAATAAGGGAATATTAATTACATGACTAAACACTAAAGAAAAAATAAAAATAGGTTTCATCTAAATTATTGCAAAACGAAAAATAAATATTCAATACATTCTCATTCATAATATTGATTTGAATATTTTTTGTTAGCATTAATATTGATTTGATTTTGATTTGGGCTTTTGTTAGCATTATTTAATCTACTAATATTAATGGCTATAAAACTTATTGGAACATTCAAAAGTTCTAAGTCCAATCTTGAAATAATACCTTAAAAGATAAAATTATAAATTCTTTTAAGAAATATTTATATATTACATTACAATAGGTATATTTATATATTAAATATATCTAAAATTTCAATATATGTCATGTCGAGTTGGTTTGGTTTCGGTTTGACTTTCTTTAGTTAAAACCAAATCAAACCAATTATGGTCGAATTTTTTTTCCAACGTCAAATCATAATTGGATTTTTTTCTCCAATTTGACTCGAATTATCGGATTAGTGCGATTTATCGGTTTCCTTTATACACCCCTAATTAACTCCACCGATCAAAGCTTAGTCAAATGGAAAAAAATCAACTAACTATGTTAGAATTAGAATTTAGGTCTATGATTCTCATCCATTCATTAACCGAGTTGGACATAGCTTTTGGTGCAAAAAGAAAAAGAAAAAAAGGGTTTAATTTTACACCATACAAGTAACCTGAATAAAAAACGTCAAGTTAATTAATTGACAAATAATTACGAAATCGTTTCTATAATAAGCAATATGTACTAAACTTAGAAAAGGATCATGACTCATGAGTGATGACATATGAGTGTCCATTAAGCAATGAGGTTCATCTTAATATCATACTATTATACTATTGGTTCTAAATGCATGGTGGCAACACATGAGTGACCATTAAGGTAGTGACTCTTGAACTACCATAGTATATGTAATAATCGTGGTAGATGAGAAGTTGGTGTTGAGTGGAAATGAGAGGCCACAAAGTTGATTACATTATTATTTTTTTATTTTTCAACCGGTATTCGATATTGGAGTCCGACTAAAATCCCATACAAAGAATAAAGTGCTCTCTAACAAATGTAATTTTACACTCAAAACTTAAATTCGAAATCTCTAATTAAAGTTAAAAGAGTATTTATCACTTCATCGCAACCTTTATTGATATTAAGTACACTAGTGATAAATGGCATATGGGGATTGCTAAATGACCCCAACATCCGTGCATTACAAAGATAATATGGTAGGCCAGCATCATATCCTCCTGGTCCACTAAAAATTCTATTAGTACGTTAGAATATGGGTGTTCAAAACCGATCCGAAATCGAAAATCGAACCGAACCGAAGCTTAATGGCTTAATGGTAATGGCTTAACAGCTTAACAGACGGAGAACGAGTTGAATTTTTTTTATTAACGGCTTATCGGTTTGGGGGCGGATTATTCAATTTTCTTAACGGATAATCCGTTAACCCGTTAAGAATATATATATATTTCACAAAACAAAACCATGAGATCGCTTAGAATCAACTGAATCCAAACTAGTAAGCATTCTATTAAAATTCCAAGTTTTTGAGGCTGTCGATTCTCTTTGTATGAAAAGTAGGAGAAAATGTTGTAAGCAAAGCAATTTATATAAAAATACCTACTTGAACAATTTTTAAAAATTTTTATCTATTCTAAGTCTGTAATAATTGTAATAAGTAGAAATATTACAAGTTGTTTTTGGTGTGTACCTCCAAAATTCTCCTACTTATAAACTACGGTTACTTACACGACAATTTTTGTACATAAAACTAGGAAAGAAAAAAGATTTAAATAGTCCCTAAAAGATGTTAATCCTAACATGTGTCCTCTGTTGCCCAACTGTAGTTTATGAACTGCAGCAATTTCTGTTAGTGTACATCTATGGAGATGGGATTAGAAATGAATCCAAAGATAAAGTTACAGTTCTCTCAACCACAGCTCAATAATGCAAGAGGTGGAAATCTACAGAAATGGAACTGCACATTAGACAATGTAGTGTGCGGACAGAATACATTTGAGCCCTTAGGTATTAAATCGATAAACTGCCCGGTAACCGTCCGATAAGAGCTAACCCGATACCAATTCGCCCGATATCTTATCGGGTGGCTAACGGATGAATACATTTAAAAGCCGATAACCGTTAAGAGTAAAAAGCCGCCCAATCCGCCGGATGAACACCCCTACGTTAGAGTAGGTTTTGTATCTCAATGATGAGTTAGACGTAAACCTCTCGGTTGGTAAAGGCCTGATGACAAAGTTTTTCGGATCGCCAATTCGAACCCTCATAGGGCCAGTGGAGGCATTACAAACCGATCGTGTCTCCAGGGCTTTGTGAAACTAATTATGATGCACGCATTGAAACAGCGAGTCCCGATGGATACAATTAGTTGGATTTGCAAAGCGATGCCGAAAACCACCGTTTAAAAAAATGATGAGTTGGACGTTTGTTGCAGATTAAAGAATGGGTAGAGTTTATGCTATTTAACAATTTAATCTTTTACATGAGATGATTCACATAATTTAGTACAGTAATAGAGTAGATTGAAACTCTGAATTCGAATTTCATTGCCACAATTGTCAGAAAAAGATATTTTCATGTGTGGTTCAAGAAAATGAATAAAACTGCAACCGAAGGTGCATGCTTCAAACAAAAAGTAGGTAAAGAGAAAAGTACTTCACTCTAAGTGTGTGTTTGGTACGAGACAGAGACGGATCCGGGATTTAATGTTTATGAGTTTTTGTAACGAGTTCGATTAAATTTTCAATAGTATCTAAGTTCACATTTAAATATTTATAGATATTTAGTTAACTTTTCGAACACATTTACACTGTTTCAAAAAAATCTAATGAGTTCATGTGAACCCGTAGACCGGGAGGTGGATCCGCCCCTGGCACGAAGGAAAATATTTTCTTGAAAAATTAAGTGATTTTCTTACTTATTTTTTGGTGTTTGGTTATGTAGCAAAAAATATTTTTAATATATATATATATATATATATATATATATATATATATATATATATATATATATATATATATATATATATATATATGTTTAATCCAACCAAACATAAGAAAATTAAAAAATATTTTCATTCATGCCAAATTCACCCTAATAATTTAAAGTTTTAGAAGAGCAATTCACAATTCAAAAATGGTGTACCGGTTTGCCATGTGTTAGTGAATATCACTAGTCAGTTAATTTTCTCAGAATTAAGATCCAACTAAAACTGCAGATAAGTAATTAACAAAATCAAAATGTCATATTTTACCACAATATAATGTCACTTTTAAGGCGCTACAACTTGCTGTTTGGCAATTGTGTTTTAAACTCAAGTCTAAAAAAATTAAAGAGGACAATGATTTAGAGTGAGAAGTTGAAAAAGTAAAGCCATCAGGAAAATTGCTCCAAATCGGCTAATAATGGAAAAAAGTTACTCCAAATTGAATAATAGAGGGGTAAATTTGCCCAAGTGACGGAATAATATAATTGTTTGGCTAAAAAGTTATATGAGTACTTGTTAAGTTCAAGAACAATCAAAGGTATATAAGGGTAAATCGGAATCAAGCGTAATATGAACTAGAGAGTATTATCGAGCTTAGATCGATGATAATAATGAGATGTAGATATCTTAAGATGTAAGAGTAATAGAACAAGCAATAATCTTTACACAAGAGAGAGAGAATGAGTTGTATATTCTGAATAACAAAATACACATTAGCCCCTTTACAAGGTGAATGCCTCCTTTATATATTAGGAGACCTTCCTCGAAATAATCAAAGAAAAGTACAGAAGTTGGTGGCTTTAGTGAACGGAAAAGTCAGAGCCTCAAACGACACCGTCTTGGATCGTGTCAACTGGGCCGTCATATTACTGGGGTCGACCTTACTTGGGTCGGCCTTAGTTGAGTCGGCCTTGATACCGAGGTAGTGCATAAATATCATGAGGATGTGGGGAGCCAAATTTGCTCAATACAGATAGTCCCTCCGTTCGTTCGGGACGTAGTCGAGAAGCGTATTCAACGAATGGACATATATGCTTGATCTTCCTAGCAATTTGGCCGTACTGGTGGATACTGTTTTCAAAAAAGACGTGAATGTATGCGAAGGCGTTATGCCGTTGACATATAACCTCCTTTTTAGGGCTTCCTTTTAGGATGACATCATTGATCACGTGCATGATCATTACTTTTGCTCCCGAGGCGGTTCAGGACATGATGTGATGTTTTGGTTTCCCGCGCCAATTTTTGAATTATGCCTTTTCGATTTTCGTGTGTCTTTATAAATAGAGGAGAGGTTGAATCCGGTTCAACTTTCAAACCTTTTCAGAGAGTATTTCCTCAATTTTATCTTCGTCTTTTTCTGGTGCTCGTTGATCTATTTGAAATTTCCGTTCCTGGGAATCGAACTATGTACCCTTGAAGTATATTTCTTTCATAACTTTCACCATGGTAAAGCGTCGCCGCTATAGTAAAAAGACCAAGGGTGATGCCCCTTCTAGGGTTTCACCGTCCTCAGATGGTGGGGAAGGGGAAGCTGAGGAGGCCCTTGTTCCTCTGTCGACGACCAACGTACTCCCACAGGATATGGTTACGCGGAAGGATTTCAACACTAAATGTAAACCTCCCTCCTTGGGAACTTAGCGAGCTGACGTTGTCCCATTTGGCTGCTCTTAGAGAGTCGTATAATATTCCTGATCACGTTGAGATGGTCCCCGCCGGGGTGGATTACGCCAATGTGCACAGACCTAGATATTGCACATTTTATGAGTATGCTTTTTGAATTGGATACAACCTCCCACTCAATCCTTTGGCGGAGGAGCTTTGTCGTTTGTATAGGGCGTGTCCGGCCCAACTTACCCCATGTGCGCTGAAGGTGTGTAGGATCCTTACCACCTATGCGGCTAAGGCCAAGGAGGAGGTTACCGTCCACCACGAGAGGTACCATGGTTCAGTTGCTACGTCGGCAAGAAGAGTTTTGTGGTGCAATCTGACAATTAGGCCAATCATCAATTTTGGAAGAAGTTTTTCTACATATGCACAGAACATCTGGTGTCTAACCCATAAGGGTTCCCGGAGGTGTGGAACACAGTATGTAAGTATTCATGTATGCAATTTTTACGGCGACCTTTATTTCGTTGGCTTAATCACCGTAGAGATTTTCTCTTCCTTTCTTTTTACCTTTATGTAGTGAAACCTTGCAGTCCCAATACGATCGACGATATTAGGTCGTGGGTGAGAGCATTGATTCCGTTTGCAGAGGAGTGCCGCACTTGGCCCGAATTCCGAAGGCTCTATGGCCCAAAAGGTAACAGCCTTGCTTTGTTTTTCCTTTCCGTTCCGGCTTGGAGGTTTTTCTTAATTTTCCTTGCTCAACTCATACCTGTTTTGGTATGTCAGGGTGCTTCTAAGAAGGCACAGAAGAAGAAGAAGAAGAAGAAGAAGAAAACTGGGGTCTGCCCCTCCAGGGCAATATCTGATTCTGACGAGTAAGATATACTCCTTGTGAGCACGCCCACGGACATTATTTCTTCTCCCCCAAAGCAACATCTGAGGTGGCGCCTGAGGCCGTGCTGTAAGTGGCGCCCGGGGAGGCACATGCGGCGGTGCATGAGGCACTTCTTGAGGTTGCCCCTATAGTGACGCCTCCTACTGAAGTGGCGTCAGTTGAGCCAAACTTGCGTTCCATGGATGAGGTTTCTGAAGAGGAAGAACCGTTAGAGATGAAGAGGCGCCGAATCCGTGCTGGTAAGTCGGTGGTTACGCATACAAAGAAGGTTAGGTCGCCCTGCCGTGAGTCTGGGCCGGTCTTTATGGCTGACGCCATTCGCTCGGGGAGGCCTGATCCTCGAAGGGAGGCCGTTGTCGGTCCCAGCCCAGCACGTGCTCAGTACGGCGTGTCACAGGCAGTCACGAAGAGAGGGAGCGAGTGTGTAGCTGTAGCGAGCCTTGAAATTTCCATTGAGGACGCAGGCGAGGAAGGCGGGTCCTCAGATCAAGTGGAGATGATAGCCGGTCAGTCTACCCGTCGTATAGTGATTCCCAATCATTATAACTTGCTAGAAAATTGTAAGGAGGTGGCAGCGAGTGTCACGACTCGCATTTCCCACCATCGGGAGTCGTGATGGCGCCTACTGTCGGAGCTAGGCAAGCCAACTTGGCAAGAATTTTACAGCTTCTAATTTAACAGAATAATAAATAAAGCAGAAGAAATGAATGCGGAAGTAGAAATATAACTAATTAATAAAACCAAATGCGACAAGGAACCAACTACAAACTTCTACCCAGAATTTAGTGTCACAATACTCACGGACTTCTACGATTACTACAAGTAGTGGTCTGAAAAAAGGAAATAACATAAAGTACTTGTCCGATACAATGGATCAAATAACAATGCAAAGAGGAGACTAAAGGGCCCACGGACGCCAGCAAGCTACCTAGTAGTCTCTGGACTAAAGGCGTGCTCCCGAGCTACTGCTGTTGCTGAACGAAGGCTGCTCCCAGATTTGTGCAAAAAAAGGCACAGCAAGAGTAGTATCAGCACGACCGACCCCATGTGCTGGTAAGTGCCTGGCCTAACCCCGGTGAAGTAGTGATGAGGCTAGACAAGACCTACTTCCAAATAAACCTGTGCAAATACTGTTTTATACATGCTATGAGTAATTAAACAGAAGATAAATAGTTAAACGGGAGGGGACATGATAAGGGATAACACAGTTCAACATATGGAGGAAGTAATACGGAGCAACAAAATTAAGTAGAAGAATCAGGAATATCATCTACAATATGAAACAATTGCCTTCACTTTCAATCTTTGCAACAATTATTAAACAAATGCACGGCAACACCCATCGTGCTATCATCCTCCCACACTCGCATATCATGACACGGTATGACCCGTCGTGCATAATCATTTCAACAACATGGGACAGAAGGACCCGTCGTGCATAAACACTCTCCCTCGCTAAATCATGAAAACACAACCAATTCATAACGGGGAAAGAATATAGAAGGCATTAATGATCCCGGCAAGGGATAAGATCACAACTACATCACCTTTATACTTCATTTACCAATCAAAACCAAGTCGAGCCAATGCCTCCAAACCACATAATTGCTATTTATCTTCAATCGTATATGTTATGCAAATCATATTTATCAATTCAAGGATTCATGTGATACAATTCAATTAGAACATATAAAGACTCACGGTCATGCTAGACTCGGGTGCATAGATAACTGTCACCATGCCAATACACCGAAACCAAGTAGCACATAGCAAGCAATATCCTAATCCTATTCCCACAAGCCAAGATTAGATCAAACACTTACCTCGATGCCGAAAATCTAGCAATCAAGCCTCCAACACCGCATTTATTCTAGAATCCGATACCCAAATAACAGTATCTAATAATAAATTACCCAAATGAATCAACAAACGCTAGTTAAACTAATTTGAATGCATAAGAATGAGTTTTCCAAAGTTTTACCCAAAAACTCCCAAAATACCCCCGGGCCCACGTGGTCAAAACCCGAAGTTCGAATCAAAACCGGGTTACCCATTCCCCACGAGCTCATACCTATAATTAGATTTGAAATCGGACCTCAAATCGAGGTCCAAAAGCTCAAATTATTGAAACAATTAAATTCTACCCAGATCCCCATTTTTAACCATAAAAGCTTTGATTTAATGATGAAATCATGTTAGAAGATGATAAGAATTGAAGAAAACAAGTAAAAATGGACTTACAATTGATTTGGGTAAGGAAGAGTTGCGAGAAAATCGCCAATGAGGGTTTTGGGTTTTGAAATTATGAAAATGAACTTTAAAATCGGTTAATTATATTTTACACAGACGCGGGCCTCGCAATTGTGAGATAGAATTTGCAATTGCGAAATGGGCAGGAATGAAGGGGACCTCGCATTTGCGAGAAGGAATTCGCAAATGCGAACAGGGCATGAAAAAGACGGGTCTCGCATTTGCGAGAGGGTGTTCGCAAATGCCAACTGAGTTGGGCAAGGAGGGAACTCGCATTTGCGATATGGGAGTTCGCAAATGCGAACCTGGGCTGGGCTGAGGAAATATCGCATTTGCGATAGAAGACTTCGCATTTGTGAGGACTGAAGGAAGAGAGGGGACTTCGCATTTGCGAATTAGAATCTCGCATTTGCGAGTTTAGCTGAACCTGGACCGTGTTAGCAAATGCAAACGCTGCAGGTCTGAGATACCAGAAGCAGGTTCCAACATGCAAATAAAATGAACTCGACACCTACCCAAAACTCTCCCAAGCCCTCGGAGCTCCAAACCAAATATGCCCACAACCTCAAAAACATCCTACGAACTTACTCGTGCGACCAAATCGCCAAAATAACATCATTTACACAGATTTAAGCCTCAAAACTATAGTTTTACTCATTTTCTCATAAAATACATTTCCATTTTCAAGTCCGAAACACGTCAAATGATGTCCGATTCCAACCAAACTTCACAAATAATGCTTAAAAAATAAATATGACTTGTACCGGGTGTCGGAACCAAAATACAAGCATGATACCATCACCTTTGATCATTTCTCAAATTCATTTTCCTTAAACATTAATAGAAATCAATTAAACGGAAAAATTGTTTTTCTCAGGCCTGGGACCTAGGATTTTGATTCCGGGAATACGCCCGAGTCCCATATTTTCCTACAGATTTTCCGAGACAGTCAAATCACGGGTCCGGATCCATTTACCAAAAATATTTACCGAAGTCAACCATATCAATATTATACTCAAAATTAATCATTTTAAACATAGATTTAAGTTTCTTAACATAAAAACTTTTCGGCTTCGCGCCTGGAATGTGCATGCAAATCGAGGCAACCACTCAAGAGGCTTTCAAGGCCTCAGAAGCACGGAGCAAGGGAGAATTACGGTGATGACCCATTTGGGTCGTCACAGCGAGCATGTCACTTTTATGTGCGGGTGCTGAGAGCATTGCCTTGGCGAAGACTAGTGACAGGGACTTGGCCCGAAGAGTGGTGGGGTCGGCTTTGCAGGTATGTCTTTCGACTTAATTATTTTTGCATTTGTACGGGGTGATTTTATGTGCCCTTAATTTTCGGCCTTTTCAGACTCTTGTCTTGGAGGCGGAGAGGGATCGCACATGAGGAAGACGGTGGCCAAATACAAAAGGCTGGTGCATAAGTACAACTGGACGCGCGAGGCGCACCAAACCTTGGATGATATGTATAGACAGGACCCCGACTTTAGGGTGTTCCGTGAGGGCCTTGTACAGTCTGAGGCGCAGTTAAAGAAGCAGGTGGCCGAGCTAGAGAAGGTTGACGAGCAACTAATTGCCGCTATTGCTCGGGCGGCGGAGATGGATGTGACGACCCAAAGGGTCATCACTTATTTTATTAGTCATTTCGAGCTTGTGAGGCCTTGAAAACCTCACTATTAGATGCCTCGATTTGTGTGCGCAGTCCGGGCGCGAAGCCGGAAAATTTCTATGTTGAAATATATGAAATATGTGAATAATTTGAAGAATTTTGATATTAATATTGATATAGTTGACTTCAGTCAACATTTTGGGTAAACGGACCCGGACCCGTGATTTGACAGTCTCACAAAATCCGTAGAAAAATATGGGACTTGGGTGAGTTTCCGGAATCAAATTCCGAGGTCCCAATCCCGAGAAATAAATTTTTCCGTGAAATTATTTTCTGAAAATGTTTAAGGAAAATGAAAATGAAATTTGATCAGAAAGTAATGGTATAGGGCTCGTATTTTTGTTCCGACGCTCGGTACATGCCATATATGTTGGTTAAGTACTTCCTGTAAAGTTTGGTTGAAAACGGACGTTGTTTGACGTGTTTCGGCCTTAAATTGGAAAATTTGAAAGTTATGAAATTTTGAAAGATTTCTTGTATTTAAGGCTAAATTCATTGATTTTTGATGTTATTTTGGCTATTTGATGCTCGAGCAAGTTCATATGATGTTTTTGAGTCAGTGTACATATTTGGTTTGGAGCCCCGAGGGCTCTGGAGTGTTTCGGAGTGATTTCGGACTTAGGAAAATTTCAAAAAAAATTGCAGAAATAGTGCATTGTGAATAGTACCCCATGTACAGTATCCGTGTATAGTATCATGTACAGTATCCGTGTACACTACCCCCGTGTACAGTACCTGTGAATTGTACCCCATGTACAGTACCTGTGAACAGCGCAAGTGAACAGTGCCCGACGCGTGAACAGTACCCCAAAAATTCCTGGGCAGATTATTTTGAGAAGTTCCGAAAATATTTGCCATTTTTGGCAATTTTGAGCTCGGGTTAGGCGATTTTTCGAGAGTTTTTCAAGGAAATCAACGAGGTAAGTGTTCTTAATTTATATTACTCGAATCTATTGCAAATTTTGGCATTAAATCCGTGAATTTAGCGGGAAAAGCTTAGAAACCCTCTCGAATAGATTTGAGGATTGAGGGTCGAAATGTTATCGAAATTTAGTAATTTTTGTCTGGTTGAACTCATAGATGAATGGGTTGTCGGAAATTTGTTCGAACCTCGTGTTTTGACCACGTGGGTCCGATATCGATTTATACTATTCCGGGCAGAATGTTGTGGAAAATATATATAGCCATTTGGATTATTTTGTTGAGTAGTATTGATGATGTTAAATCAATTGTGTATAGATACAATTGTATTGGAGTCAAATTCGAAAGGAAAGGGCATTGCTTAAAGATTGAGTTGCCGTAAACCTTCAAAATAAGTGTTTGATCTATCCTAGCTTGATGGAATAGGAGTTGAGTCTATTTGCTAATTGCTATGTGCGGAGTCCGACGTATAGGCATGGTGACAAGTATCTATATGTTGGGGATCTAGCATGACCGTGAGTCTTTACTCGTGATTATTTGATATTGATATAATTCTTCCACACCCAATTGTTGAATTTTAAATAATGTGCTAAGTGTGACAAGAAAATTATAAATTGTCAATTCCCTGGAGCGTTGGCTCGAACGATGACTTGATAACTGAGTGAGAAGTGATTAAAAGAAAAAGGGATATAATTGTTCCCTTGATAATCTCACATTGTTATTTGATTCAATAAAAGAATTAATTGTTGAGCTTTGGTACAGGGTCATTGTACTTTCCATTGGTGGGATATTTGAATTCTTGGTTGTACTCCCTTGTCGGGACCTTGTACATTCGTTGCTACTTCCCTCGCACTTGAGTTGCGTTTGTTGTTGTTTGGGGTGAGTTCTTGGTATAACATAAATCGGTAGGGTCGGATTGCACGCCGCAATAGAGTATTAAATAAATCAGAGGTTCAGGTTGCGCGCCGCAACGGAGTATGAACTAAGTATGTTGATTTCACAAATAAAGTTATTTCCTTGATTTTCCTACATGTAGTATTGTACATCTTCATTTTATATCCAATGATTTTATAATTAAAATTGTTGCTAATCCAGAGTATGTCTTCTCTTCTCAATATGATTATTGTTGCTCCCTGCTATATTTTGTGTATATATTTTGAACTGTACAGGTTTATGTGAGTGTCTGGTCCTAATCTTGTCACTTACTTTGCCGGGATAGGCCTGGCACTTACCAACACATGGGATCGGTTATGTTGATTTTACACTCTGCAATCTTTTTGCGCAGATACAGATTTTGTACAGCAGCAGCGACAGTAGTGCAGACGCTAGCTTTTGATCACTTGAGACACCGAGGTATTCTTGCAGGCGTCCACAGGACCCGGCGTCTCCTCTATCTTTATTTTCAGTCTGTTATCTCATGTATCCGAGACAAACAATTTCACATTTCTTTCAGACGATTATGTGTATTATTCTTAGAAGTTTGTGAGCATTGTGACACCAGTTCTTGGGTAGTGTTTCATGTTGGGATTTCAGTATCGCATCTAGTAAAATTTATTAACTCTTCCGCTAATATTATTTACTCCACAGTATTTGTTTTATTTATTGCTATTTGTTTTAAAAATGAGCATTGCTAAAAAAAATATAAGTATGAGTTGGCTTGCCTAGCTCCTACTAGTAGGCGCCATCACGACTCCCGATGATGGGAAATTCGGGTCGTGACAATGGAGGTCCTTATTCAATCTAAGGATGAAGAGTTACAGTTTGTCCGTGTGGTGGCAGAGGAGGCGGCGGAATTGCGAACTCGAGTTGCGGCCTTAATGGCGGAACTTCATGCTAAGAATACCGAGGTTGAGGTCCTCCGGCGGGCTCGTGCACAAGATGATGCGTCTTGTGAGGCGTATGAGATATTGGTGTATGCGGAGGCTCGGTTGGTCGTACTAGAAGAGTTTTTGGCGGCTGGGCGAGCTTCTAAAGTGGAGGTTGAGAGTCAACGCCATTTGGCTAGAGTTGCCTTTGAAGCGGCCGACTATAGTTCTGAATCATCGGCTCGGGAGGGAGGTAACTCCGCAGATGTTAATCGTTTGGAATCCAGCTCTTGTATTTCAAAGACATACCCTCCTGGGAATGAAGACGGGCCGCATGGAGACCGGGCGGGGCAGGATGAGCGTAGTGGTGGAGGCCTTTAGGATATTTAGCTTATGTTTGTAAATACCTATTTTTGTATCATGGGTGCTGACCCTTTTTTCTAAGGTAAGTCGTATCCATGTTTTTATGGAGATAAAGACATATGACTTTTGCCATAGTTAATCTTTTCCTGTTTTTTGGAATTTTGTTGTATTTTTATCACTGCCTTTGTGCTTTTTTTTTGCCGTAGTTGAAGCTAAGTGGGTCACATGGTGGCGACCACTTTGAGCGTGTACGATTCGGCGGCCTTGGACACGTCAAAATTCGACAGCCTTAGTTATGTGAAAAAGGGTGGAACTTAGCTGTATAAAACCTGGCTCTATCCATATAAAATTTGACGGTCTTAACCGTGTTAAAAACGATGGCCTTAGCCATGTAAAATTTTGATGGCCTTAACCGTGTTGAAAAATGATGGCCTTAGTCATGTAAGATTTTGACGGCCTTAACTGTGTTAAAAAATTATGGTCTTAGCCATGTAAGAAATTTTATGGCATTAGCCCAGTAAAAAACGATGTCCTTAGCCATGTAAAAAATATTTTCTCCTTAGCCATGTAAAATTTTGACGGCCTTAACCGTGTTAGAAACGATGGCCTTAGCCATGTAAAATTTTTACTACCTTAATCTTGTTAAAAAACGATGGCCTTAGCCATGTAAGAAATTTTATGGCCTTAGCCTTTTCATTCGTTTGGAGACGATCGTAGCCTTTTCATATATTTAAGATGGTCGTAGCCTTTTCTATACATTGGATATGGCCGTAGCCTTTCTATACATTGGAGATGACCATAGCCTTTTTATACATTGGAGATGGTCGTAGCCTTTTTATACATTGGAGGTGGTCGTAGCCTTTTTATACATTGGAGATGGCCGTAGCCTATCTACACATTGGAGATGGCATTAATCCAGTCCATGTATCATGTCGGGCTTGGAGAGTACATGGAGAGGCTGATATGATACACTTGTACTACAAACATCTCCAGGTATTCCCTTTGTTGCCTCGTTAAAAACCTTCCCGAGAAAACTCAATTGGACCAAAACTCGAGTAAGGGAAAAAGAGTACGACTTAGGGGACGTCTTTTAGAGGTGGAAATATTTGAGGTGGGCGACATTCCAGTTGTTCATGAGCATTTTTCCTTCCATTGTCTCTAGATGGAATGCCCCTTTGCCGGCAGCCGCCGTGATCTTGTAGGGCCCTTCCCAATTTGTGCCAGTTTTCCTTCACTTGGATCTTTGGAGGCCAATGTCTTGGCTTTGAGGACGTAGTCTCATACTTTGAGTGGCCTTATTTTTGCCCTTTTATTGTAATATCTTTCGACTTGTTGTTTTTGGACTATTATGCTTATGTGGTCCATTTCCCTTCTTTCTTCGGCTTCATCAAGATCTTGAAGTCTGCTGGTGTCGTTTTCTGTTCCACTAGTATGCGAATACCTTAGGCTAGGTTCACCTACTTCGACGGGTATGACCGTGTTGGTTCCATAAACTAGTATGGAGTTTCCCCAGTGCTGGACTTGGGTGTAGTCCTATGTGCCCATAACACTTCAGGTAGGAGCTTGGGCCATCGCCCTTTGGCGTCTTCAAGCTTCTTTTTTCGTATGTTTAGAATTTTTTTGTTGGAGGATTCTGTCTGGCTGTTGGCGGAGGGGTGGTACGGCGTGGAAAGTATTCTTTTGATGCGCCATTTCTCGAAGAACTCGGTTATTTTCTGACCTACAAACTGTCGTCTGTTGTCGCAACTGATTTCTTTGGGGATGCCGAAGTGGCATATAATGTTCTTCCATATGAAGGTATTGACTTCTTGCTCGCATATCTGTGCGAACGCACCTGCTTCCACCCACTTGGAGAAATAGTCAGTTAAAACAAGTAAAAATTGTACCTTTCCTCGTCCAGCGGGTAGGGGGACAACTATATCCATTCCCCATTTGATGAAGGGCCAAAGGAGAGGTAACGGAGTGGAGGGGTTCTCCTGGTTGATGTATCATTGCGGTGTACTTCTGGCATCGCTCGCATCGCGGACATATTCAACTGCCGCTTTTTCATGGTGGGCCAGTAGTAGCCGGCACATATGATGCATCGCACAAGGGCGTGGTTGCCAGTGTGGGCACCGCAATGGCCTTCGTGCACTTCTTCGAGTACTTGCCTCATTTGGTACGGCCCCTGGCACTTGGACAGGGGCCCACGGAACGTCCTTTTATAGAGGTCATTGTCGATCATGCAATACCGGGCGGCTTGTACGCGAAATTTAATTGCTTCTTTTTTGTCGGGGGGTAATATCCCGTCCTGTAGATAAGATATGAATTGGTTGCGCCAGTCTCAAGTTAAGTATAAAGAAAGTACCTCGGTATGATCAATGGTCGAGTGGAGGAGTGTGACCACACTTTCCTTGCTAATGTTTTGGTGGCTGCGGCCAACTTTGCCAGGCCGTCTGCTTCGATGTTCCGTGATCTTGGAATTTGTTCGAAGCGGCATTCATCGAACGTAACCATTAGCTTGTGGATTGCTGTTTGGTACTTTTGTAGCATTTGCTATTTGATTTGATAAGTCCCAGTGACCTGGTTTACCACAAGTTGGGAGTTGCAATGGAGGAGGATTTGGCGAGCCTCATATTGATGGCTAGTTTCATGCCTGCAATAACGGCCTCATACTCGGCCTCATTGTTAGTCATTTCCGGGCATCGTATGGACTGGCGAATCGTTTTGCCTGTGGGAACCTCAAGGACGAGTCCCAGTCCCAACTCCGATGCATTGGCGGCGCCATCCGTATAAAGGACCCATAGGTCATTTTTGGAGGATGCACCTTGTACTTTGAGTTCTGCCTCTAGCAGGACTTCCGCACTAAAGTCGGCTAGGACTTGCGACTTGATGACAGTCCTTGGAAGGTAAATGATATCATGCTCGCTGAGCTCAATGGCCCATCTAGCGAGCTGGCCTGAGAGTTCAGGCTTGTGTAAGATGATTCTTAATGGGAAGGTCGTTACTACCCTTATGGGATGACACTGAAAATAGGGTTGTAGCTTTCGTGAAGGTAATACGAGTGCTAATGCCAGCCTGTCAAGGTGTGGGCACCGATTTTATTCCACTAAAGTTTTACTAATGTAATAAATAGGAGATTGCGTACCTTTATTTTCACGTACTAGGACGGTGCTGACCACGACATCTGATACGGCCAAGTACACCAACAACGATTTGCCTGGGTTGGCTTTGACTAGTAGGGGCGGCGACGATAGATATGCCTTCAAATTCCTCAAGGCCTCGACACATTATTCGTTCCATTATAGGCCTTGGTCTTTTTTCAATACACTGAAGAACTTATGGTACCTGTCAAGGAGCGTGAGATGAACCTGGAGAGGGCGGCTATTCGACCTGTCAGCTTTTGCACTTGTTTTTTGCTGCTCAGTATTTCTGGGATGGCTTTTATAGCCTTGATCTGGTCTGGGTTGACTTCGATGCCCCTTTGTGATACCAGAAACCCCGGGAATTTTCCCGAGGCTACACCGAAGGCGCATTTCTCAGGATTTAGTTTCATACCGTACATTCTTAATATTTTGAAGGCTTTTTTCAAGTGATCGAGGTGGTCCTCTTTCTTTGATGACTTCACTAGCATGTCGTCATTATAGACCTCCATCGTTTTGTCGAGTTGTTCATTAAACATCGTAGTCATCAGCCTTTGGTATGTGGCCCCCGCATTCTTGATCCCGAAAGGCATCACCTTGCAGCAGTATGTTCCCCGGTGAGTGATGAAGGTTGTTTTCTCCTGGTCATCCTCGGCCATCATGATTTGATTGTAGCCAGAATACGCGTCCAGGAAGCTTAACGGCTCTTGTCCTGTCGTTGCGTCTATTAACTGGTTGATGTGGGGTAGTGGGAATGAATCTTTTGGGCATGCTTTGTTTAGGTCGGTGAAATTCACGCACATTCGCCACTTCCCGTTTTTCTTTTTGACCATAACGACGTTGGCAACCCATTCTGGGTACTTAGACTCCCTGATGGAACCGTTTGCCAGTAGTTTGTCCACTTCTTCACTTACTGCTTCGTTGATAGCAGGATTGAATTTTCTCCTACATGTCGTACAGGCGGGTGTAGTGGATCGACGTTCATTTTGTGGGAGGAAATTTCTCATGGAATCCCCTGCATATCTGCATGAGAAAAATCGAACAGATCTGCGTGGTTAGATAGAAACTCACAATACTTACTTGGATTCGATAGGTCATGGCCTATGTAATCATTCTTTGTGAAGTCGTTGTTGCTCAGCTGGACGGGGTTGAGGCTTCGACCGTGGCCTTGTTAGCCTCAACGACTTCATGATCTTTGATGGCGTCTTCTGTCGGGTGGAACTTAGTCCCCGACAGGGCTGATTGCTATGCTTCCGCACTTTCTCCTTTGAGTTGTTTGGTGTGCGTGTGATCTTGGCCTATTTTATAACACTATTGGGCGGTGCGCGGCTCGACCCTTATGCTGAACACCCCCCATGGTGTAGGGAATTTGATCACTTGGTAGAAACTGGAGGGGACTGCCCTCATGGCATGTATCCATGGACGTCCGATGATGGTGTTGTATGTCGTTTCTTGGTTCATTACGTGGAATGTGGTTTTCGACATAACTCTTCCTGCCATGACAGGCAGCATTACCTCCCCAGAGGTTCTTTCAACTGCATTGTTAAAACTAGTCAGTGTTATACAGCGTGGTATTATTTAATCCTCGAGTCCCATTAGGGCAAGGACTCTTGGATGAATTATTCATGTGCCGCTGCCATCTTTGACCGTAATTCTTTTAACATCAGTATCTTCTATGCGTAACGTAATAACTAAAGCATCATAATAGGGGAAAGAAAATCGTCGGTATCAGACTTATCGAAAGTGATACTATCTTCGAAGTCGTCATATCGTTCGTGAGTGATGGTTCGCTTTAATTTGTGAGTGGTGGTGAATTTGACATGGTTTATCACTGAGTCTTTGCCGTCCCCAATGATCATGTTGATGGTGCGTGTTGGTGTGGGCGGCCTTGGCGGGCCATGAGGTTGTTCCCGTCCACGTGCGAAGTTGAGTTTTCCATTGTTACTGAGTAGTTCTTTCAAGAATCCTTGGTTCAAAATCCGAACCACCTCTTGTCGAAGACCTATGTAGTCCTCGGTTCTATGCCCTCGTTCCTGGAGGAACTCACATAGGGCGTTTGATTTTCTGGTGGAGGGGTCGGACTTCATCTTCGTCGGCCATTGTACTTTGTTGCCAAGCTTCTCCAGTGTGTACACCACTTATGAAGGAGATACACAAAAGTTATGTGCAGATAGTAAATGAGGCACACATCTATCGTTCCGAAGTGGGGTGACATGTCGTTGTAGGGCGTCCGCGTGCCTTGGTGGTGGTGGATGTGAAGATCTGATGTATGGTTGGTGCCTTTCCATGTTGAGCATGGGATTTGTTCCCGTCGTCCCTCGTTGCATTGGTCTCTTCGTACTTCTGGGTGCACCGTTATTAACCGCTGGGTTGGAAGGTCGCCGTCGTCCCCACATACCTCGGCGTATTAGGCGTTGTGAATTTCTTCCCAAGTGGTGGGGGGGATATTTCAAGAGGCGGCTGAGCAGTTTCTTGGTTGCCCTTGAACCGTCTCTCCTGAGCCCGTTCTGAAAGGCTTCGACTGCCATGCCCTCTGACACATTTGGTAGGCTCACTCTAACCCTGTTGAACCTGGCTAAGAACTCTCTTAGCCTTTCTACTGAGGTTTGTCGAACAGCAAAGATGTCGTTGACCCGTGCTTCCGCTTTCTTGGATCCTGTATGAGCGGTGGCAAATTTATCTGCCATTCCCTCGAATGTGGAGATGCTTTTGGCCGGTATTTGGGAATACCACAGTAGGGTTCCCCCCGTTAGTGTTCCACCGAACTTCTTCAGAAGTACAGATGGTACCTGCTCTTTTGATAGATCGTTACCTTTGACTGCTGTGGTATAATGAATCAGATGGTATTCGGGGTCTGAGGTCCCGTCATATACCCTCAAGTAGGGGGCATTTTGAAGGTATTTGGGATGGGGTATGGTGCAGCTCCTTCTATGTAGGGTTGTTCAACGAACCTCCCCACGTCTCGTTTGGCAGCACCTTAGGCGCACCCGGGATCTTGTCCACTCTTTCTGGGTGTTCCTTCATCTGGTCGTGAAGCGACCTATTTCATTTTCCATTTCCTCCATCTTTTTGAGGATGGCTGTGAGGGTGCCGCCGTGAGCTTGAGCATCGACGAACACGTTGTTTGTTCGTGTGACCTCGGGTTCATCTTCGGCTGCAACATTATCTGTTGTTGGTGCACGTCTAGCGTTTTGGGGTGGCTTCTCAGCTATACCACTTAGAGCGTTTGTCAACCACTCTTCCAGTGACCTTTTTACCTCTGGGGGTACTTCTTTAGTTGTAGACGTAGAAGCCTATTTTTCTTGTGGAACCACTAGATCTTCAGAAGAGTAAGGGTTGCGTGTGGAGCATCTCCTTCAGCAGCTGCGTTGAGAGAGCTTATGAGATCGGCTCTAACATCCACGATATCTTTCATTCTTGCGTTGTTTTAAGCCATTTTAGGTTGTACAGAGTGGTTTCCGAAGGATATCTAGAAATAAACTACAACTTTGATTCACGAAATACCCACAGACTGTGCCAAATTGTTTGGCTAAAAAGTTATATGAGTACTTGTTAAGCTCAAGAACAATCAAAGGTATAAAAGGGTAAATCAGAATCAAGCGTAATATGAAGTAGAGGGTATTATCGAGCTTAGATCGATGATAATAATGAGATGTGGATATCTTAAGATGTAAGAATAATAGAACGAGCAATAATCTTTATACAAGAGAGAGAGAATGAGAATGAGTTGTATATTCTGAATAACAAAATACACATGAGCCCCTTTACAAGGTGAAGGTCTCCTTTATATATTAGGAAACCTTCCTCGAAATAATCAAAGAAAAGTACAGAAGTTGGTGGTTTCAGTGTACGGAAGAGTCAGAGCCTCAAACGACGCCGTCTTGGGTGGTGTCAACTGGGCCGTCCTATTACTGGGGTTGACCTTACTTGGGTTGGCCTTAGTTGGGTCGGCCTTGATACAGAGGTCGTGCATAAATATCATGAAGACGTGGGGAGCAAAATTTGCCCAATACAATAATTAAGTAAGAAACAATTTTCCACGTGGCATCCATGTTGAAAAATTATTAAAAAAATTTCCGTTAGTGGAGAATGTATTCCAGACCGTTAAATAGTCTCGGGGCTCTTTTTAACGGATAGTATATCGAAGGGCAAGATTGAAATATTTCTAATAGTAGAAAGGAAAATTTGGCCATTTTCCCAAATTTGAAACCCATAGAGCATTCCCTTGGGGAGAAACTCAAAAATAGTTAAATTTATAAGTGGTCATTTAAAAATAGTCACAGTTTTAAAAGTAATTGAATTTTAGTCACTTTTTATGTAAAGATAAATCTGAACAAAAACACTGTTTAAAATTCGAAAAAATACTCCAGCATAATATACTGGACTTCCAGTATAGTATATCGATGTAGCATAATATATTGGAATTTGGAGCATCGGTGCTCCAATCTCCAGTATATTATACTGGAGCCAACAAAGCATATCGGTCCAGCATAATATGCTGGAAATTTATACACAGGTGCATTGAACTCCAGTATATTATGTTGGACCGATTTCTATTGCAGCAAAATAGCAGCTATTTTTAAATTATCAATCCAAAAATTGGTTAGAGCGTGCTATTTCGGCCATTCCCTTGCTAAAGGGTAATTTCATCAACTGTCACAGAGGTCAACCTACACTATAAATGCTAATGAAAAAACATAAGCATTTCGAATGAATATAATATAGAAAAATTTCCTATTAAAAAAGAGAAGCATATGATTTTGCATAAAAAGTAAAAGGAAAAGCCAAAGATTAAATTCAAAATTTTGTGTATCCACTGTCAACACCACTACCTAACGCCTAATGAGATTCATATTTTGTATAATTAATTGCCCCTAATAAGACAGGGTTCAGTTGCCTACTAACTCTTTTTGGAAATCCAAATCTAAGACTTTAGTCATTCACCTAATTGTATATTAATAAAATTTATCTTAATTCCATAACGTACACATATAAGGTTAGGAATTTTGGGTGCACATGGCCTCTAGACAAACCAATGCCCATGTGCATGCATGACCTACCCTCGTACGGATCACATCAATAACATATAAATTTTTTATATTATCACACTATATTTTAAGATGTAATAAATATCTTCTACAAGTTACTCTTTCACTGTTTATGAACGATGACTTGTAGTTGACTTTTAGCGACTTGATTGTTACACTTCATTGCATAGAAGTTATTTTGAAAAATACTGTTTCTCAAAAGTACGTTGATAAAAATTAGTTTGTGTTAGACTAATTAATTTGAAAAGTATTTCTAAGCAACAATTAACGTTTAACCAAGTTTTTTAAAATTACTTCTAATAGCCTATTTGGCCAAACTGCAAAAATCAGCTTATTTAGAGAAGTGATTTTCTCAAAAGTATTTTTGATGAGAAGCCGTTTGTGTTTGATTAATAATTTGAAAAGCACTTTCGAGCAACAATTAATGTTTTGCCAAGCTTTTAAAAACTGGTTTTAAGCGCATTTTTCTCGGAAGTGCTTTTGGAGAAAAGCTACTTTTTTTTGCTTCTCTTCAAAAGCACTTTTTTTCATTTTAAAAGCTTAGTCAAACAACTCAATTTTTAAAAAAAAGACACTTTTGGCTCACAAAATGCTTTGGCCAAACAGGCTATTAGTGTATTTTTCTTAGAAATGCTTTTCAAAAAAGTGCTTTTGAAGAAAAGCTATTTTTTTATGGTTCTCCAAAATTGCTGCTCAAACACAATTCTTTTTTCTAAAAGCTTAGCCAAACATTTCAAACTTTGAAAAAAAATTACTTTTGTTTGAAAAAGTGCTTTTGAATTTGGAGAAGCTTGGCTAAACAGGCTATTAGTCACCTACAATTAGGTATGCAAGTGATAGCACCATTGTAACAAGTGTAAAAGTTCATTTTCAACAAGCTAAGAATAAACTGTATGAAAGAGGAAAAAGAATATATTAGACAACAGGACATCAGATGCTTACAAAAACTTAGCATATTATATGGTAAACTCTAGAGTTCATCATCTGAACTGACAAGGTCTAGTTCTATCATTTTTTCTTTAACCTGCACAGGTTTTTGTCCTGAATTCTGCTGCCCCATTTTTGATTTCTTGTGCTCAAAACTATGACTTGGTCTGATTTCACTTAGATTCTTTCTCTTGGTGGAAGATGAACTGGAAAAAAGTAGATAACTCTGTCACCAAAACAGATAACAGAACATAAGGTCAAAAAATGGTCTTTTTTATTCCAGTCTTTCACCTTTCGTTTGTCCTATTTTTTGTTTGATCTTGATCAGTAATAGATTCTTTGGTATTACTTGAGTTCAAGTTTCCTGTAACTCAAATAGAATTGTAATGAGCAAAAACATAAGTAAGAATGTCTCTGCTAGATGTAGGAGTATTCAGGTTCAAATACTAAAGTTTTTACCTGTCATTTGACTAAGAAACCTTATTCCTTGGGAATGTACATTGGTAGTCACTTTCCCTGCTTTGCTGTTCATAAATAAGTGTCTTTAAGTCAGTAATGATTATTAACAATGAAGATAACCA